>JAGPOW010000261.1:175339588-175370759 GCA_030014935.1 Caiman crocodilus
TTACGGAATTAGACACTACTCGGTTATAGGGATAAGAGAATCAGGCTTGTAGTTTTAACTCTGTTGTCTTGGCAAGTTATGTATTAAATATACAATTAGTTCTATTTTGACTAACTTAAAAGATAAATTCTTGTCTTGTACATAGCACTAGAGTACAATTCAGTAGCAATAATTGGAGTAAATTAGATTTAGTGATTGATAATATATGTAGATAAATAGATATGGTATAAGAAGTATACATACACACATATCATATCTATGATTAAAGGATATATAGATAGCTATGTATGTATATCTCTAAAACCATTGTGTTAATATATTTATTATTCAGTGTACATTTACCCTTCATGTTTAGCATCACCATTAAACTTAATCTTTTTGTCCTCTACTGGGGTACTTTCTAGTATTATACTGACTCTTTTTATCTCAGTTATTCTTTTTCCTCCTTCAGAATTGGCCTGTCTAAAGCCATATTTCTTTTACATTTGGTAGCATCAATTCATATTTCCAGATCATATCACACAAAACATGTTGTGCTTGTTTTGATCCTGGTTGCTTCCCTTTTTCTAATAGACTTGTGCTGAACTGATTATTGGTTGGGACTTGAGTATTGTCATCACAGATTTCTAGCCAGATCTGCCTTCTGCTCAGGAGGCTGTCATTTACCACCGTGCCTTCTGTCTCAGATGTGCCACAGGGTTTAAAAATATTTTCCTAGTTAAATGTCCCCAGTGTATATCAGTGCCAGTCTAAAAATGCTGTCAGCTTAACCAGCTCCAGTGGTACTTAATACTTAATAGAGAGCCACTTCATCACTGAATGGAGTTTCAAGGAGCAACTGAATAATCATGGTTTGACATCGTGACTTTGTGCTGTGTGGCAGAGTATGATCAAGAGCACTCCTTGTACATCCTGATAACAATCAGCATGAATACTTTCAAATGACCAGCAAAAAATGCTTGCACCTGCAGAGCAGACATTTGACAATTTGTAGTCTGACATGGGTACCATGGTCTAACAAAGAGCTCTGGGTACATATTTTAAGTGCTTAGAAATATATGACACATTATCTCCTTTTTCCCACATCTGACATTTATTCTTCTCATAGAAGAACAGATATAGAGGGTCAAAGAGATCAGTGCCTCTGGTCTCTTGCCCCTCACTGTTTCTTCTATCACATTTTAGAGCAGGCAGCGTTTCAAAAGATTCTACCCTGCAGACTACCGAGGGGCTCCATGAACCATTGATCAGGGTTATTGAACTGCTTCGGTCACAACACAGAATTAAAAAATGTGAAAAAGTAGAGGAGAGGTATCCATCATATAAATCTACAGGAAATCTTCGCTATTCACGGGTTCAGCATTTGTGGTTTCAAATATTTGCAAATGCCAAACCCACATCTTAAATACACTTAAAGCCTGCCACTGCTGGGCTTCTACCGCCGGGCTCCCACTGTCACCAGTGCAGCCATGGCCCCCTGCCCTCCAGCCGCCAGGGGCACTGCGTTCATGGTCGCAGGCGGTGTTCATGCACATATAGTGCCTTATTCACAGATTTTGCCATTTGTGGGGAATACGAGACTGTATCCCCCGTGAATGGCGAGAGTCTCCTGTATGATTTTTGTAGCCCATCAAGGCTTCTGGATTCAGAGGTTTCTTGACAAACTTAAGCTAATAATAAAACCCTTGTCACCAGTAACCAAAAACTCAAGATCAGAGTGAAAGATGCATAGTAAAAGGTGAGACTTGAATAATGAAACAGCTGTTTTCCTCCCTGCTATTGCTTAAAGTATCCACCTTCTCTCACCTCCCCTATACTACATGAGGTCAGTATTCACTGAAATAAATGATGTGAGTTTTCTAAGGGCCTCAACACATCCTCCAATTATGCAGCAATAACATCTGGCCTACATATAATTGCTGTTTTTATTGCTTATGCAATTTTCACTGTAATTGGGTATTAAACCTCTAAGCATCATAAAATGTTCTTGAAGTTGTGTCCATAAGATTTCACACCAACACAATTGTGTTTTTTTTCCTGTGCAAAATCAGCTATAAATCTCTGGAAGTACTTGAAAACTGAGAAACTCAGACTCTTTTTCTTTGCAGGAGGCTGGCTGGCTGACAGGCATTAAAGAGTCTGACTGGGTTCAGTGCAAAGATGCAAATACCTACAAGGGACTCTTCCCAGAGAACTTCACCCGCCGCCTGGAGTAGTTCTCATCTCAGGCATAAGAGTGCTGTAGGAAGCTCAGCCAGTAGGTTTTAACCTCTGTGACACACAGGAGCCCACTTTAGTAGTTATTCTGTTAATGGTTTACAGACTGGTGACAGACAAATGTTGGTGAAACATATCAAATGAGCATGAATGCAAACAGTTAAGCTAGCAACTTCTGAAGCAGTACATGAAAAAAAATTAAAAAGAAATGTCCTTATTTGTTCACATGTACGTGGCAACAGGTTTGTTTGTGCTTTGTCGGAGCTATGGTGAATCCTGTATTTGATCCTTTCCCATGAAATCTGAAATAGCCTCCTCAATACCAGAACCTTAACTTCTCTGCACTAAGTGTATTGTATTGAGTTGCACTGCAGAAAATTTTATTAGTAATCCTGTAGTACTGAGGTCAAACTGTTATAAGTTTCATGTGTTTAAAATAAATTAACTGCTGCAAAGTTTTTCAATATTCTTTTCAAACATAGGGCCTTGTTACACGTTTATTTTGGGGCAGCTCCTAGACCTCTTAACCCCTGGATTATCTGCACGTTAACACTTTTAAGTGGCTTAAAGCACTCACACTGCGACTCAAAGTTACACCATTCCAGGACAGGATGATCTCCTGATCCGCATAACCCAGCTCCTGTTCTGTTAAGGTGTGGCCACTCCCCACAGATTTGCCGCTCAAGTTGAAGTTGTGACTTCCATCATTTTTCTGTCCTTGTGTGACAAGGTATTTATCAGAGTTTGCAGATTTTGTTGCAATCTGACAGGGCCATGCCGTGAGCACTTCTGCTGTGGCCTCATACTTGCGATCTTTAGGCTGTCAGCTGTGCGCTGAAGGTGTGACTTCAAGCTATCACTAAGCCGACCAACATTTGTGCAGCTCACAGTGTAGCATGTAACAAGGCACACACACACACACACACACGCATATATGTGTATATATAAATGCATACAAATATATATGCATTTACACATTATCCTTCATTGTAGTTCTTTGACTCTGTAGTATCATCAAGACATGCATTGCTCTTACTCTGTCTGGCATTACAGTAAATAGTTTTGTTCCAAAACAAAACTAGCTGCTCCATTGCCAAAACATTATACAGTATCTGTGTTTGTAATGTGCAATTTTCATTCTGAGATGATGAACAACAGTTATAAAGATCATGTTCAAAGCTGCTAACCCTTTGGGATGGCATGGCTCAGTCTCCTCTTTTTTCCAGCTGCACTAGTTAGAGATGAGATAGTCTGGAGGAAGTGGTTAAAATGCTGATCTCTAATTTTTTATTTAATTGGCTGCATAATAAAAACAAAACTAATATCTGAAAAGAAATAAATACAATATATTTTCACCATATGTATTTATGCAGCATACCTTCACAGATCCTTTTAAAATAAGATATATTATGTATCCTGTATCAAAAAGTCATCTGTAACTATTATGTTTTTCAGTGTTGTGTCATCCAAAATAAACCTTTGATCCAAAAAAAAAGTGTTTCATGAGTATTGTCTTTGAAGTTTGGTTAAATCTAGGTTAATATAACCCCAATGACGATGATCTGTTGTGCTCCAACATAACAGATCCCCAAACCTGCCTCCTTTTTCCTTTTTTTAAGAATGACAAGAACTGATGGTAGGAAACCCATTGCCCAGTCTCTCATACCTGCCCTTCCAAAGAAGGTGTCTTCCAGAACTCTAATCAGCAGCCAAGTAACCACGGGCAGTGAAGGAGTTTACCTGGGATTTGGTTGTCACCCGACTATAATTCACAGGCTCTTATTTCCTTCTTTGCATGCTTTAATCATTTGTTTTGCATTGAATCCTAGTCTTTAAAAGAACATTTTCATAAAGCAGACCCCTTTGTATTGGTTGGTACACTGGGCCCCGTATTTCTTGAGAAGTATTCTGTATTTTCTTAGAGTTTCAGTCCTTTTCGTTCGCAGTTAGTCTTATGTGCGTCAATCCTAAGGTGCTAGATTTTGCAGCCACCTGCTCTGTTGACAGACTTCAGTTGGTGCCACTGTTGGTTGTGGCTTCTTGGGGCTTGGGTCTTATTCTGATTTTTGAAACCTAGTAGTTTCAGAAGTGGACTGAATACAGCCATGTTGCTCAGACAGGCTCAGCCTTGTGTAGAACATGAATAGGTTACCTGTGATGTTCGCTGACAGGTGTCACAAGCAGTCAGGTTCCAAGCAGATCACAAGGAAGCTCTCCTAGTTTTTTCTTGTTACTTTGATAAGCTGGAAGGCTTTGGTCCAGTGTTAAGACTCTTGTCTAGGAAATAACCTTCCACTCTTTTTGGTCTCATATTAGGTCCTAAGATCTGCTTCCTTAAGTCTGAGGTGGTTAGTGGAGATGCAGTAATTCATTGCTGGTATATACCACAACTCTGATGTTCTCAGTGCCTCAGTCCACTACTTTATTGGGACTTGAGACCTACAGTTCTTTAATTTATCATGACATTATTAAAATAAATCTGCGCCAAAGAAAGGACTCCAGTTCTCAGAAAAAATGTCATCATCTAATAACAACCAATTGAAGCCACTAGCTGCTGTAAGATCAGTTGCATCACAGAGATAAACCACAAGAGGAAAAAAAGATACAGGCCCTAGGCAGATGTTACACTTAAAATACAGTTAACAGGTTAATCACGTCTTAAAGTGAAAACTGTTCAGGGGATTCATGACGCAATAAAACAGGATGTCATCTACGAAGTTATTATACAAAGTATATGTAATCATGTTGTGGCTAATTTTCACCCCATCTTAAATTGAACGTGTGGCAGAGTCCCAGAGCCCAGCAGTGGTTCTGGTCAGCTGATCCTGTGCAGAATTGGCATCATACCAAAGTGCCACCTCTGGGGCCTTCCCAATCTGGCACAGGGTGGCTGGGACTGTACCAGGATTACAGCACCAGCACGGCCTCTGCCAGCCAGCAATCAGCTGACCAGGACTTCCTCTGGGCTCAAGGTCCAGAGCCGTCCAAATCTGCAGGTGGTTGAGTGGTTTCAGCACTTAGAGGACAGCTGCAGCAGCAAGCAGGTGGAGACTTGATGGGACACTGAAGCAGAGGAAGTGGGAAGTGCAAAGGTTATTTTGCATTGGCTCTTTATGGAACACAGAAGGGGAAATCATGGCTGTACTGAAGTTAATGACAAAACTATTATAGACTTGAATAGAGACAGGGTTTTGAGAGGTCTAAGCTCTCTGTCATGCTCTTCAGAGACTTCCTCAGGATTTGCCATGGTTACCTAAGACAATGAATGCCTCTCTTTCAGCAACCATGACTTGTGAAAGCCACATCTCACCAGCACAATTAAATGATCAGCGGTCAGGTTGGTGAATGTAGGGAGACGTGTTTCACATGAGACAGGAACTGGACCTAGATCTTGGAACTCTTTCCCGCAAGAAACAAGGAACTCTGCTTAGAGCTAAATAAAGCCAACGCCTTGAGCACACCTTTCCCCACACCAAGCACTCCAGCTGTTGTCTCTCACTCATCCCAAGCCCCCTCCAAATTAACCTAATTAACATGGAATTAAATTTGCTGCATCCTTGAAATACTCTGGATATACCCTATGATTCTAGGTGTTAAAGACCTTCAGCTTCCTAGACAGGAGCAAAGGGCTTCTTAAGGATGCAGTCTCAGAGAATGGTTCAGCATCTCTACCGGGAGACCACAATCTGTAAGTATATTGGCTGGTATCATGGCTATAGGTTACAATGAATTCACCAAGTATCCTACTTCCCACTGGGAGGGCCATCAAGGGTGTACTGGTCAAGTCCATTCCCCTAATAATTCATTCAGATACCTCAATTTCAGCCTAATTTTGATACTGTTACAGAACCAATTCTGGTCCTGTTTCATAACCGCTCTGCATGCACACGTCTTTTTTGTCACTTTCTTGCAGTTTTTACCTAATAACATTTCCTTAGCAACATTTTAACACCATTGAATAACTATTTCCATTTAGCACAAGTAGTGCTTACCTCTGCCTTCTGAAGGTGCTACTAAATTTCTGTTCATTACCTTCCCAAGGGCTCCTCATCTTGTGGCTACTGTAATATCTCTCAGCCCTGTAACATTTAATGCTAATAAACTAGTGTACATGGGTTAAATAGAATAATAACTTTCCTGGGGTGCCCCTTTAAGAGACACAGGTGGTGAATGCAAGCCACGTGTGTATATGCGGGCAGTAACCGCTGATTTTCAGTGAGAGATTTCTTCTTACTCCATTTGATTGTGCTGTCATTTTGATCCCTGTTGCACTTGTATGTCTGCAGCTCCTTAAACAAGTAGATCAAATTTAGAATAAATGATTTTTGTCCTCCTATACATACACACATCTTCTAGAGCACAGCAGGAGATGCTTTCTTACACAGCAGTATGTACTGTAGCAATTCCTCCTTCAGGATTTATTTTAGCTAAGAATCTCTTCCTTTTCTACTTGGTGTGTTTCTGATTAATATACTGGTTTGAGCTGGATGAGTTACTGAACTTCATGCTTTGTGTCACCGTAAAACATAATCCATTGTATCTCAATTTCTCTAATGACTTATTTATGCCAGAGCAATAGCACATGCTGCGTCTAGTAACCTTCCACAGCAGCTATAATTTCTAATTCTATATAAAATGAACTCTTGAAAGATTTAGGAAGCCAATCTCCTGATACTGCAGGCTGATTAGGCACAGTGTGGCCTTGAATGTAAAATGAAATAACTGAAGGGAGAGTAACATCTAGTCTGAGCTAACAAATAAAATTTATATTTGTGTCTGTCTACCTGGTCTACCGCCCTTCCAATAATATAAAATAAATTAGATATATCTGTCTATATTTTTTGTCAAGAATCTTATAAATGTGTGTGCCTATCCCAGCTGTGAAATGGGGAGGGAAGGCTATATGGGTCATAGTCCTAATGCACTAACAAAGCTTTTTTTTCTGTGCCAAAGAGTATATATTCCACCAGAGGTCGGTCAGCACAACCCCCAACCGAAGCTGCATCATATGCAAAAGAAATGGTCTCTGCTAGAGAAACTTCACCACTTTCCTGAATGATGTATAGTAAGCCAACAAATGCAGTATATTCTCTTTGTACAGCTGCAGCAATGTAACTATGGGTAGGCAAGGGGAGAGCCCTAGCCCTGGCTAAAGGTAAATGGGGGAAGGTGGCTCCTGGGAAGCTCACACCACAGGGACCGTATGGGAAGTGTGTACTGCTCTGCAACAAGCCCACCATGGCAGCAGAATGTTCTTCGGTACCTTTCTTGGGCAGGGTGTCAGTGCATAAAGTAGTGTCGTGTCAGGTTGCATTACTTAATGAAATCAGGCTGGTGAAACAGAAGTCATTGGTTAGTGGATCCTTTAGCAGTTCCCAGCCTATCCTTCCCACCCTCTCACAGACATCTCATCTAACTCGGGATGGATTGTCCCAGGATTTGACCCAGTTCAAAACAGTAGTGGCACAGCCAGCTACATGTCACCCTTTCAAGCTGCGTTGCTGAGCCTTCCCCAGTAGGTGGCCACTGAGAGCACACGGCTTGCTGGCTTGTCCCTGGAATAAAATGCAATAACCATACGGATGTAGAACAGGATGTCCTAGGAAATGTGTTAGTACATTTTATCTGGAATACTTCAGGGGGACTTGAAGTAGGACAGTGGACGTGTATACCTGTACGATCCTGTGTATGTGTATGATCCTGGGACAAAAGGCTTTCTCCCAGGACAAATGCAATTTCTGACACTCCACTGTTTCTTTACTGTTTGAGAGAGAGAAAAAGGTTGTTTGCTCTTCTGAGCAAGACACAGCCCAGCTATTCATTCCATGCTTTTCAGCAAGAATGTACTTTTAAGGGATGCAGTTGATCAATCACTCATGAATCAAATGGTTTGTATTTAAAATACTGGAACAATTTTGATTGCTTAGGCAAAAGGAGTTGGAAAATCCATTCACAGGTCATAGGAAGGTGGTCTTTAATTAACAAGGAAAGCTGCAGTTGTATGCTTCGTCAGCATGTATCCAACATCATTCACTGTATATATAACCTTCAATGCACATTCTCATAGTCAGGTGGAGAACTAGGACAGTTACGTATTGCAGTCAAAGTGATTGGGATGGACTTGATATTGTAAGTGTGCATCACTGTGATTCAGTACAGACACATTTTGCTTTTAATTATAGTGGGTTTTAAACTCAAACTCATTGGAAACACAACAGCTGTTTATCTAGGTGCAGGTATTTTAGGGATGTGTTGAATACTAAGTGTGGGTTCAAAATGCACAGTTAAACTCTCCTTAGGGTACTTAGGTCTTAGTTGCCAGCCTCCAGGCAAATGCATCTCTAATGCTGGTTGGTCAGCAGCATTTAAAATAATCCCATCATTTCCCAGCTTGACAAGATGTTTACAATGTGAAGCCATTGCGGGGTTTTTAGAAGTTAAATATGAAAGATTTTTCTGTGATTGACAGGAATGCGGTTCAAGAGGAATGCAAATCCCCAATACTGTAATAATTTGAAATGGGTCTCATGTTTTCTGTGTAGATGCTTCAAATCACATGAAACAATAGCAAAAAACAGTAGAAGGCAGGCAGTTCTAAAGGCACCAGTAACAGAATTAACATATAGCCGTGCAGGTATAGAGCTTCACTTCATTTGAAAATACTAAGAGCTTGCTGTGCAGAGAGCTATGGATAAGTACATAGTCCAGAAGAGGTCATAGAAAGCAGATTTTTAGGAACTAGTGACAGCCAAATTAACCTAGTGGGAATGAATAATTCTGTCATGGACAAGTTAGGGGGGATATGAGAGCTGTGGTACCAGCTCCCTGCTCCAGAGGTGTATTGAATTTGCCTGGAAGGAGTAAAGATGGTCAAGACCACCATCTGCTGCTCGTTCAAGGAGGTACACATGCACCCTGAGTAATAAATACAACATCACTGGTCCAACCTCGACTTCACAGCTCAGATCTTCACTAAACCTGCAACAGAGGGTCACTAATTCCATGCTCAAAAAGGGCAATGCAGTTGCTTTGCACAATGCTACAAGAGTGGGAGTTTCTGGAAGAAAATGACTTTTTTGCATCTGGAGCTTCTGTGATCTGTCATCCCAGGATGCTAGAACTAAGTCTAAGGACTAAGCCTATTTTAGATTAACCCTGAATAAGTAGCTTTGGCTCTGTGTGTGATTGGCTAATACAACTTAATAGTTGCACTACAACATACAGACATTTCGGATTTGTGTGCAGGGAGAACCTCAGATTCCAGTGTTAACTTCCATTCACTGTGCTGGAACAGAAGGCAAAATCTAGCTCAGCGTGCTGAACGGGAAGAAACAGCAATCTGTAGAAACAACAATGTGAATTTACCATAGATAAACCAGACAACCCAGTTATGCCTAGGGGCTCCTCCAAACATGCAAGGAAAGGAGCAATCAGATTTAATGTGCATAGCAAGAGGCATGATTGTGGGATTGCACTTTAGATCCCATCTCACCTCATTGCCTGGGCTCCCTCTGCACCAAAAGGAACCACGCTCCCATGCCTGGGACCCTCTCAGTTGAGGGGGCTTCCAGCTGTAGGGGCATGCCATGCAGCTCCGAGGCTGGGGGACTCTGGCAACCGTGATCCTCCAGCTCCAAGGGTTTCATGTATCCTGAGGCAGCAGCAAAGTCAACAGCTGAGTCCCCTCAGTTGCAGGACTTGCAGCCCCAGCTGGCCACAGGGCACCCATATGGCATGTGTTGCATGGTACAAGAATTGATACATCTTGTGTGCCTCCTCGCATGAATTGTCAACTAGAATCACTACAGTTGTGTCTTTTAATAACAATTTGCTAAAGAAAAAGTGACTTACGCAACACTGTCGCACAGAAAAAAATCAGCTACAATTAGAGAAATCACTTCCTGATTTCACTGGTTTTTATTAGTCAGTTATCTGTTCGTGTGGCTTTTTATGAGCTTTACTCCTCTATCAGCAGCAGGGGGAGCCAGAAGCTTAAATTTGTGTTTAAGGGTGTGTGTAGCTGAAAGGGGGCCCTAAATTGAAGTGGTGGGTTTTAAAAACACTGCTTCAATTTAGGGCTGATTAAAACCCTGTGTTGTGCACATACCCCACTGACTTACCTGCCTGTCTGGCAGTGGGGAGGGGAAGGCAAGCTGCCGGCAGGCAGAACGGTCCCTGGGCTGGGGGGATGCTCATGCTTTCCTCCGCAGCAGCTGTGGCCCCCCCGAGAGAGCACCTCAAAGGAGTTTTAGTTTGCTGCGTCCCCAAGGCATTTAAGGTGCATTACATTGCCAAATTTCCTACAGTGGCTGGAATTAATGCACAATATGCCGGTGAGGCACGCAAACACTGACAACATTAAAGCAGTGCAAAAGCATTTAGCCTGCTTTAAGGTGTTGTGCACACGCTTCTCATTTCATTTATACATAGCCTAGCTAAAACTGTCACTTGACTTCTTCAATTTGTAGAATTTTAAGCAGAAATTTGTTGCAATCAAGTTTTTCATCATGAAAAAGAGGTTATATACAGATACACTTAAGAAATTAAATGCAATAACAGAAGCAAATTGGATCTCCCATACATAGTGATTGGATACTTGCATCTAGAGGCAAATTAAGACAGAGGAATTTGTTTCTCAGAAGTTATATATGTTATAGCCAACCATCATTCATGCATATTAAAAAAGGTAACATAAACCCTACACACTATACTTGGCAACTCTGCAGTGAATAAAAGTGGTACATGAATCAAAGGATAAAAACCGTGTCATTTATAAGCTACTACTTGTGTTACAAATACCTCAAAGTGTTAATAATGAAAGAGTATAAAATCTGCAGCTCGATTCATACTTATGCTCAAGCTGCTTCATCTTACTCAGGTATTGCAAAGGCAATCAGAAGTCTATTTTGTGCTTTTTATGTTCTCATCTCTATCGGCATGTCTATCCACCCTTTTTGTGCATTTTTTTCTTGGGCCACAAACATAGGTTAGACGGCATCACTTTTGGTTCCAAGCTGTGGCACAATGTTACAATAAATCCTGCAGGAAAATGTTGGCTCTCACCTGCCTCACCACATCTCTTTAAGTTCAAAATGATGCTTCAGTGGAAGTTGTAATGCCTGGGGAGGGTTGTTGTAGCTTTTATGGTCTAGGAAAAATGTGAAGCAAGAATTTTTTTGGTGATATTTTTTATTGGGTAAGTTGTATAGTTGGGAAAGCTGTTAGACAAGCTGCAGGGCACAAGGTGCCCTTCTTGTGCACTTTGTGCCCAAAAACTTGTCCAACATCTCTTCCAACTATGTAGTTGATCTAATAAAAGAAATCACCTCCCCCCCCCAAATCCTTGCCTTTTCAACTGAGTGTCTTTTTTAGAAAACAAGGCTTTATTACCATAGCCTGTCACAGACTAAGTTTTTTTGGCCTTGTATATAAAAAAGGGAGAAGATGAAAGAGGAACGATAGAATTAGAAAAGTGTAGGAATAACAAACGAGCAAGTTCTTTCCCTTCTCCATCATCAAGAGTCAGGATAGTATTTTCAGATACAGAAATGTATTTCAGCTTGATGGTGTTTAAGAAAATAACTGCATACAGGCCCCATTATTCATCTTTGTAATGCAGCTGTTTCAGGGGCAAATGGCACTGGGACAGTTCAGGAGAAGGAGGGCAAAGTGTATACAGCTTCTGACTGGAGCTCCACGGTAATCTACAGCTTGAGCAGAAGAGAATCTCACAAAGGCAATTTTGATTTCAATGGGAGTCAGGAAACTAAATGCCCATGAAGATCTAGTCTCTTACTCTTTGGAATCAGTGGGATTTGGATCCCAAAACACCTTTGAGAATGCATACTTATAATTGTACTATTACAAAAGGCTCTTTAATGAAGATGAGTGATCAAGCCCTTTGTCTTAGAGTGAGAGAAAGGAGGTATGTGAGCTGTACCCAGTAACTGATGGGCTTCTGGCTCATTTAAAAGGAGAGCCTTATGCTCAGTGCATTGGATGGGATCGAGTGTAGAATATTTGTGATTAGGAAATATGTCTGTTCTTCCAGCTCCACTGATACATAACTATTTCTTTCTGATGTGAAGACTTCTGATCATGAAGAAGTATGACTGTGTGGTTTGCTTTTTAGGGGCCAAAAAATGCACTGAGGAACCTGCTTTGGGTTAAGTGGCTCACAATTAATCTTCTCATACCAGCATGACATGACCAGAAACTCACCCAAACACACATGTGCATGCACGGGTGTCCCCTCTCAACCTCCCTTAATTGCAAATTTGACAGTGAAATGAGGACCACAGCCAGACTCTAGGCCCTTCATCTCTTTGCTTGATGACTTAAAGGGAGGGGGAGGGAGGTGCGTACTCTCACCTTTTTTCTTTCAGCCTCAGAGTATTTCAGTCTTGTAAGAGCCGTGCTGACTTCACTTGATCTTTCCATCTCAAGGAGCTGCAGCAGATGAAGGAAACATGCGGGAGCTGCTGGAAATTCTCTCAGCTTGCTTCTTTCCCTGTATGTTTCTTGATTTTTTTCCATTATTTGTGATGGGTTTTGTCATTATTATGGTTAAGCTAGATACCCTCTGTGTTAACAGACTTTTGTTCCAGGACAAAACCCAATGGAGTAAGACTGGACTAAAAAAGTGGGATAACAAAGGAGAATGTGTGGACTGAAAAGTGGGGATGGAGCTTTACAGATAAATAACAGAGAATGGTAGCTGATGCTTCTTGGCCCTGCAGTTTTATCATTATTTACATGTCTACACAGACGATGTAAAACTCTAACTTCAGAGCTTTCCCATTCCTCACCCTGATGATAGAGTTTTACCCGGTACAAAATGATATGCAAGGCAAGAAGCAGTTCCAGTAGAGTGGATCATGAAGAGGGACTATTTCTAGCTGACCTCCCCTCACTGCTCCTTTTCCTCTTCTTGCTTTCCAGGCATGCTGTGGGCCATCAAACTGGATCAGGAGCCACCTGTCATTATACAGATTGCACACCGGAGCAGCACAGCTGAATTAACCTGTAAAGTAACCGGCGGGTCAGAATCCAGGTATATTCACTGGTACCGAGCCTTGCCAGGGGAAGCACCACAGAGAATACTCTACAATTCCTACTCCAAGCCTGAACCCACCCGAGATGATGGCATCCCACAAGACAAATTTACAGCCTTTTTTCGGAACAAGGACACCTGCAAATTAATAGTGCACAAGCTGGAAAAAAAAGACCGTGGCCTCTATTACTGTGCTACATGGGAATCGCACAGTGTTCCTAGTCACCTGCACCCTGCACATAAAAATACAGCTTGTGAGAGTGAAGGGAAACATTCACACCATTGCTGCAGCTGAGCAGGCTGTCCCAAAGTCAGCACATATTGTACAGCAGACATATCCTAAGCCACATCCATTTTGGCCAATCCAGCAGTCTTGTTCCTTATCCCAAGCCTGACCACCCAGGCTGCGACTGTTCCTCAAAGCATGCAAATTTTCTACATTCGCTCCCTAGCACCTGCCTAACTATGTGGGCAGCGCAAGCAATGCCTGGTAAAGAGACTGTTGCAATGCATGAACTGAGCGTGCTGAGATCAGTAAATGAGGAAGGCAGGCTGGGAACCCCACAGACTTCAGAGAGTTGGGGGTAAATGAAATGGGAAGATGAGGGGAAGGGGATTTCTAATTTAGGAACAAGCAACTGAAAGTACACTTCCACTAACATTTTGCAGCAATGGAAAGTCTTTGCCAATTAGCATATGTGGGTACAGGAAATTTTGCTACCCCACTGCCAAACCTGGGTCTAAATCAGGGTTAAATTATACTGTTCAAAAACTGCCTGTGTCCCCTTCACATTATAGCTCTCTGTCCATTATCACCTCTACTGACTCTTCATTGGTCATAGCAAAATTATTCAACAGAGTCAAAGCTATGGTATGGCACTGATGTAACCCTTCAGGGTGGATATTACTCTGTTCTGTATAACTAACTATGTGGGATTGATTCATCACTCTAAACTGACTGCTTAGCTGTGTCTGCTGGGTAGGATTACAATGGCCAATGTAATGTAAAATGCCAGTGTAATAGTGTTCTTAATGTGTTGTGGTTATTTATGTTAGGGTGACGCCTAAAATGATCGACGGACATGTTGTGACAACTGGGCCAATGGGTTCTACTATAATTTATGATTATCCATGCCACAGTAAGGTCTAGGGGTCCTCATTGAGAGTGACCCCCCACTATGCTGGGTGCTGTATAAAATATATTAAGAGGATGTCCTTCCCCACAGGGATTGGAGTCTAAGTAGATATGTAGACAAAGGGTGGGAGAAAGGAAGAATTACCCTACTCATTTACAGAAAAGCAAGAAAGATTTAGAGTCAATTTTTTAGGAAAACCACAGCACTGCCTTCCAGCTGAAATCAAACCGAGTAGCAAGAGCTCCGCATTTCTTCCAGTTAAACCCTAGGTAACTTTGCCAAGGGAGTTTGTGGCACAACAACATGGCAAATTGACTTTAGACTCACGAGGAGCTCTCGTCTAGTGCTCTGGCCATACAAGTCTGCGTGGTATATAGTACTGTGTGAAAGCACTCTGTCAGTGGGAGGAGAGAGCACTGAGAACCTATGTGGTTAATACATATGCACAGGGAGTATTTTGCAATTACATGACCGGTTCCAGCCGCCTCTATCACGTTCGTGAAACAGGAAACTAGGCCAAGACAAGAAAAACAACACCAGAACCCTCATCTCTTGGATCATTAGCCAGGCTTGGTTAACAATCTTGACCTTTGTTTTCTTTCTTTTCTTTCTCTTAAGACGGAGAAGCATTTTTTGCTTGACTCAAATCTTCCCTTCCTGAGGAATTGCAAGAGAAGAAGGAGACATGGTAGGCTTCCTGGAAACAGTCTTAGCATGCCTATTTCCTTGTAAGTTCTTTGAGTACAATAATTAGTTAATGTTTCTCTGATACATTTTTTTTACAAACTTATAGGTGTGCCGCTTGAAACCAATTCTACATGATAGGATGGTACTGTCTTAGTATAACCAGGAATAAATAAACCTGTATATTACTTTCCTAATGAATAATGGTGCTTGCCTAACTAAGGAGGTGGAAAGCAGGGTGCCAGACCCAGGTGTTATAGGGGGCATAAAAAGAAAAGCCACTGGCACCACTGGCAACCCAGCCTATGCCATTGCCCTACGTGCTGCAACCACCAACCCTGGACAGTTGCCCAGCTCAGGCTCTCTTCTGCCCCCACCTTTTGTGTTGATGTTGGATCATACATTATCTAATTATTTATTCCTGGTGTGACTTAAATAGACCACTCGCAGTGAGCTCAAGGCAGTGGAGAATTGGGTCTAGTGTCCCATCCTTGTGTATACCTAGGTTTCATGAATAGCTGCATGTCTCTGTTATCTGGAGAAGGAAGATTGCTAGCTGCCATCCTCTCTTTTGCCTTCTAGATTTGCTGTGGGCCATCCACCTGGAGCAGACACCGAGTGTAATTGTTCAGCAGTCCCATTCAAGTAGCACTGCTGCATTTGCTTGCAAAATAACTGGTGGGTCAAGCTCCACAGCTGTCCACTGGTACCGAGTACTGCCTGGACAAGCGCCGCAGAGACTCATTCACCTCACTCTTGATGGGTCCAATATCAAACGAGAGTCAGGCATCTCCTGGGATAAACTCTCGGCCTTTGCAAATCCCAAAGTCTGCACCTTGGAGATATACAAGTTGGAAAAGAAAGACAGTGGGTATTATTACTGTGCGACGTGGGATTTCACACAGAGTCATAAAACTTATGTGGGCCTGTACAAAAAGCCACTACAACTCTAGGTGCAGTGCTCCACTCCCATCCTACAGCTGCAGCCAGGCACACTGAGTCCCACCCCCACCCCTTCATTCCAGCCTATAAAGCAACCTAGCCTCAATGCCACATACCAAGACAGGAGCCTTACATCCATCCAGCTCTGCCAACAAAAGCAATGCAGATGTTATTCATTGTTGGTTCAGTCATCACCTACCTTACCTAGGTGGGTGAAGTCAGCTCTGGTAGGCAGGCCCTGGAGAAAGCAGCCTGGAAGCCAATGCGCATTGACTGCTTAATGGGTGACAAGAAGAATTTGGGAGTAGGAGAAGGGACATCTACCCTTCCTTCTTCAGGCTTGACCCCAGTCATGAGGCAGGTTTCTCCTGCAAGAAGTTCACAGCCTATTTTGTAACCAAAAGCACATGCCAACTGGTGGGACACTAGCTTGAAAATAAAGGCATTGGCCAGTGTCACACTGCTGTATGAGCATAAACATGGTGGCACAGACCTCCTCTGGCCTTGCAGAAAAAGCACTACAGGAGTGGAGGGAAGCTGAATAGGTTGATTCACAGCCCCCAACCTGTGCTATACAGCAGAGTGGCTCTTCCACACGTATCCTGTCCAGTACAGTAGCATTATTTTCCCTTCCTGGAGGTCCCTGAGCTGAGATTGAAGCCTTTCAAGGCAAATGGAACTGCCTAATGAAAGGCCCTGCACCTGCCTACCAGTGGTGGCTGAGCAAGTAAGCCAGTTGAAGCAGGAAGTCAATTAATGACTTCAGGAGGTCAATTAACCAGGATGGGAGGCTCAGAGGATATATGACTGCAGAGAGTTTGTTAAATGAATAGAGAACAGGAAGGAAAGGAAAACTCCTAGTTTGTTTACTAAGGAAAGCAACTTAAGCACACAGCAACACAATTTTCAGCAGGCTAGAGCCTAGCATACATGGGGCTACCCCACTGGCACATCCTGACTACAGCAGGTCTAACTTATACTGTGTTAAAATCACCTGTCTCCATGCTGCACCAGCTCTCCTGCCTTTGTCCACCTCCATGAGCATTGCATTGATCCAAGCAAAGAAACCACAGTACAAGAATACAACAGGTGCTGGTGTTACCACCACGCTCCGTCTCGTGTTGTTTCCTTTTAGTGGTAGTAAATCAACAGAAATTGGAGTGTACACTGTACAATAACCTGTTTAGTTCATGGATTAATATATGTAGGGCCCAAGTCTGACCCTGGCTGCTGACACTGCATCCAGAGAAATGGCATTACAATAATACAGGCAAAACCAGTTTTGCCCCACTGAACACGTAATAACAGTGTGAGTAATAAGGCACAGGAGATTCGGGGATTGTCATGCTATAGGAAAGTGAATAAAACATAAAATGAATAGGTTGGCTCCTTTGCATGCACAATATGGGCAGAGCTCAGGGATCAGTACTGTGAAAGTTGTATGATTTTTGATGACTTTCCAGGGCTTCGCTCCAAGGAAGCATGGCACGGCATGGCATGGGCATTTCCAGGATATAAATCTTTGTGGTGTACTAATCCCCAATGAGCAATGCAGTCTAAAATTCCCTTCAATATTGCATAGATAATTCAAAAACCGTACTCTACTGTATATATTTTAATGATCTGGCGCTGGTCTCATCTCTGTATCTACCTAGTTAGAGTAGGATGACAGTGTCCATCACCGTGGTGGCACAGAAGACAATGTAGGTTCTGATGGTGGTGTCCAAGGAGCAATCCCAGTGGAGTCTGCTTTCTGTATCTCCCAGACTGAAGGAAAATCAACTTGCATATGCCTTTATTTGCTTCTCTGTTTCTGTACTTTTTGAATACCCCAGTGCTGCTGGTTTTTGCTTTCTATTTGGAGAAGGAATGTTTATTTAAAATAGTGTTTCTAAAATGCCCATGTAGCAATACTATTATTAATGAACTGTTGTCATTTCTGCTAAGATGGCACTCACATTGACTGGCCAGTGCCTTGTATAATGCACTAAACAACTATATAATGGCAATACTCCCTTTCCTATATGCTTTATAATCTATATGTCTATAGATATATGTATAGCTATATCCACATATCGACCTTTCTTTCAGACACTTCTATAGAATCTTTTTTCTTAGGTTGTAAAGCAAAAGGCCAGGCCCATTTGCACATGTGAGCAACGCTTAGGAATATTGAACCTCAGCCTTAATTGAAGTCTATAGGTTGTAGTCGAGGGTAAATAATAATACATAAAGTGATTTGATTTTCATTATCTGAAATGTCCTTGGGTACAGTTGGGCCTCAACTAAGACTGAGGCTTCTTTGTATTAAACACTTAGACATACCTAGTGAGAGGCTGTCTGCACCCAAGGAAGATTAGAGTGACTCTAGGTAGGTTTGACAGAGAAAAAGTGGAAGAAAGGGAGGAATATCTTTATTTTAGAGATAGGAAATTAAGACAGAGAAATTTAGGACTAGCTTTTCAGAATGAGCCAAATATGTGCCCTCTTGCTGAAGTCAGTTGTAGTAGCAGGCATTATACACATTTGTCAGTAAAACCCTACGTAACTTGTCCTGGGTCACACAGATGGTCTCTAACAGCTGTGGGAACTGAGGTGAGAACTTCAGAGCAGTACTTCAGTGCTGCAGCCACAAAAGAAACTGGACACACATCCCTAAGTGAAACGTCTATTCAGAGGGAGGAAGAAGGCCCTGAGGACTTGTTCTGATTAGTAGAAAACAGACACATGTGCAGGTAGTAATTTATAATTATAATGACAAATTCACAAATGAGCAGGAGTCCCTCTCTATTCTGTTCTTGCAACAGGAAACTCAAGTAGAACAAGAAAGCAGCAGCAGAAGCTTCCTCTCCTAATTTGCTTGGTCAGGATTACTGAAAAGTCTCTCAATCTTTCTTTCTCCACTCTCAAGAGGGAGCAACGTTGTCTTCATTTGATGTTCCCTTCTGAAGAGCTGCAGCAGGACAAACAGACATGGTGTGGCTTCTGAAAACCTTCTTACCATGCCTCTTTCCTTGTAAGTTGTTTAGTTGTTACAGCTAATGTCTTTATTATATGTTGCTTATTATTGATTTTCTGTACAGGACAATAGAGCTGATACAGCAGCCAAACGCAGCAATTTCATGCTGGTGCAAACCCCATGAAACCGGTACTATTGCAACAGCATGAAATTGGAGTAATGCAAATGGGTAAATAACCCCACTAGCTGCTCTCCCAATATGAAAGAAACAATAAGGCTTTTTCTCCACTGCTCTCTTACTTGGTTACCTTGGAATACATATTAACTAATTATTTACACCTAGAAAGAGAGGATGCAAAACAGAAATCAGCCACTCAGACTAATCAGGTTTTACAGTTTTTCCCATTATATTTCCCACATGTCAATGGCCATAGGACAGTGGGTAGTTGAGCCCGATGTCCTGTCCCTATGCATACCTAGGTTGCATACACACCTACAGATCACTGCCCTCTGAAAAAGGAAGACTCCCAGCTGTCATACCCTTTCTGATGCTCTCCCTTCTCTGTGTTTTCTAGATTTGTTGTGGGCTGTTGACCTGGAGCAGGAGCCCAGCTTCATCGTTAAGCAGTCCAAGCTGGGCAGCACTGCCAGGATCACTTGCCATGTCACCGATGGGTCCAGCTCCACTTTAATCCATTGGTACCGAGCGCTGCCTGGACAAGCACCGCAGAGAATCCTCTACCTCTCTCTCTCTGGGGATAATCTAGAGCAAGACATAGGTTCTAAGGACAAATTCTCAGCATATGGGAAGCAACAAGCTTGCAGTTTTATAGTGAGGAATCTGAAAAAGACAGACAGCGGGGATTACTACTGTGCCATCTGGGACCTCCCACAGAGTCACAACCCTCTTCCAGCCCTGCCCAAAAAACCCAGCCCAGTTCTGGGTGTGGGGCTCAACTCCTGCCTCATTGCTGCAGCCAGGCAAGTAGAGTCCCACAGCCTAGCCCCACGCTCCAGCTTGTAGAGAAGCCTAGCCTCAGTGCCACGTGTCACCAGGGCAGCCTGACCGCCAACCAGCTCTGCCAACTGAAGCAATGCAGGTGTTAGCTGGACATGGCTCAGCCATCCCTCGCTTAACTGAATGAGTGGGACCAGCTTGCTTTCCTCAGGGCTTGCCTACCAGTGCCGGCTCCACCTTTAAAGGCAGTACAAGTGAGCGCCCTGTCAAGCCAAATATGCATTGACTACTTCATGAGTGACAAGAGGAGGTTGAGGGTGAAAAAAGGAGGGATAGCTCCCTTTCTTCTTCAGGCTTGTGAGCCCAACCAAGTTCTCTAATGAAACGTTTCTAACCAAGAGCACATGCCAACCGGTGGTATATCAGCTAGAAAACAAAGGTCACTGTGTTGCATGTCACATGTCATCTAGGTCAGGGGTGTCAACTCATCTGGCTGTGGGCTGGATAAGATTGCAGGGCCAATCTGTGAGCTTTATTGGGCCCACAGACTAGCTCCATATGCTGGATGTAGCATGCAGGACTGGTTTGATATGGGTGCCACAAGCAGCGTAAGCCCTGGACTGGACTGGCCTGGCATGCTGTGTGCAGCACACTCAGTGGCTCCAGCCCTGTGGACCACATGTGGACCTGCACCAGCCCCTGCCCTGAGCACTGCACATTTTACGTGGGACCGGTCTGGGGCATGTACTGCATGTAGCACCTACACTGCACTAAGCCTGCATGCTAGATCCTGAACGTGGGGATGGTCTGTGGGCCAGATCCGATCTGGCCCCAAATCCAGTGTGCAGGGCTGATGCACTGTATACAGCAACCCCCCTGAGCTGGCCCCATACTTCATGGGCAACACACACCTCAGGCAGTGTGTGTGTCTGCTCCAGTCTAGCACACCACATGTACCATGTGCCGGACCAGTTCTGCACATTGCTGTTATTAAGATGACACCCAAATTGAGAGGATTCGTTATCCTGGTCACTGAGGAAAGAGAGAATAAAAAGGCTTCTTCTAAGAAATGCCTTGTAGGCTACATTTCATTATCTCTTTGCCTATATGTTCTACTGTACTATAAATAGTAATAAATTATAGCAAGTTATTCTTGTTATTTGTGATATTGTAGGGTACCAATTATGCTTGGTCCTTGTAGCTAGAAGCACCTAACAAGAGGTAGGCTTTTTCCCACAGAGATTACAATTTATATCATTGGCACAGACAAGGGTGTGAGAAAGGAAGCATTGTTGTCCTTGTTTTAGAGGTAGGAAATAGAGGGCACAGACGCAGGTGACTGGGGGTGGGGGGCACGTGCCCTGCCCCCCCCCCCAAGATTGGCCCCCGACTTGGCACTGCTCAGGACAGGGCATTTTTTTTGCTGCATGGGCTGGTGGCATGTTGAGGGGTTGGGGGTGGGGTGGGGGAGGTTTAGTTGTTACAGCTAATGTCTTTATAATATATTGCTTATTATTGAATTTCTATACAGGACTACAGAGCTGATACACCAGCCAAATGCAGCAATTTCATGCTGGTGCAAGCCCCATGAAACCAGTACATGGCACAGAAGTATAGAAGTGGATATGGGGCTTTTGCCCCCCGCCACGAGACTCAGGAGGCACCAGCCACCCCTGGGGACAAAGAGATTTGGGTCTAATTCTTTAGGAAGAGCTAGACTTTTGGCTCTCTAACGTAAGTGCATCGGCGTCATGTGCACACTGCTCACACATCAATCTGAGACAAGGTAACATGCCTGAGATACCACAGGCAAGCTGTGGCAGTACGTGGAATTGAGTACTGCACTTTACATTGAGCCGTCATCAAGTGCCTTCACCAGTGAACTGAAGGAGAGAGACTTATCACTGTGAAACACTGCAGCAGTGGGAGGGGGAGCATGCTGAGAACCAGTTCTGGTTCGTGTGTCACAAATGCATGCAAAGGGAGTCCTTTGCAATCAGATGACTGGACCCTGCATGAACACACGTATGCCTTTTATTACATTTTTGCAACAGGAAACTAAGCTGAGACAATAAAAACAACAAAAGCTTCATCTCCTAGTTGGTTGGTCAGGACTGGTTCATGAACTTACATTTTGTTTTCTTTCTTTCTTCTCTCTCTCGGGAGTGAACAGCATCAGCTTCATTTGACCTTTTCCTCCAGAAGAGCTGCAACAGAACAGAGAGACATGGTGGGGTTTCTGGAAGCCTTCATGATGTGCATCTTTCCTTGTAAGTTCCCTGGACACACAATTATTGTCTATTATCTATTGTTCTCTCTGTACAGCCCTATGGACCTAATACTCCAAACAGCAATTTCATGTGGGTGCAATCCCGGTAAAACCGGTGGCACTGAAATGGAATAAACTTCCTACAATGTAGTCAGGGTCCTGAATCCCCCATGCTGCTTTCCATAAATAGTAATAACTTCTAAATTGTAGCAAATTATTATTGTTATTTGCAATACTGTATGAAACTACTGGAACTCACTCTCCACTACCTTCTACTTCACTGGCTGACCCTGGATCACACATTTTCTAATTCTTCACACCTGGGCAAAGAGGGAGTGAAATAGAAATGGAGAACTCACAGGTTTTGTAGTCATATTGCCCATGCATGAATGGCTACATAGGACACACAAGACTTGAGCCCAGTGTCACATATTCATGTATGCCTAGGTGACATGGACACTTACTGCTTTCTGGGGGAGGAACTCTTAGCTATCATCCCCTCTTTGATGTTGTCTCCTATCCTTGCCTTCCAGATGTGCTGAGAGCCATTACCGTGGAGCAAGAGCAGATTTCCATCACACAGTCAGTCGATCTACATAGCACAGTCAGTATCAGTTGTAAGGTGACTGGAGGGTCGGTTTCCACATATGTCCACTGGTACAGAGTGCTGCCTGGACAAGCACTGCAGAGACTGCTCTACCTCACTCTTGAGGGGTCTAATGTAAAGCGAGACACAGGCTTCTCCAGAGAGAAATTTACAGTCATTGTCAGGCAAAACACCTGCACCTTACTGGTGCGGAAGCTGGAAAAGACAGACAGCGGGCACTATTACTGTGCCACCTGGGAGTACACACAGAGCCACGAACCCCTTCTAGACTGGCACAAAAACCCACGGCAACTCTAGGTGCGTTGCTGCTCTCCCACCCTACAGCTGCAGCCAGGTAGCCTGATCCCACACCCACCCTCCAGCCAATTGCGCAGCTAAGCATCAGTGCCACACATCAAGACAGCAGCCTTGACGTCCATCCACCTCTACCATCTGATGTTTGCCAGTAATGGCACACCTCCCCGAGTGAGACAGACCAGGCTGCTTTCCTTGGGGTCTGCCTATCAGTGCTGGCTCTACTGATATAAAGGCAGCACAAGACTGTGACTTGTGAAGCCAAATGTGCACTGACTGCTTAATGGGGGACCAGAAGAGGTTGTGGAAGAGAGAAAAAGAAAGCAATAGGGTAATTGACTCACTGAAGTGTTTTTGGTGTAGTAAATGGTTAGAGAAGAAGAGAGGTAGGACATTTTCTAGTGTGGAACAAGTGACTACCTTTCCATGTTCACTGGTTATTTTCAGCATGTACCTGCAGCCGTCACTGATGCAAAATGCAGGAGTTCTGCTGTTGCTGGAATACGTACAGGCACAAAATAACTATTCTTTGAGTGATTTTCTTCTCTCGTGTTCAAGGGGTTGGTTCAGGTTTGACAGCAGTAAAACGTGTACAGCTTTTGAGCTCTTCATGTACAGGGAATCCTGGGAATTCCTTCCCAAGTTGCTAAGGACCCTATCATGCATCATCACACAGAGCCTCTGTGTGTCAGTCAGTATAAAACCTGGGTTCAATATAAGACAGGTGTCTGGATACCACTTTTACACCATCATGAAGCTGGAGGCACCTGGATGCTGATGCTACACCCAAACACGTCACATTTAGTGGCTGGCAATGGCTCAACAAGCAGTCCTTCTTGCAGGGATCACTATCTTATGGCAGATCTCCCCGCTTCCTCCCCCCATGACACTTGCTGCTGCAGAGGGGAAATGAACCGTTTAGATTATGCTGGATTTCAGGAACCTTGAACTGCTTATTTCGATATTGCTGTTGTGTGCCTGTATATCTGAATGCTCAAGTTTTGGCCCGTTTGTCTTTGCCACAGCAAGAACACCATAGCAAACAGGTGGGTTTTTCAACGTGTCCTGCGGGCAAGTAGCATTTGCCTCAGCTCTGTTCTCTGATATTTGGGGTTTTTTTTCCTGATGCATATAAGCCAATAAAACTGGATAGTCCTGTATAATTTAACTATGTGTAATGCTCAGTTAAGTATACAGTACTTACCTATCAGGCAAAACTTATTTTTGAACAGCCACAAAGGTGTGGTTCGGTTACATACTCTTTTTGAATGCCGAATCTAAATCAATCTCCAATCAAGTTCTTGGTGCATGTATAAAGGAAGGCATTTTGTTCAGAGAGAAGCATGGACATAGGTAGGGGTCTACACAAGTCAAGGCCGGGGCTGGCCAATTTTACAGGCAGATCACAGGCCATTTTCACGGGTTTATCATGGTGGGGGCAGTCCCACACCTCTGATTGGCCAAAGGGCCCCAGTGTCCGTATCCCCACCACTACTGAAAAGGCTGTCCATTATACAGCCCCTGCTTCTTGCTGCTGATTGGTTGAGATGGCTGTTTGTCATGCAGACCTGGCCCTTGAAATGGCAGGTCCCTAGACCTGTTGGTCCCTAGACATAGGTCATTTTGAGAAGTGAGGAGATAGGATAGTTTAAGAAGTACGAGTTCATGACTGTGTAATTCATGGAATCAACAACTATCGAGACCTGTTTGATCATCCAGCTCATCTCACTGCCTGTATATACTTGTTCATTATATCATATCTGTCTAGTGTTTTTTTCCAGCCTAGGTCTCCAGAATGGAGCTTCCACCAGATGATTTCACATCTTGTCTTCTGATTTCCGTAGTGAATGCAACTCCTCCAAGTTTAAAATTATGTTTTAATACTATTAAAATATTGTTTACTTCTCCAGATGCCTAGGGCTTTTTTTCTTCCCTATTAATTAAGATTGCAAAGCACTGCAAACCTCTAACGAAAGATTCCTTAGCCTGTGATGTGCTGAGGATTGCTGAAGGCACCATTATCTCCTGTTGAAATTGGTGAGAGCTGAGGGACCCCAACACTTCCAAGTACACTCAGTGGTTTTTCACAATTAAGCTTGATATGAGCAAAATATTCTATTTATATCTACACCGTGCAATAAACACCTAATAAAGGGTTAGCACTTTGTCTCTGGGATTGTTTTTTTCCCCTAATCGCTTGATCATTACACTAACCAAAAATCTTTTAAAAATGAAAATAACTTATATTTCATAGCAAAACCATTCCAACAAGTTCCTCAGGAAGACCCTGTTTCCTGGGGACTGCAGAAAGCTTGGAGAGCTAGTCCTACACCTTGGCATCTTAGATACCTTATGGCTATTCTCTGTTTTAGAAAGTGCTCCCTTATATATCATCAAACAACAGGTAAAGGTAAGAAATGCAGTTCCAATGATACATCTATCACTGTCATAAAGCTTGATCCACCAAAGCAGTGTTTTTAGTCTTGTGATGTTTTTTATCATCAGAAACTGTTCACAAACACATGTTTTACCAGTAGCAAAGCCACAAACTTCCTTTGCAACAACACAGGATGCTTCATTTTTACCTTATCTTTATAAGCAGGATCCTGACAAAACACTGTTTAAATTTCTGGCAGCTTTTGGATTGCAAGTAAAGCTGTTAGATTTTTTTTATACAAGCACATTCAAAAAAGCCTTTTTCACCCTTTGTATTGGTAATGGGATTTTCAGGTATCTACTGGTGGAAGTTGGAGCCAGGAGGACCTGATTTCATGAGTGACTTTAATGGAAAGTGAAGAGGCTTAGGACTGTGTGGAACTGTTCAACATTGATTATCAATGACCATTACAGGCACAAACTCCTGTATCAGCCTTCTCCATCTCCTTCAGTGCAACAGAATATAATCGTTTTAAAAGGGTTTTCTTCAGCTCTCAAGGGCCACATCCAGATGAGCACAGCCATTTGTTTCCCCAGAAACAAGTAGCAGTGGCACACCTTGTACCACTTCTACTTGTCCCTAGGGAGCGCCCATGCCACACGTTCTCTTGTGTGGCAGGTTATCCCGAGTGGGGTAAGCAAGGCTGGGAACAGAAACTCTGCTGGCCCCAAGCAGTCTCACTGGGGTGCTGGGGGCCTCCGGGAGCTGCAGCCATGGTGCTCCTGCACCGGGGAACCTGGCCTGCAGCCAGAGCCTGGCTCTCTCTAGCCAGGCTCTGGTTCGGGGTGGGGCACGCTACCATGTGCGCCACCCCACTTTTTTTTTGCCACGGTTTTCTTGACCCCAGGATCAACCCCCCCGCCCCCGCACTGCAAGGTAGCAGTGCGGAGCATGCCTGCATGTGCTGTGTGTGGCACCACAGACAGGTCTACACTGCCACATACCACAAGACTGCACTCATCTGGACGCAGCCAAGAAGGGGATGGTTTCTCCCTTTGTAATCTGCCATTCAAGCCAGTGGCCCACTTTCTTTGCTAAGCCTAAGTTTAGCACAGTGCCTACGTAGACTTTATGCTTTGGTTGGTAAACACCAGAGTTGAAGGCTGTCCTTTTCCACCTTAGGCAGTGATATGATCTATGCTTCTTTCCTTGGTGTCTGCGGTAGCCATCTGCTGGCAGACCTGCTCTTTTGCCCCTGGGGAAGCATGCCTCAAAGCTCTCATACTGCCCAAGACCTGGTATCTGTCACAGCCACAGCAGCAGGAGGGCCAGAGGCAAGGTGCTGATGTGTGAAGGCACAGGGCTATTCCTTTAATTAAGGCACATGTGGATTGGTCCTCAGCCTCAGACTGGGGGACCCTGGGCCGGGGTAAAGAGAAGTCCCCCGAGGCAAGGACTCTCAGGAGCCCCCCATGCAAGAGGCAGGGACTCTCAGGAGCCCCCATGCTGGGCTGCATGGGCAGGCATCCAGCTGGGAGGACCTCTTCTCTCCCCCGCCCCGTGGCAGCCACCAAAGCAATCAGTAGCTGGGAAGAGAGAGCGGGGAGGGCTACTTAGGGTCAAAAAGGCCCCACCCTCGTGCCATGTGCTGTGTAGACCCTGGCTAAGGGGATCTGGGGATCTGTTCCCCTGACTTGGGCAGTGACTGGCCAGACTACACTGATGGGTGCTGACTGCAGACCTAGGACCTAAAGTTATGAATATGTCCTTAAGCTTGTATATAATCAATAAGCCTGCACGTCAGCCATAAGCAATAGCCTGGAGAAGTAGAATACAAGCCTGTTCATCCAGACCACTAAATATTAAGCCGAGCCATGTGCAAATAACTGCTTTTTGAAAGTGCTTGGTAGTAGTTAAAAGTAACAACTGATATTTTGCCTTTTGATAAGGATTGCACATGGTCACCTAGAATCCTCCTAATATAATAATGCATTTTTGTTAACTGAATATGGTAAAGTTAAAAATGTATGTTATGTGTAGAAAAGAAATGAAAGGGGGAGTTGAAGGTGCTCTAGGGGTGTGAGTCCAGGAACACATGGGGAAAAAAGCCCACCACCAAAACTACCTCTTGTCAGCATTGGTCATTTTCAAGGGATTTATGCTAAATTGCAGAAGTATAGTTAAAGCACAACCCCCAAAGCCTGTTTCAGAGTGAACCTTTGTAGATTTTACAGTTGGCCTGGCTAGCAAAGTAACACCCCTCTCCCCCAAACAGGACAAGTAGCATGCAGAAATGGTGAGGGAAAGAGATAAGAAGTCCTTCCTTTCAGAACGGTAATGTCCATGAGAACATAAATCCCAGCTAACTGGCATTCTCCAAGTCAATAGATAATCTGATTCAGTCCAGTTCCCAAAGTCTCAATAAAACAAAGACATGAAAGTAAATACAAATCAGAAAATATTCATTAAAATACATAATGTATAACTATTGAGAGTAGAGTGGATGGTGGGAGGGGGATTTTGGAGACCTCAGGCAATTCAAGATGACCTGCTGCCAGTCTGTGACCACTTTCCTCTTCCCTCCTGAGTCTCCCCAGCTGCTGTAGATGAGAATCTATATTGTGCTAGTGCCAATAGGTGGGCTTTCAGACAAATGTTTCTTCTTGTGTTTTGGGGTGTAAACAATAAATGGTTGGGCTACAGACCTGTCTCTTCCTTCTTTATTTGACTTGTGTGATAGTGGTACCCTACTTGCTAAGACAGAGTGTAACTTCACAGGGAAGTGTAATTGTATCTTAATTTGTTATGTAAAAGAGCAATCATTAAGGGACCTTAATTATTAAGGAACCTGTATCTTAATTCTGTCTCTAAGCTTGCATAAGGGACCCTGATCATAGGTGGGCTCTTGCTTTGTCTCTCTAAAGACTTAACGGTCCCAGGCTAGAGGTTACAAAAAGGATGTCTAAATCTTGGGCCTCTCACTCCCTGGGAAAGTAACCTAACCACTGGGTTATTGGGCTAAATCCTTCACAAACATAGGCCCTGCCTCACTGCCCCGTGACCTGGATTGGGTGCACTGTCTGGATCTGGCCCATTGATGGACTGAGCAATGTCCACCCAGCCCCAGGAGCAATGTCCATCCAGCCCCTGCTGCTATAGAGCAAGAGTAAATCTATATTGCCTTGCAATAGCTTAAATGCAGCCAAAACAGCCTACCATTGGTCATTATATCATTCAGTCACTTCCTCTCCCCAAATGTGCTGCTCCCTCCACCTTACAATAGGATCCCGTCTGGTCTAGTCTTCTGAAGCAGAGGCACTGTAACATAGTGAACATGTTTCCACTGTGGGTTTTTCTTGTCACTTCAATAATTTGCTATTGTAAGTCCCTGTTCACCTAAGCTTCTACGAATAGATACATTGTTTGAGATTCTACAAATTCATTCAATTTTGTCTTCATGGTATTTGTCCCTTCTTTTTCTTCTAGGTGGAGATGCCCAAGTGCTGAAACAATCTAAATCATTTATTACCAAGGGAGTACGTAAAACTGCGCGCATTCAGTGTTTTGTTTCTGGCATAACCCTAAGCAGTGCTTATATTCATTGGTATCGACAGAAACCTGGGAATGCTCCAGAATGGATTCTCTACTTGTCATCAGGAGAACCTGTCATTGACCAAGGATTTAAGAAGGAGAAGTTTGAGGTAGAGAAGGAACTCGCTAATTCTACCTGTACTTTGACAGTCAAGCAAATAAACAAGAATGATGCAGCTACATATTATTGTGCCTACTGGGATAACACAGTGTTAGCAAAATACTGAGTAGCTGTGCGGAAACCTTCTCTGCATGCTTGAACCACATCCCTTCAAACATTTGAATTCAAAGCTGCGTACTTGACCAGGCTCCTAAGGCTGGAACCAGCTGCACAAACTCCTTCCTGTGTATGCAACAAGATATGAAAATCAATTTAGAGCTCCACTGTGAGACGCGTGGGTGTAAGCTTGCTGTGCCCCTGTGAGCCCAGGGATCCAGGAGAGATCCCAAGACCCCTGATGAGCCCTGGCCCATGGTGGGAGGGGTGCAAGCAGGCTGAGTGGGCTGAGGAGGGTCACGTCTCACCCCCCCACCCTGCCCCGGCTCCTACTTCGCCCAGCCCTCCAGGGAGCTGTGCGACCGGAGCTTCACGAACAGGATGTGTAAACAGGCATGGTCCTGGGTCCAATGCATGAGTTAGTTAGCATAGGAGTTTGTGCAGGAGGGTGCGTGGGAGGGCCCGAGGCCCTGCCTGTGAGCCCCCTACGGTGGACAGTCCCAGTCATAGCAGACCTACTAGTGGCTAGCCGCGGATGGGCACACGCCGTCTGTAGCCTCCCCCTCTGGCACCTCAGAGGCCTCCACCCAGAAGGAGCCCATGGTACCAAGCTCCAGGCAAACGGAGCCCCTGGCTCTCGGTTGCGGGGGCTGCCTAACACTTTTTCAGGCTCTGGGGTTCGGGAGCATGGCCACCTCCCCTTGTGAGGTCTGCTGCTTTTGGGGGTCTCTGGCATGCCAGCTGGAGGAGCTCCAGGCCACAGCCTAGAGACTGCCTGCCATTGGGGACTGTGATCAGGAGATCGACTCCTACTGTCAGGCCCTTCTCCCCTGGGAGGCGGAGGGTAGACCACGGTCGCCTTCCAGGACTGGGGAGGACTCGAGGACCTCCCCTGCTGTCCAGCTCAGGGGTTGGACCAAGGTGTTCAAGGGCCCCAAGGCCCACCGCACCAAAGTCCCCACCCCGCTGGAGCTTTGCATCTGGAATGAACCTCTTGCAGCCCCAGCAGAGACTGCTAAGTTGCTAGCTCCTGCAGGCAACACAGGACACCAAACTTGGGGGTAAAGCATCCACACCTGAAGACAGGAGGGTGATCCAGGCAGACCTTGACAGGCCCAGGAAATGGGAAGCCAAGAACCTCTTGGTGTTTAACACACTGAAAATGCAAGGTTCTCCACCTTGGGAGGAAAAACCTGCAGCATGCTTATAGGCTTGGCAGTGCTATGCTGGTTAGCACTATGCATAAAAGGGACTTGGGGGTCATGAATGACCACAAGATGAACATGAGCCTTCAATGTGATGCTGCAGCTAGTAAAGTGAGCAAAACACAGGCTTGCATCCATAGATGCTTCTCAAGCAAATCCTAGGACGTCATTCTCCCATTGTACTCGGCCTTGGTGAGGCCACAGTTAGAGTACTGCATCCAGTTTTGGGCTCTGTAATTCAAAAAGGATGTGGAGAAGCTTGAGAGAGTGCAGAGGAGAGCCATGCACATGATCAAAGGTCAGGAAAACAGACCTTATGATGAGAGGCTGAGAGCTATGGGACTCTTCAGCCTAGAAAAGCACAGGCTCAGGGCTGATCTGATGGCCACCTATAAGTTTCTAAGGGGTGTTCACCAGGATCTGGGCAAACATTTGTTCACCAGAGCGCCCCAAGGGATGACAAGGTCGAACAATCACAAACTCCTCCATGACCATTTCAGACTGAACATAAGGAAGAACTTCTTTACTTTGACAGAGTAGAAATGGGGGAAGTCATTCCTAAAGTCCAGATCAAGAAAGACCTCACTGTAGGACCATATCTGCTCATAAAACTTCCTATGAGCTCTTTTAACATACCATACAGCTCCATTTTGGCTGACTCC
>JAGPOW010000261.1:175396017-175408878 GCA_030014935.1 Caiman crocodilus
AGGGAAATGTAAGTGCGCACTGCCTGTATGGCACAGTATGGGCAGTTACTGCACTGTGTTTGGATACTTCCAAAAGGAAGTACTAAAACACAATGCAGTAAGAACGTCACTGCACAGCAATGTGTTGACATGCCCACTATGCATGATGTTAGTCGAAAGCCAAAAGGCTCATGATTACTCATATAGTTCATTGAGGTGGGCCTCACCAGAGTCAACAGAATCTCAAGTCATAGTGTAGTGACCCCACAGCGCAGCACTGCACAGTACGTGCAGGTACTCCAGCTACCCCTCACAAAGGATACACATGCTAATTAGCTCATCATTCAGGCCTGGAACCAGGTGTTCTTGTCACGTGGCATTCTTGTGATACTCCAAAATTGTATATGCAGATAAGGGGCAGGGCCACCTAATCCAGCTCCATCTCATGGAGGGCAGGACCACACCAATCAGGGTGAGAGAGGGCGTGACAGTGCTTTTAATCTACACCAAAAATTAACGTTTGGTGATATTTGCCAGACATTTAAGGCTGGTAAAAGAACAGGAATTGTTAGACATGGGACAGAAAGGTGCTGGTCAGCTAGCTGTAGGAGTGAAGTGAAAGTCAAAATGTATGACTGTAGTGGTTCACTAATAAAAAAGAGTCAGCACTGAGAGGGATGGAGTGTAAGGGGCACTATATCTTATTCAGATAGGCTACACTAATCCAGCTTTGTGGTAGGTATCTCCTCTTGGATGCTTCCCAGCCCAGTGGGCTAAGATTGAGTGGGGTGATCCCTGGAGTGGTGGTGATGGAGGAGGGGGAAAATTCAAAGCTGGAAAGAGCGGACACCATGGCAACTGACCCATACGACAAGGGACAGACAACAGACAATGGATAGACGACCAAGGAGAGGCAGCAAAGGAAGATAACAATGGCAGCAGCAGATAGGGGATACAATCACAGGTGGAAGCCAGGGGAGAAAGGAGAGCAAAGTGCAGCAGGGATTAGGAGAGGAGCAGGACAGTGGGCAATGCTGCAGAAAGAAAGAGAGCAGGCAATAGGAAGTTTTAGAGACAATCACAGACTATTGATAAAGGCAATCTTGGTGGGTAAAGAGACAGAGGCAGTGATGGAAATCAGCAGGTATAAATTCCTGGAAGAAGTGCTATTTGGGGTAATGGAGGTAAATACAGAGGCTTTAAATAGCTTAAGATCATTCCCCAACAAAGTATGGGAGTCTGACTTTCAGAATGGGATGGGATTTCTGGAAGAAATATGCAGAGAAAAGGGGCAGGGTGGGATTAAAAGAGCTGAGATGCATAGCAGCTAAAACAGCAAGAGAAAAAGTAATTATTGTACAGATGTCCTCAGACTTAATAGTGAGGGAGGACATTAAAATCTTGATGGAGATGCACTGCAAGAAGGTGATGTGGGTGGAAAAACTGAAAGATAGATATGGCATTTGGATGGGGGCCTGGTGAGCATAGGTGGTTTTAAACACAGATGCAAGGAGCCTAGGTGGCATACAGCACCTGTCACTCATAACAACTTTGAGAGCCCACAGAGGCTTTATTATATCCCATGGCCAGCTGATGAAAGGCAGTAAATGTGGAGATGAGGGGCAGCTACCTATGAACTGCCCACACACAGTGCACTTCATACTCCAAGGCAAAGGGCACAGAGCTGCAGAATGCAAAGGGGCCCAGAAATGCAACTTATGTAGAGAGGAAGGACATGTATTTAGAGTGTGCCTTAAGTCTTTTGTGAAAAAGGTCCAAAAAGCGAACAAAAACAGTTTTAAGTGTGATTTTCAGTAACCACCAAATGCTGAAGGTGGGGATGAGGATAGGCAAAGGGCTAGCAAAGGAAAAGGGATATGGAAGTTAAATCTGAGGCTGTTAGATGAGGAAGAGAGATGCCAGGCATACAAGAGCATCTGAGGTATTGAGGACACTGAAGAAGCGTTTTGAGAACAAACAGGAAGTGGTGGAAAATAATCAAGAGAAGGATGGGGGAGTTTTTTAGACACAAAGGCCAAGAGAGAGACAGGAGAAGAACAGAAGAGTTTAAAAAACTGCAAGGAAGACTGCAGAAACTCTGAAAGGAAGCAATAGGCAGACAGCAACTATGGGAAGAGAGAGAACAAGCAAAACAAGCACCAGAAGAATGGCTTACAAGACGACACAGGAAAAGAAGTTTCCAGCGTGGATGCCATGGACAGAAGAAAGTGAAAGCTGGTCCTGGTATTTTTCAGCAGGAGTAAAATCAGCAAAGGGAGAGCTGAAGGTAGTGCAAGAAGAAGGAGGTGGCCTGTGGGAGGCACACAAAGAAGTCCTTGAAGCAGAGAGACAGTTTTATGAAAAGCTATATCAAAAGAAGATGGTGAATAAAAGGAAAATGGAAGAGTTCCTGAGACAGGTGGTGAAGAAAGTGGAAGAAAAGAAAGGAAAGAGGATGGAGGCAGAGATAGCTGTAAAGGAGGCAGAGGACCACCTTCAAATGTTAAAGAAAGGGAAATCACCTTAAGTAGACGGACTGTCAATAGAATTGTGTGCAAAGTTCTGGGACTGAGTCGGCCAGATGTAGTGAGGGTTTCAAAAGAAATTTTAGAGGGAGGAACAGTGGGAAGAGGGTTTACAAAAGAAACAGTGGTCTGAAAGTTTAAGAAAGGTGAGAAGGAACTATTGAAAACCTGGAGACTGATTATACTGGTAAACACAGATTACAAAGTGTTGGCAAAGATGTTGGCACAGACAATATGGAACTCCCTGCGAAAGATAATAAATGAAGACCAAACATGTGCAGTGCTGAGGAGAACTGTAGAAACTGAGGCTGATCAGGGACACGTTAATATACTGCAATGACGGGAAACTAGCAGTGGCAGTAACAGACCTCAATTTGGTAAAAGCATATGACAGAGTAACACATGAGTTTTTATTTGGTGTTTTAAGTAGAATGGGGATGCTAGAGCCTTTTATACGGTGGGTAAAGCTTTTATACAATAACACAGCATGTCAACTCTTAATTCATAGACATCTGAGTATAGCTTTTAGGTTCTTAGCAGGAATGACACTGGGATGGCCCACTGGCACCAGCACTGTTCATTTGTGCCATGGAGTCACTAGCACAAAAAATAAGGTGGGACAAAGGGATAAGTGGAATACAGATACTTGGAGGAGACAGAAAAGAAGTGATGATATAAATGTAATGATGAGAGAGAAACCATCAACAGAAAGGGTGGTGAAACACAGAGCAGAACATGGGGAAGCAACAGGGGCCAAGCTAAATAGAGCAAAAAGTATGGTAATAGTAGTGGGAAACTGGGGGACACGAGTTAGCTCAGTACAAATAACAGAAACAGAACTTAAGGATTTGGGGATCCCAATGGATGTGGCAACAAAAGGAGCCAGGGCACGGGAAAAGGTGACAGCTCAGGTGAGACAGAAGCTAGGATGCTGGGCTGGAAGAATGCTGTCCTGCGCAGGTCAAGTCAAGGCAGTCAATGTACGGCTGTTGCCAGTCATTTGATACACGGGGATAGTGTTTCCCTTGTCATGGAGACAGGTAGTGAAAATCCTGAGAGATTTGTGTATTTTCTTGGAGGTCAAAAAGAGGAAGACTGGCACAGATGGACTTGTTCAGAAAGAGGGAGGCAGGAAGATGGGGTGTGCCAGATGTATGCCAACTATGTGAGTACCATGTGCAGGGGGTAGGAGAGGGGGAAGGAAAAGCAGGGTGCTTTATCAGTTCCTAGCAGGTGCAATCTGAGGGAGGAGGGGATTGTATAGAGGTATTCTGATGAAGCCACAGGCATGGAAACCATCAGTCCACTAGGCAGGAATGGAGGGCTTTTCAAAGTTTTACAGTGTGGGGGAGGTGGGACCTGAGGTGCTGAAAGACCATAAAAGCTCATAGAGATAATACGGAATTTAAGATGTGATAATCCTGGTATGAAATTTCACAGGAACACAAATGTGAGAGGGGTAGAAGAGGGTGCTAGATAAGCACCTGAAAGGAGAACATGCAGACGTGGCCAGGTTGGCAAACAAAGGGTATCCTGCCAGTAAGGGATGCACAACAGAGATGGCAACTGGCAAGAGCACCACAGTGTCTGAGGGAGCAGTGGGGGAGGAGGAGGCAGTTGGACACCTGTTCTGGGACCTCAGTTTTTTATGGGTTACAAATACCACCCAAAAAACTGATGTGGAAGGCATTGCTGTACAGGCTTGCCCCCAAGAGACTGGAGGAAGCAGTGCAAAGCAACTTGTAGTGAGTTTCAAATGGAGTATTTTGAAAGTGCAGAATTTACTGCTGTTTAAAGGGTTAGCTTGCACAGTAAGAGACTGCCTGAAACTGGGACTGTATGAACTGGGATTTTATACCCACTTGCCATGTCTACATTTGCATTTAAGTGTGCCTAATTTTAATGTGTATTAGCTTCATGTGCATTATGGTGGTTTAAGTTCACATTTATATGTGCACATGTTAAAGCATATTAATGCCATGTGTGTGGACTGATGTGGGACCAAAGTTAGTCCCAAGTCAGTCTATACACAGCGTTAATGTGCCTTAATGTATCTAAACATGCATTGATGTGCTTTAGCTATTCGTGCTAAATTTGATATCTGCTTTTCCCTAAGATTGGACATCAGGGAAGAAAAAGATGAGACACAGAAGTGTAGGAAGGAGGAATGGAGTCATGTATTTGTAACCAAGGTTAGGCACCGAGTTATTTTAACTCTTTTAAAATCACTGCAATATGGGGATGTACAAATGATTTCTAAAATGTTTAAAGGCAGGATAAAACTTTTTTATGTTTAAGATGCTTTAGCCAAAGTTTTAAGATGCAAGTGATGGAAATGAGGTTTTAACACATGAAGGTCTCAGGTAGTAATTATGTAGTTAGTAAGTGTTACACATGAAGAAAAGAAAGTTGGTAATGAAAAGAGTGGCTTACTTGGAAATAGAAACAGTGTTAAAAGAGGTAAACTGGGAATTCAGATAGAAAGAAAAGAGGTTGAATAGGGGAAAGAAGCATAATTGCTATACATAATGTAATACAAATATTTCCATTAGTATGTTTGGCCAATATGAACCTTGAGTTTTACAGGCATGCTTAGTGTTGGCTGCATTCAATCCACTTCATAACTGGTTTCCATTACTGTGCATGCGTGCCATTTTTGGCAGCTGTTTAATGATAGACGATGTATTTAGTGAGGTTTTTATTGTATGCAAATATAAGGTGAGGAGCTTTGTCCCCCATGCTGATTGGAGGAAAAACCTGGTCTTATATTACAGTAAATACAGTACTAGTTACTGCCTTATACAGTACCACTTTATTGGACATTACCCAAATAAGTCACATCCTCTTTCTACATACACATCTCCCTCCATGAAACAAAAAAAATACCATCTCTCATGTTTTTTGAAAAAGTCAGGACAGGAGTAAGAAGAATGTTGCTGCTCAAAGCTTTTACTTTGGCTATGGTGTGTTCATGTGAGTATATTGTTCATCTTGCTATCCACAAGGATATGTGGATTACTTAATATCAAAGGAAGAACTTCTGACTTAGTTCTGTTTCACCTTTCTATGTTTCCATTCTTCTTTCTTTACAGATGGCTCTGGTCAAGTCCTAAAACAAACTGAACCGTTCATCACCAAGGCAGAAAGTAGAACCATACAAATTAATTGCTATGTGGATTCATCAGTCTTTGGCAGAGCTTTTATACACTGGTATCGACAGAGGCCTGGTGCAGCTCCAGAACGGATACTGTACTTCTCATCACAACTCTACCTTGACCAGGACTCTGATAAGAGAAAGATCAGTGCAGAAAAGGACTTTGATCTGTCCCGCTGTGTCCTGACAATAAATAGCATAACCTCCCGTGACACTGGTACCTATTACTGTGCCACTTGGACAGGCACAGCATAAGAAAACCATTGACAACATCTACAATTAAATCCTCTCTACTTTCTGAAATACCACAGTCTTTCAAATGTGTGAGAGACCTGTTCAAGTTCGGCCACTCAACCTGGAACCAGCTGAAGAAACTCTACTGGTTTTTGGAGTAGATAACAAAAGACAACCGCTAACAAAATATATATTTTTCTGAAAATTACTAAAACTACCTTTAAGAGGTGACCACCCCGAAAGCGAGTTCAGTGGTCTTATGATTATTCACCTCACTTCTGCCTCTCCCTTTGAAGATCTCACATCCACCACTCCAAAACTTAAGTGAAGTAAAACATCAGCAGTTGTCCAAAGAGGCTGCCATAGGCTGCTGTGGTGTATAGGTAAGATATAAATATCTGCTACTATTGGGTGAAAAATAGTCATTGCATTAGGCCCCCATTAGAAACACAGAGGCCTCTTTCTCTAGCTCCAAATCCAGTCTACACCATCTCTTGCAGTAACAATACAGATCCAGGTCACAGTAAAATTACGTCTACTCTGCAATCCTGATTCTGCTCAGATATTCTAACCTATCCACTCCCACAGGCAGGCATTTGAAGCAATATAAAATGCAAGTGGCTAGTGAATAAATAGCCTTTTTTTGGAAAGGTTGGATAATATGCAGATGTAGTGCAGCATTTCAATAGATGGCAGTACTAACACAGGATGTCCTGGCCACTTGGCAGCAGAATATTTCTGCAACTGAGACAAGATATCGGGAGTAGATCTCTAGCTGGAGAAGGGGATTTCTTCCACGCTGACAGTTGCCCAATATGACAATGCATATATGGATCTGAGCTCAGATTCAGGCCCCAGGATGAAAGTTTAAGAGTGCTTGTGATGAAATGATGTATCCTTCTAATGTTTCCATGCTTACAGGCAAAAACAAGAGAACCTCTATTAGATAGGTATTCGCTTCATAAATCATATGCAACAGCGGCTGTTGGATTTGCAGAAGGATTCCTGCAAAGACAGAGTGGGAAAGTTGCAGAAAGTTGTTTTGCAAGAGCATATGCATGTTTGTGATTGGCTCCTGAAGGCAGGAGAGGAGAGGGATCTCAGCCCTGGGGATTAGCCAGGCTCAGAGAAGGGAAGGAACCCCAGAGCTTGAGGAAGAACCATCCTGCAGCCTGCCTGTGAAGTGAATCTGCCCTTAGTGATGGGGAAAAGATAACCTGGTATTGTCTTCCCCTCTGTGAGACAAAGGGACTGGTGGAGAGGAAAAGGGGTGGTAAGGTAGACTTGCCTAGGAGAGCAGGGTGTTGATCTGGGAAGGCTCTGGGGAGAGTTAACGGAGAACTAGCCTGGGGCCAGGTGGGCGATACACCCAGCGTTGTTTCAGTTATCAGCACAAGGGGCTGTGTCTGGGAATTGGAGAAAGGGGACGGTCTGTGTTTCTTTGCAGATACCAGACAGATGGATCATGTTTTTTTCCGTAAAGAGTGACATTGAGGTGAACACGTGCTTTGTAGTTGTTGAGATGAAACGCTCAAATGACAGACTTAGTTGCAGCCTCCACTTGCAGAGAAGAGCTTCTCTTCCCCATGGAGGCTGTAGCAGAGAGCAGGACTTTCCAAAGCAGCAGCACCAGCCATGGTTATTGTGTTGAAAGTGTGGAGGAGAGCTGATGTCTTGTTAACCCTGGTGCTCCTGCTGAAATTCACTGGAGTCTCAAGGTTTAAATTGGGAAGTTGTACTGAGGGTGTCTTTGATTCAATGTGTATAGAGTGTTTTAGTTCATTGATACCTGCCCTTGACAATTAGGTTATTGATATCTTGTTCTGCTATTAACCTCATTCATGTGTTGATTGATCTGTAAATAATAAACTGTACAAATAGTTAGACTGTATGTACTCCAGAGTGTGGGGAAACCACAAGAAAGCACTTCATGGAGAGGTGGCCCCAACCTTAGGGGCTGGGAGGTTGACTAAGGCTATTTGACACTCCAGGACCCTGAATTCGGACATGGCCATGGGTAGCACCATGGCTAGGGTTACAGATAGAACCATAGAAGAGTAGGACTGGAAGGGACCTCCACATGTCATCCTATCCAACCCCTGCCTAAACAGAACCATTCCTGCCCAAATCTCCTTTACAATCCAAACGATCTATTTTTACATTCTACCAACATGACTTTTCACAAGTTGTTTCACAAGTGTTAACTGAGAGGCAGAAATAGACACATACAGTAGTATTATGTCCATTATTATGAAAATGTGTTGTCTACCTTTAAAATATTCTGTTCTGTCCCATATTATCCTGAGTCTATGAAAAATGAAAGAGTCCCGATCTAAGTCTGAAACAAAGACATCCACAAAGTCTTCATCTGAAAGGGCCCTTTATAGCATAACTTGACCATGAGCATGAGCTTTTTAAAGCATACCTTGACCTTGACCATGAGCACTGTGTACCAGCATCTCTTTGCAATAATGGTCACCCATTGCACTGTCAAATGCGTCCTGAGCAAAACATTGTTTCCACACCAGAGAGGTAACAGCCCTTGTCATTAAGTAAGAGTAGTATTTAGCATTATATTTTACAACATGACTGAATCTCAAAAGTCAACCACTGTTAGCTATGTAAAACAATCCATTAAATGTTTGTTTCGAGTTCATCCCAACATGACAAGCATGTCATGTTCTATTTCATGGAAAAGGTTCTCCATCCTGCCTCGAGTTAATGATGTTGGTATTTGACTGTGACCTGGTCAAATGAGGCAGACTTGGCAGGAAAACCATGACAGAGAGCTGGTATTCTCTAGTCCCCATGCAGCCAGCACCTACACAGATTTCCCTGCACTTGCGTCCCACTCGCCTAAGTGACTATGGCTGCAATTTCTGGAGAACACCATTTTAATTTGCATATATTTTCCTAATCTACAACACTGAACTGCTTTCCTGTTCACAGATTTTCTCAATTCTCATTGCATGGGACTTCAGAGGACACACATATTGCAGCTTCTAGATACCTGAGTTTATATAGTTTGGCTTCCTGCAAATTTTACTCCATATTTCCACAGCTAGAAGGCCTGCCAGAATTTAAGTGGACATCCACACATTTGGTATGAGTTGTAGCAGCCCAGACAGGTGCACAATACTCAGCTGTTGAGAAGACCAATGCCATAGCAGACGTGACAAATACTCCCATGGTGGCACCCCAGGTCTTTCCAGGAAGTTTTCACACTACATTCACCTGACTCTTCATTTTCACAGCTATTTTTTGAAGATGATCATGAAAGGTTAAAATGTAATCAAGTATCACATCTCAGGAGGATGGATTTGGATCATGTACTTTTTCTCCGTAATGAGTGACATTGAGATGAATATGTGCTTCATGGTTGTTCAGATGAAATGCCGAGAGGATGGACTTAGCTGGAGTTGGTTGCAGCCTCTACTTGCAGAAATATAGGTCTAACTGCAGCATGTTTTGAATCTCTTTGAAGGTCCTTGCCTCTGTGGGTAGCGCCAGGTCATTGGCATATGACATTTCCTCAAAGAGTTAATCAGCATATCACTTACATACCACCCACTAATATAAAGTTACGTAAAGAAGGTAGGCCATACGTAAAGAGGAAGAGACTGTGAAAGCAGGAATTACTTTTAAAAGGACTGGGGAAAGGATGCAAAGCTTTTACTTCAACAATATGGCCAAAAGAGCTAATATCTGGGCATATAAACAAAGAAATAGGAAGGGATATCCCACTAGTCTGATCTAATTGCTGTTTGTGCACTGCATATGAATCTTGATACTAAGAGGGTTCAGACTAGCGCTTCATGAGAAATGTAAGGATTAGAAAATAGGACACACTCTCTAAGCTGAGCCACTAAAGGAAGTGAAGGATGACTCAATTCCAGCTGAGTTACAAATGAAATAAATTACCAACAACAAGTTGGAAAAAAACCACAATGTTCAGTGTCTGGAAGCTAGGCAATTTCAAACCTGAAATACGGTACATATTTTTCACAGTGAAAATAATTAGTGATTGGAGCAACTTGCAATGGGGTCTCCATTAATGAACATTTTGAAATAAAGTTTGGGTTCTTTTTTTAAAAAAAAGTATATGCAAGAGTAGAGCAAGGCTAAATCTATGTTGGCTCACAACAGCTCATGGGCAGATCAGAGCTGTATCATTGGATATTTAATATACGAGTCACTTGTTCCCTCCCCCAAATGCATCATTCCCCTCCATTTTAGATCAAGATGCTTCTTCTTTTGGTTCTGAGGCAGGGGCACCATAACAGAGTCAGCATGCTTCTGCTTCAGGTTCTTCTTGTCACTTTAGTAACACGTACTTGTAAGCTACTGAATTACCCTAGGCTCCTTCAAGCAGGCACAGTACGAGAGCTGCCAACCCCATTTAACTGATTCTTCATGGTATCTTTGTCTCTTCTTTTATTTGTAGGTGGAGATAGCCAAGGACTGAGACAGTCTCGAACATCTGTCACAAGAGGAGTAGGGAAAACTGCACGGATTCAGTGCCACGTTTCCACTGTGAGCTTTAGCAGTGTTTATATACACTGGTATCGACAGATGCCTGAGGAGGCTCCAGAGAGGATTCTCTACTTTTCATCAGAAAAACCTGTCTTTGACAAGGACTCTGACAAAAGAAAGTTTGAGGCAGAGAAGGAGCTCACGGAGTCCTCCTGTACTTTGACCATAAAGACAGTAAACCAAAATGATTCAACTACATATTATTGTGCCTACTGGGATGACAGACACTATGTTAGCAAAGCATCAAGCAGGTGCGCAGAAACCTTCCCTGTATTCTGATCTACAGCCTTTCTAGTATTTCAGACAATAGTCCCCTCACTAGGCCTGCTTCTCAGCTGTAAAAACTCTTTCTTGGTATGTCTAAAATATTTTCTTGGTATGACCAGAAAAGCAACATATAACAAATTCTTTGGCATATTTTTCACAGAAAGCTAGGGGGATCCTTCTAGACTGTAATGTAAAAAGAAACCAAAGGGTTACATAAGTTTTCAGCAATGTGGTACTTTTACCAGCTTACCTAAAGGAAGAGAACCTCCAGAATTGGGATCAATTTTTCCTATATTCTTTCCCCTTTGAAAGGAAGGGAGAATGTAGCTGCCCATAATTTGTGGGAAGTTAGTAACCTAATGGCACCAGAAGCTAAGCTGTCACTTTTACAGAACACATCAATGTTTGACAAAGCAGAGAGAGGGGATTAAGTTTAATGACATTCTAGTTGTTGAGTTAAAACACGAAAAAATACATTATTATTCTGTCATCTGTAAAGCAATTATATTTTGCTCAGTAGAAGCCCCACAAAACATGGCGGAGCTCCACAACAATTACATCTTAAAACAGAAGCAGTACAATTGTCCTCACTTAGTATTTGGGGTTGGACAAACAGGCGCACTAAGGGACAGTAGAAACCAGCCCATCCACTGATTAGTATTTCATGCCAACATGTTTCAGGACACACCTCTTCTGTCTACTACATTTGCCATGTAGACATAGCAGACATGTGCTCAGAAAACCAGAGTTCTGTTCTACAAATCCATTTCATATTTATTCCAGCCTGCAAAATTGGTTATACTTTCAGTGTAGATAAAAGTCAATCTGTTACTTCTGGGAAGTTTAAATAAGTATGATCCCTACAGCCCAGTTGATAATTAAGCCCCTGTTCCTAACAGCTAACAGCCCAAACAATTTGTATAGATGTTAGGGTGCATAATGAATGAAGGAAGGTATGGTCTGTAGAGCTGTGACAATACATTCAATGAATTCCAATTTAGCTTTCTATGTAATTTCTTTCATATCTGCCATCAAATTGTCAAGCACCAGTACATACCCTGATGGAGCACAAGAGGAGAGGAATTAAGCTGGAAACCCTGAGGGAAAAAGTATGATTTGCTTGTATTTGAAGGAAATGTTCAAAATACTTGATGTTCACCACTGAGTATTTTGCCTACCTGGGTAAGGGCTGTACTAAACACCACTGTTTCATTTCAACTTCCGTTTCGACAGGACAATGTTTCATTTCGACATTTAGTTTCAAAGCACTGTTCTGTTTCGTTTTGTCAAAACTGTTTCACTGTTTTGATGCTGTTTCAGTGTTTCACCTGTTGGTTATAATGGGGAATCATGAAAATGTCTACAACTTTGTCATTTCTTGCCTGATTCAGATAAAAAGAGCAGGGTGGTAGCCCCTGTTGAGGCCACAAAACCTGTCAAGTTTCAAGGAGATAGGTGCAGGGGTTTCTGGAGAAACTACACCTCAAAGTCTTGAAAGCAAAACTCATGTCACTTGTAAGTGTGAAGGGACGGGGTTGGGGAGTGAAAGCAGCAGGCATGGCAGCCCCTTATGAGGCCATGAAGCCTGCCAGCTTTCAAGGAGATAAGTGCAGGGGTTTCTGGGAAACTACCTCAAGCTGCTGAGAAGTAAAATTCATGACATGTGACTTTGTGTGTGTGGTAAGGTGCACCGTCACTGGTCACTGGTGCTGGGGCCTCTACACAACATGGTAGCGTACCCCAATGAGGCTCTTCCTCCCCTACAACCTCATCCTGGTCCACCACTTTAAATGGCAACAGGTAATAACTTAGTAAGCAGCACAGTAGCACCAGCAGCATCTCAGGCAGCCAAACAGTGACAGAGCCTTTCTTTCCTTTCCTGCAGGAGCAGCTGCCAGGGAACTCTCCCCGCCAGCCCCAGCCCTGGGGCTTAGATTTGCCCAGGGACCTGCCTCCTACTGGTCAGCTGACTGGGGACAGGTGCTAGAGACGTTGGTGTAAGAACATGGCACTTGGTGTAAGGACAAGGGTTTGGGGGTCAATCTGGTATCTTTCAGTAGACCAAGTGAATAATTCAAGAAATATATCTTAGCAAGCTTTCAGGTTGAAAACCCTTTGTCAGGCTGAGGAAGCACCTGTAGTTGATGTGTGTGTGTGTGTGTGTGTGTG
>JAGPOW010000261.1:175417204-175520711 GCA_030014935.1 Caiman crocodilus
ACCCTGGCACTTGTTCCTGCCATTGGCGGGGGGTCAGACTAGATGGCCTGCTCTAGGCCCCTTCTGACCCTAGTTACTATGAAACTATGAAACTATGAATTGGAGTAAATGTAGACAAAGGTCTGAGTTGTATTTAGCTGCTACAGGAGCAGAAGAGAAAACGGATGAGGTTAAATCATCCATTTTCCTGCATGTGTTAGGGGAAGAAGCGCTTGAGGCTTATAACAACTTTACATTTGCTCCAGGCCAAAGCATGAAGTTAAATAAGATATTGAATGAATTTGAAGACTATTGTGTGCCAAAACACAATGAGACCTTTAAGGGACATAATTTTTTTACATGCATGCAAAAACCAGATGAAAGCATAGAGCACTATATCACAGAGTTAAAAAGGCTCAGCAAGACCTGTGTTTTTGGGGATGTAACAGATTCTCTGATCAGGGTTAGAATAATTTATGGCATTACAGACAATGGGTTAAGAGAGAAGCTGTTATGAGAAGGAAACCTATTCCTAGAAAAAAACTATACAGATTTGTAAGCAGCTGAAACTGTGAAGGCTCAGGCGAAAGAGCTGAATGCTGCTGAGGCCGTTGTCCATGCAATACATAGTAAAGACACACAAAAAGGCCACAACAAATGGAGGTTGCCCCAGCTACCACAACTACTACTAAGGGGCAGATGGAGCACAGGCAAGCATGCAGCTGGTGTGGACTGCATCATGGCTCCAAATGATATGCTGCATTAGGAAAGCTCTATTTTAATTGTGGTAAAAGTAATCATTCTGTCAAACGTTGCTAAGTGCAAGCCCGTAAGGTCCAGGTGCATATAGTTGAAGGTACTCCAGAGGGAGAGTATTATATAGATACAGAAGAGTCAAGCGGAGCTACTGAGAAGGACTGGATCCTGCCACTGGAAGTGCATGGGATCCAAACTGGATTCAGGGGCCCAGGTGAACATTTTACCAGAACAAGATTATAAAAAGCTGAAAAGTAAACCAAAACTGAGGCCTACAAAAGTAACCATAACTGCTTATCAGGAGCAAAAATACCAGTCAAGGGAAAGTGCCTAGCCTGCATCAGACATAAAAATTTGATGTACAATCTTGCATTCATTGTAGTACTTAAGGAGGTGACACCTATTTTGGGCCTAGCAGCTTGTGAAAAGTTCAATTTGGTTAAATGGGTGTTTGCATTAAACTCTGGCTTGGGTTAGGAGGATCTTATTTTGGAATATCAAGATTTGTTTTAAGGCCTTGGTTGCTTACCAGGGGAACATACAATTCAGATAAATAAACAGGTTCCCCCAGTTATTCACCCATGCAGAAAAGTGCCTTTTGCCCTCCGTGATAAACTGAAGGCAGAGCTAAAAAGGATGGAGGAAGTCCAGGTAATACAGAAAATTGAGGCGCCAACAGAGTGAGTGAAGTGCTGGTAACCTCTCCTCTGTAGGTTATGGATTGTTTGGTGTGGTGGTGGTTTTATCTTGCATCGCTGTTGTGTTGTTGTGGAATTTCTGTTGTTATATTGTGATGGTTATTTTTATTTTTTTAAAGGGAAGATGTAGTGATAAGGGTTAGACATACAAGGGAATGAATGTCTTATCAGGTGAGGAATTTGAACATGATCCCTGGGAGAGCAAGGGGAAATCAAGATGGAGGCAGCTACATGCTCTGTGCTGGAGGAACCGTGTGCTGTGCTATCATTAAAAGTCTGTTCTCTTCCTTATTCATAGTTGCTATTCATTGCAGGACCTAAATCATTACACCGGGTACAACAGTTTCCCTAAAAGGAAATCAATCCAAAAACTGAGTAGGATTGGAGTACCTTATCTAAAAAGGTGAGGTATGGAACTTGAGGATTGAACAATTTGGGATGAGAAAGTTACAAAAGTAATGAACAAACAAAGAAACTGGGTGTGTTCATGTTGTATCTCCAGGGAGGCAGGGGCAACCATGGACTTTATGCTCGAATAGATGGAAAGCCAGAAACAGACATCCCACACATTCATCAGTGGACCTGAGGCCAATACCACTGAAGGTCGCTGTTGTAATATCTAAAGGATCCACTTACCGGGTCATATTATGGGGAGGAAACCTGTAACAGAGTTTAGGGGTCACTTGATACCAAATCAGACGAGGGGCTGTGTCAAACCTTGGGGGTCTCTGGCAAAACGAATCCTGTTAGTAACAACAGCTGAGGCTCTGGCTTTGGTTTGTTCATGTTACTGGATTTTCATTGTGTTGGGTTTCAAATACAAAATGGTTGTGGGATACAGGGAATTTGTAGATGAGTTCTGCCTCAGGGGTTGAGATCATTGTTACAGATTCTCAGCTTGTGACTCCTTCTACACTGCCAGTTGCTTAGCTTGACAGTATGTTTGGGCATCTGAGCCCAGTTTCAGGCACCAGTAAGAAAGCTTAAGATGATAGAACAAATTCTCCTCATTTCCTTATACCTACCAGTAAAGCAAAGAGAAACCCTACTAGATGGATATTACTTTGGATGTTACCCATGTAGCAGGCACCCGTACAAATTTCACTGCACTTTCTTTCCCCCTGGGCTAAGTGATTGTGGCTGCAATTGTGGGAGGACACAGATTTCATTTACAAATATTTTTCCAAATCTATAACACTATTTAAAATGCTTCTAATTTATACTTTTTCTCAGTTCTCTCACCAGATTGGACTTCAGAGCATCCACAGATCTTGACTTCTTGCCACCTCAATACAAACAGTTTTATTTTACGAGAAATGTAGCCCCACGTGCCTGCAATAAGAAGAACTGCTATTAAACGATGCATAAATGAGTCACTTCCTGAAACAGCTACATCACTCTCTCTCCATCTGAGGGTCTAGTTCACATTCCTCTTGCTCCACTCATCCCAACAGCTCATGATGTTACTGACACAGGTTCTTTTAGTGACTTCTCTTTGGTCTTGTAAGTCAGTTTTCCTTTCTGTCCTTTTCAGTATGTGATCATTACTGAGCAAAAAGATTTGTTTCCAAGTCATTCCATTTCATTTTTATACTGTCATTCTCTCTTTTCCAGATGCACATGGAGAAATAACTATCACCCAAACTCCGGAGTTCACCTTGAGAAGGGAAAGTGCTACTGTACGTATGCATTGCAATCTTCAGGGCATCTCTGGAAATATTGACAATGCCATCATTCACTGGTATCATCAGAGCCCTGGTGAAGCTCCAAAGAGAATTCTGTACTTCACTTCAGGAAAATCCACTGTTGATGACAGCTCTCAGGAAAAGAGTTTTCAAGTTACCCTAGATTCTCAAAAATCCCGCTATACTTTCTATATCAGTAATATAAAGAAAATGGATGTCGGTATCTACTACTGTGCTTACTGGGATAGCCACAATGTTAGAAAACCATAAATAACCTGTACAAAAACTCCTCATTTTCAACCATATTGTTATAATCGTATGAAACCATAGTTATTTCTCTAACTCTTCATTTCAGCTGTGAAACTGCTAAATACCTTCCTGTAACCTGAGAAATAGGACAGTAACACAATTCCTGTTTTGATGTGCATGTTGCTAGAAAAAGAACATCTGCCAGTTCAAATGGAACAGTTCTGTGGGACAGACAAGTACCCTAAATAACTGATTGTCAGAGGACTAAGTATACATTCAGGTTAGAGTAACTGACAACAGAAATAGCTGAGACTATTTTAAGTCATTCATAGGAGAACCTAATGGGAACAGAAAGAGGAGTCACATATTTGACCTACTAATTCAAAGTGTACATGTGACAAGCTGGATCATAATTTGTTAAGTTTTATGCCCACCTATTGCAAAATATTTAACACTAAGGCTAGGGACAGACATTCAAAAAGCTGGAGCCTGAATTGAATCAATCTTTGCAGGTTAGTTTAACCTGCCTAGGGTGAATCAATTTGCAAGTGTAGAGGCATTCCCTCTGGACTGAGGAAATGCAGGCACATGCCTACAGTTGCTCAGGCCAGCAGCTGGGGGACACTAGAGCACACCCTTAGCTGCAGGGAAGCTGTGATACAGATGAGTGTAGCCAGTCCAGGCAATAGGCTGGAGTAAACTGGCCAGGGAGGGATTTAATTCACTCCTCCCTATCTCACTGGCATAGACCTGAGTCAGGACACCTCCCCCTCCCCCCACCCCACTGCTGCAGTGACAAAGCCAGGAGCAGTCAAATGCCAGCCAGCATGGACAGAAGAAGGGGTAGGAAGTGGAGTTATTTGGCAGCTGCTAGTTGCAAAGTACTGGAAATCAAAATGGCAATTTTGCAGCATGTTTGTTATACCAGCTGTGGACATAAGAATACAATAAGTTTGTTTGGCTTACTCTTCAGCTATATCATGATCTCCAAAACAATGAGTGGGCTGTCTTCTGCTTTTAACAACAGGATTCTGATCTGAATAACCTCTCTCTATCTTTAACCTCGGATACCAGTTCACTGGGAGCAACCTGGTGTGAAAGCAGGTAACACACACATCAGTGAACATTAGGTTACCTCAGAAGAATAACTTAAAAGTTCCTGATTCTATTTTATTAGACTATTACATCCCACCCCACTGCTTGGAGAGTCTTGCCTATGAGATGTTTAATTCTGAAAGCCTAATTTCATTTACCCACGTGGCTCTAAAGAACTGGCAGAAAAAATTGCGTGGCTGCAAATAATTGAAAGGAGGCAGGAGGCAGAGGGATGGCTAATAGAGTAAAGGCAGAAAAATACGTAAGCAAACTAATACAATTCAATGGAAAATAATGGGACAGAAGTGGAAGAGTTTTCATCCCAAAGAAATAAAAAATAACACTAAAGAAAAAGGAAAAAAGTAATTTTACAAAGCATCTCATTGACTAATTGGTCCTTTTCAGGACAAAATAGCTTAGGTCTATGCTGTTTCAGCAGAGGGCACCAGGACATAGATTTAGCCCATTGAGGGCCTTGTCATGTTACTTTTAGATTGCATAGAGAACTCTTAATAATTGTTTATCCACACATTAAAACATGAAAACTAGCTTTAACCACCCTTTAGTTATCTTAAAGTTATTCAATTCTGGGGTAGGTGCATCTGTGATCTGTATTACCCGGCTCATGTTACAGTAACATGTGGCCACTCTGCAGAGATAAGGTAACCACATTTCAGTCCTCCAGTATCCCTGTGTCCCCTACTCCTGCCTTCCTGTGGACAAACTTTCCAGCCCCTGAACACTATTGCCTAGGGGGCGATACTGGCATCAAGCTAACTTCCACTCCCACCCTTAGTTATGTGACCTTCCCATCTCTGGGGATGCAACACTATGCAACCAGTGCAAGCAGTCTGCAGAGTCCATGGTGCTAATAGGTTGCCAGCTAGCAACAACTTTCCTACCTCCAACCTAAATACTTTTGCCAAAGAAAGGATGTTCCAAAGGATGTCCCCCCTGAACCCCATCTAGTTGCAACTCACAATTGCAGTTCCTAATCACACTCCTAGGTTAATGTTAATATGTAACAAGGTACTGAGATCCTTCCATTCCTGTGTCAAAACTAAGCCACTGAAGTATACGTGCCAGCTGAGAAACTTGCTACGACCTGGTTCTGGTGAGGAGTCAATCTCTTCAGAAGGGTTCTGAATGCCCCTCTGGCATCACCAACTCTCAAAGTAGCACCTTCTACCATAGCTTAAAAGAGCCAGTAACCTGAACCAATTGATTTCACTTGAAAGAGTATATTTTGCTACTTTTTTTCCCCATTTTTCATTTGCTAGAGAGATTTCTTAACTTCCTGCCACTGTTCTAAACCAGAGAGGGCCAAACTTTCTGGCAGGCATGCAACTGTTAACCCAGTAGAACAGAAATGGAGTAGAAGTGGTGAGAATTAATAGGGCAGTAGTGTAGACTACACCAGTAAAGCTAATCTGGCATCACCATGTTACTCGGTCTTGTCATATAAATCTATGGCAAAAGAAGAGATGTAGACCAGGTACTCTTGTTCCTAATGCTACTTCCACTTGAGACAAGGGATTTCTTTTTTTTTTTATCTCTACCAGGATTTAATGCTGCCTTAGATCATAGAAAAGCAAGACTAGAAGGGACCCTAGGAAGTCTAGCCTTTCCCCATGAGCTTAAGGCAGGATCATCCCTATCCAAACCATCCTAGACCAGGGCTTCTCTAACCATACTCTCAAATGCTTCCAAGGATGGAGATTACACAACCACTCTAGGTACCCTGCTCCAGTGCTTTCTCCCTCATAGTGAGAAAGTTCTTACTAATCTCCAGCTTACATTTCCCTTGCTGCGATTTGAGACCACTGCCCCAATTTCTGTCTCCTGTGTCCACAGAGATTAGTCTATCACCATTTTCTTAGTGGAACTGATGTGCTACATCACTGAACACTTCCATTTTCATCCAGGTTCTATACACAAAGGCAGTTTAGCAAAATATTTGTCAATGGCTCTTGGAATCCTTGGGGTGAATACAAGGAAGTAGAAGCCTGTCTCTCCTGATACATGCAAGGTGTGTGATGGCTAACTAGGATGATTCTGAGAAACAAATATGATCCATTATTTTAAGTCATCTTGTCTCCCTTCACCTGCTTCCAGTCTAGCCTCTCACCAACCCTTCAGAAGTTTAAAGTCACTAAATGGAATGTTTCCAAAGTGGCTTCACTGATGGGTAGCCAAGCTGAGCATGTTTGAGATGAAGAGGATGGTAGAGTGTAATGGAGTGGATATGAAGGCAGGCTTGTACGAATAAGCCTCCACTACAGAGCAATCTGGATCATTTGGTATGCAGGACACAAGTAAAACAGAACTGTAAGAACTGGAGTGTCATCATGGATGAACTGTTGAAGGCGATCTCCCAGTTCAATGTTGTGGCCCAAAGGACAAATACAGAAAACTTGGTTGTATAAAAAGGGGAATTTGAAGCAGAAGTAGGGATGTTCCCTCTGTCTTTAGCACTGGAATGACTATTCTGGATGTTAGTTCTCACATCTACAGCACAGGGAGAATACTGATAACCTAGAGGAAGTTCAGAGATGAAGGAGCATTGGAAAGCATACCATCCACTGACAGATAGAAAGAACTCAAAGACAGACTGAGCTGGGACTTGAGCACAGTCTGAAAGAACATATAAATGACAAAAACTTTAGGAAAACCCTTTAGAGAGACCCTAAAGAGACCCCTTAATGTGGTATGCAAAAGTATAACAACTTCCAATTGCTAGACGTTGAAATTAAATAACTTTAGACCTGATATAAGGCATAAGATTTTCACAGTAAGGATAATGAACCACTGGGAAAATGTGCCATATATGGCAGTGCATTCTCCAGAGCTGGCCATTTCCCAATGAATCCAAAGGGTTTCCTTCATTTCCCGCAGGAATTAATTTAGGAAAACCCTATGGTCTGTGTCATGCAGAAGGTCAGACTACTTGTACTCAATGGTACCTTCTGGCATTACAGTAATGGAATTGGTTAAGTGCCTCCGCCTCCCCAACCCCTTCTGAACTCTTACTGAAAGAATGAGTTGCCTTGCAATAACTTGTGTGAGGCCAGGAAAGTTACCACTGGGTATATGTAGCATGAGTCACTTGTTTCCTTTCCTTGAATGCATTGCTTCCTCCTTCTTAGATCAAGAGTCCTCTTCCTCTGGGTCTCAGAAGCAGGTGTGCCATACCATAGCCATCATGTTTCCACGGTTGTTTCTTCTTTCAGTTATTTATTCTTGTAAGTTGGTCCCTGACAAGGGGGAACACTACTGAACAATAATTTGAGATTCTCCAAGTTCATTCAGTTTCATACTCATTGTACCTTTTTCTCTTGTGTTTCTAGATGGAGATTCTCAAGTACAATCTCAACCATCCATCATGAAAGGAGTAAGTAGAACAGTACACATTGAATGCCGCACTCTTGTCACAGACTCTAGCAATGTTTATATACACTGGTATAGGCAGAAGCCTGATATAATGCTTCAGAGAGAATTCTCTACTTTTTGTCATCAAGACAACCTGTTTTTGACAAAGTGTCTGATAAAAAAACATGGAGGCAGGAAAGGATCTCACTAAATCTAGTTCTTTTCTGACAGCCTGTAAAATAAACAGAGATGACACAGCTATGTATTATTATGCCCATTGGCACGGCATAATAATGTGTTAACAAAGCACTGGGCAGCTGCCATCTGTGTATTCTGAACCACAGATTGTCAAATATTCAACACTATACTAATGTCTCAAAATGAGCCCTCAGCTTGAAACTAGGTGCACAAGCTTCTTCCCAACTTGTCCAATGAGACACAGAAAAAAAGCAAACATTTGCATTGGCAGGTAATTACCACATACTCGGTGGAACCACAGCTGCCTAGACAATAAAAAGCAGTAATTAAAAAGGACACCAAACTTTAGGGGCAACAATGTTCAGTTACTTTCTGTGAAGACTTAGGCTTGCTATGGGGGCACATTTGCCAGCATGCCTAGGGGAGAAGGACCCTGGAGAGATGACACCACCAGACGCATGCTCAGAAAACTACACAGTTCTGTTCTAACAAACTATTCCATGTTCAAGTAGCAGTACTGGTAGAAAAGGCACCTCATCAAAATATGTTAGGCTTTTCTTCAGCAGATTATTGTACAACTGTTTCAGGAGAACACTAAATAAAAAAAGTGCCTTACAGACAGACAGATAAGTCTCTGCCCCCAGGCTTCTGATAACCAGGGATCTGGGTTCTCCATCTCACACAGAAAATGGAGAAAAACACAGATTTTCCCCTTTGCCGGTGGAAATATGGATTTCTCATTTTAATAGAGGAACCCAGAGATTTTGCAATTTTGCAAAGAGCTCTCTACAGGTTGGCAGAGTTCCAGCCTGAAGGGGGCCGGGAGGAAGAGGAAGTAAGCAGCTCCCGTAGGTAAGTGGGGATGGGGGAAAGGAGTTGGGCAGGGCTGGAGCTGCTGCCCAGCCAGGTGGTGTGTGGGGCTTGGGGCTGGGACTGCAATGCGTGGCCACAGGGCCCCAGTTGAGGGGTGGGACAGGGTCATGGGCAGCTTGTCTAGGGGGTGGGGCCAGATAAAAGCAACAGAAATGTTCTACAGTAAAGGAAATTGTGTACGACGTTGTTATGTACATTCTTGCCCAGCTCCCTCTAACGGACAGATCCAGCTTTGCTCATGTTTTGGGAATGCACCCTTTTGGCTGCTAAGATCCAAAGTACAGACAGTTCTCGACTTACAACGTTTCAAGTTACAGTGTTTTGCACTTACAGCGTTTATAAATTGACACCCTGTTTCAAGTTTCTGACATCAGTTTCAACTTTAAAATGTTCAATCTGATTTGACACCATGCCAGCAAACAAGTTCACTGTGTCACTCATCTCCCTGGAGAACATCCGTCCAAACTTCACTGGACACTTTCTTTAAGGAAACAGACGACACTCCAGAAAAACCTTCAGCCAAGACTCCTGGAAAGACTCTAGCCAGGAACCCTTCAAAAAGTTCAACCAAGAGCCCTTCAAAAAGTCCAGCAAAGTCACCTGAAATAAGTTCTTCCAAATCAATATAATTGCTATTTACAATATAAATACATTAATGTAGCTATATTACTCATCTATAATTGATTAAGTACAAAATTCTGGGGTATTTTTGGTGAAAATAGGGTACCAGGCCTTGGTTCAAGAACCAATCCCCCATTTATAACATTGTTTCTTATGAGAAAATTGGTTCTGAATTACAACGTTTCGACTTAAGATGTGTTTTTCAGGAACCAATTGTGTCTTAAGTCCAAGGACTGCTCGTAAGGTCTTTGTGTGGCACCAAGCAGTTTTATATTGCAATATTACTGTGTTTGCAGCAGGAAAATGCATCATTTGCTTACTACCAGAGTATCTTGGAAAATATAGCACATGTCCTGGTTGGAAATGAAAACTTAAAAGAGACTATTTCAGGAGCATCTGCATGTGCTATTATAGTACTTGACTAAACTGCAGAGCTTATTGCTCCAGAGTTTATTGCTCTCAGGCACACTATTTGAATGTGCTCCCAGGAGCAATTAACTCTGAAGCAATAAGCTCCAGTTTATTCATGTGCAGCAGGTGAAGCTGGGTTGGAGCACCCCAGCTGGCAGAGGGTCCCAGGGGTCAGCTTGCCAGCCAAGGGCTGCTCCCTCTGAGTCAATATGGTGCAGACAATCTGGGCAGGGCATGAGGGTGCTTCAGTGTGGGTCTAGCCAGCAGGCAGCCCCTGAACTGAAGTACCCTCGTGCCCCAGCCAGACCCTTCAGCATCTACAACTGCGCAGCTGCAGAGTTTTTCACTCCATAGTAGGATAGTACTTGTAAATCAGTAAGTAAGTAAATTAGTTTGCACTAGCCTAAAAGGGGCACATGCGTTGATGCAAGACATTTACTGCACAGCTAATTAGTAACTGTGCAGTAAATGTCTTGTATAGATGTGCCCCCCTGTTGCTCAAGTGGAAGTGTTATCTGCAATGGAATATTTCTTGTGAAAAGGCAATGAAGTCTAATATTGAAAAACCCACCAAGAAGTTACTTAAAAATATGTTCTACAAAACCCTTCTTGTGTACTCCACATGTACCCTTTTCAGAGCTGGAATATAATTTAATATAATATTCAATTTGTTTTTGCATCAGACCTCACCCAAGATCATCTTCATCAGACCAAGGTGCACACATTGCCTCTCCCAAACTTCAAATCTCTTTCTATGCAAGACTATTCCTCACATTCTTTTTCTGGAAGCCAACAAGAGAAGAAAGAAGGTCTCTGTTGGGGCTTTTACTTGGTCACTGGTTTGTTCATGTTACTGGTTGGCTATCTAGTTCTGCATTAGTTGGCTTTCTGGTTCCTTAGTCAGTTGAAAGTAAAGAATGTCCGCTTTTGTTCTGCTTTATATCTCCCATTGTTTTCTCTACAAATGTCATCATACAAATCCTGAAACAAATTTAACTGTCCATCATTGAGGCAGTAAGACTTTTGGGGTTTGATGTGTAAGCAGGGTTGATATTTTCAAAGGAGGTTCTGGGAGTAAAAAAGATGTAGGGTAGACACATCTCCAGTCTGCAAATCCCAGTGGCAAAACATCTTTCTGTTATTCCACATAACATTAAAAAGCATTTCAGATGCAAAAGGGTTATGAGACACTGGAAATCTGTAGATGAGTTCTGACCACTGCATTAAAATAATTGTGCTTACATCAAAATCCACACAAATGATAATATACCTTCGGTTCCCAACCTTGGGGCATGACCCAAATCAGGATTGTGGGGGTCCTCAGTAGGGTCACGAAGGGTCCACGCACACACACTCATGCTTGCAGCTTGGGAGCAGTGGGCAGGTGGGCAGGGCAGGGCTACCAGGCACAAAGGGAGCAATGGTGACTCCCCTGCCCCCAGGCCACTGCTGCTACTACACTCCACTCCCAGAAGCCCCCATGGTGCTGGGTGAGGAGGTCCTGTTGTTGACCAATTTAGGGTTGCAACAAAAAAAGGTTGAGAACCATTGTAATATATGGTACTTTGTGATTTGTCCACAGATGGATATTGTGATCTAGTGACAAGATTCTTCCTGATCCATCAGAGACAATATGGCATTCAAGTAGCTAGTGAATGCACCACCTGGTTTTTGAAAGGCAGAATAAGATCAGTGTGTGCATTGCCCTCAGTACTGCCTTCTTCTGAAATCAGCATTTCAGAAGAGGCAGTAGTAGTACAGAATGCATCTGTCAACAGGAAGCTGAGTACTTCTACACCTCAGACAAGACAGCAGATTCATATTTCTAGCCAGAAACTGAGATCCTGCCTACATTGCATGTTGCTCAATGACAGTGCTTTTTGGGTAGGAAAGTCTAAGAGGGCTTACAATCAAAAGACATATTCTCTTAATTTCTCTACACCTACAACCAAAACCAAGAGATTCCCTACTAGAAAAAATATTAGTTTGCATTCTACCCCCCAGTAGCAGTCACCTATATAAATGTCACTGCATTTGCTTCCCCCCAGCTTAAGTGTTTGTGGGCAAAATTTGAGAGGTAACAAGTTGGATTTAGAAAAATATTTTTGTAATCTGTTACATTTCCCCTCTATTCAGCACTGGTGAGGCCACATCTGGAGTAGCATGTTCAGTTTTGAGCCCTGCCACTACAGAAAGATGTGGACAAATTGAAGAGAGTTCAGCAGAGGGCAACAAAAATGGTGAGGGTGCTGGGACACATGACTTATGAGGAAAGACTAAGGGAGCTGGGCTTAGTCTATAGAAGAGAAGGCTGAGAGGGGATATAAAACCTGCAGGGGGGGGGGTTCAAAAGAGGATGGAGCTAAACTGTTCTCAGTGTTGGCAGACACCAGAACCAGCAGCAATGGTCTCAAGTTGCAGCAAGGGATGTTTAGATTACATATTAGGAAGATTTTTTCACTGGAAGAGGTTACCCAGAGAGGTGGTGGAAGCTCACAGATAAAGAAGCCCTGGCTGGGATGATCTAATTGGGGATGGTCCTGCTTTGAGTAGGGGGGTGGACTAGATGACCTCCTGAGGACCCTTCCAGCCCTAACTTTCTATGATTGTATGTTTTCTCAAAAACATTCTAATTTGCAATTTTTTCCCAGTTCACTCAATGGATTAGATTTCAGCACACCCACAGCCTTCAATTTCTAACTACCTAACTCTACAGTCTAAGTCTTTCAAAAATATAGCCCCACACATCTACTGTCAGAAAAACTGCCATTGGATGCTGTTTAAATGAGTCACTTCCTCACTACAACTTCACCACTCTTTCCATTTGATGCTCAGTTTCATATTCCTGTTTCTCCCTTACAGATTCAGCTCCATTACTCAAGATGTTACTGCTACAGGTTCTTCTAGTTACTTCAGTTTGGTCTTGTAAGTCATTTTTCCTTTCTGTGTTTTTTAACAGGAGCTCATTACTGAGCAAAGAAGACAAGTTTCCAAGTCATTCAGCTTTAGTTTTATGGTGCCATTTCTTCTCTTTCTTTTCTAGATGGATCTATAGGACTAATTCTCACCCAAAGCCCATTGTCTGTTACCAGAACTGAAGGCAGTACTGCACGTATGAAGTGTGTTTTTAATGACTTTACGGGAAATTTTGATACAGCTATAATTCACTGGTATCAACAGAGACCTGGTGAAGCTCCAAAGAGAGTTTTGTACTTCACATCAGGAGAACCTGTTGTTGATGACCAGTCTCAGAAAAGCAGGTTTACACCCAGCAAAACTTCAAACCTCAACAGTGCTTTGCAAATAAATCGTGCAAAGAAAACTGATACCGGTGTCTACTACTGTGCTTACTGGGATAGTCACAGTGTTAGAAGACCATGAGTAACCTGTACAAAAACTCACTCCTCATTTTCAACCACAACCCTTTAACTGCATGATACCAGACACTTTTGTAATACTTCCTCTCAGCCAGGAACCTGCTACAGAAAGTGCTTTCTGACACCTGACAGAAAAGATAGCATAACTTCTGCTTTGCTGCAGATGTTACTAATAAATTCTAAGACCCCCCAAACAGTAAATGCAGCACATCTTGCATAATTATTTGAATCCATGAATACTGTCCAGTAGGAGTTTATATTTGATTACTCCAACTAGCATTATAAAAACCCAAGTATGATAGACTGAACTATTCTAGTTTTGGCAAATATTCAGTCCTGACAGCTTGGCAAGCCAGAACAGGGTACGGAAGATAATGTCAGGCTCATATAACTTTCACACTTACTATTTCTTAGTCACATCAGATGTCTGTGTCCTCTAAAATAATCCAATCTCCATATTTTCTCTCCAATGAGCAATATTCTAGGGTATTCCTGTAGTCTTCTAACAGCAGTGGTAGCTATGCCAACAGCATTAAAGCAAAGGCGGGGACCCGGATACTGGCACACATGGATGTTATAACACCTATTTTGTCAGTGCAGATGGGAGAAGGTAATTCTGTAAGACAGACAAGTAACGTTCAGGGGATTCAGAGGAAAAAGTATACATTCAAATTAGAAAAAACTCACATGAAAAAGTAGCCAGAAGCATTGTAATTTAAAGAGGTCTTTAACAAGAACAATTTTTTGTGAATGAATTTGTACAGGAAAGGAATGAAGAAGCACATAGTTAGCCTATTGAGTATATATGCGTGTGACAACCTAGATGACTATATTTAAAGTGTTAAGTGTAGCTATTGTAAAATATAAATAAGGACAAGGTAACACAGAAGGACAAAATCCTAATAAAAGTGACGCACAAGCTTAATGCTATCCCCATTGATTTTTATTGAGGTAACTGAAAATCCAACGTTGTTACTCAAGGATGTAAAAGTGAACAACCATATAATTCTTTGCAAGCTTTAGGGCATTAATATCATTGTCACAATACAGCACACAACATTTTATGTAATAATTACGTACAAAAATTACTCCAAAAGGATGTTCAGGTTGTAGCACTAAGTTGTAATTGCCCTGCTGTACATGCATACAATCTGATATTGTTCTGATATTGTATATTTCTGATCACAGACTACTTTCCGTAGAACCTCTACCTTGTTCAGTGAATGGCTGTTTATTGACTGTTTCTTTATATGTCCCAAATTCAGTGCCTTGCTTGAGCCTTTACTGAACTCTCATCATCCAAACCCAACATTTAATACAATAGGGCATTTCTGTTGTTCTCTTTCTATAGCATCTGAATGCTTCACAAGCAGTAGTAAATTTATCTTAAAGCACCCCTGTGAAATCAGCCACAAATATTATCCTCATTGTGCATGTCCACATGTCATTGTGCTTTAGTACTTCTTTTTGAAAGTACTAAAGCATTGCGCTATGTCGCCATAGGGTGCCATGTGGCCATAGGGTGATGTGTAGATGCACCCATTATTACCATAAAAGAACTGAGGCCAAGGAGCAAAATGAAAGACCACATTGTCAAGAATGTCCATAAGTTGTAGCACTTCCAGGATACATATCAACCTTTCTTGTGAACACTCATCTCTTCCATAATCTGAACCAGGAGACAACCCCAGGAAAGAGGAATCTTCAATCTGTGGCTGGCTATAAATATTTTAAGTGACTTGCCCAGGTAACAGAGGAACTCTGTGGCAGAGGGAAGGATCTGCTCATACTCCCCATGACATGACTTCCCCAGCTCCTGCCTTCCTGCCATTCAGCTTCTATTTCCTGGTCCTTTGTCTCCCTCTCCATATTCTCTCGTTCTTTCAATTCCTCTTGTCTTTTGGATACCTTTTGGATCACTCCAACCTACCATTTCCTGCCACACCATATCCTGTCTACAACTGCTTCCCCTAAATTCCAGAGATTGTCCCCCTTCCCATTCTCCCACTTCTTTCCCTCTGCCTCCCATAGTACCCCCAGATGAATGACTCACTGTTTTACATTCAAAGTCTGTCTCTTTTTTCTTGCTTCCTGGACCCCAGTGCCTGGAATGAGGCCACCGAGAGCACAGAAGACAGAATGGTTCCCTTCTGTTAAATCTGGTACCCGGTGCTTCTACACTCCAACATTTACAAAGTCCTGCTCTACTATCACAGCTGTGGCTATTGGATACTAGAGCACTATAGACCAGAATACCAACTTGACAATACACTTTTATATGACTGTTAGAGGAAATATGGGGAACCTAACCATCCCAGCAACCACTGCAGCAGGAGAAATGGGTAGTCGTGGCTGGGTAGGATTCTTGTGTTAACCCTTTACAGACTGCATGTGGCGCATAGGCTGCCAGTTGGACAGCCCTGAACTAGAATATTGAGGATCCTCAGAAAGTCTTACCTATGAGAAGTCTTCAGCACTTAATTGCATTTATCCACATGGTTATAAAGAACTGGCAGAAGATTTGAGTGGCTACACAAGATTTGTAAGAAGGCAGAGTATAGAGACCTGGCTGATGGACTAAAGGCAGAAAAACACATAAAAAAACTAATGACACTGAACTACAGGAAAAAACATGGTAGGGAAAAGGTATTCTCATCACAAAGATATAAAAAATACCACTGAAGAGGAAGGAAAAGAATAATTTTGCAAAATACCTTGTTGCATAATTGGCCCTTCTCAGCAATAGGGTGAAACAGGATATTTATGAGGTGAGTCTACACTCTTTCAGCAGAGGGCACCACAACACAGAATAGTTAGCCCACTGACATCACTTGATTCATAGAATCATAAAGAAGTAGAGTTGGAAGGGACCTTAGGAGGTCATCTAACCCAGCCCCTTTCTCAAGGCGGCACTGTCCCTATCCAAACCCTCCTAGGAAAGGGTTCTCTAATATATTCTCAAAAGCTTCCAAGGGTGGAGATTCCACAACCTCTGTAGGCAACCTATTCTGATGCTTTACCATTCTTATAGTGAAGAATGTCTTCCCAATATCCAATCTAAAATCTCTTTGCTGTAAGTTGAGGTCATTGCTCTTCATCCTTTCCCCTGTGAACACAGAGAATAAATGGTCTATCACTGTCCTCTTAAAAGGATTAGTATTAAGCCAAACACATTCCTGCTTTCATCCAAGTTCTACACACCAAGTCAGTTTAGCAAAGTATTTGTCAATGGTTCTTGGGATCCTTGGCGTGAATACAAGGAAGCAGAAGCCTACCTCTCCTACCACATGCAGGATGTACAATGGCTAATTAGGATGTTCCTGAAAAACAAAAAAAATATTCATTATTTTAAGCCATCCAGTATTCCTTTACCAGCTTCTAGCCTCTCAACTGCCCTGCAGAAACAACTCTTATATGTCCTCCTCCCTGAATATATTTCAAGCACACCAGAGACACTTCAGAGTCATTGACTGGGATGATCTAATGTGGCTTCATTGATTAATCGCCAGCTTTGGCATGCATGAAAGGGAGTAGAAGGGGCCATGGCCCTCTTCCTTCTATCTCTTGAGCAAATCTTAACAATTCTTGGAGTAGCAGGACATTGGCCACTGTTGTCCCCTTATTTTACCTGTGGCAGATTAGGGCAGTATGCTTTATGGTTGTGTGGCATGGCCGATTGTGTAATTTTGATAATAGGTTAGATGATGGATTTGTATAGCATGATTTGGACAGGGGTGATCCTGCCTCAGGCAGGGGGTTAGACTACATGATCTCTAGAGGTCCCCTCTAGCCCTACTTTTCTATGATTCTGCTGCAAGTGTGTAGAGCGGAGGGGGGGTTTCCTCAGCTTCTAACTATTACTCTTTGCAGAACACTTCAGGCATAGCTACTTCTAGATCATCTATGACCAATGCTTATCAATCTCTTCTTGACAACCTCTAGTGATGGAGAATCTACAAATTCTCTAGGTCTAGGCAATCTAAAACTTATCAGGTATGGCGTGGCATTCTGTAGTGCTGGCCATTTTCCAAACAAGAATGAATGCTTCTTTTCCCAAAAGTTTTGCTTTATTTTCATCAAACATTAATTCATGGAAATCTTACGGTCATGTAGGAAGTGAGATTAGATGACAAACAACTGTCCCTTGTGGCATTCTAATCATATTTCTTTTTATAAAAAAGAAAGTAAATCTATATATATAGTTATTTGGTTGTACAGTTTGACAGTGACCAAACAGTTCCCAAACAGTTCATCCATTTCACTGAGTTACATTTACATTCACATTACCACTTGCCACATCCTTTTTTTCCTTTTTTCCCCACACAATCCCCAAATCCACACCTGCACCCTAACCTACAGTCAAACCGTCCCCTTTCCCTTCAAAACATAATCATTGAATCAATGAAAAGTCCCACCTTCTAGATTCTTACACAGAGGAAGAATACATCTAAATTGCTTCTCAATAGCTGCTACAAGGCCAGGAGAGCTACCATTGGCTACTTAGCACATGAGTCACTCACTTCCTCTCTCCAAGTGCACCACTCTGTTTCAGATTACAAATCCTCTTCCTCTGGGTCTCAGAACCAGGAACACCATAATTTAGCTATCATGTTTCCACTGCGGGTTATTTTTCTTGCTTCACTAATTTGGTCTTGTAAGTTGGCCCTTTACAAGGAGGAACACCAATGGACGATAATTTGAGATCCTTCAACTTTATTCAGTTTCATACTCATGACATCTTTGTCTCTTCCTCTTTTTGTAGATGGAGATGCTCTGGTGCTGACACAATCAGAAGTCTTCAAAATCAGGGAAGAAACTAAATCTGCATCTATTAAATGCCGTGTTACTGGGACTACCACTGTTATCCACTGGTATCGACACAAGCCTGGGGAAGGTCCAGAGCGGATTCTGTACTTTTCAGCAGGAAAAGCTGTCCTCGACAAGGAGTCTGAGAAAAAGTTTTCAGCAAGACAGTCTACTGAGGGCACGTATTCTCTGACAATACATGAAATAAGTACAGATGATGCAGCTATGTATTATTGTGCCTCTTGGGATGAAGCACATTGTTAGCAAAGCATTGAGCAGCTGTACAAAAACCTTCTTTGTATTCTAAACCACGGGCTGTCAAATGTTTGAAACCATGCTTGCATCCCTCACTAAGCTTGTCAGCTTGGAATCAGCTCCGTATATTCCTCCGTAGCTCGCCCCACCAGCCGAGAAAAGACAACATACCATATCTCTCCTTTGGCAGACAATTGACAAATAAACAACGGGATCCCACCTGCCTAGACCGTAAAAGGAGACTAATATTTCAACTGGGCAGCAATTTTCAGTTACTCTGTCTGGGGAACTGAGGCTTGCTTTGGGTGCACACTTACTAGTGTGTCGACAGACAAGAACCTCTAGGGCTGATAACAGTGGATGTGTGCTCAAAAAGCCACAGTCACAGGCAGAAAACTAAAGAAAGTTCTTCCATTTTGCTCGAGTAGAAAAAGTCTCTGCAGTGAGTAGTTCTGACTAGAACACAGTAAAAGATCACATTGACATTTCTAATACAAAAGTGTTGTGGGATCCTGTCAATCTACAGATGAATTCTGGACGTGGTATTATAATCATTCTTACAAAGACCAATATGTACTTATACCAAATCTTACCTAAGTGATAACAATACATTATATGATGTATTTGATGGGTGGAAACTACAATCTGGTGATAACATTTTACCTGACCCCATTGAAGCAATATGTTGTGCAATGAGTTAGCAAATAGATGGCCTTTATAGAAAGGCGGAATAAGATCAGTGCATGGTGTATCATTAGGGGGCTATACTAGCACAGGGTGCACTAGACGCTTGGCAGCAGACCTGTTCTAGATCTGAGACAGGGCAGTGGAATCAGATCTGTCACCTACGTACAGTTTAACCTTGCCAGAAGTGTAACCCTACATGCCTGCAGCCAGAACCACCATTGGATGCTACTTAAAGGAGTCACTTCCTCCCTCTTTCTGTCTAAGGCTTTGTTTCATATTCCTGTTTCTCCCTTACAGATTCTACCCAATTACTCAAGATGTTACTGCTGCAGACTTTTTTAGTGACTATAGTTTGGTCTTGTAAGTCATTTTTTCCATTCTGCCCTTTTCAACTGGTGCTCATTACTGAGCAAAGAAGGCCTAGTTGCAGTCCTGAATGAAATCAGTGCTAGACTCCTGCAGCCTGGATTGCAGTGGTAATTGTGATTGAGGGAATATTAGCTTGATGGCCCAGCTTAGCCTGATGGAGCACTGGCCTGGGACTCAGAAACCTGTGCTCTGTTCCCTGTTTTGCCCCTGTGGAAGTGGGGGTCACTTGCTTCTCTTTGCGCAATGCTTTCTTTTTTGCAGTGCCAGCAATCTATTTTCCCTGCTGTAAAAGGGGGATAAGGATCCTTTTCCTTTCCCCTGCTTGGAAAGCACTGGCTAAGTACCCCTGTTGTTACACAGGCCATGTATCGCAGTGCCTCAGTCAGTCCCTTTCACTTTTGTGGTGTAATCTCTGTTCCCTTTTTTCTAGATGAACATGTAGAAGTTAGTCACCCAAAGTCCAGAGTTCAGAGGAGAAGACAGGAGTGCATGGATGAACTGTGATATTACTTGCAAATCTCAAGGGATTTGCAATGTATAATGATACCATTATACATTGGCATCATTAGAGCCCTAACAGAACTCCAAAAATGTTCTGTACTTCACATTAGGAGAATCTCCTGAGGAGGACCTCTCTCTGCAAAACAGGTTTGCCCTTAGAGAAAGATTCTCAAAAGTCCTGATGTATTTTCCAAACAAACAGTGCAAAGAAAATGGATGCCAGCATTACTGCTGTGCATACTGGGACATGCATACTAACAGAGTGAGAAAATCATAGGCAATCTGCACAAAAAAAACCAAATCACACTGCAGTAAGTGCTTGAAACCACAATCACCTCTCTAATCCTTCCTCAGGTGGGAAACTGCTACAGAAACTGTGGGGTTTTTTGACACCTGAGAAGAACAATATTTTAAAACTGATGTTCTGACATACACTTTGCTAATAATATCTGAAGCCATGACACCATAAACACTGACTTCAGTATGTGAATGGTCAACCCCCTGAGATCAGTCGTGCACCCCTGGAAGTGCCAGCTGTGAAACTGGAAGTGCTACCGGAAGTGCACTTCTGGTTTTGCCAGTTTTGCTGCTGGATCAGTGATCAGCCACTGGGGGGATCCCAGGGATGACCTCCCTCCCCCCCCCCCGTCAGCAATCTGGTACCCCCCCAGACTCGGGAGGCACCAGGCACCCATGGCAACCAGGGTGATCAAGGGAATAGAAAGGCTTCCATACAAGGAGAGATTAAATAGGAGAGAGACATTTTTTAGAGAAAATACAACTGAGAGGGAGGTAGATATAACAGAAGTTTACAAACTAATGAATGGTGAGAAGAATCATAGAACTGAAGGACTGGAAGGGACCTGTGAGATCATCAAGTCCGGCCCATCCATTACCACTCACTGGGATCGGTCGCTGAGCCAGTTGCCAACCTACCTCACTGTAGCCTGATCTAGGCCTGTACTCTCCAACTTAGAGGATTTCAAGGGAAACAGTATCAAAGGCCTTGCTGAAATCTAGGTAGAAGACATCCACCTCTAGTTGGTTAGATACTTGGTCATAAAAGGATACCAGGTTTGTTAGGCACGACCTCCCCTTAACAAAGTCACGCTGGTTGTTTCTCAATACTCCACCAGTTGTGAGCTTGTGATTGAGGCCTCCTTGACAATTTTTCAAAGATTTTTCCTAGGACCAAAATCAGACTGACTTGGTCTGTAGTTCGCAGGCTCATCCCTCTTTCCTTTCTTAAAGATGGGCACCATGCTAGCTTTCTTCCAGGCATTTGGGACTACTCCTGAATTCCATGACTCTTCGAACAGCCGCTCCAGAGGCACTGCTATGAGCTTGGCCAGTTCTTTCAGCAGTCTTGGATGCAGGTTTTCTGGCCCAGCTGACTTGAAAACACCCAAATGATCTAAGAGTATCTTCACCTGTTTGGGCCTGATTGGAATGCTGTCATCACCGTATGCTCTGCACCTCTGGATAGGTGACAAGTTCTCGCTTGGTTTCAGGAATACTGGTGCAAAGTAAGAATTAAGGGGCTCTGCCTTTTCACAGGGGTCAGCTGTGGCCTTCCCCTCCATATTCAGTGGGGGAGGGGGGGCCACAATGGAGCTTGATTTGTTCTTGCTCCCTATGTACCCATTGCACCAGGGATGAATTGGGACCACTGTTTTCACAGAATCATAGAAGTAGGGTGGGAAGGGACCCATTTCTTGTCTTTAATTTCAGGTGCCAACTTGACTTCCATGCATGCCTCAGCTTTCTTTGTCTCATGTCTGCAGGGATTTACTATTTACTTTCTCTCATGAAAGCAGATCTAGGACACATGAGGAAATTATTAAGAAGTGGGTTTCAAACTAAAAAGGAAGGGGTTTTTTTGGTGGGGGGGAGGAGGGAGGGAATTGTTGTTACCCCCCCCCGTAAAAAACCTGTGGGACTACTTTCCATGAGACATTGTAGAGGCTGACAGCATAACTGGGTTCAAAAGAGGATTAGATAAATTCATGCAGGATAGGTCCTTCAGTGAGTATTAAACATTATAGTAATAAATGCAAGCTCCAAATTAGGACTTCCTGGGCCTCTAAATACTGAAAGCTGTAAGGAAAAAGGAGCAAAGGGCAGATCAGTTTAGATAAGCCCAACCTAAATATTTTCTCCTGAGCATTCACTTTGTGACATTGTAAGATACAGAATATAGGTCAGATGAACCTGTGATCTGACCCAGGTAGCACCTCTTATGTTCTTATGGTTTATGATCTACCCAGATAAATTGGGTAAATTATGATCTTATGGCTTTTTCACTTCATTTAATCATTTCATTCCTCAACTTCTTCTGTAAAATATCTTCACGTAAGTGAGGAGGCTTAATGCATAAAAGAACACTAAGTTTCTGGATGGGAATGTTAAACACTGATGATTACTATAGTAGTAGTATTATAGTGAATATATAAACTATATATATATGTAGTGGTGAATATATACAGAATGTTTGCTGTTTATTACAGGACAGCATGCAAAGGAATCAATTTTGTTTCCTTCCCAGCTACCATATGAAAGGACGCCAGTAAATTAGTATTACTTAACCTGGAAAAATCCCAAGACAACTACTTAGCAAAATATTATTTAAGAGGAGAAAAAAGGTTATTTGCTAGGCAACAGCTCTGCAGAAGAGACTCTGGGGCTTACAGTGGACAATAAGGTCAGTATGAGCCAACACTGTGCCCTGGTTGCCACGAAGGCTAACGGCATCCTGGGTTGCATTAGTAGGACTGTTGACAGCAGATCGAGGAAATGATTATTCCCATCTATTCAGCCCTTGTGAGGCCGCATCTGGAGTACTGTATCCAGTTTGGGGCTCCCCACTACAGAAAAGATGTAGACAAATTGGAGAGAGATCAGCAGCAGGCAACAAAAATGGTTTGGGGACTGGAGCACATGACTTGTGAGGAGAGACTGAGGGAACTGGGCTTATTTAGTCTAGAGAAGAGAAGATTGAGGGAGGATTTAATAGCAGCTTTCAACTACATGAAGGGTGGTTCTGAAGAGGATGGAACTAGACTGTTCTCAGTGGTGGCAGATGACAAGAACAAGGAGCAATGGCCTGAAGTTGCAGGAAGGAAAGTTTAGGTTTAGATATTAGGAAAAACTTTCTTATTAGGGGGATAGTAAAACACTGGAACATGTTAGCCAGAGAGGTTGTGAAATCTCCACCCTTGGAAGTTTTTAAGACCCTGCTAGACAAAGTCTTGGCTGGGATGATCTAGTTGGGGATGGTCCTGCTTTGAGCAGGAGGTTGGACTAGATGACCTCTTGAGGTCACTTTCAACCTGGATATCTTCAAGAGGAGACTAGACAGTCACCTTGCTGGGGTCACCTGACCCCCAGTTATCTTTCCTGCTTGGTGCAGGGGCCAGGACTCAGTGATCTTCTGAGGTCCCTTCCAGCCTTACAACCTATGAATCTATGAACCCTAATGTTCTATGATTTTATTATCCTAAGAGACAGCCAAAATATTGTTGCCTATAGGACTCTTTGTAGTGGTCTGTACAGAACTGTCTTTTTTCCAGAATGCTGCTTCATTTCCTTCTGCTTAACTGTAGCAAGACAACTAAAAACAAATCATTCTTTTACCATTATTTTCCCATGTAAGCAGTTGCTACAGCTGCAACAGAGAATTTATCTGATTGCCGACTGCAGGAAAAGTGGCCATGCTATTGTGCCTGAAAAGGCTTGTGATCCCCAAGTCAAATTCTCATTTAATAGGTGATCATATGTTGAAAACATGTTAAATCCATCTGACCTACCAGTCTCATAAAAATCCAAAACAGCAGTCCCTGCCTGGTTCCCATTTGAGGAAAATAGGTTGATGGGTTATTTAATGGAAAAGTCACAAAATCTCAAAATAGACCTGAATGAAGGCATGAAAAATCAGAAGTTAATTTTTAAACCCTCAAGAAACCAACAGTATTTCTTGTGAAGTATTCTCCCAGTAATTGGCTGGAGGGCTCAGTTTTTTCAACCATGAACCACCAGCTTCAGTTAAGTATGGTAACTTTTTGTACAAAGAAAAAACACTGTGATACTACAACATGGATCAAATACTTCGGCACAGGAACCAAACTCGTGGTTTCTAGTAAGTATTTTGATTCTTATTTGGTTTAGTTGGGGGCTTTTGGGGGGGTAAACTGTTGCAAGGGCAATTATTGGAAAGACAGACATAAATCAATTAAATAAAATGAATTTGCAAGATAAACGCAATATTATCAATGATTAATGCATGGAGTTCCCATTGCCATTAGAGGATGGACTTAGGGAAATACATTATCCTAATGAGTATCATAGGGAAATATATAATCCTAATCTTAATAATATAATTTCTGGGATGTTTACTGAAAACTTAGTAAGGACTGAGGAGGTGGGCAATGAAGACATTGAAAATATAGGCTGAGGGGGGGACCTTGAGACCATCTATAAACTCACTAGGGGGGACCAGAAGGGTTTGGGGGAGACCCTGTTTCCCTTAGAGCCCCCCAGGATAACAAAGAATAGTGGCCACAAGTTGTTGGAGAGTAGGTTTAGATCAGACATCTGTAGGAACTACTTCTCAGTTAGGGCGGCTAGGATCTGGAACCGACTTCCATGGGAAGTGGTCCTGGCTCCTACCATGGGGGTCTTTAAGAAGCGGCTTGATGCTTATCTGGCTGGGGTCATTTGAGCCCAGTTTTCTTCCTACCCAGGCAGGGGGTCAGACTTGAAGATCTACAAGGTCCCTTCCCACCCTACTTCTATGATTCTGTGAAAACAGTGGTCCCAATTCATCCCTGGTGCAATGTTGTTGATAAGATGAAAACACCTGAATATTTACAGAATAAGTTATAAGTGAAAAAGCAGGTGGAAAACAGAAAAGTTTATTATAGGCAGAATGGTACCCAGGTCTGCATCCCATAATGTCTTGGATTGAAATTAGCTAGGAGGTGAAATATCCCATGGTTCGTGTTATACTGAAAAGACCATTTCCCTCATGTGTATATAAGTATGTTTACAACATATAAAAATGTTAGAAACAATAATATAGGTTGTAATTTCAAGGTTGATTATCTATAATGATGCTCATAATTATATTCTCCAGGAAATGTACACTATTATCAAAATCATATATCATAACCATATAAAACAAACTGACACTATGAATCTTTAAGTTGTCACAAGTTGAAGTTAATGAAAGGACTTGATTGAACTTTGGGTGAATTCCTGGTCATTCTTTTGAAACATTCTACACAATTGTATTGCTGAGAAGTCACATAAGTCAAGGAGCTGAAAGCATTTTGGCAGAAAGAACTAAATTCAAATGTAAAAAGTGCTTGAATTCAGTCGAATATACAATGGTATATTCTGGTAACTCTTGTCTAGATTGTGTCTTTTTAAAATACTGATCTCAGATTTTCCTTGGTTGAAATTCATACCTTGAAGATTCATTAGTTTTTGTAGACATTACAAAAATGTGCATCAGAAGTAAAGCACTTTGGCAAAAGCACCAAGTTGATGGTTTCAAATAAGTCTCAAAAGATGTTTTTCCTTAAAGCCTGCTCTTGCTGTCTGATAAAAATGTCAGATTCAAGCAGTGGGGGCCCTTATTTCGTTCACAAGCCAGTTTGGCCCTGTGAGAAGTATTCAAAAAATTTTAAGATACCTTTAAAGATCTATTTCTAAATATTAGTTTGAGACTGTAACGAGTTGCTCATTCATTTTACCTTTTAAGAAAGGTAGAGGCAATGTTAGTAAACAAAGCTATTTGGAACCAATAATACTGGATATTAGTAAAAAAAATTCCAAAGGCTAAAAGCTTTAGACCATGTTTATAAAACAAATGTAACAGTCTTTTTTTTCTCAAACCCCACTGTAGTTAACCACCCATATCTGTTTTCCACAGCAAAATTCAAACTGTACTTAAGCAGCAAAATCCTGATGTCAGTGACAAAACTCCTAGTGATTCTCCTAAAACTCTAGGATTATACTTACAGTAGGATACTACACTTGATCTGAGCCTTCAAGAGGCCGAGAAGCGATAAAAGCCTTAGTTCAGGAAGGCCTTTAAGTATGTGTTTAAAAGCTACTTCTATTAAGCAAAATACTTAAGCATGTGCTTAAATGTAAGGTCAGATCAGAACTAAACTTAGTAAGATCTTACAGATTCCATACAGCAACGGGGGAAAATAAGATAAAATGGTTATTTAGCTGATAACTTATTCCTGTTAGGGTAGCTAATGCCTAAAGGTATTTCTAAGGAAAACATTTTCTACCTGGAATTTATCTGTTTATATATAATAAAAGAAATTACCTAAAATTATTTCCAAAATCAATCCCATTGTAGCAGCTATATTTTACTCTTAATCTTTATAACAATCTTCTTTAATTTGTGAGTGGTTATTCATTATGAAATTAAAGCAGTACGGAGACTAATTTTTTAACCATTGCCTAGGGACCCCAATTTAAAAAGCAACGTATTCCTTTCTATGAATATTTAAAATCAAATATTTATAATATTAACCATGCTGGGTCCAGATTAGGGAGAGATTTAAAAAGGCATTGTGACATCTAAACTATGATTGAAATTCAATCATTATGTACCATTTATACTCTGGAAAATCTCTCCCCACTGGTTTTTCATCTTACAAGTATTCTCTTTACTTAATATTTTTGGAAGTGGGAAACAAATGTAAATAGTAATTTTTTTCTTTTAAAAATGACCCCTACTATTTATCACCATAAAAAAGATTAGGTCTGTATAGATATTTGTAAAGGATTTGCCCACTGTGCTAGGGCTAGTACTGGCTATTCTTTCAAGGTATTTGGCTCTGGTACAAAGCTTGTTGTATCAGGTAAGTTGCCTGCTAATTACCATCTTCCACAGATAAAAAAAGATTTTTGTGACCATAGAAAAATGTTTTGATCCACAGTCTTTTTAAAAATTTAAATCACAATCTTTTCTGTGGGGCTGGGCAAAATTATTTCTTGTTAACTTCAGTGGGTACTGAGGGCTAGATCCAATTTTGGATCTGAAACCAGATGTATCAACTTTTTGGTCTGGGGGCAAACCTGAAATATTCTCTGATTGATTTAAAATGTATTTGGTTTCAAGATGATGACTGTCTAAAGATCAACTGTTGGGCAATATTTTCTCATGGCTTTATCTATAGGAAGATACAGGTTTTTGAGAACAGTGTCATATAAATCTGTACTTGCTCTTCAATTAAAACTTATAAATGAGCATACCATTAAGCAGATGTAAAATAAGCGGTGGTAGCAAGTGTCCTGCTTCTCCATAAAAATAATGGAGTTGAATGTGTTGTAGTGAGTATATTCACAGTTGAATTCTTTCTTTGGTTACGCTAGTATAAAGGAAAAAATCTAGCTCCAAGTATTGCTGGTTGGCAAAGGAGCGTGACTGTGGCTCAAGCATTCTTATTATTCTTTACACAATATGCACTCAATTGCCTTCACCCTCCAATTATGTGGCCATTTATACTAATGCAAGGTTGAAGAAAAATGCTTTCACTCCACCACATGCTGGTGTAAAAGAGTGCACAAATACAGGGCACTTCAGGTTGTTCCTCTTTAAGACTCACTTTAGGCACATTTATAAAATAAAAAAGACTAGAACTGTCACAGTCAAGTACTCTAAAACTTATTCATTTCATAAGCAAGATTATCTTAGTTCATTACTGATTTCAATACAAGGTAACATTTTGTAATGTTGCATGTTAAAAAGAATAAACTATCAAAATAATTCATTCTCAATATATCAGATTAGCATGTTGCTTTAAGTCAGTTATCTCTGAGATAAAGTGTAGTATTGTACTGCTAATCTATGTAATTTACAAAAAAAATTCTTAAATCTTTTTTTTTTATTTTGGAGAAAAACTCCTGTAAATTTACCAAGAGCTTTGACTGAGTAAATATCCTTGGATATTGAAAGTATAGAATACAATAAAACAATTAAGATAAATATCAAATACGGGCTAAAATTGCTCCCCCAGAGAAAAACAGAGAGAACAGTGCAAGTGGGCATAACATGAATTTTCATTAGGAATTATGTCTGGGCTGAGTTTGACTGCAGATGCTATAGATCTTATATAGGCGCTTTCATCTTTTCAGTGTGCATGAAATGAAATCCAGGCTCTGTTGAGGTCAGTGCAGAACTCCCATTGAGATCGAGAGGGCCAGGATTGCACCCATGTTGTATAACTTCATATTTCAGTTAGGTCAATGTTATCCACATGGGTGCAGAACAAGCAAAAACTGCTTTTGAGGTCAAATGTAGTTAATGAACTTGCTTTTATTCTCAGTTGAATAATCCTTTTTCTTTAATTGGCTTTATTCAATTGGTTAGCATGCAATGTTTTGGGAAGAAATAGATTACAGGTATTGCATATATTCATGATAACTAAGGTTAAAAAATAAATTGATATTTTCTTCATGCATTTGGTTGGGTGCACTGGCTCTCCCTTGTTCCTGTTCATACTTTGTGAGTTAAGATCCAAGCCTTTTTAGTAGAAATATCCCGTGTGGTTTTTGTAGTAATATGCAACACTGTGGACACTGAAAAAGTCTTCGGTACAGGCACGAAACTTGTCGTATCCAGTAAGTTTTTAGAACAATTATTTTAGCATTTTCATAGTGGCAAAATCTACTATATGAAGCTTGATAATTCATTTTATAAGTAAAGAATAGACTGGGAGCAATATTTATCCCCTCATAACCTCATATGGATGAGACAGGGGTCTGAGACAGACATTGCATAAACCAGTTTCACCCAAATCAGGTAAGTCTGATATTAGATTCAACCAGGTTCATTTCAAACCAATTTCATGGCATATGAAACTGGTTTATGTGCACTGAATTTATGTTCTGTTACAGGTTTAAACCAGTTTCTGATCACTTCGACCAGTCTGTATGTAATGTTTGTTCCTAGCCTTAAAGATTTCTTTTCTAACTCTCTTCTTAAAGGTGCTAACCAGTTTGGTGCTAACCAATAAAGAGTAAATACAATTACAATTGACCAGGAGGTAAATTTGCCCAAGCTATACTAGAGAATTTTAGAGGGAAAGCTCTTAAAAGAAATAATCTGAAGCTTTATTCTTCTTCCCCTCCACCCCCCCGCTCCATCCCTTTCCTTTCTATTTAAAACACTAGCTTTATGCCAGTCCCTTCATAGCATTTGAACCAAGTAGGCTGTTGCCTACAAAAACACATGCCTCTCTGAACCAGTTAGTTTATAGAGTAACACTTTGCCATACTTTCTGCCTGGCTTCAGGCTAATGCGCCTAACCATCTCTCTGACATGCACATTTTTATGCATGAAAATACAGCCCTACCTGTTTGTGACTAAATACTTTCAATATATGACTAAAAGGTCCCAAACAGTGAATTTCTCTTTTAAATCAATGCCACCTATTCCTCAAAGAGCAGTAGAATTTACTGACATTAGACTCTTTTCCATCTCTAAGCTCTGCAAGTCTTTCTTGTGACTAATAGTTCTGATTTTCTGGGGAATAGTGATCTGTTGGAAAACACAAACCCAGCTCCAGTGTGGGGCAACTTGTGCACAAGTACTACAAGTGAGCTAAGCCCAGAACACTTGCAGTAACTTATAAAAAAATCTACCAAATATTAGTGGTGTACTAGACACAAGCATACAACTGGCAATTATATTTCTTAGTTTGAGAGACTGAGCTCTTAATATTTCCATACCCTGTGTGAAGACTGATAAGCTAACAGGACAAGATCCACATCTTTGTAGTGTCTTTAAGACATCAAAAACCTGTAAAAGCTATTCTGTTATTTTGCACATTACCCAGAGGATATATTTTCCTGTTAATTAGGTTACAAAACCAGTTTATTAAAAGTATTTCTTGCTGCGCAGGTAAACTGAAGTAAACAAACAAACATTGCCACTAGTATATGACTAGTTTTAAAGGTCTTACAAATTGAGGGACAGCTACAAGCTATGTTCTAACATTCCCTCTGCTATGTAGGAGTAATTTTCACCAGGAACAAACTAAATATAACCACATCCAGAGTAGGTTTCATCCACTCAAGGCAAGCTAGGGTCTAAAGTCTAAGCATTATTCACAAGGCAACATCTTAGCTACCTTCTTTTCAAAGTAGCTGCCCTGTCAGCTATTGGGTAATAAAAACAAAATAGCTCTCATCATCATTTTACATATAAGCAGTCACTAGAGCTGCCTCAGAGAATTCCTCTGAGTGAAGACTATAGGAAAGGTGGCCCACACTATTGTGACTGAGAGGTCCTGTGGTCCATAAGACAAATTCTCTTTTAATCAGTGGATCACACAAAGAAAACATTTGAAAGTGTCTGACCAATCAATTTCCTTACTCCATTAAAATAAAAAAGGAGCTCCAACTGGTTCTCATTTTGGGGAAAATAAGTTGATGGATATTTAATGGAAAAGTTGCAAGGATCTGAAAACAGAATAACGTTGAATAGAGGTTCACTAGAATGAAGGCACAAAACTGACATTCATTCAGTTTTTCAAACCCTCAAAGAACCAAGAGTATATCTTCTGAAGTATTTTTCCAGTGATTGGTTAGAAAGCTCAGGTTTTTTTAAGCCATGAATGACCAGCGGCTGTAGAGTAAGTTCTTGTACAAAGAGAAAACACTGTGCTACTGCAACATGGACAAAATACTTTGGCACAGGAACTAAACTGGTGATTTCTCGTAAGTATTCTGATTCCCAATTATTTTTTCTTTTGGTAAATGGTAGAAAGGGCAATTACTAAAAAAAAAGTACATAAATCAATAGAACAAAAGCATATTATCAATGATCAGTGTATGCCATTCCCATTGACATCAGGGGATAGACTGAGGGAAATATATGAATCCAAAGGACATGGTGGGCACAAAATAATATCTCTGGAACGTTGACTGAACTGAGGAGATGGGTAATGAAGACAGTGAAAATACTGGCCCCAATTCATCCTTAGTGAAATGATAATGAAAGAATGAAAACATCTGGAAGTTTAGAGAATAAGCTTCAGGTGTGAAAGCAGATGCAAAACTGAAAAGCTTGTACGGACAGGGCTGTATCAGGTTTGTATCATGTTAAAAATTGGAAAGGAGGTTTGCCAGGAAGTGAAACATCCCTAGCATCCTTTCCCACCTTGTGTATATAATTGTATTTATAATATATAAATGATAAATGCAGTATTATATAGGTTCAAATTTCAAGGTTATGTACATATAATAGTGTTTATATAGTGCTCTCTAAGAAACGCACACTACTACCTAGATAATATATTATAAGCATATTAAAATATCAAATGAAGCCGTGAGACTGTGAATTCCCAAGATGTCATGAGTTGTAGTTGACAGAATTTATGGTGAATTCCTGCTCAGCCTAGCAAAACATTCTATGGCAACCACTTTGCCACAAAGACGTGAAAGTCAAAGTGCAGAAAGCACTGGCAGAGAAAAATAAAGTATAGAAACATTTTAAAAATGCATAAATTCAGTTTAATGCACAATGTAGTTTCTAATATGTCTTGTTTAGATTGCACCTTTTTAAAAATGTGGACTTCAGATTTTTAGTTGGTTGACATTCATGCCTTGAAGAATCATTAATTTCTGTAGAGGATTAAAACAGTGTGCATCAGGGGTAAAGCAGTTTGGCACAGGCACCCAGCTGGTGGTTTCAAGTAAGTCTCCCAATCTTTTCTTAAAGCTTTTTTGCTGTCTGATACAAATCCAGAAATGTCAGAATCAAGTACTGGCAACCATTACTTTATTTCCCAACCTGTTTAGCCCTGCTAATTATTGGTAGGTAAAAAGTATTTGATAAAAACTGTTTTAAAGCCACTCTTAAAGCTCCCTTTGTAAAGAATATAAATCCATACCCTGAGTTTGATTTTGTAAGGAAATAAGCATTCAATTACTTTTTAAGACTAGTAAAGCAGTAGCATGGTGGTGTTTTTAATAATAGCTCATCTGAAATATTTGTATTGGGCATTGGTAATAGAAAATCTATTTAAAAGCCTTGGACCATCTATATTAAGTGGCACTACAAAGGATTTCTTTTCTCAGAGCACAATGTATTCAACAAGTGATGTCTGCTGTCTATGGCAAAAATCAAATTGTATTTAGACCTCAAAATCCTGATGTCAGTGAAGTAAATAAAAAAAGCCTCAGTGATTACTCTAGACCTTGAATTTCACCTGAGGCAGTCTCCAATTAAAAAATAAGTAGTTACCTCTAACCAGCAAGAATGATGTAAAGTACCTGGAGATATTGTTAAGCCTTACCACACTGTGGATGATATAAAAATATTTGGAAGTGGCACCAAGCTTGTTGTTACCAGTAAGTATGAAATATTCAATTTATGAAGTGTTCTATACCATCCATTTAGTTCCCAGGCATAGGATGAGGGGAGGGTCTACTTCCAGTAACCTCAATGAAAACCGAGGGTGCTGAACCTCTGGTGGCTACTTAGCTGTACAGGATACATTTATAATAATAAAAGCATAACTAAATTGTCTTTTCCTCCTAATGAATGTCCCAATCCAAGAAGGCTTTTAAGCATGTGTTTAAAAGCCATCTCAACTCGGCAAAATATTTATTGTTATTTTTGCTGGTTTGGGATATTAGGGAATTGAATGAGACTTCTCTGTCTTATATGAAGCATATACTACCATCTGGATACTGCTAAATTGTCCTTGGTAGGACAACTGTTCCTTAAAAAATAATTATTATGTATTATTATGTATGCCTACATCAAGTGGAAGAAATGACCCAAAATTATTCCTAAGATTATTCTCACTGTAAGGGCTATATTTTTCTCTGATCTAAATGAAAGTTTACTTTGATTAGCAAGTGGTTTTTCATAGCAAGACTGTATACAAACTAATATTTGTTAACCACAGCCTGTGGGCCCTAATTTGAAAAATACATTGTTCCTCTTTTATGGATATTCAAGACCAAATATATAAAATCAAACTCATGTTGTTTAGAGAGAGATTTTAAAAGGCATTTAAAATATGACTGAATGTTCAGTCCTTAGTTACCATTTGTATCAGCAAAAAGCTCCCCCACACGTTTCTTTATCTTATCAGCACATTCCTTATTTGATAATTTATTTGAAGGTAGGAAAGAAAGATAAATAGTAAACCTATTTATCTTAAAAAATATCTTAAAATAGTTTTTCTTTAAAAAGCTGTCTCTACTATTCATCCACCTAAATAGAATAGATTTGTATAAATATTTGTAAAGGACTTATTCACAGTGATACAGATAGTGGCTACGTTATCAAAGTATTTGGCTCTGGTACAAGGCTCATTGTATCGGGTAAGTTGCCTGTTAACTATTGTCACCCGAAGATAAAACTGCTTATTGTTATCTTAGGAAAATTGTGTTATCAAAAAGTAAGACTAAAATGTATAGCATTATTTTATGAGAAACTAAGCACTCTCTTCGTGATGACATTTGCTTCCCCAAACAAAAACAAAGTTAATAGTGCAAACTGCTAATGTTCTAATGATTTTAAATCATTATGCATTATTTCAGGCTTGAATTTCATGACAGATTTAGTTTTCTCTTATAGTTGGAGCAAAGGGAAATTAAGATTCTATTGAGATCAGTAGCAGAACTCACATTGTCATCAATGCAGCCAGGATTTCTATATAACTGTATTTTTTTGTGGGGACAGGGTCATGCACAGGTATATAGAGAACAAACACACACTGCTTTTAAGGTCATATGTAGTAAATTAAGCTGATTATATTCTCAAGCAATCACCCCTTTTTTAAAAAAACGGCTTTACTCCATTGATCATGAAATAATTGCTCCAGACTTGCAGCAAAGTAAATAAGAGCTAAGTTAGGGCTTCTTTAGAGTTTGTGATTTGTGAAATAGCTAAGTTTGATTTTACTTCCTATTTTTTTCTTACTGGTGTCAGCAATTTGACAAAAAAAAATGTCTTTTCTTGTAACTTTATCCTTTGTGGTACTAGTCATCATCATTAAGTCAACCCAAATTAAAGGGGGTTGATTAAATCAACCCAACTTAAAACTAGAGGCTTCTGAAGGCAACTTTCTAGAAAAACTTCTCAGGGGAGAAGCCAAGGACTAAACTGGAGACTGAATTATCTTTCAGTATCTAGGGAGTTTTTAATTCAGGACAGAAATGTAGTGGTTTAGTGGGATAGCATGAGGAAGCTTTGCCACGGCTGTGTCTGTTCTGGGGAAAAGAAAAGAAGACGATAATCTATAATGCAGTCTATCTGATAATGCTGAAAAGCACTTTGCCACTGTTTTCAAACAATAAGAAAAAACACAAACTATTCACCAAAACCTAATGTCAGTTTTTTCATAGCAGAAATAAAGGCAAATATATTTGGTCTGCTTTTTAAAGCTACATCTCACATTATACTGCAGAGGCAAAGTTACCTGAATTCCATAAAATAAATAGCATTAAGAATACATTGATCAGTACAGATCACTAATTACAAGTATAATGTCCTCACAATTGGCAATTGATAGTTTAAGTCTTCTGTTGTCTAATGTTGATGAAAACTGTTTTTCTGCATTTTCAAATTTGACTCTAGATACTGATTTTCTACATTACTGCAGAAAAACAAAATACATTGTTTCTTGAGAAACATTTAAAGGCCAAACCCACTGCCTATTGGCCACAAAAGAAATGCAAGTTAATGTAACAGGAAATTGCTAGCGAATGTATGTTAGCAAGCAGACCCATTAAAAAAAAGAAAATAAAATTCATTACAATTGTTACTACCTTGAATCCTGGCTGACAGCTTTAACAGCAATACCAAGGATTTAACAAACAATTGTTTTACCATTTCAATCTTTTGATATCATCTTTGGAAACTGGTTCCGAACTTTATAAAAGTTTTTGCAAAGCATTCAGACACAGTGAGAATGCATATATTAAAATCTTTGGCTCCGGCACAAAGCTTGTTGTAACAAGTAAGTATCTGATTTGTGATTATATAAAATCTGCAGATGAGAGCTTGCAGAATGGAAAAGTAGCATAATGAATCTGTTTAGTATGTATATATTACACTTACATAGGGAATTCACGGTAAAACAGGTGATATATCAGACTTCTGTTCTCATAAAGTTTCTTTTATTCATCCTGGGTCAAACCCAATGGTTCTCACTGCAGAACAGGAGACCATTCAGAGGTCTGTCCTGTTTATGGGGGGTAGAAGGCTGAGAAAGCCACAGACATAGTGCTAATTAATCCCAGGGCACCAAAGTGTAGTGGGGATTTGGAGGCAAGAGACTAGAGTGAGGGGAGGTCATGGTCAGTCAGTCTGTAGAAAGAACATTGAATGTTTCCAGTGATTATGCAGATGTCCTGTGCACAACCTGTTAATGCAGGTTTAGTATAAATAGATCAGTATTTGGTCTCATGTTACAAGATGATTACAAGGACGTTATGAATACTTGGAGGACGTAAGAAATTATGGCCAAAATCCTAGCCCACTGAACTCAAGCAAAGTTTTGCCATTGATTTCAGTGGAGACAGGATTTTCCTGTTTCCTTTCCACCTTTCTCTTGTGGCAGTGGGCAGCTGGAAAGTCTGTTGAAGCATGTACAAATAAATGTATGTTCATGAGTATTTGCGCGTTCACTCCAAAATCACCACTACCAGCACTAGAGTACAGGTGGATGGGAATTCCAAGTGGTATCCAACATTCAAGCAAGTTAATATCAAGACTCCCAATTACTGCATCAAAGGTATAATTCAGCTCATAACGTAGCTGTGATCCCAATCCTGAAGCTGCCGATTTAAAATTGACTTCCAATGGGAGTGGAGGCTGCCTAGTGCTGTCAGTACAGACCTCTGAAAAGCTCTTCATCCTTTCTATTCAATAGCATGGCAGAAGCAGCATAAAATATTTTTGTCAAAGAAAATTCTAAATTGCAAAGCAGTTAAATGGACATGATAGTTCTCAATGATATTTCTTATTTTGGTACCACTGCAAAATCATAGATATTTTGGTACCATCGCATTCATAGATATTCATGGCTACTGCATTTAGAAAAAACACTTAAACCCATCTGTACAGAAATTTTAAGGGGTTGGGAAGAAGTAATGTGAACATGAAATAGATCACTTGATGTTCTATAATATACTTAGCATTGTAGAAATTATATTTTTGGTTTATACTGACATTTTAAACATGCAGTCAGTATACAGGTAATCATACTAGACAGCACATCCGAGCTGAATTTAAATGAAATGTCCTTCTTTTTCAATGCAATCAGGCCCAAACCAGAAAATACAGGCGTCTAACATTATGCCCTAAGCAACAAATTCTTCCTTGGTTGGATAAATGAAAGATTTGTCTAAAAGAATTTAAAAGCTCCAAAATGAATAGTAATAGCATCAAATAAAGGGGTTAAATATATTTGCATTAACTAAGACTAAAAAATACATTGGCATTTTCTACATGTAATTTGGTTGGATGAACTGACTCTCCTTTCTGCCTATTCACCCCATGTTGGTTAAGATCTGATCCTTCTTTAGTAGAAAAGTCTCCTCCATTTTTTTGTAATGATGTGCAGCGCTGTGGGAGCTGGGAAACTCTTTGGTACAGGCACAAAGTTAGTCATATCCAGTAAGTTCTTACAATAAATCATTTAAAAGTTTCATAGTGGTAAAATCTATTACGTGACGGTTGATCATTTACCTTGTAAGTTAAGAGACAGAGAGCGATAAAGCCATATTAAAAGTGTAGTAGCTTATTAACAATGATAGTATTTTAAGTTGTTGGCCAATGACACAAGTAGCAATAATACTTTCTTTTAGGGGATTCAGTAATGTAAGATGGTAATTTGAATTCCTATAGCCTACAGGTAACTTGAATTCCTATTGCCTGCAGTATGGCTATAGCAGGAGTACTTTACTTTTTGCCATTTGCACTATGTGCTCAATTCAATTTTCAGTTTTAAAAATTAGCGTTTGTTTTTTAATTCTAAATGCAGAGCGGATTTTGTTCTCAAATGGTAAATCGGTATGATAGCTTACTACAAGTAGAAAGCACACTGTAAACCCAAAGATATGCGTTGTAGGGTATTATGTACAACCTAACTGAGCAAATCTAACTCTTGAAAATTGGAAACAGGTTACGTAGAAATGAAGGCAGAAGCATAGGGTTCAAATTTCCCCAGAGGGGAATATAAAAATAAATTTATCACTTAAAGCATTTATTAGAAATTTCCACTTCAACTGAGCAACAAGGCATTTTGAAAAGTTAAGTGGGACCAAAACAACAGATGGTTCAACAGCAAAAATTGCTTCAAAATTAAAGGTCTGTTCTCTATAACGCATCAAACTCAAAGCCAGTGGAAAGAGTCCCATTGACTTTGGTTAATTCTGGATCAGACTAAAATGTTCTACATAGGTTGGCACATCTGTTTTTGTAAACAATTACTGTGTATATGCATGCAAAATTCAGAATTTATTTTAGATATATACCTAGATGTATGTGCCTACAAGAATCCCCAATTTAGACTCATGCATGCTGTAAAACAAGACACTTGATAGTGACTTTACCCTTGAAAGCTCAGAGTCATAATGTCTAAGAGATACCCCCAAATCATGAGGTTTTGCAAAGAGCAGTGTCACTAGGCAGGATCCAAAGTAAAAAGTTTTGTGGACCATCCATACAACTTGATGGAGTATATAATTCTAAAACCTACTGTATGGTAAAGTCCTGTTTTTCTGGGAGTTTTTCAGGATATTTGAAATGTAAAACAGCACCAGACCAAGTATGTAGTGATGAATAACCATGCTTGTAATCTCAAAGAGCAACAAACACAACAACAAATAAATCAATCCACTTTTATGACAATCCATAAAGTGAGGACAAATTAATTGAGAAAACTTTTGCTGCTGTTGTTGTTAGAAAGTCTTGTGCAATGGCCAGCTTTATTTGTTTCTAAACAAAAAATCATCCAAAAAATGTGCTTAACACAACCCTACGTACAAGGTTTATAGTTTGATTCAGTCCAAAAGTGTTTCAGGGAACTGTAGAATAACCTTCAGTATTGTTAGTATAGTGTTCAGTATAGTGTTCAGTATAAAAATAAGGTGAATACAGTAAAAGAGGTTTAGTTTTTACCACTTTAGTAAAAGATTTACAAATGTTGACACTAGTTAGGCTTTCCATAGTGCGTAATATGCAGGTCTATACATTTTTGCAAGATGGATGAGTGCTGTATATTTTTAATTCATTTCTATACAGTTGACCAAACAAAGGCTAGAATGCCAGCCATTTTGTTTGGTGAAGTATAGATACATTTTTAAAATGAACACTAACTTTTGCTTGCAATTAAGATTAGAAACAAACAGGAAATAAGCATTTTGTTTCAAATGTAAATCAAATATTTAATAAAAGCAACCTCTGCTTTGTTGTACATGCATACAGTCAGGATGCTGCTGTTCAGGGGACAGCAGTAGCCTTTAGCAGTTTGCTGAGTTGTGAAGCTCATACTCTTTGGGTTTTATCACAAGGAACAAACAAGGGACAGGTAAATTAGGTCCACTGGAATAGGTCCACAACTTGTCATAATAAGTATGTTAAGTAAGAGTATAATAATACTCTTTAGTATTATTTTTTTTGTCAACACTGTATCAAAGAGCTGACCCTTTGGATGCACACCTTTTTCTTTTTGGCATGGTTCACTATAACCAGTACATATGCTTACATAAAACTAACTATGAAATGACAGTACTTGTATCTCTTCTAGTTCAAAATCTCCATGGGTTTGATTTACCTTGGTTTTTTACCCAGGTTTATAATTTGCTGGAATTCTGAAACGCCCATAAGAAAGTGGTTTTTTTGTGTTCGTTTCCAAAGTGACAATCCTATGGCAGAATTATTTGAAAATAATGTGTGAAATAGTGTAGAACTTAACTGATTGCATCCCCCACTCAAATTCATTGTTCAATCTTAAAAACAGTACATCTGAAATTTGGCACACCTGAAATGTAAGACTGAATGGAATAAGTTAAGTAGTGCTGCAAAACCGTAGTTTAATTTTCAGAGAACACCAGATACAGCAACACAACAAGCAAACAAAATCAGTCTGCCTCTGCTGGAAATCCCTGAATTTTTGGTTAGAAATCTGATATGATGGCTGTCTTCATTTGCCTCTTAAACAAAAATCAAACAAACAAGGAACTTAAGTACAAGGTTTAAAGTTTGATTCATTCCAAAACTGTTTCGGGAACCTCTAAAATAACCTGTATAAAATAAGGGGAAAGCATTTTAGTAAAAGAAGCTTTAAAAAATAACGTTGACACTAACCAGGCTTTTCATAGTGAATGACATAGTGTAAGCCTTTGCAGGATTAATGCCATACCCTTTATTAATTTAGCTCATTGTATTTGACCAAACACAAAGTCTAACATTTTTAAAGGGAGCTGAAGAAATTTAAATCTTAGAGGGAGATGCACACCTAAATCTCTCAGCCACCTTTCAGAATGCCAGCCAACCTGCTTGGTTAAGTACAGACCCTTTATTAAAGCAGCCTCTAACTTTTCCTTGTATAATTAAGCATTCATTTTGAAATGCCCACAATAACACTGATTTTTTTGCCATTTTTTGATTTATTTTCCCAAGTGACAATTCTAGGGCAGGATTATTTGAAATTCTGTTAGTTTGTATCACATACTCAGGTCCATCGTTTGTCCATAAAACAACTAAGATGTGATAGTTTAGTGACCCATTATTAACAGCGTTTCTTAACTAGGATTGTCTAAATGGTTGCCCCTAGTAATACCTAGAGACCATAAGTATTTATTTATCTTGAATTTCAGAAGTGTTAAGCATTACATAACATTACATTTCATATGCTAATAGTGTATCTTAAATTATTTTGTCTATCTGGCAGAGGGATTTCAGTGTTATGTAACACTAATACCTCAATTAATCAAACTCTTGATAATTCCTCAATTAATATTTACCATTAATAAGACACACCATTATATATCTGATACTGCTGCAAACAGCTTGCAAAAACAGTTCCTACTGAAATAGTTTGAACTGATCTGTATTAGAATGCAGGTTATTTCCTATATTCATCATGTTTTCTATAGTGTTTGTCACCTAGAATAGAGAAGACTTAAAGACTGCTTTCTAACTTTCTTCTTAAAGTTGCAAACCTGTTTGTCAATAAAGAACAAACAGTTTTTCAGGAGATAAATTTGTCCTGGACCATTCTAGAGAATTTTGGAGAGAAACCTTTCAGATCTTGCTTTCAAAAATCATTTTTATTCAAGTATTAGCAACATTTTTAAAAATCTCAAGGGTACATTTATGCCTTCCAAAATGTTCCTTTAAATTACTGAATTTTCCCTGGCAAAGGCGTAAGAATTGAAGATAGTCTGGGATGTTAATGCTATTTTAACTGATTTTCTCAACATTTATTACCTTATTAGAAAATGCAATTAAGCATTCTGAACTGTCAATTAGTGTTTTGGTTTGGTTTTGTGCAGTTTTGGGCATGCATTTTAAGAAAGTCTGAGCAAACCCTTTTCACAAGTTTGCAAGTGTGATCAAGCCAATGAAAAGTATCTATTATTTTCCATCTTCTCCATGTTCAGCTGTTTTAGGCAATCATGCCTCTGCTTTTAAATGAAGCAGAAATGACAACTGAATTATCAAAAAGTGTTTAATATACTATGAGTTTCAAAACCAAGTTGAGACACACAATTTCTTCAGTCCCACAAGAAATTACTTTCAACTCAAACATAGGAATCATTACAATTCACATATCCAAGTACTTAGTCATACACGAACAATTTTATTCCTATCGACAGTGCTGAATAAATGATTATAACATTTATCGACTCCATATAATTAAAATGTATTTTTGACAGATAAAATGAAAGGTAGGATAAAACTATTTTGCTGATGCTAAGCATTGAGGGCTATGTGTTTTAAAGTAATTTGGGGAAACTAGATGCGACATGTTGCTTCTCAGTGAATTCTATACATATTATGTTCAAAAGCACAGCAGTCTATTTTGAATATGCTTAATTTTCAAACAACTTCTCTCCCTCCAAAACCAGATAAACCAGCAACACCTAAAGCACAAGCCGAGATGCTGTATCACGTGGAGAACTCAAAGGAAACATACGTTTGCCTCGTTTATAATTTTTTCCCGAATGTTATTCGGATGTATTGGAAAGATAAAGAGGGAAAGAAAATATCAGATGATAATGTAATACAGGGAGATGTTTGGCCACCTCAGGAGGATGAAGACTCATACTCAGTCAGCAGCTGGCTGACTGTAAATAAGGAAATCAACAAGGAATATATTTGCTCGTATGAGCGCGAAGGAACTGAGCAAAAAACTGTTGATGCTGAACGCTCACCAGGTATTTCCTACATTGCTAAAACTGTCTATATAGTTTAAAGATTTTAATTTTTCTTTACAATAATTTTGTATGTGTGTAATATATTATAGTTCCTAAAAGATAATGGAGTTATGCCAAATTTTACCAATAGGAAAAGTGTCCCTAAAGCACTTTACACAACAGAGCAGTCTGGCACATGCAGAAGCAGTTTTTCTAGCAGCTTGCTAGTAACCATTTATGTGACTTACAAAGGCCTAAGACATAAGTGAGAACCACATGGGCACAGAGGACTACACTGGTGGATTTGATACAATAGGACCTAAAAACACATAAGGCTTAACATGTACCCATTTGCACATACGTTTTCTATGTTTACCTCAGCATGTGAATGCTTTCTAGGATAAATACATACACTGGAGAGGAAATATGGAAGCAGTAGGGGGTGGGGGTGGGGGCAGAAGGTGGAAAGAGTGCAATTTTACCTGTTTATAGTGTGGTCACCATTTTACTTTTTTATTTCATCTCTGAATTCCTATTAAGGAAAAAAGTGTTGTTAACTTTAGGGCAGTGGTGTATGTTGATATTAAAAGTGGACAGAAACCAGCTAGGGGATTGTTACACATTTTCAAGTAGTAACTTTGCAGCTGGTTGCTTTTTATAGCTGGATAGTCATTTTTAGGGTGCGATAACTACTTTGCATGTGTGACTGGTTTAAATTTATTGCATAATTAATCAGTCAGTTGTGTGATAATTACTTTGCACTTCGTGGCTAGTATAAATGTATTGAGTGATTAACCAGTTAATTGCATGATATCTGTAATGTGCAGCAGGGGCCTTAGACAGAACAAGCATTTGAACAGGTAATTCTTCCTTTACATGTTATAACTTTGATTCTTTCAGCAACTGTGACTCAAACAGACGACTGTATTCCCGGGCAAGCAAATGGCACAGTATTTTTCAAAGGTAACTTACAAGCGGCCAGTTCTCAATTTTTAATAGAGTATGTGCAAGAATTAAGCACCATGTTGTATATTCAAAATATATATTAAACCTAATCATTGAAACTAGATGACACACAATTCTTCAAGTTGTAGAAAGCTGCTCTCAGTTATGTTATAAAAAGCTTCCAAAACCTAATGCCATCCCTTCAGTTCAGATCAGACACTACCCAAATTCATCTTAGGTGTTGCATATTCAAGGGGGGGGGGTTAATACCATTACAGCCTTAACTCAATTATATGGAGTTTGATTAGGATGCATAAACTACAGACATCAACTACTGTATAGGCATTATATTTACATTTTGTTTTTGATGTTGCAGAGAATTTCACGCACAAGACTGCATCTTTAATATACATAGTTCTTCTCCTGAAAAGCAGCATGTACTATGTCATTGTACTCTTCTTCATATACAGAATGAAAAGTCCAACCAAGGGTCCCCCCAGAAAGAAACATTAAACTAGTCCTTCCAGCTTACAAAGTCAGCATTTGTATCTTCATTTTGCTTAATAAAGCTGCTCACATAACTATAATTGCATTGCTTTAAATGTGGAAAAAAAGTGGAAAATATCAGCTTGAGCCCTTTCAACACTTATGCATGCAACTGATGTCATGAACATTGAAAGTTTTGCTGTATTCAGTGAGCTCAATGAGACTACCTGCCTGCATGTATGAATGCATTTGGTGGCAGTGCTAAGATTTAAAACTAATTTACTGTTGAATTTTTAGTTTCATGGGAGTTTTTTTTTCCAATTTCACTTATTTCCTTCATAAAAGAAATGTGTAATTATTGTATCAGAATTGTGAAAAGTTGAGATATTTAAATAAAACGGAGAATTATAATATACTGTTTACTTCACTTTTTTTTTCTTAAAAGAAATGTAAATTGAGGTTTTCTACTTAAAGTCCTTTAGGACTTTGCCTTAGACAGACACAAAACCCATAAAAGTGTAACAGAATGATGAAGCCAAATATTTTTATTTTATATACATTGCAAACATCTATATGGCATCTTTTAATATATAAATTGTAATGAATGAAAATACAACGCCATCTAGTTGTGTCTATACCTTTCAATAGATGCCTAAAAGCCTTCCAAGAGTGAAACAATTTGCTAAAAAAAAATAATTTAAACTCCAAAGATGGGAAGATGGAATGGAATGCACTCTCAGCAAGTTTGCAGATGACACCGAGCTGAGGGGAATAACAGATACACTGGTGTACATGACTAGGATTCATAAAAACCTTGACAAACTGGAGGATTGGACCACAAGAAATCTCATGGAGTGCATCTACACATGCAAGCACGTGCACTTGCAGCAACTCAAATACAAGTAGTGCAAATGTGAGCCATGGCTTTTTGCTTCGTTGCACGTGCCGGGACATGCACTTTGTTGTGGAGAAAACTGTTCCACTTAAGGCAAAATAACCTTGTCTGGCTCCTCCCAGATCTGCAGCCAGGGGTAGAGAGCCTGCGGTCTGAGTATAAAAAAACCTGCCCTGGCCAGCAGCTCAGGGCTACTTGCCCTCAGGAGCTTCTGAGGTATTTATTTGAATGTTATCAATAGATAGAAGCTTTTGAGGCCCAGCCACTTGGTATCTGCGGACACTAGCCCCTTGCATCAGCTAGACTGCTGAAGCAGCATCCCAAATTCACTTTTTAAAATACCCCAAAATCTATGTTCTTCCACAGTTAGAACAAAAGAGGGAGGGATTGATCAGCTAGGCAACGTTTTATTGCTATATTTACAATGTTAAAGCAATTGGGAAGCCTGCCAGTGACTCTAGAATCATAATAAAATAGCTCCTCTATTATGTTTGCTTTTGGTTTCCTTATCACATGGTGAGTGTGTGATGGGGAGATGCGGGGTTTGCAGGAAGGGAGTTGAGGGGATGTGGGTCAGTGTCTGGATAGGTGTGGGGGGACTGTGGGTGTAGGGTGTTGCTTAGGAGGAGTAGATCCCCCGCCCCCTACAAGGCAGAGCCACTCCCCTGCCACAGAACATGGATTGCCCTGCCTCCTCTCCCCACCCACCAGAGGCTACCACCCCACCCTCAACCCCCTTGCTGGTCTGCACTCCCCTGCTCATTCCCCTGTTCATCCCCAGCCTTGGGAAGCCTCAGACCAGCAGGAAGCTGGAAACAGCAGGAGAAGTCTCAAGCTTGTCACCAAGGGCTTGTCTCCAATCTCCCGCTTGTTCTTCTACTCATCTCCAACCCCCTGTTTGTTTTCCTGCTTATATCAGCCTCCCAAGCAGGGGAATGAGCAGGAGGCTGAAGACGATTCAGGGGTTCCCCTGGTCAGCTCCAGACTCCTGTTCATTCCTTCTCTGGCTCCTATCCCCACCATTGCTCCCCTGCTGGGCTCCAGCCTCCCACACCTGCTGTTGCTGGTATGCTGCGGGCAAAGTGCCATGAAATTGGGGCCAAGCCCCACTGCATTCTGTGCAGGGGGGGCTCTGCCACAAAGCCCTTAGTGGCTCCAACTGCTGTTGCTACTGCTAGTGAGTATGTGGGGGAGGTGGAGTTGAGGCCAGGCAGGAGAGTGAGCAGGATAAGGGGGAAGAAATGGGGGCTGGGCAGCCCCCCCCTATGGTTCTTACCCCCTCCCTCCAGATCCCCAACCCTCTACTTACCTGGCACAAAGCCAGGTCCAGGTCCCTGCAGCCTGCACCGCTGCTTGCCCTGCATAGGTAGGCAGTGTGCTTAAGCACCAGGGCAAGGGCCAGCCATAGAGACACTCTGACTGGCTACCAGAGCATCTCTGTGGAGGACTGAGCCACCGGTTGCCTCAGGACATGGCCCAGACCAAGCCCTGCCCAGCTTTCCCCTCCAACCCCCCCCCGGGGATTTTTTGACCCCTGGATATCCAGAGGTCTAATTTTGCCCCCAGGCTGCAAATTTGCAGGATGAAACAATCCCATGCACTGGTACAGGCTGGGGACCAACTGGCTAAGGAGCAGCTCTGCAGAAAACAGCCTGGGCGGATTACAGCAGACAATAAGCTGAACAGAAGACAACAGTGTGCCCTTGTTGCCAAAAAGGCAAATGACATACTGGGCTGCATTAGTAAAAGTGTTGCCAGCAGATCAATGGAAGTGATTATTCCCCTCTATTCCACATTGTTGAGGTCACATCTGGAGTACTGCGTCCAATTTTGGGACGCCCATTACAGAAAGGATGTAGGCAAACTGGAGAGAATCTAATGGATGGCAACTCAAATGGTAAGGGAGTTGGGGAACATGACTTCTGAGGACAGGCCAAGGGAACTGGGCTTATTTAGTAGCCTACACAATGACAGACAGAGGGTATTTAATAGCAGCCTTCACCTTCATGAAGGGTGGTTACGAAAAGGATCAGGAGTGGGGAAAAATTCAGCTAACCAGGCCATTCTATCTGGTCCATAGGGTCCCTAAAAAAAAAAAAAAAATTAGAAAAAAATCAATATTAATCTGCCTGTCAAGGATGACAAGAACCAGGGACAGTAGGACCCAGGGGGAGCCTCTGGCAGTATCAAGCAGCTAGAGAAGCAGGTCTGGCCTGGCCCTGGCTCCTGCTCCACCCCCACCCCAAGTCCCGGCCCAAAGCCTCTGCCGAGCTGGGGCTTCTGGAGGATTCTGACGTGGGACTGTTCCTGTCTCCCCGTGCCAAGGAAAATACAGATAAAAAGGAGAGGGGAAGGAAGCAGGGGAAGAACGTGGGCAATTGCTCCAGTCCTCAGGGCCAGCTGCTGCTGTCCTGGCACTATAGCTGCGAACCCCTAGCGAGCAAGCAGCTTGGGGGATTGGGGCAATGGCTGCAGCAGGCGGGAGGACAAGGAAGCGAGCAGTGACAGCCAGATGGAAGCACCAGGGCCAGTGCCAGTGGGACCCAGAGCAGGGTGGCAGAAGCACAGGGCAGGGCTGCCTGGGGCTTTATGGAGCTGAACTCTGCTGCTCAAGCAGGGGGAGGAGGAAGCCAGCTCAGCTGCATAGAGCCCCAGGCAGTCCCTGCCCCATGCTCCTGCTGCCCCACTCTGGGCCCCATCTGCGCTAGTTCTAGTGCACCAGTGCAGGCCCTACCACTTGCTGCCCCTTCCCTCACCTTCGGCAGCCATTTCTCTGCTCCCTCTCAACGCTGGCCATTCAGCATGACATGGTTCCCAGCTACAGGGCCAGAGCAGGAGAAGGACAGCAGTGTCAGACAGGGGACAAGTGGCAGCAAGTAGAAGCACAGGGCCCAAGGCCAGGACCAACAGGAACACAGAGCCCGGGCTTGCAGGAGCATTGGCAGGGGCTCTGCCAGGCTGTGGACAAACCCTCCCCTTCACAAGCCACAACCATCCCCAGCCACCCCCCACTACATACTCACAACTCCCCACAAAACCCATACCCACCCACAGCCCACACACTCACACCTATCCTCCCCCACACCCAAAAACCTATACCCACCCTCCTACAATATACAAGAGTAAGACTTCATTTTAAGCTATTATAACATCACCTCTATGTACACTACACAAATACATGCAAATCAGGAGAAAAAAATATTTTTTAATGAAATTAATGAATATCGTAGTACATGTTTGATTTTTAGAATATAATTTGGTATTTTTCTGGTTCAGAGATGGCAAAACCCCTTACTGAAATGTGTAATTCATGGGGGCAACGGGAGGGACTTCTGATGGCAAGGGTCAGGGGTTAAGAGGCAGGACTTCCAGTCCTAAGATGGCAACCAGGAGGCAGGGTACCTGTCAAGGGGCGGGGCTATCCATGCCGCCCTTGATGGCTTGCAAAACTCAGTAAGTGGCCCTCCATCCAAAATAATTGCCTGCTCCAATATAGACTGTTCTTAGTAGTGGCATATGACAGAACAAGGAGCAATGGCCTCAAGTCACAGCAAGTGAAGTTTATGTTTGATACTAGGAAAAAAAACTCTTGTTAGATGGGTAGTAAAGCACTTGAACAAGCCACAGAGGTTGTGGAACCTCTATCCTAAGACACAGCTAGACAAATCCTTGGCTGGGATGATCTAGCTGGGGATGGTCTTGCTTTGCGCAGGCGGTTGGACTGGATGATCTTCCAGCCCCAGTTTTCTATGATTCTATTAAAATGTTTTGGTTTAATCCACAATCAGCAGCAGAGTTCTCTGGCACCTTAAACTCTTTTCCATCTGTCAGCTTTATAAATCTTCCATGTGCTTAATATTCCACCTAGAATCAGAACTATTAATCTGTTGTTTTAAGGTAAAAAAGGGGCAGATCTAACTTGGGGCACATTATGCGTATGGGTACAGGCAAGTGGAGCCTAAAGCACTTGTAGGATAGAAAAAAAAAAACCTGTTAGGAATACACTTGACACACGGATACAGTTGGCAATTATCTTTCAGAATTTCAGAGACTGAACACTTATCAGTCTTCACACAGAGTGTAGAAATACTAAGACATGGTTTACGTCTTTGTAAGTTCTTCAAGAAGTCAAAAAGTGTTAAAGCTATGAATTTTCTTTTTCTTTGTACATTACCATAGAAGATTGTTTTTCCTGCTGATCAACTTACAAAACAGGTTTATTGAAAGTGTTTCTTACTGAATAGGTAAACTGGAAAAAATAGTATCGCTAGTATAGGACTGTTTTAAAAGACTGTGGCTAGGTTCCAACATCTTGTTCATACAAAGTATTTTGCTTCAGGCGCAGGCCTTCTGAAACCAAAAGCAATTCAGAATAGCTTCTACTTGCTTTTGAAGATGAATAGGAATTGAGAGCCTAACTGTAATTCAGAAGGCAGAATCTTATAGAAACACACACATTGAAACTGGTTCATAGGATCATAGAAAAAGGGCTGGAAGGGACCTCACAAGGTTAGCCAGTCCAGTCTCCTGCTCAAGGCAAGATCATCCCTGACTAAAACTATCCCAGCCAAATATCTGCCTAACTGCTCTTGAAAATTTCTAAGCATGGAGGTTTTGCAACTTATCTAGGTCTAGGTAGCCCGTTTCAATGCCTGACCACTCTCATACTCAAAGTTCTTTCTAATCTACAGCCTAAATTTCCCCTGATGCTGCTTGAGGCCATTGCACCTAGTCCTGTCCTCCACAGTCACAGAAAAAAAACCCATCTCCATTCTCTCTATAATCAACCTTCAGGTATTTGAAGACTTATCAAGTCCCTCACTTCCCCCGTTCAGTCTTCTCTTCTGCATAAGCCTTTTCTCTTTCAGCATTCCCTTGTAAGTCTTGCCTCCAGAGCCCTAATCATTTTTGTTGCCCTGCACTAGTCTGCAAACTCTCCACATCCTTCTTGAAGCGTGGGGCCCAAAACTGGACATGAGACTCCACAAGAGGCTTCAGCAGTGCTGAACAGAGGAAGAATCACTTCCCTTGATTTGCAAGTAACATGCCTGTTAATACGACCCAGTATGCAGTTTGGTTTTTTTTGGCAACAACAGCACACTATTGGCTTATATTCATTTTTAGTCCACTATAACCCCTATATCCAGTACTGCAGCCAGTTGTTCACCAGTCTGTATTTGAACATGCAGTTATTTTCACAAGTGCAGGACTTTGCACTTGTCTTTACTGAATCTCATCTCATTGACTGCAGACCATTGTTCTGCAATCTGGTCCCTAGCCCCATCTTTCAGAGAGTCTGCAAATTTGTGGGTGACACCAAATTGCAAAGTGTGCACTCCATCCCATAAATTCTTAATGAATGATGTTGAACAATACCAGACTGAGAACAGACCCCTGGGAAACACCACTTGATACCTCTTTCTAGCTAGACATTGAACCATTGAGGACTAGTTGTTGAGCACAATGATCCAAACAGTTATGTATCCACCTTACAGTACTTTCGTTTGGTTTGCATTTCCTTGCCTGTTAATGAGGATGTCGTAGGAGACAGTGTCAACAGCATTGCTAAATATCAGCATATACCATAACCACTGCTCTCCCCTCATCCACAGTGCTTGTCATTTTATCATAGGAAATCAGATTGGTCAGGCATAACTTGCTCCTGGTGAATCCATGTGGCTCTTCCTGATCACCATGTTCTTCCCTAGATGTTTCACCACAGATTCTCTGAGCACCTGCTCCATGATCTTTCTGGGTATCAGTGGCTGACTCATCTGTAGCTCTCTGGTTCCTCATTCTTTCCTTTTTTTTTTTTTTTTTTATATTTGCCCTCTTTCAGTCATCTGGGACCTCACTTGACCTCCAAAAGTTCTCAAAAAGCCAAGTCTAAAATTAATCTCAGCCAATTTCTTCAGTACCCTTGAGTTCATCCTGTTTGGCTCTGCCAACTCAATAGCATCCATCTTTTGTAAGTAATCCCTAACCTGTCTGCCGTTACTCTAGGCTGCTTATCTCCTTCCCTACCTCTGCTTCCAACTGCACTTATGAAGTGGTAGCTGTCCCTATTTGTGAAAGCTGAAGTAAAAAAAAAAAAAAAAAAAAAAAATCATGAAAAGGCTGAAGTATTTAAGCATCACCTGTGACTAGATTGCCTTCTGCATTCTGTAAGGAACCCCTGCAATCTCCGTTCCTCTTCTTGCTCTTGACATACTGTACTTGCAGAATCCCTTTTTATGGTATTTTATGTCCCTTACCAGCTGCAAATCAAAAGTGCTTTGGCTTTCCCAATTTCCTCCCTGCATGCCTGTGCAATAGTATACTCTTCCCTGGTACTATGATCACGTTTCCACTTTTCATAGGATTCCCTTTTGAGATTCAACTCCTTGAAGAGATCACTGACTAGCAAGGCTAGTTTCCTGTTGCACTTTCCATTCTTCTGTATCATTGAGATAGCTTGTTCCTGTGCCATTAAGAGACCCTCCTTAAAGTACAGTCAGCTCTCCTGGACTCCTTTTCCCCTAAGACGTTCTCTCTAAGGAACCCTGTCCATCAGGTCCCCAAGTTTGCTAAAGTCTCCTTTTCTGAAGTCCAGTGTCCTTATTCTGGTGCTCTCCTTCCCTCCTCACCCCTTGGATTTTGAACTCTTTATCATTTCATGGTTACTGTCACTCAGGTTACCTTTGACTTTCACAGTCTCAACCAATCCCTCCCTGTTTGTGAGCAGCAAGTCCAGAAGAGCATCCCCCTTGCCTCTCTACCATCTGAATCAAAAAGTTGGTTAGCTTGGTTTTCCAGGAAATTAAAATAAAATACTTACAAGTAATCTCTGAAATAAAGATACTGCATTCAATTATAATGGCCTTTAATAACATTGACATTTTGGGGAAAAAGTCACAACAGAATCTCCGCTGCTGCTGCTGTAGTCTAACCCCTGTGAGAACCAGAACAATCCATTACTACAAAGCTTTCATTAGGCTAGATTAAGGGTTGTAAACTAGTAACTCCACACCATCAAGAATTTGGCCAAAAGTCTTCCCTCCATTTTAGAGAGAAAAATATATGTTCAATATTGTATGGAAGCATTTGAGCCATTTTGCCAATTTGCCTATTCTATATTGTGGTATTGATGTTGCCTATTCTATATTATGAATTTGCCTATTCTATATTATGGAATTGAATCCAATTCTGGTATTGATGTTGCCTGCAAACTATCCCAAACACTTCAGCAAAGAGTTGGAAAGTTTTTAAATAACATTAGATTGCAAAATTTGAGATTTCAGTGTGAAATTGTGACCCTCTGGGTATTTTTCATATGATCTAGAGCAAATATGGCTCAACTTTTCAAGTTTAGCATAAAAAAAGAGCTGCCTATATCCTATTCTGCACCAGTTACCACATAGCAATGGCTGAAGTTTATCAAGTTTGTGGTAGCAAATTTCACAGTTGCAAGAGCTCATGAGCCCCAGGGTGACCTGTACTTAAACATGCTAAACATGGGGAGCCTGTAGATGTTTGTGTTATTTTGTTGTTGAATAGTGTGGTTACTTAGTGGAAATTTTTATACACTGAACCAGTTATTGCTAGTTCAGAAAAGGCAGGTTGTGGTCAGGGTTTGTGATAAAAACAAGGACAGTTAAACCGCAGCCTGCTGCATGTTCCACCACAATATACTTAAAAATGATAGCTAATGGAAATACCAATCAAATAAAAGTGCCTGAATAACATGTACACAGTACAGTAGTACTTTATATTCTACAAACAGCAGCTTAATTTACAGTATGCTGAGGTACACTTCATCTGAGCCTTCAAGAGGCCGAGAAGCACATACAAGAGAATAAATCTTTACTGCAAGGATCAAGGGACTGTTTGAAGCCTATAGGCAGGTATACTCCTGCTTCAACATCATAATGTTATTACACAAGTTTTACACCCTTTCAGACTTGAGGTAACTTAACTGTGAAGGCAAATATCCTCAAATGAACATTTTACATCCAAACACACACATGCAGTGCTATAGAAAATATGATGTACCCAACTTGTTATGACCTCAGGTCTAACAACAGAAAAACTACTAGCTACATTGAAGTAAAAGGCAAACAGTTATTCAGAAATGATCATGTACATATTTCACTCACTGCATACTCATTATAGAACAGAAATTGTTGATGAAAAATGAGGTCAGATCATCCGAAGGGAAGCCTGTGGTTTTTCTGATACAATTCTTGATAAACAGCATTAGGATTAATTTTTGCCATTAAAACACAGTGGAGTTGCTCACATAGAAAAGAAACTCTTTGGAACCACAATGTCTTTTTGCTCTGTATTTGTACTGCACCAGGTGCAATGGATCCATTTTTAGGTATTACTATAATACAGACAAACAAGAAAGCCATAATAAATTCAAATTTTATTGTCAAAACATTATTTCAAAGTACATTTTATGAGTAACAATCCCCTGAACTCCACCACCCAAAGAAATGCTTTGTGCAAACTGAATGAAAAATATTCTGAAAAAACAAAATATTCTGCCTGTTGAGAATTGGGGGAAAAGATGCTTTTTTCACTTCAATTTCTCTTTCTAGCTAGTGACACAAGTCTATTGAAACTACTGCTGCCACCTCGTAAGCCACTTCAGAGTAAAGCAGTGCCATCTACAGTCATAGGAGGCTGGCTGTTGTGCACTTGTTAAAATTAACAAACGGGGCAAGATTTAAAGTGAGTAGTGAAGGGTTATTTCAATTTTGGGGTGACCCATTAGAGAGATCTTAAGGGTAGGTATTCCACATTAAGTCCCAGGCTGATCATCTAAAAAAAAAAATCACAGCAATGGGTTTAGTCTTCTTGATTTCTCTAGCTAAGACACAGAAGAGAATAAAAACTGCCATGTTTATAGTGAAGAATAGCACCAGTTCCTTAACTTTTTTTGGAAATCTTAGCTTACTGTAATATCTGATGAAAAACTGCAACAGATGCACTGAAAAAGAATGTGATCCATAGTGTTTTGGTATTAATGCCAACATTTTCATCAATGGTGTTGAATTTGTACTGGAAAATGATGCAAGGCAACATTAACAGTGATTTATAAAAAAAGTTAAAAACAAACAGCATAGAAAAGATTAAGTGAAAGAGATGATTGAAAATAAAAGGTGTTTTCTGTTCTTTGCACTAGACTGAAAATATTACTTGTGAATGTGAACATTAACAGTATTTAATGACTGGGTTATAAATGTGACCACCAGAAAGCAGGGCTTGGGATCACAAATCTTTCCAGTATGTTAGAGTTTATTTTTCATTCCCTCCTGCCCATGTAAACCTCATAATTTGTGAATAAACCTAGCTTATGCAACCCCCCTTACCAAAACTGAGTCATGTCTATCCTCTGCAATGAAAACACACCTGAACCAAAGGGTTATCAGACACCTTCTATTTAAACAAACAGGATTCTCCTGTAGCACAGGTTGCTACATAAAGAATTACACTCACCTAACACTAGACTGTACCACAATGGGCAAAATTAAACCAACTTTTACATCTTTCCTATAAAATCTATGCAAGAACAAAAGTCTTAACTATTCATTGCCAAAGAAGTGGGAAGAACTAGCCTTCATCCAATAAGGGGGCAAACACATTAGAACAGGACATTGTCTTATTAATATTTTGCTTTATTTTAGAAACAGTGCATATATCCATTTAAAAAAAGAAAAATGAATGGAGTTAAAAAAGCAAATGTAAAATTAGTGACAAAACTTTGAACAAAGTAAAATAATTCGATCTAGTGAATTCAATCATTAAATATATTTTCATCATATAGAAGTTTTACTTCAATATATTACAGGTCTACTGATTAGGTACACAAGCACAACACTTTCCATTAACTATCTAGTCATTAGAAGATCAACTTCAATAATCATTTGAATACATTATGGATGAGTAGTTTTTTTCAAATCAGCCAGGAGGCAGCCTAATATACATATGTGAACAAGATACAAGTTTGTGAGGTAACAGTACATGGGAATCACTCCCGTTGCTTTCTAATTAATAAGTTCTTTTGTTAGCAGTTCCATCAGTAAGTTAATTACAGACATAGTCATTACAGTTTCAACATAATCACATTCCTGGCAACTTCTCATTTAGATTTTCACTCTGAAACAGATTAAACAAATCAAGATGAACAGATGGAGAATTTGATCCAAGATGGCAGAGAGGGACAGACTCAAAAGAAAAGAGCAACAGCTACTACTAGTAACATAGAAATAAGCTATGAAAATAATCTCAAACTTCTAAGATTCATTCCTTACCAGTTTGAATAATTCCTCACCAGTTAGAATAATTTTTGGTACAAACAGTGCACAGAGCAGGACAAATCTAAAAACCAGATAAATAATTCTGTTTCTCCAACAGGCAATTAACAAAAAAGGACCCTTGATATACAAATGAAATAACTTACACTGAATTTTAAAGACAGAATGACAAACACAGACTACAAACTGCAAAAATCAAACCCTCTCCAAACAATATTTTGCTTCTTCATTCTTCTATTAAAAAACCCCACAACCTTTTGACTCTTCACTTGAGATTCTAAACCCAACTAACGTCTCATCCTCTATCATACCCTTCCCGTCATAGGGCTCTCTCCCTTTTTTCCCCCAAAAGAGATCTTTTAACTCTGTGCCCATTTCCAACCTTCCAGGTGAGCAGCAGAAGGAATACCAGGGGGTCAACAGGTTTGCACACAGAGCTAATTCACTTCCCTTTACACTGTGCTCCATAAACAGTTCTTAGACCACAATCCAGTTAACAAATATGCCTTGACCTCATGACTAACTGGCTCCAAGGCAGAAGACAGGGCTAATCGGAGCTAGTAGGAAGGTCATAAAAGAGACCCTGAATAGCCTAAAAAAACTGCTGAACAGTATTTGCTAGCAGACAGCACAACAAATAAAAACAGGATAGTTTCAAAATTGTTAACCCAGTGGAATTTTCAAGCTGTTTCTGGTCGTCAGGCCAACTTCCATCAGGCTGAAAGCCTCAATGCTAGCACAAACAACTGACTTCCTGTTGGATATACAACCCCTAGTTTGGGAACTGCCATATTAACTATTCACATAATGGCCAATTCCCAGTGTGCAAAGGGAATGAAATTAAAATGAAAAAATAATGTTACATGCAGGATGCATTTTCCCTAAAGCAGCACTTGCCTGCTGTCTCATATTTGCTATACAACTGGTTTTTCACTATCCTGTTTTTCTTCAGATTCTTCATCAGATCCTGAAATCGGAAGGAAAAAAGGGAAATTATTTATTTTGTGAAAGTAGTATCCAGGACCTTAAAATAAAAATGCTATTCAAGTGCATAGGCATTTTTTCCAATTTTACTTTAGAACATGTAGCCCATTATTAGCCTTTACATTTGTAATAGTTCATAAAACATTAGCTGATTAATAATCACTACCTCCCCTCCTCACCATGAACATTAACAGTGTTTTAGACCAAGGATTGTCAACCAGGATTGTACCCCTGTTTTATACTATCAGACCAAGCAAAAATGTAGTATGATCAGAACACAGTTGTGACCACTGTTGGGAATTTAACAACTTTTTATACAGAGGTTAAATAATTTAACCAAGGCCAAAGGAGAAGCTAGTATCAAGAGCAAGACTGGAATTCAGGACACAGTCGTGTACTCAACTGACTGCACCATACACATCGATAATTACAGCATCTCAAATCTACCAGACATTATCAGAAGAAGCATTCCTGAAGAATCTAGCTCCTTGCCTCAATAGTGCAAATTCACTTGGCAGAAGCTTCTTTTGCCAGTACCACATAACTGTGAAATATCTGTGTATCTACAGAAAACTTTTCCAGGGGCTAAGAATTTATTCTGAATCCATTCCAGACTGAGATCAGCAATAGTTCTAAATTTATACATGGTTAAGGAGACTTTGTCACTTCAAATTAATGCTCATTAGTTTTCCGCAGGATACTTCTTTAATCAGCTTCAAGTTAATTTGAAAAAAAAAAAAAAAAGTTAACAACATGAACGCTGGTGCTCACCGCTGGAAGCAGGAGACACAAGGCAATTTAAATCTCTAACATCTGCTTTCTCTGACATCTAGACTCTGCAGTCTAGAATACACATCAGACCTTTTACATTTCATTTCAAGAAGTTTAAAATGAGGAAATAAGATCAGTTTTTCAGAAGCTAATGAACTGGAGGTCTTCCTCACAATTAGTCTCATTTCAACTTCACCCACATATACTTTTCAATCATTAGTGATCTTCTGCCTCCATTTCTGGATCTCATCTTTTTGTCTTTACTGTCAAGACACAGCACACAATTGAGCAATAGTAAGGTAAAGACTCACAATGCATCAGCTGCTCTGTGGCAACTTCTGATGTACATGCTCTTACCCAGCAGCGTAACTTACTATGAGCTGGCTTTTATGGTTATATGAACATACACACGGCAGCTGCAATACAGCAGCTGACACACTGTAACTGTGAGCCATCAGCATTGCTTGCGTGTCCCTGCCCTCAGTATTCTGGCACGTACAAATGACATGAGTCAGCTGGACACAGCACCTGAAGCTGAGGAAGAGATGCCCCTATCTCCCATGCCAATTAGTAAAAGGAAGTGCAGTCTGGGGCAGAGTTTCTCAACCCATGGGTCACAACTCTAGAGTGGGCCACAAGAATATATGAAAGGATCATGAATAACTTTAAAAATGGATCAACAAACTTTAAAAATGGATTCTCCTTTAAAGAACAAAAGCGTGGGACATGGTGGCTTTTCCTAGGAGGCTGGAACTGCCAGCCTGCAAGGGGCTGCTTGGGGCTCCCCACACCCCACATCCCTCTCTGCCCCCCACACTGGGGGCAGCAGGTCAGGAGTGAGAGGCACTGGGTCAGGACTGGCCATCACCACTTATAAATGGGTTCTGGTACAAAAAAGGTTGAGAACTACTGACCTAGGGGATTTGAGTAGCTCAGTCAATACAATAGTTTCAGGAAAGGCAGATCTATTAGTTAAGTGAAGGCACCATGCAAGTCAAGTAATGATTGGCACAGGAATCACATATCTAGATGAGGATTTCTTTGCCCCTCCATCACCCCGACACCTGGCAGTGCCTGTGGCTAGAAAGAAATTTCTCTCAGCCTCTGAACCAGTCCATGGGAACATATATCTTAGCTTTATTTTTTCCTGTGAGAACCTCACTTGATCGCAGCAATGGAAGAGCTGTTTATGATGAGAAGTGCCTGGGAATCTTACTTTGGTTTTGTGCCAACCAGTTTAAAGCCAGGCTGCAAACCTGGGACAAGAGTAGTGCTCCATTTTTTCACATGAAATCTGTGGTAAAAAGTAAAACCCACAGTGTCTGGAAGATTTTGTTTCTTGCCAAACTAGAAAAAAACATGAGATTTTCTTGTTGCGTGGTGTGGCTTAACTGCCTCCTGAATGATGAGGTTTAAATTATAAAATAACTGTAAAAAAAAAAATCTAACTGTTCTCAGGCTGGTTTTGCACCTGCTACAACTGTAATGGTTATGCAGCAATCTCTAACCACTTACTGGAGATAAGTACTGTAAATGAAGCTGGCCTATTCTACTCAAAACGGGCATTTTTTTCTTTTTTGAATACACTAGTTTAAATCAAATTCCATCCTCCAATAAAGCACCTTCTAACTAATATTTCCTATTTTTTAAGTGTATTTATAAATAATGTTTTTCCTATCTCCTCTGGATGTTTAAGTTCATTTTGGCACGGGAGAAATTGACTGCACAGGGAGAGAGTGAAGTGACTACACACAAAGCTATAAAAAAATGCACAGAGCATACCAACAGGAAAAAAAAAAACCACACACGTCACATACCTCTAGGGAGGTTTTGAATAAATACGTCTCAAGAGTGCTATAGCTAAATATAAAAACGATGTTTAGCATGACCCTAGAATGGCATTTCTAAACTATACAATATGACTTCTCTGAATTTACAATTTATATCTAAGGATTTTAACTAAAATGTTTTCTTTTGTTTTTATCCACAATCTCCCTTCTCTCTTTGAAGTCTTAAATGCAAATGATCAGAAATAAGGTAATCACTTAATGTTAACACCAGTGCTGCCTCTATTATTTCTGGATGCACATCTCTCTTAAATCCATGGCATCACTACAGGATGGATTATAGTCGTCATTCATCAGGGAACACGTTTGAATCCTGCTCTCCGATTCAGTTTTCTTTCTTCACAGCACAGAATTTGATATTACAACCCTAACGTAGTTTCTATTCTCCTTGTGGTTTTTTTGCCAAAGATTAGGTTATATCTAGCAATTTACTTCTGCTAATATTCTTCAAAATCTGCTGAAAGCAAGATTAGACAAAAGATCACACTTAAAATATTTTCCAGTTTAAATTACCCAGAAAATATATTTTCAATCCATGCTTCTTCCAGTGACCATACTGTTATTTATAGTTTACAGCTACCCACAGGAAATATCACAACTTGATTTCAAAGCCAAGGAAGTTGAAAAGGTAGCACGAAACTGGTTTGTTCCATGTTCTGAACTGTCATGATGCCTCTTATCACCACTTGACGGCAGTATAGGCAAACATTTTTATTCTGCTATGACATTTTAGCAGACACCTTCACTTTATTCTATTCATTACATTTTTACTGCAACAGCATTTCTTCTTAATTAATCTCAGCACTCTTGTTCCTCAGCGATACTGTAAGCTCATCTCCATATGATATGTAAACAGCACTGTTACTAATAGCCACATGGAGGAAAAAAAAAAAGTAATCACCAATACTGAGTAACAATGAAAACAGATTTGACCCTGTTTTTATGTTGTCACTTTACAAAGGGACTGCAATTTTGGCATTTAGATTGCTGTTCTTTACTATAGGTATTTTCACTGCACAAAAAGTTATTTGGTTTGTGCTGCCTAGCTGATTCTCTGTACATACATACTTCTCTTAGGACCTGTGGTATCCAAGAACTCGAAAGCTAAAAGGAACACATATCAACAGCTAGGTGGAGCTGTTGAACAGGAGATGTCTTCTGAAGACAGTTTAGAAAGATAAAAAAAAATCCTTTCAGTAAGGAATCCAGTCTAATCTGGACTATATACTATTATCTCCAGGGATCCATAGCCAGAATTAAGATAGTTCAAAACACCTCACTTCTACCATTTCTAATAGCATATTTTAAGGTGTCATAAATGTGTGGACTGACTGTCAAAATATTTCTAGAGCTGTAGACTCCTTACCATGCCAAGAGAACAGACCCTTTCATTCAAAGAACAAATGCAGATTTCCTTACTTCAGGAATACACCCACTGTACTACAACCAGATACAAGACCTTCCCCCACTATTGTTGCTCTACATACAGATACCCTGTCTAATTTAATAGTTTGGAATATACCCAGAAAACCACAAGAGATCCCAAGGGACAAGCATGGAAGAAGAGGACTGGCCACAGAAAGGACCAGGAAGTAGCAAAAAGCAGGGCTGAGATGTTGCTACCAAGTCTTAACTAACTATTTGCACTATTTGTTAAAAGTGATCCTAATCCCTGGCTGACGAGCTCCTTGCAAGAAGATAAGTGAGATAATTCTGAGTTTTTTCCTTCCGTAAGTGAACACTCCTAAAGACAAAGCTATGAAGGGTCCCTAAACTAACTGTAAGGTCAGGAGCTGAATTAGTCTATAAAAAATACTGCCAACATGAGTTTTTAAAAGACAACCTAACAAGACATGACCTTATCTCTAATATTCTGCATATTATGTCAGCACTTTACCTGCCGTCCTCTACATCCCTTTTTAACATTTGAAAATCTCAGCAGTATTAAGAGCAGTTCTCTTCTCCTCAAGTGACTAATCTGACATGTAGGGTTCAACATCTGTGTCTCAGAACTCCAAATGAAACTGTCTGGGGCAAGTAAGCTCATTTTTGGATACGACTGTATAGCTATTTGTTTCTGGTTTATGTTTTCCTACCTTGACTTGACCATGGTTTACTGAAGATAAAATTGACATAAGCTTCAACAGAACTCAATTTCTCAAATGCATCTGCAAAACTTTAAATAGAACTAAGTCTTCTAGTAATTGAAAAGCAAGAAAGGCCTCAGTCTCAAGTTATGATTTATGTTAAACTGGTTGTCCTTAGAACAACTTGTTGTCAATAGAAACGATGCCTCATGAGGCTTCATGACACTATGGATACAAGAACCAAGGGCCTCAACTCTACCACTAATTATTTTATATGCTTCTGTTGAGTTTCCTGTCTAAACGGTAAGCTTGTGTAATTGAACATATTTAAGAATCATATTTGTATAAAAGATTTTATTTTGGTCTCTGCACAAGAAGAGGAAATCCCATAATTATTGTCCGACTGACTTGTGAAGTATTTTAAAATGTATTTTCATATTTTTATGTGGTGAAAAAATATATTTAAAGATGATTTTTGGGGGCAATGAACAAGTCTCAGATTTCTGCAGTGTGATATTCCTGTACAGCTTTTCACTTGCAAATATCTTTTTAGGTGTCACATAAATAGGATTAAGAAAGAAGTCTGAGTTACAAATGGGTGAAATGCATCAAAAGACAGATAAAGACTACATTCCCTGCCCCAAAAGCAAAAAAAAAAAAATATCTTTCTTGACATACAAGGTTAAATACCATCTGTGTTTAGAACAGGCCAAAGGAAATTAATACCAGTAGAAAGTACTACCAGCATAAAAATTCAGAGCATAATTACCTGCTACAGATTCAGGTGGTGAATAAAACTGCCCATCAGACAGAAGTCCAGGCTGAAGAAGAGCTGCTCGCTCAGAGGCATCTTGGGCCAACAACAGTCCTAAAAAAAATTTTAAATTCAGATTGATATTATCAAGATTTTTCTATATCAATCTCTGTAAACTGGGCTACTATAAAAGAGTTAACCCTCTACAAAACATTTCATGATAACTAACACTACAATGGAAGACATCAAGCTAAAAACCAGAACTCTCCAGTCAGCTACTGAGAAGTCGTATACAATTACTTGAGCATTTTTCTTTTTTCTATGGTATAAAATGTTCACTCCATTTGGCGATACCATAACTCTCCTAAGCAATGCCTAATTTGGGGAACAAATTCAAGTCTTAGTGTAGGAAGTACCAATGGGCTTGTTACTGAAGCAGCACTGCTACTTGTTTCACATTCACTGACACAAGTCTCAAATCACAAGCTCTAGAAAAGATATTAGGACTTTAAATCCATTACTGTAGCAAAGCAGGGATGCTCTGTATGGTTGTATGTGATACCTGAATTCTCATATCCATACTTTATCTTCTGTCCAAAAGAAACTGTCCCAGATTTCTCTCTCTCTCTTTTTTTTTTTTTTTTTTTTTTTTTTTTAACTTTTGCAGTCACTGAAACTATACAACATATGGAAGTGACTAACAGACAGACTGTAATAATGGGAAACTGTGTAATCAAAGTTGAATCACCTAATTTTCCATCTCAGCCACCCATTTCCAGACAGCAATTTTGCCTTGCTACTCAGCACTCTACAAGGCGACAATCAGAAGACACCAAACATTAGTGGTAAAGAGGATAAACTGCAACTATAATAATTTTCACAAGGGAAATATACAGGAAAATAAAAACAAAGATGGAGAGGAATTGTAAATGAGGCCAGGAATTTTTAAAGCTCATTCAATGTGCAAGCCTCCAAAATTAAGCAACTCAGCATAGGGAAGGAGCTAGTAAATGGGCTCTGTCTGTACTCAGGCACATGACTGATCTGAAAGCCTTGCAAGGAGGCGGTTCGTATTAACTGTTTCAGGATTTTTCTCCAATGGGCTGGAGGAGAGGAGGGAGAACAAGTCTCTGAAAAGGATCAAAGCAATTTTATCGAAGTGGTTAGCTCAGTGGCGCATACACAAGTACGTACGTGTTCCTAAGGAAAAAAAAAAATGAGAAAAGCTTTGCTTTAAGTTAGAAAACTATTTCTCCATGCAACAAGATATAAATCACATTACTAGATCTGGAATTATGGAGATTTATCTACAGTCACAAACAGCTGCTATTATAGTTAGATGTTAGATAATATCAACAGAGTTATTGTAACTATAAATATTGGAATAAAGACTGGAGGGAGCATCCTTAATTGGATGCCATTACACATCCAATAAGAGAGCCTGTTGAACTGGTCTCAAACTGCAAAACTGTGAGCTATATGACAGCAGGCAGTGTTTTCTCTGAAAAATACCAGTAGCTCAAACAACAGCCCATTGACTTCAAAGCAAAACAGTCCTATAGAAACTTATATAAACTTTATTACTGAGCAACGCGAAAGATTTCTACACGTCCCTGCCTGCTGTCTGACACCACCAGGAAAGAAATCCTGCATGAGCTACACAACAAACAGCAAGCTCACAAAGACTCTCATGGACTCAGAGGGACAGTTTGCCAGCTTCTGCTTCCTCTGTGCAAAAATGAAGCTTATTTTCCTGCATATGGGGACTTTTTACCATCTTGAACTTTCCCTGAGCCTGATGAAGGGCACATGAGCCTGAAAGCTTGCAGAAAAAGGATTGGTTTTTGTTTTTTTGCAGTTTCCCTGTTGGTCTAATAAATGATATCATTTCAGAACCAAGAGTTCTAGATTTTTGTATTTCTTTAGAAATCTAGGTATTAACTATCTGTTTCAACCCACCAATACTGGAAATAAAATCTCTTGTTCTTACAGTAATTTTTAACCACTTGATATGTGAAAGCTACGTATTATGAATATTAAATGTAAAAATGCACTAAAAAGAATTGGTCTGCTAATGTAAAAGTTTCTGGTTTTGAGTTCAGTGGATTGTTTCCTTGTTTATTTCTGAAGCTGCAAAAAAGTATCAGTAACTTGTGCAAAACTTTCTTTTTATCATAAATTTGTTGTCCCCTCCTCATACAGAATAAAAGGAAAGTTACAAAAAATTGTGTTAAAATTTCTTCTTAAAAAAAGCAAAATAAAAACAAAAAACCAGATCCACTAATTTAATAATAATGTTTTGGATAAGATTTCTACATACAAAAAGGTAGCAGGGAAGGAAAAAAAAAGAAGAGCGAGATTTGGTGTTCTGGAGTGATGCCGTTTGGTAAGCAGTACCAAGGTTCTATTGATGCCATTATTAGGATTTACTGATCTAGCAAGCAAACGTTCCCTTAAGATCTTAAATGTTTTAGACCAAACTTTATCTTGTGATGCAAACATGGAAGATTCAATATAATCTATCATCTCAACACATCAAAAATTAAAACCAGAAAGTTCCTTAGCATAAACATCTACTCACTCTCCACCCTATCTTATGCAATTCATCAAAACAATCAATACTACTCTTCTGCCTGTGAGGATACAAGAGGAAATGAAGTCAACATGTAGTAACAGTAGTTACTACATGTAGTTTCCCTCATAAAATGTCCCTCATAAAACTACATGTTTCCCTCATTTTATGCAGGTTTTATATGTGGAAATTTGCTCTTATGCAATGACCCTTTTTATACCAAAAATGTGTTATATGCGAGTTAAATTCACTCTTATGCGATGGGTGTGGTAAAAGCCTGCAGTCAGCTGCTTTATGCAATGCATTGTGGGAGTGATGCACACCAAAATCTGTGCTCCTCACTCGTTGCCTGCGACACGTGTTTCTGCAGTTGCTGTCCACATTTTCTGGTAACATTCACCACCATACTGTGCTTGTGTGTACTGTTGACTGTTGTTGAGTACCAAAACTGTCTTGTAAAAGTGGTAGAAATGGGTCTAGGGGTCAGTACAGTTGAGGTCTTGGAATATCCCTATTTGTTACATTATAAAATGGGTTCCCTTTATGTGAATTCAAATTATGTGCTGTTTACCAGGAACACATGTACAGCATAAACCAAGAGAAACCTGTATTAGAAATTAAACTTACTGTTTTCTTCTTCTGCTTCTTGTGGCAATACTTTAAAATCCAGGAACCACGTTTCTATCCAGGCAAGTATGAAGGATATGATGGGCAGCACATAGCCAAAAGCACCTTGAGAGAACAGCTTGGGAAAAAATAAACACAATTTTACAGAATCCCATTATAAAAAAAAAATAGAATGTCTCAACAATTTAGATCTAAATATATACCTTTGAGAGAATTACTTTTGCTAGTAAAAAGGCACTGGTCACTGCTGTTGTAAACTGAAAAAAAAAAAAGAGACAGAACATTAAAACTGAAATATCAACTAGAGATTTACTTTTTCAGCTATGACATGGTATAATTATTTATTGATCAATAGAGGTACAGAATCCAAATCTCATTAAAATCTGCCCAACACTTAGGAAAATCTTAATCTCTCTCTTCATCCCAGCCTTTCTAATGGTACTAACTCAAATTTGATTGTCTAGAGAGGACAATTCCCCTGAATTTGGATACCTTCAAAACTGGGGGTACTTGCTTGCTTTCAAAGAGCAGAGAACAAAATTTAGAAACTGCACATACAGTGATTGCTTATATGTTCAAATATAATTCCCTATTTGTCATGAAATTACACACACACTTCAGAACAAAAATGCAATCCTTTCACTGACTTCCCCAAACCCATTTAAATGAGATACTACTATGTTTAAAATTAAAAGCTTTATTTTAGAAGGTGAGAGAGGGTTGATCGTTTAAATTGGAAGAGAAAACATTTTTGTATAAAATTAATGACCATGAAAGTGATATGTTAACAGCATTCACTTGAGCTGGGCATATTGCAAAGAGATGCTTTGCCTGAAGATGACCAAGTATTTCTTTCCTGCAGATGACCAAGTGATACTAAATTGTATAAACCTGTGGTTTTCTGAAACAAGTGGGATATAAGATGCAATTAATACTTATTTTGGAAAAGGTCCCAAATTAATTTTTTTTGTCCCCAAAAGGAGGGATCAAGTGAGGGATACACCAATGGGGAACGAAACCTTGGTACCACATAGCAAAGAGATGCTTTAAATAAAGTTAGGTACATTTCATTTGCTCGACACATTCTAATGCTACACATAATTATAAGCAGCAACAGGATCTTGAGATGCACTCATTTGAGGGCGGGGGGGTCGGCAGGGAGGGAAAGCAACCAGCCTCTCAAATGTAGCTGCATTTGCTATTGGGTTTATGGGGTAATCTGGCAATACACCTTTACTGAACCAAGGTACTGGATAGGGCTCAGAGCCAGTTTATTGTAAAACACTGCATATTTATGTAGAACAGCCACATTTGCTTCACTCTACTCCTAGCACAATGCAAAGGAAAAATCATTTCTTGGATACGCAGCACAGTGAGCCAGTAGTATGTGCATTATTATATTATAGCCTGCTGTATCAACTGTAATCCACCATGTGGGTGGAAGAATGAGTCAGAGCAATTAAACAGTGTTAAACTTCCCCTCTCCTATTCAGCTACAGAAATAGTTACAGTAGAGATACTGCTCCAAACCACTGGGAAAAAAAATCACCGTCTTATGACTGTCAAGCATAAAGCAAGATGGGTACAGCTGCAGATATCTAAAAATGTGAGTAAGGCAGTAGTGAATAAAATAGATGATCTCTGGAGTTTACTACTGCCATTTGAAATTTGCAGGTATAAGTACTAACTTTTGTCCTGATAAACTGTTTTCTTTCCTCCTTCATACTTCCTATTTTCAACTGCTGAGTGGGGAGCAGAATTTTCAAAAGCTTATTTTAAAGGAAACAAAGTTGGTGTAATAAGCAGCTATGAAGTGACAGGGTAAGCACAACAGCAACGGATGATAGCAATACAAGAGGGGAAAAAAGTCAACCTATTCCTTTCATTTTCATATCAAAAAGGAATTTGGAATTAGGATTCTGAAAAAAGCATAAATGGTTCTTCTGAAACCATCACTGTACTCCTACTAGTATGCATTCAACAAGAACAATACCCTACTGGCCCCATAACACTTGTCTGTGTACCAGAAAAGTCTTCCTGACTCAGACACCTTTGTTTGGCAAGTTACCGTTGTGTATTGACTTCATTATAGTATAGCATACAGCTGATTCGTAACAAGCAAATATTTGTGGGCATCTAGAATTTGTCTACATTTGACCCATTTCTGGTTAAAACTCAGTTACGCTCGTCTACTACTCACAGCTATTGCCCACCAATGGCGCAGTCTGCACATTGCATATGCAAGTATTAACACCTTAAATCGAAAGACTGCCAGTAGCTATAGAAAAAGGAAAAAAAATATTGGTTGGTTAATTCAGAACATATAGAAAAACACACGAGATTCAGCTGACTAAATATATTGAATAGACTACAACCAACGGTAAGTTAATTTTTAGGAAAAATATTGAACAATCTGGCTTCTCAAATAGCAAAACACAGCACTGAATGGATCTATTCATATGCTTGGATGCTTATGTAAGTATATGAAACATTGCTCGTATAAATTAAATCAGAGCACTATACAGGTAGACTTACACTTACATGTGCCTCTGCAAGGTGGTGACCACAATGGTTATAGCTGTATGTAATTAACTTACCCAGTAATGTTAGATGTTGAGCAAGTACAATTTAAAATTGCTAACAGTACAGACGGCAAAGGAAGGAAGAAACATATTTATACAAATATTTCTGCTCTTATAAAGAACGTAAGAAGTTTGCTGAAATATCCATGTCTTATAAATATGCATATACTACACTGTCATTGATTACCCCTTTATGAGTATATGTGCAAATTTGATTCAATATATTCTTGCTGTCAGAAAGAGTATTGTACCCATTTGAAGAATGATAAGTAATTCTTTCCAGCACCCCTTGAAGGTAGATAGTTATGCACAGTTCATGACTAAAATTTGAAGCAGAGAGTCTACAGGACTTGCCCACGGCCAAAGAATGAGCCAGTGGCAAAGGAATGGTTAGGATTCTAAATTAAGGGATTCAATGCAGTTAGTTCTGTACTCATTCCCCAGAACAACTGTGCTAGGTCTGGCATCTTATGTTAAAATGAGTTCACAAAAGAAAATTCACAAAATGTGAAATAAGCAAATAGCTAAGTTTAAGAGAAATGTCTTTCATCTGACCAACAGTCAAGAATCATCAAGAATGAAAATAGCTCTGAAAACACAACACTAAATTATTTTAAAAATATGTATTTGCATAAGGCTGCTGACATTCATGCTAGAAGCAGAAATGTTAATTATAAGCTAATTACTGGACTTCAAAAATTTTATTAGCATCCAAAGTTTGCCAATCTATACGCATATATATTTCTACATCAGCAAATCTAACTAGAAGGTAGATTAATTTAAGCTGAACAAAGAGGTCTTTTAGTTTTCTGGAACTAAAGATATTGCAAAGAGTTGTTGAAAGAAGTACGATCGAACAATGTGGCTCTCTCGTACAGACTTGTCAACCCTCCCTGAAGGCACAGAAATCAGTTAGTGTGGAAAAGGTGGCAAATTTCTAAACCAGTTCCACATCAGGCAATTCAATCTGCATCAAAGGATTGCTGCATCAGCAATTTCTCTCCCCAGGCTAGCAAGACATAAAAGCTTCGTAAAAGGATTAGGGGCCAGGGAAAAAGAAGAGCACATCCTGCAGAACACAGGACCCAAACCAGAAAACACCACATTCACATACTGAGATCTGCAAAATTCTTGCAATGATGAATGTCATCTCCATTGTCCCCCCCCAACATGGCCACAAAGCTACAATCTTATGAAAAATCAGAAAAAAATAAGTTTCCCCACTTAATGCATGCACCCCAATTTTAGAATAGCAATTTTGCTGGGAAAAGATGCACATGGTATAAGAAAATAGGTTAAGTATCAGAATTGCTGCTCTACCTTCCACTCTGTTCAATGGGCCTATATGTAAGTATGTAGGTGGAAGCAGGATCATTATACTTAAAGCAACCCATATTTTAATGCATCATAAATCTATTTTTTTAGGAAAGTTTAGAGAGATCCATTTCAGCTGAAATGGGTAAACCTACAACAAACTTTACCCCCGCAGATATACATTATTCTGCACGCAACCTATCCCTCACTATCAACCATCTGTTTCACTGGCATGTACCAATATGAGAATATAAAACCTAAAAGAAATTAGTGAAGCACATGTTCCACTGGCTTAAATTATAAGAGAATCTAACCCTTACACAGTACCCAGATTAAGGTATAATAAAAGCTAACATGTCTTGGGGGGAAAATATGCACACAGTTTTTTTATTTTTCAATAAACTGTGAAACAACAAAACACTTACAAATATATCAAAATATGAAGAATAGTAGTCATATTGCAGGACTTCCTTCTCTAAAGTAGTCTCAATGCCCCCATTTACCTAGAAGGAAAAAAATATATCATTTATAAAACTTTAAGTTAGAAAATTATTGATATCCAAATGCTTGCATAGAGTTACTGACAGGATTAGACTCCTCACAATAGATTCAAAATAGCCAACTGGCTGAGCAGGAAGCAGCCTAATATCAGTATGTAACAACCAAGAGCTAGGTCAACAGGAAACAATAAGGGGGCAGGAATGCGTCTGAAATTCTACCTCTCCTGGGACCTCAGTGATCTTTTATTCAGGGCTTCAAAACAAATATCCCCATGCATTCAGGACCCATAGCATGAGCAGTATTTTCCTTTTAAAAGATAGAGGAGATGATGGCTGTGATTGTCTGCCTCTTTATGAAAAAACCTACTGGTTAGAGCACTCACCTGGGACATGGAACATCAAACTGACATTCTCTTTTCTGCTTAAGCAGAAACCCACATTTTACAATTCCCAGGAGAGTGCCTTAATCACTGGACTTAAAAGATATTCTGGTTATGGGCACTATCAACTCCTAATGAAGCATTATTATCCTGCAGAAAATCTGAGATTCACTGGTAAGGAATAACTAGTACTGTATTGTGGCTAAGCAGCTAAGGCATTCACTAGGAGTAGGAGTCTTGTTTTCCATACCCTGTTTCCAGGATTGTTTCTCAATTTTGACTTTGAACTGTGTAAAAAAAGCCAACATAATGCACTAAGAAACTATGGGAACAAGTGTGATAAATAAAATGAGCGTTTCTGAATGTTTGCTTTTGCCAACTGAATACAAAATATCAGTTATTTAAACATACCTGCTCACTGATGGCATAAAAAAAATTCAAAAGATATTTTTGTGGAATCTGTAAAAGCATTTACATGGTACTAGAAGCAATGAAACCATGCAAGCCCCCTTTGTTAGCAGCTTGTCCCACATCTTCTATACTGCTATATAACTATCAAGTGCAAAACTTGTAAACTGGTGGATAAAACATCATTTTAAAAACTGAAATACAGAACCTAGGTTTCTATATTCTAATCATTTCACACTATGCCCTGAATGGCACCATAGCTACAAAGAGAGATGCTTCAAATTGTATTACTGATGGAATTTTTTTCCTTTAAAAACCATGATAGGATTAACCATGCAGTTGTTGCATTTCCGACATGAGCACTGGAACAGAATTAAATAAAAAAACCCAAACCAAACAAGTACACAATCCTGAAGAAAAACTAAAAGCCTGCACTATTTATCTTTCTCCAATTAGAATAGTACTTTAGTTCCATGAACTGAGTGGCTTCCTCACCCTGGTCTGATTATATTTCCATCCAAAATCCAGTCTTAGCCTTCTTAGTTGATGGTTTCTTTCTCCAAAAACTCATCCTAAAAGAGCGTCACTTCTCTTTAGAGATTTACTCCTACAAAACCTCTACAAGTGACGCATATGCCCAGGTGTAATAAGAGTAAAAAAAGACGCTTCTGAAACAAGTGAATCACTGAACAGGATAAGATGTTTAGACTGCCACAGCCAGTTTATCACTGCTACTGTTGTATCAAAAATTTTAGTTGTTGCAGAACATATACAATGCATACTTTGTCTTTTGTAAGTAAGAATTAAAAGCAGTAAGATTTGCAAAGGGAAGAACAACTTGACAGGAATTAAACTATGTGATTTTAGCATATACCCTTACAGAACTTCATTGGAAACCAAAGTAACAAATGAAGATTTAAACTTGCTCTGATTCCAATGTAAATATTTAGAACCTTTAGCTTCAGTCTGATGGGCAAGAGAAAGAAAACCTGGTTTTGTGCAATATCAATCACACAATCCCTATTAGAATTAATATGAGGAGTCCATTTAAAGAAAAGAACATGCATCAGAACTGTAAAGTTTGGATAGACCTGCAAAAGTGTGCTGCATGCATTCAAGAATCCAATACAAGCTTACAAATAGCCATTATTTGTTGTTAAAAATCTGAATTAGCTGTCATGTTGAGATATACCTGTGTAACTTGCATAATTACTTTAGTGTCATGCCAAATAGAAATAGGCAACATGGCTTTAAAAACTGGACTAGGTTTCACATTCTCCATAGTGGAAAACACCAATTTCTGATCATCTAAATGGACCCTTTGATGGCCTTTTAGGGAACAAGAGTTTTTCATAAGACCAAAATGACATGGCTGCTGAATCCTGGATACTCGATGACTGGAAACTGACCTTTTTGGATTCTTACCTGAACTATTCAGCAGCCACAGTAATGTTGTCACAAAGCAAAAGTGAAGTTCAATGAAAAGGTATTTCTGTTGTAACTCCTTAACTCTTAAGTGGTACAATCTGAATTACAAAGGTGGTGCCAGATTGATATGAACAGGGGACACAGGCACAGAATCAGAACTAAGGTGGGAAGAGTATACAGAGAATGAGCAGTAGAGGAAGGTGGAGGCCAGAACTAAGAACAGAGGACATTTTAAACAGTCCCTGATAATGTATCAGGAACAAACCCTCCTAAGGCATATACAATCATTTCCATGTCAAGGACTAACTCTGAACTGACACAGTATACTTTGGCATCTGCTTCTTTCTCCCAACTCTAACTTCAAAATACTCCGTTAACCTCAAAAATAAACTGAAAAATCCTTCTGCCCTCTCCTTTTACCTACCTGCTCCGTCTACAAAACAAATAGCTTTTAAAGTGCCTCCCCGCCCTAGTTTCTGCCTGACTGCTAACACAGCAAATCACTTTTACCAAAGCATGCTGATATACTATGTCAATTCACAGTCAATACTTGAGACTTCACATCTATGAACAACTCCATATCTTTAAAAAGCTGTCCTGAAAACATAACTGTAATTTTTTTAAAAAATAATCATAATTTTAATGTACTTTCAGGCTGTAATTTAACATCTCAGTCTGTGGATACCTATAAATCCCAGATTAGCCAGAACTTCAATTACATCATAACATTACTTTTGCTTATGCTTTCTCTTAGATATTTCTGAAAGATCTCATTTTTCCAAATTACAAAAAGCCAGACCCCAAAATGCGAGAAACATATGGTAATTTTATAACTACAAGCTGTTGCTTAATTCAACCCACCAGACTGTATATTAATATATCTATTCAAAAGCATTCTTAAGTTTACAGAATAAAACAAGGAACAAGGCAAAAAAATACTACCTGAAAAGCAAAAAACTGACAGGAAGACAACCTTCACAAGATGCTATTTCCTTTAGGGAAACAAAGTAAGCATTGGGTTTTCTTAGCCATGTGGTAACAAAACTGAAGTGTTGTTAGAAACAAACTAACAGTATGAACAAAATGTTCATTCTTGCAACTAAGCACAGTAGTCACTGCTGAACTAAATGGATAGCAATTTTCACAAAAAACTAAGACAAGATGATGCTTATGGTTTAAAACACACATCGGAGGTAGATTGGGAGTAAGGCTAATATTGGTTCTGACTCTAAATTTTATCTGCTGAGTAATCTTGAAAAGTTCAAAAGCCAGACTCACGTTTAACTCTATTATCCACAGTAAGGTTACGAACAAGAGGTCAAATGTAACAAACAAACAGAAAGTCCTTCTGACATCAGATATGCCTTTCTTCTCTCTGATATCATATGACTCAATCCTTGCCATCAGCTGTGTTGGGTTGATAGTATGCACATCTCGCAAAGAAGGACAAGAGCCCAGACTGCTACCATGGGCATTTTCTGCATCATCAGGCAGTCGATTCATCCTGGGTTTGGTTAGAGTAGCCTTCTTCCACCTTCACCATCACTAGAAGGCTGATCCATATAGGAGGGCTCTTAAAAAGAAAAAAAAAGTCACAAAATGTTAGGTCACAGCAAACTCAATGCTACTATGCAACCTTCATTTAGCCCAATTTGAATTATTTTTTTTATAATCCAACAGTTGAGTGTCTTTGGAAGATGGATGTTGAAAAGTGCATCTAAGGTATTGCATACACACTCCCTCTTGTTGTTCTCCTAAAACTTCACTATAAAACAGAACATCAATAAACAACTAGCCTCAGCTGTATCTCAAAGAATATGACCTAGAGTCTGTAGGTTCCCAATTCAAAGCCACTGCACTGTCTTGGCATCCCTGATTGCAAAACTTACTTTTTAATTTTAAGATTTTACTTGCTGGGCCTTTCATCACTTTCATTGTTGTTACAGAAATAATTATTTGATTTTCAGCAAATATCAGTAAAAAAAAAAAGTATTACATGGTAAGTCAAAGAGCTCAGTATGCTAGGAAACAAAAGATGGACTCACTTGGCAATCTGGTATGCACAGGAAAACTTCCAATGAAACTCATTGGTTCAAATTAAGCTGTGATATATTGAACTGAATTAGCTATACAAGCATAGACATGCACACAAGGTTAGATAAATTGCACCAAAATCAAAGTTTAATTTAAATCAGTGCGACAAGACCTAAAAGAGAAGAGGTTCCCTTGGTTCAGCATTGTAAAGGTGGCAGGGTATGTGGGTCCGCTCCGCAGGAACTGCACTGACAGGAGCTGCCTCAGTTGGGACTGGAATAAGAATCAGCTGAAAAGTCACAAAACTACTGAATAGCACACTAATAAGTAATCTGTTCTACAGAGTGAGTATATTAATAAGATAAACAAGACCTGTAGTGTATGCCAGCTCATGTTGCTATCAAAGGGCACATCCAGTTAACCATGCATACGTGGTATGTGGCACCACAGACTGCAACCTGCATGTACCACACATGCAGACGTTCACCACACTGCTAATTTGCAGCATGGCAAAGATTTCTTGTTACCAGGAGATCTCAGTGTAAAAAACACAAACAAACCCATGCCTAACACACACATGTGCGCTTGTCCAGACACACCCACGGCATCTTTGTGAAAATACAATACGCAGGACTCAGGGATAAAGTGCAACCTGCCTACAGTGGCCCAAATGCAAGGCTCTTAGCTGTTACGTTTGAGTACTGAGTGATCTCCAGTGACAGTACTTCCCATTCTCAACCCCTGCCGTTTTCTTCTTTCCCTCTTGCTACAACTCAAACACCTCTTTCCAGTAAAGCTCCCACAAGTGCAGAAAGTCATACAGGTGTCAGATGAGTTGTAAAATTATTTTAATTTTGTCCCATTACATTTAAACAAATGTGTTATATTTATACTCAAACAACTTTTGCAACTGAACATTCACAGATTCATAGACATTAGGGGCTGTAAGGGACCATATAAGATCATCAGGTCAAGCCCCCTTGCACTCGAGCAGGAAAGACTGCTGGGGTCAGATGACCCCAGCAACATGGGCGTCAAGATGTTTTTTAACCTACCTTTAAAATAAAATACTTGTAGCAAAATTGCCCAATACTAAGCATATACTCTTTAACAAACCTTGGTAATTTTTTTTTTTACTGTCAAGACCAACTTCTAGCGAGTCTTACTTTCACAGAGCCAAATCTTTGCACACCTCAGGTCTAAGACAACTGCAACATTTCAATCCCAACAAAGTAAAAAATAATAAAAAAAAACAACAGGTCAAGGAAAAAAGTGGGCAATGGGGTGGGAATACTCCACAATCCCCATGAGAATCTCTCACCAGCTACACAAATGCAAAGCAAACTGGGAATAACAACATGTTATTATACAAACTTTTAAATATAAGGGCGGGGAGAAAGAAGGGCAGCTATTAGCAATATCTAAGAGCTCATAAGACATCTAGACTCTCACTGCATTTAAGATTTCTAAAACATGTGCTGAGGTCTAGGATAGAAGGAGTTTAAAAAACAGACAAAATGGAGAATCAGGGGAGGAAAGAGAGCTTAATTCAGTCAGTTTCATCTCCAGAAAAGATGAGACAAATCCAATATATTCTCCTATTAATGTTTATAGGAATTTATAGGAGCCAGCTTTTCCTCCCTTTTTTTTTTTTTTTTATTAATGTTTATAGGAATTTAAAAATCAATGTTTATTCACTACCTCCTCCATTCACCCACCTATTCATGTAACTTTCTGGGGTCAGAATTCATACATCACTATCTTCCCAATTAAGTACAACTCTTTCAGTATAATAATATTTGCTCCTTACCCTTCCTCATCCAATTCATGCTCAAATTATTAAAGAGTTTATAAGTTCTTCAAGCTAAGTAGTCAGGCTCAAAGACTTCATACAAGCAAAGAAAATCTATACCAGGCTTCTTTATCAACATTTTAAAGTATTTTCTAGAGCAGGGCTGTCCAGCTGGCAGCCCATGAAGGGTTAACATGTGACCTCCTGGGCTCCCACACAGTTATCACTGCCACTTCTTCTGCAAGAGCAGCCAGAAGTTCAGGACTTTCCCTTCCTCCTTAGGCACCTGCCATATGCCCCTGCCCAGGCATAGCACATGGTCAAGGAACTGAAAGTGAGGCCCAAGGGGATGGAGGGCACATGCATGTGAGAGGCAGTTTGCACACCTGCGTGTGCAAGCCTGCAGACTGGCAAACCTCCAGGACCCTGCTGGTTCAGTCCCTGGTTGCTCAGAAGTTGGACTGCCCTGTTCTGGAGAAACAATGAAATTTCCTGACATTTATTTCATTTTGAGTTATGGGTTTAAACATCCAGCTCATGAATTGCTACATTTAAACATTTTTTTAAAATAACCAGGCCCTCATTTATATACAGCAGTTACAGAAAATGAAAACTACCAAGATTCACATTATACTTGTGAAAAAATAAACTTCACATATCAATGCACATTTCCTACCCATCTACCAGAAGGTCCTATACATCTGTCACCACCCTATTCCTAGCATAAAACACAAAACCTCCTTTTGCATTCAATTCAGTCAAATTTAAGTACCACTTCCTTTGCATTTCACCCCAATACCTCACATTCTCCACAACACCTGGGCACTCAGGACAAACCATATGGCTTCATCTGTTATTTCTGTTCGTTAGAAGTATTCTTAATAAAGGTAGAGGTTAGGAGGCATGTTTCTCTCTTCACTCCTATCCCAGTCTACCTCATGCAGACCTTTTAGTCCCAAGAGCCAAATGAGAGATGCTGGGCCAGTCCGTAAGCCGAATCAGACCCCAAGCCCCAGGATCAGGCCCACATGTCCACAGCCAGACCGCACCACCTTCCACATCACCCTGCACACTAGAACTAGTTGTGCAGGGCCACATCCCATGGGGGAGCCCTGCAGGCCAGATGATAAAGTGCTAGAGGCCAGGAAAGGAGATTGCGCATCTCTGATTCAGTAGATATGTGATTTATTGATTTAACAGGGAGTCACACACTCTTGCACAAGGTGTAGCTTTTAAATAAAACAATATGCACAAACAGAAAGAGGGAGGAGAAGGGAGAAGAGGTTATAAATAAAAATAATATTGCCAGTAACATCTTTGTATACACTTCCGCTCTTAAGTTTATATGGATACCATTTCCTAATTTGCAAAACAAAAACCCTGATGCTGTAAAGAGTTAAGAAAGAAAGGATAAGAGCAATTAAAAAGCTTAATTTATTATTGAAATGGCAGCTTGATATTTCTAGCACCCTAAAATGTTTAGAAATATTTCACATTAAAAGGTAGGTTTACTACATTGATTCTGCCATCTCTATTTCCCGACGGCAATAAAAAAAAATTACTGCTTTAAAAATAAATAAAAATGGAAAAACTGAATGCCCTGAAAGGGTTAAAGATCATGATCCTCAAATAACCAACCAACAAATAATGAAAAGTTAGCAGAGTCAGGATTGCAATGTTTTTTCACAAGCCAAATACATGGTTGTCAAATGATTTGTAATATACACTTTATTAATCTTCATTCCAATGTTTTCAGTAAAATCAAACTGTACACTTTCTTCAAACTCTTCTTAATGACTTGCATTCAGATACCCGGTAAAATCCACACAACAAATCATTTAGGCAAATCAATCAAAAACATAAAAGGCCAAATCAACAGACTAATCAAAGAGAAAGAAAATACTTGGGGCAATAGCTACCTACCTCCTTCCCTACTAGTTACAGCAATTCCCCTTCTACTCCCTTATTTCACCGGCTTTAAGTCTTATTTGCTGTACATGAGCTTTCTCCCAACAGGGATCCTAATTATAACCAAATCGTTTTAAAAAAAAATTCTATGCCTTATACAACGTGAAGGACAAAGTATGGAACAAAACAGAATTCAGAAAAAAAAACCCTGCCTAAATAGGTTTATTTCAGAGAGTGAAAAACTTCTGTATCTTAGAAAACGTAGACAGGAAACGTACCAGCAGTTCAGCTAACTGAAAGTAAAACAAAATAAAAATGCTATTTTGCAAAAAGAAGGATCTTGTTTAAGAACAACATTAACAATGAGGTTTAAGTTAAAAATATGAAAAGGAAGCAAGTGCCTAAAAACAGCACATAAACAAAGTATCTAGTCTTACTTACATTATGAAAACTGGACCATGCAGGTTCTTATATCCAAATCCCTGTAGCATTTCATGTCATAGAAACAAACTTTAGGATACTGCCAAAGAATAACAGTGCTCCCAAGGAAGTCCACAAGGTATTTTTAAATCAAAATTCCATGATCAAAAAGGAAACCGCAACAATGTCTAAGTCTCTGATGAATTCACCTCCTCTCTAAGCACTGCCCAATCATTATGGTCAGAAATGTTTTGTTTTGGTGGAGATCAGAACAAGCAAAAATATTTCAAGAGCAATTTTTATCTTTTTAATGGACAAAATCACAGTCCATTTCCAGTAAGTTAAAACAAGAAAAACTGCTGAAGATTTTTCTATATTAAACCCCAATTTCCAAATGAGAGACGTCAAATGCTGCAGTATAAAGCTCATTCACAAATTTGAACAAAAACATGCTTCCAACTGGACTTACTCAGGTGCTTGTCAAGAGATGCAATCCCTGGTTATGAGAAAACGAGGAAAGGAGAATGAAACACACAAACACAGATTAATGCAGTGCTTCACCCTTTTTTGGCCCCCAACCATGCAAGTCAGCACCCAGGATAGTTGCCCTTATCCCACTTTGTTATGTCACTACATACAAGTTTTGTGGGTACCAATGTGCTTGTGAGAATGATGCTATTAAGATGTCTGTTTAGTTTGCTATAGGAAGTGTTTAAATAAACTAGAGTAGGGTAATCCCCAATTTAGCAACAGAGCGAGCCCTACACTACATCACATTAGGTCAGTGACTCCACAGGCAGTCCAGCAATTTCCAACTTGACCATCTGGGTAACTTTAGCAAGACAGTATTGTATATAATGGCACAATCTAATGTGGCACAACTACTGACTTTTTTTAAGTCGGCTCAGAACAGAGAAAGGGAGCATGTTTCATTTCCATCTCCATTGTTTTCAGCTGTCACTGACAGCACTCGTATCACTGTTTGAGTTTTCAAACTCTCAAATTCTGCTAACAGTTATTTGGTGAAAATATCAAATGAAGTTGGTAACAACACCAAGTATTGATAGAATCTAATCTTCCGAAATCTTTTTGTTTTGTGGTCCAGAGTTCTGGGAAAACATCTTACGTTGGCAGATCCAATCCATGTATGAAGAACTCTTGACATCCCATATAGCAATTAGTGAGCTAGATGGGCTACCATGAGTTCAAGGAGGGCAACTTTATTCTCCCCTACTCTTGAATCCATTGTCAATGTACAATAGTGATAGCTACATTAATGCTTTGGTCAAAAGCCTGCCAGATCACCACCCCAAAGATGTTCTATCGCCACTTTAAATGTGTTGAATTAGCCAATCCAATAGTTACAGCTCAGAAGAGATACTGGCTTCGCTCTAACTACTGCTTAACCACATTGCAAAAAAGTTATTAGGCACTTCTGCATAAAAAATGAGATATGAAGATGGGCAGCCAATATTGTTTTTTCTTTCAAAGATACATAAGAATTAGTGATGGTACACTGCCAATCTGACCCTTCCCTATTTTCACTTCCCCACAGAACAGCTGGTAGATTGAGTGGTACAGATTTACTGAATAGATCCTACTGTTCTTTGACCGAGTCCTCAAAAATGTTACCTTTGCAGTGTTCACCAAGAAAATAGCAATAAGTCAGATAGACTTTTGTTGCCATAGATTGGTAGGTTTTGTAGCACATCAAGTTTCCTGATAAGCAGGGATCCTGGTTTTCTCTGTTTAAAAATCCAAAATGTTCTGATAAAAACTCTCCAAATCCGCACATTTTCCATGATTAAAATGAATACTGCTATATACATAATTATCAATTAAACACGTTTTATAGCTATAAGAACAATTTAAAAGCAATTTGGAAGCCTACCAGTGCCTCAAGCACTATAATAAAACTAGCCAATTGCCCATCAAGAATGATGGCAGGGGAAGCGGGCAGGGATGGAGCCCTGTGCCCCTCCCCCACTGCAGGGCCGCCCCCCCTTACCTGCCGCAGTGACAAGGGGAGCGGAGGACTAGGTCCCGGCCCAATGCAGGGCATGTAGGGGAGAACTGGACCTGAGGGTGGGGAGAAGCGTGTGTGGGGGCAGAGCGGACCCGGGACAATGCAGAGGTGGCAAGGGGAGTGCCTCAGGGCTGACATGGGGGAGAAGTGGGCCGGGGCCGGGGCCGGGGCCTGGGCCTGGGGGGGTGGCGGGGGAGGCCCACTCCTCCCCACCCCCTGCTGCTGCTGAGTCAGGTCAGGCCCACTGTGCCCCACTTCCCCCCTCCCCCGACCATGGTGAGCCAGCTTTTTCCTCCCGCACTCTTCCCCTTCCCCCACCGCTGCTGCTGCATCAGCCCAGACCCATTTTCCCCACCCCCAGTGCCATGGAACACCCGCTCCGCCTCCGCCCCCCCCCCACTGCCACATTGGCTCTACAGGCGGCGACAGTGGAAAGAGTGTTAAGGGGTGGGCCGAGGCCAGCGCCAGTAGCCTCGCCCCCACCTCCCCCATGGCATCGCAACCCCACTCCCCTGCCCCACCACCTCCAAGGAGCAACGAGCTGGCCTCACTAACACCCCCTGCAGCTCCACTGTCGCCGCCTGTACGGAGCTGGGCAGGGGGAGCGAGACCAGCGCTGCTGGCCTCATCCCCCACCCTGTGCCATCCACTCCATCCCATGTCCCTGCCATCAAGGTGGTCCTCCACCACGCCACCACCTCCTGTCCCAACACTATTTGTACTTTGATTGGTTGTTTCCATAAGCCATATCGGACTGTGAATAAAGCAGACAGACAGAGAGACAGATGGATAAATTAAGGCTTTTACAATATTAGAATAAAATTGAAATACTTATATTTTATTTTAGTTTTTTTATTACAGAAAATCAGAGTACCCCTTGCCCACTTCACCAGGATACTGGTTCAGCTGCAGCTGTCCTCCCTGCTGTTTTGTGGTGCTGAGCAGCCCTGATATTCCAGTGCACTCATTTCCAAGCCACAGCCCCCCTCCCCCCAGCTGATGCCCCTCACTCCCAAACAGCTGCCCCTGAGCCCAGGTCCCAGCCCAGCAATGTGTGGGGCAGGATGGTGCCCAACCATAGGTGACACAATCGGGACATATGGGGGAGCATGCGACTCCCCACCAGATTTGTGTGGCTGCAGTGGGGCACAGGGCTGCAGACTGACTAGACTTGCACTGGGCAGAAGCCACTTCCATGTCCCAGCAGACAAGATCTGGCATGGGACAGCAGAGAGGAGTATCAAGACTCATTGCTACTGCCAATGCCAGGACCCCTGTGCTAGTTGCGTAACCAGCAGCGTGAGGAATAATGGATGAGGAGAGGGGGTAAGGCGGGGGGAGAGCCTGTGTTGCCCCACCTCCTCCTGCCATCAGACATTTGCACACTGGTCCGTGTCCCTACCCCAGAAAGAGGGTGGGGGCAGCACAGGTGACATGAGGGGAGTGGCAGCAGCCAGGCCATGCCAGCAGGGTAGACCACAGACCAGTGTGTAAGCAGCTGGCAGCAGGAGGCAGCAAGGGCAGCACAGCTCCCTCACCCACCCTGTATGTTACTCTTGGCAGTGTGGTGATCCCAGTGACTGCAGTGAGTTTTGCCATCCCACTCCACCCTTCTATGCTGGGTCTCACCCACTGAGCTACAGAGGCAGCTACTGCCCATGCTGGTTTGGCCAGGCAGCAGCCCCCTGCCCCACTGTGGGCATACAAATCCAGGGGGAGGGGGAAAAGAAACACCGCCCAGCTCCCCCAGCACATTGGCTATGATACCTGGCCCCTTGCTGGGAGTGTGTATAGCAGTGGGGAGCCAACCCCCCATCAGGTCCCTCTCCACTTTAAAGGAGAAAAACTGTGTTTTTCTGAGGCAAACAGAAAACCCAGATCCCTGCTGATGGTTTCAGCACAATGGTTTCTCGGTAGATTTTGACATATCCATTCCTGAGGTTCCTTTTTCCCTGCATACTCCTGATTGCATTCAGGCTTCCTAGAAGGTGGCTGATTATTTCTCCATTGCCAGATCGTGCAGAACTCCTTAAATATTCTTCATGTAGAAGAATATATGCATACATCCTCCTCCTTTTTTTTTTTTTTTTTTGGCAACCACGTAGGATGGAGTAGGAGGTAGCCTTAAAGACTGTTCTCTGGCAAACTCTTAAACATGCTTAATTTATTGGGAAGCTGCGTAGGATACAGATTTTATACTAGTCAGGGATCTTAGTTTAATTAACCTAGTCTACTTTTTTACAGTTCCAACATAGCTTTGGGCTTGTGGTCACCATAGGTATGTTAATCTAAATTTAGATGAAATGGGGACTAAAGATCTTGGAGTAGGCTGGTAGAGAGCGGTCGCCAATAGAGATGACTCAGTTTTCAAGAAAGTAACCATAGTTCCAGCAGACAGAGTGAAAAACTGCTGGGTGCCTAGAGTTAAGTAGATTTAGGGGTTAGTGGACAAGAAGCTGAATGAGCCAACTGTGTGCACTTGTTGCAGAGACAGCTAATGGCATCCTGGGCTGCATTAGTAGGAGCACTGCCAGCAGATCAAGGGAAGTAATCTGCCTCTATTCAACACTGGTGAGGCCACATCTGGAGTACTGTGTCCAGTCTGGGGCTCCCCACTACAGAAAGGATGTAGACACATTGGAAAGAATCCAGGGGAGGGCAATGAAAATGGTTAGGGGATTGAGATCCACAATTTCCAAGGAAACATTAAGGGAACTGGGCTTATTTAGTCTGGAGAAGAGAAGACCAAGGCAGGATTTGATACTAGCCTTCAACTACCTAAAGAGGGGTTTCAAAGAGGATGGAGCTAAACTGTTCTCAATTATGGCAGATGATGGAACAAGGAGCAATGATCTCAAGTTGCAGCGAGGGAAGTTTAGGTTAGCTGCTAGGGCAAACTTTCCCACTACGAGGGTAGTAAAACACTGGAACAGGTTACCTGGACAGGTGGTGGAATCTCCATCCTTGAAGATTTTTAAGACCTGGCTAAACAAAGCCTTGGCTAGGAGGATACAGTTGGAGCTGGTCCTGCTTTGAGCAGGCGGGTGGGACCAGATGATCTCCTGAGGTTCCTTTTTACCCTAGTTTTATATGATTCCAGGACTCTATATTTCATGGAGAAGCAAAGTTTGTAAGTTTTATCCCCCCCTGTGATGAAATTCTCTACAACCCCCAGTAGTGTGCTGGCACAGCAGTGGGCGACTACAAACCATGAGAAGGCTTGCAAATTTTATCCTGCTTAACTTGACTGATACTTACATCATCACAGGAGTCAGTAGGAAGAAACTATCAATATTAGTTAACTTAGACATTAGACATTACATAAGTTATTTGGCCACATTTTTCATGAAGATTACAGTTACAAGCTGAAACCAGAGACTAACAACTGGCAATAAGGGAACCACTACGGGTTTCCTGAAGCCAGTTGATATTAATGTAGCACTGGGAGGCAATGTCTTCAAAACAGACTGTTTACAGCAATTAAAACTGTAACATCATGAGAGGAGAGCCAATATTTATAGCATTTCCATGTCCTTACCCAGATCCACTATATCTAGAACCCAGTGGATCTGGTTCATTGATTGCAGCTTTGATTTCTCTAGCATGTTAATCATTGGGTATACGAAATCAGAGCAGGCGAGTAATGTTAACTTAGCCATGCATTTATGATGTTCAGATACTACTCTATATTAAGTTACTGAATACAAGGGGAATGTAGAAAGACATTACAATCAAAAGCCATAAATATCATTTACATCTCAATAATAAGATAGCATTTTGCAATAAACAGCTAGTACCTTACTGAAGACAACGTAGCCACGCCTATATAACAGTTTAAACAAGTAGTTAAATTCATGCAAAGTTAACCTAATATGCAGTTAGTTTCCAAAAGTGAAAGTGAAAATATGGAACTACATAAAGGAATCTGCCAAACCATTTCTCAACCTCAACAAATGTTCTCCCCCAACCTTATTCTATCCATCACAATATTAAATCCCTTGATTTCATAATCCTTGCTTTTTTTCACCCTTGAGCTCAATCCCCAATAGCTCAAACTAAATCTTGACCCAACTAAATTGTGCTTCTCTGAACTGCTGCAATATTATTAGTAGAAAAATTTGAAGTAGCCAGAAACAAAAATATGAGTTATTCCATTATTTGTTCAGAAATAGTATATATTTACCAGCTGATGCCATGATGCCAGAAACACAGGGGAGGTAAAATAAGACAAGTTCCAGCATGCTAAAGATTCAGTCTCACAAATCATAAAAAGGTACTACCTTTGTTTCCCCGTGACATGTCCAAGACTATATAATCCAGGACCATTAGCCTATTTCCTGTTATACCTGTTTTTATTCCATTAGCACCTCTGAAGGTTGAATAGCATTAGTGTTATTTCTCTGTCACTAAATCTGTATTCCATCCTATTTTCCCTATGCAAATTAGGCTATATTGTTTCAATCTGAATTTCATTTGGGTTGTTTCATTCCCATATTTACATCTTCAACTTCCTCTTTATCTTCTCTTCCTTATCAGTTCACAACTCCTTTCATTTCAGTACTGAACAGTAACATTTATTATTAATTTGCTGCTCTGTACCTTCAATTTCATAACTTACTGGAGATGTCAAGACTGAGCATTTCCAAATGCAACAATTGCAAACTTACTTCCCAGAAGACCTGAAGAACAGGACTGCGTGTCAGAAGTTTGTCTAACATCTCTCCCAACTACAGTGTTGGTTCAGTAAAAGGTAACCAAACAGAGACCATAAAAAGTGTAAGACTGGCTTGCTTTTCATGTAATAATTTTGTTTGCATGCATCAGCAAGAACTGATAGGGAAAACTTAACATTGATGCAAACCAGAAATTTATAAGTCACAGTTTTAATATATTTACTCTGTTCACCAGAGTACTACCCAAGACACATTGCTTGAAATTTATAAGAAAAAGTTTTAAACATAATTTTATTGTCATACTACTGTTTAGTAATATGAACAGGATTCAAAACATCCACACAGGCCCCACTGCCTGGGAGATTTACAGCAATTAATATGGGTAGTCAATAACTAAATATACCGTTTGTGTCCAGGGTTTTATGCTGTAGCCATGTTGGTATAATGACATAAGCAGACAAGGTTCCTTGGGTGAATTTGATATCTTTTATTAGACCAACCCAAATAGATGGAGAATAGTTATTAAGCAAGCTTTCAGGTTCAAAAACCCTTCGTCGGGCTAAGGAGGTTTCAGCAGTTGGTGTGTGCTCTTCCTGGATGGAATGACCTTTTGTGTCCACACACTTGTTACGTATGTAGCTACTTAGGAAAAAAAAAGAAAAAATGTTCTAACTGCCGATGGCCAAAAAGACTCTATGCACTTAAAAGAAAACAAATATGCATGTGCACACACAAGTAAGATTAGCTCTTATTAAAATGACTGAAAGCAGAGGCAGAAACAATGGATTAAATACATGAAGCAATGCAGGATACTACATTACATACATCACTGTGCAATGAAAACATTATTTCAATCCTTTACAACTGTTCATTTAAGAGAAAACACAAGGAAAATTGCACACAAAACAGACAGAAAATTTTAACAAGGGGTTTTGAAGATTCATAGATGCTAGGGTTGGAAGGGACCTCAAGAGATCACCGAGTCCAACCCCCTGCCTAGCCAGGAAAGAGTGCTGGGGTCAGATGACCCCAGCCAGCCGCCCATCCAGCTTTCTCTTAAAGACCCCCAAGGTAGAGGAGAGCACCACCTCCCTTGAAAGCCCATTCCAAATTTTGGCCAACCTTACCGTGAAGTTTTTCCTGACACCTACCCTAAATCTGCTCTGTTAGTTTGTGACCATTGTTCCCTGTTACCCCAAGAGGCACCCTAGTGAACAGAGCATCTCTGATCCCTTGCTGCACCCCCCTAATGAATTTGTAGGCAGCCACAAGATCACCTCTCAGCCTCCTCTTGTGGAGGCTGAAGAGGTCCAGGTCCCTCAGACTCTTCTCATAGGGCTTGTCCTGCAAGTCCCTAATCATAAAACTGACCCTCCTCTGGATCCTCTCGAGTCTATCAACATCCTACTTGAAGTACGGCACCCAAAACTGGATGCAGTACTCCAACTGTAGTCTGATCAATGCCGCATACAGGGGAAGTATCACCTCCTTGGATCTATTTGTCATGCATCTGCTGATGCATGATAAAGTACAGTTAGCTTTGCTGATGATTTCGTCACACTGCTGATGATTTCGACGACTCATGTTCATCTTGGAGTCCACTAGGACTCCGAGATCCCTTTCAGCTTTTGTGCTGCTGAGAGGGTCACTTCTCAGTCAGTAGGTGTGCTGGATACTTTTGCACCCTAGGTGCAGCACTTGTCCTTGTCGTACTGCATCCTACTGCGTACTGCCCACTTTTCTAACCTGTCCAGGTCTGTCTGCAATCGTTCCCTACCCTGTCTGTGGACCTTTTAAAGTCTGTGGATTATTTCTTGTTTTGCTATTTCCTGTTCTAATCAGTTTTTAAAAGTTTGCTGTTGTGAACAACCACCCTAAGGTCAGTGATGAAGTGCCCAGGCAAATTAAAGTGCTCTGTCACAGGCTTGCATCTTTCTGCAACAGATATCAGGGCAGTGTTTATTCATTTTGTCATATAGGGGTCACCCAGTCTATCGAAAGCAGACAGCAGAGGGGCACTGTAGACAGGAGATGGCACATCTGACATTGGCGGAGTCACAACTGAATGAACCGCAGATGTTATAATGGGTGTTGCTCAGCCCAGTGATGATGAGGTCTGTATTAATGTTAGGGCACAGAACAGAGAGCAACTTATTCTGACCATTTTATTCTGCTAGTGTTCCATACAAAATATTCTTTTGTTTGGCAGGAAGTGTGACTTATATCTTTTCCATCCTTAATATCCTATGATTCAAAGAACTTCTCTCACCCAACATAAAAGATCAGTACACGACACACTATGCAAATAGTGTGCATGAGTATGCATAGTTTAAAGTGTTAAATTTGTATGTCAACGGGTTTAACCCCAATAAGCTTTTTAGTAACTTCCTGACCATAACTTCACCCATGTGGGAACCAATGATGCGTCCAGGAGTAGGCCTGACCATGTCATGGGCGTCTCCAGGGCTCTGGAGCAAGGTGGTCTTCTCATCCATCATCCCAGTCAGAGGTCGCAATAGGCATCACAGTGCCTGCATCAGAGAGGTCAACCTGCGGCTCAGGAGTTGGTGCCATAGTGCAGGTTTTGGCTTCCTAGACCACGACCCACACTTCCTGGCAAGGAACTTCCTGGGGCGTGATGGACTTCAACTTTCAGCAAAAGGTAAAAGTCTTTTCTCCAAAAGGTTGGCTGACCTCCTACGTCGGGCTTTAAACTAGCTTAGATGGGGGACAGGGAGGCAGAAGGAGAACATCAGAAACCTGCAATCCATGGGATGTCCAGCAGTACAGCTTGGGTAAGCAATAAGCGGCCCATTGGGCATGAGAGCCAGGGGGCAACAAAAGCATCAGTCACAGGGCTCAAGTGCCTATACACTAATGCTAGGAGCATGGGGAACAAGCAGGATGAACTAGCATTCCTGCTTGCAGAAAACACTTACAACTTAGTGGGGTTAAAAGAAACCTGGTGGGATTCTACCCACAACTGGGCAGTACACATTGAGGGTTATAAGCTGTACAGAAAGTACAGAGTGTGGAAGAGAGCGGGAGGGGTTGCACTCTATGTCAAAGAGTGTTATACATTGACCCTTATCAAAATGGAATCGAAGGAGAAATAGGATTGTGGGTTAGGATACACAGAGGTCAAGGGTAAAGGGATTTGGTGGTAGGGGTCTGCTACAGACCCCCACACCAAGGGGAAGAACTAGATTTGGAACTCCTGAGGCAGCTCTCAGAAACCATAAAGACTAGGGAAGTGGTAGTCATGGGGGACCTAAACTATCCTGGCATCTGCTGGGAGACGCAGACAGCAAAGTCCCACCATTCACGCAGGTTCCTATCCTGTGTACCTCCTATGTCAGGTGGAGGTCCTGTACATGGTCCCACTAGGGGGAATGCCTTACTGGAACTGGTACTGGCAACGGGGGATGACGTGGTAGGGGACCTAGAGATCAGTGGTCACTTGGGGGACAGTGACCACCAAATAATAGAATTCACCATAAGGCATAGAGTAAGGTAACTAGTAGGGTGGAAGTGCTAGACTTTAGGAAGGGTGACTTCAGCAAGCTCAGGTGTTTAGTCAGTGACACACTAAAGAGTGAGAGATTTGGGGAGATAGGAGCCCAGGAAGGGTGGCTGTGCCTTAAGGAAGTGATCCTCTGGCACAGAGGGAGACCATCCTGATGCGGGGGAAAAGGGGGGAAGGGGCCGAGAGGCTTCCTTGGTTGACCAGAGAAATCCAGGGCAGCCTAAGGGTAAAAAAGGGAAGCATATAAGCAGTGGAAACAGGGAAAGATTATTGAAGAGGAGTATAACTCCTCAGCTCGCAGCTGTAAGGAGGCAGTTAGACAGGCCAAAGCTATCATGGAGCTGAGAACAGCATCCCAAGTTAAGGATAACAAAATTGTTTTTCAGATATATAGGGAGTAAAAGGAAGGCCCAGGGCACTATAGGACCACTACTGAATGGGCAGAAGCAATTGGTGACAGACAGGGGGGACAAGGCTGAACTCCTCATTGAGTTCTTTGCCTCAGTGTTCCTAAATGAGGGGCAAGACAAGTCTCACAATGGGACTGTAAAGAGGCAACAGCAGAGCACCAGACTGCCAAGCTTTGACCCTGAGATGGTGCAGAGGCACTTGGAGGAACTGGATGCATTTAAGTCGGCAGGCCCGGATGAGCTCCATCCAAGGGTACTGAAGGCACTGGCTGATGTCATTGCACAGCCGCTGGCAAGAGTATTTGAGCACTTGTGGCACATGGGCCAGGTCCCAGAGGACTGGAAAAGGGCCAGTGTGGTCCTCATTTTCAAGAAGGGGAGGAAGGAGGAACCAGGAAACTATAGGCCAGTCAGTCTCACCTCCATCCTTGGCAAAATCTTCGAAAAGATTATTAAGACTCATATATGTGAGAGCCCAGCAGGAAAAATTATGCTGAGGGGAAACCAGCACGGGTTCGTAGCAGGTAGATCATGCCCGACTAATCTAGTCTCTTTTTATGACCAGGTTACAAAACACCTGGACGCAGGAGCATGGGTAGACATCATTTACTTAGACTTCAGGAAGGCCTTTGATACAGTATCCCACCCCATACTGGTGAACAAATTAAGAGGCTGTGACTTGGATGATTACACAGTCCGGTGGGTGGCAAATTGGCTAGAGGGATGAACCCAGAGTGGAGTGGTGGATGAGTCGGTATCAATCTAGAAGGGCGTGGGCAGTAGGGTCTCACAGGGCTCAGTCCTTGGACCAACACTCTTCAATGTCTTCATAAGTAACTTGGACAAGGGAATGAAGTGTACTCTGTCCAAGTTTGCAGATAATACAAAACTGTGGGGAGAAGTAGACACACCAGACAGTAAGGAACCACTACAGGCAGATCTGGACAGATTGGACAAATGGGCAGAAAACAAAAGAATGCAATTTAACAAAGAGAAATGCAAAGTGATGCACCTAGGGAGGATAAATGTCCAGCACACCTACTGCCTAGGAAATGATCTGCTCAGTAGCACAGAAGCGGAAAGGGATCTCAGAGTCCTAGTGGACTCCAAGATGAACATGAGTCGTCCGTGCGATGAAGTCATCAGCAAAGCTAACTGCACTATATCATGCATCAGCAGATGCACGACAAACAGAACCAAGGAGGTGATACTTCCCCTCTATTGGGCACTGGTCAGACCGCAGTTGGAATACTACATCCAGTTTTGGGAACCACACTTCAAGAGAGACGTGGATAACCTGGAGAGGGTCCAGAGAAGGGCCACTCATATGGATAAGGGCTTGCAGGCCAAGCCCTATGAGAAGAGACTGGGGCACCTGGACCTCTTCAGCCTCCGCAAGAGAAGGTTAAGAGGCAATCTTGTGGATGCCTATAAATTCATCATGGGGGTGCAGAAGGGAATTGGTGAGGTTCTACTTACCAAGGCACCCCTGGGGGTCACAAGAAATAGCCGCCATAAGCTAGCAGAAAGCAGATTTAGACTGGACATTAAGAAGAACTTCTTCACAGTTAGAGTGGCCAAAATGTGGAATGGGTTCCCAAGAGAGGTGGTGCTCTCCCCTAACCTGGGAGTCTTCAAGAGGAGGTTAGATAGGCATCTGGCTGGGGTCATCTGAACCCAGCACTCTTTCCTGCCTATGCAGGGGGTTGGACTCGATGATCTGTTGAGGACCCTTCCAGCCGTAACATCTATGAATCTATGAAAATAAGCTGTCCAATCAACAGTCCACGTCCAACAGTCATCAACTCATTTGCAAGAAAACACATTTGCAAGAAAAACAGACTAAAAAGTCTGTTTTTAGTTAGAGAAGATTAAATTCTGACTTAAAAGACAGCAGGCAAGTTTCTTTGGGTAGATGTGGTATCTTTTATTAGACTAACTAAATAGTTGGAAAAAAAGTGTTCTTTGTAAGCTTTGGAGCACAAACACCCTTCTTCAGGCATAGGAAGACTGCTGGTGTTGTGTGTTCTCCAAGGTAAAAAAGAGCTATTTTATTTTCATTTTGCAAATGAATGAATGCTGAGCAATTGTTTTTGTTGCGCCAGTGCTTTCCTTAGTAGTTATTTTATGGGGGGTTTACGTTGAATTTTGCAGAAACCAGTGACACAAAACATCTTAAAAACATGCCAGCTTCATCAAAAATGCTCATATGCATCTGCAACTTTGGTAAACTGGGAGTCATGCACAGACTTTTGGATATAAAAAACACTAATTTTAAAAAAATTACCAGCTTAAGCAACTAATACTCATGAGTGTTGACCTAATTTAAACTTGACTGGACTGTTACGAAACTCTACAGTCTTGTACCAGATTGATCTGAAGAGCTTGGATAGAGGTGCTGCCTGGGGGAACAAATGAAATTTATAGGCAGATACTACTGAGAAGTGCACCTTTTGGGGTCATTAAATTATCTGAGAGAAGGCTGACGTTCCAGAGTCTCCAAAACTTATCACTCTGGGAAGTGGAAGTCAGATCAAACAACCATGCTGCTCTAGCTTTCAGTTAGTCTCTCTCTGCCCCCAAAGGAGGCCTGTTAGCAACAAGTATTCTGCCAACAGAACATCGTTGCCTGTGAACAGGAGCTACAAACAGAAGCAACATGAGGTGAAGAGCTGCAAACCAAATATCTTGAATAGCATATATTTCCATCTTTTCTATTTGTTATATTAAAGTTGGAGATATCAAAGTCTTTGTTTTAGCATTTGAAACCAAGACTTTTGTACATGTGCGTGAGCATATTCACACAGGAAAGGGCCTGCAAGAATCCCCAAGATTTAAACCCGGGGTGTTCAAGGCCCACAATGCTGCTTATGGATCTCAGACCAGCCCCAACACCACCACATGCAGCACACGCAGGCCCCAGCCCCACACACCTCATGTGGTGGGGCCCAGACTGTCACATGCTATATAGGGCACCTTCACCAGATCAGCCCTACACACTGAATCCAGAGCCAGTCCAGAGACCAGTCCAGTCAGTCCACAGATCAGACCTATATGCCAGAGCTAATGTACAAAGCCAGGCCAGCATGGGTGCTGCATGCAGTACATGCCCTGAACCAGTCCTGCACACCCCATGTAACACATAGGGCAGAATCAGCACATGCTGCATACAGCACTCAAGGATAGAGCTAGTACATATGCTGGGGTTGGTCCAGGGTGCTTGCTGCATATGAAAACTGAAAGCTTGGACAGGGTCTCTTGCACAGAAATGCAAGATAATGGCTGGGGCAAGACTGGATTGCAATAACTAGACTGCCACAAGAAAATCACACTCTGCTAATGGCTTGCAACCCATTAGGTGTTGAGACAGCAGAGTACTTGCAGTATCCAATACCAGACCCATGCTGTAAAATAATAAAACTGGTTGTTGGCAGAGACCCAACAGACTCATCACATGTATTTCCAAGCTAAGAAAGCCAAAGGAAAGGCTGAGCCAGTGATGGCAAGGTAACTGCATATGCATTTCAAGTGAACTAGCAACGAAAGACAACAAAAGACTAAATATACATTTCAATCAAAACCTGTAAAAGGTGCATTGAATACTGGAAAAAATGTCCTGTATGTGACATGCTAATATTTATCCAAACAGACATGCAATGTCTAAGGTGTTACAAATCTCTCAACCATTCAGTCTATATCTGAAGTCCAGTAAACAGACCATCACTGGTACAAGCTACTACAGATCTGCCCCATTGATATACAAGTACCCCAAAGCAGGTCTAGTAACACCTCTAAGCATCCCGTTTAACCACTCAGGCCCATATCCTGTAATTATCCTAAATGCAGGGGCTGCAGAGAAACACTAGTCTTTACACCTAAACAAATCCAAAACAAGTGCCAGGCAACTTAACAGTTGTGATATGATGGTCACCCTTTTTCTCCCAGTTTTGTTCGGACTTTAATCAGTCAACTGTCAAGGAAAAATGTCTTAAAGCTATACAGTTAAAGCAAAACAGAATTTCCAGCAAGGTGTGTGCAGTCCAGGGAAGACCAAGAAGCCATCCTGCCACCCAGCTGATATGCAAAAGATCCACACTGTGAGGCTGTACAAGAACTGCTTCATGCCTGCATTGGGTAAAGATTTCTTTTGCAGCTAAGATAAGAACTATTAGTCCTTGTACTATTGGGAAAGTCATTTGTGTCATTTGGTTTTGTAGCTTTTTGGTAGTTATTAAAGCAAGCCTTTCTTCTATTCATCAACTGAGTGTTATATCAATTCTTGGGGCACTAAGTTTAAAAACCCACTTCCTAAGTGCAGTACAGGGCACATGCTGCACACAGCACATGGGGTAGTTTATGGGCTCAATTCAGTCTTACGCATTTACTGTGGAGCTGCCTAATTAGTTCTGCAGTAAAGACTGAACCTCTAATTAACTCTGCCACAGGTTAGTTCTTACAAATACAAGTACTATCCTATGGCAGAGTTTTTTTAGTGTGCAGAATGCACATATAGATGCTGAGGGGGCTGGTTGGAGCATGAGGGTGCTACAGTGCGGAGGCTGCCTGCCAGCTAGCTCTGCACTGAAGTACCCTTGTGCCCCAGCCAGCCCTTCCACAGTACGCTGAGCCGGGTTGGAGCAGCTCGGGTCCCCTGACAGCTGGAGCTGCTGCAACCTGGCTCAATATGCTGCAGTCCCGGGCACACATTCAAATGTGGCACCTGGGAGCAATAAACTCAGAGCAATATGCAATACGCACCAGAGTTTATTCCTCTGTGCTAATTGTCAGGTGTAGATACACCCTGTTGGAGGAAAGACTTAGTTATTACATAAAACTGAAGTAAAACAAAGAATGTTCTATAACTAACTTTGAAGATGTAATTCAGACTTCAGATAATATATTTTCAGTATTAACCAGCTATATAAACTATGACTGTAAAGACTACTAAAAATTTTTATCAGACACTTTTAGCTTCACAGCACATTATTGGTTATGATAGCAATTTGATGATACAACTCTAGTATATTATTATGGAGAGTATTTCTTTGAGTTGATGCTGTTTTATTTCTGTTTAATTTAGTATCTGTAACAGTTTACCTTTGGTAAATTACAGATCAAGAAATCATGTTGAGTGTAATTTGACTCAAAATTGCATATCACATCTCCTCTAGTCAACATAGTTCAAGACCTTTCAAAGCCAAAGAATACCACAAATTTATTCTTAATAAAAGTAAAATCCTAGGTTCTCTACAGGACCCGTCTCCTGCTCCTTTCAAAAGCTTCTTCATTGTCCATCAGATCTCAGCTGACAAATAGTTGGTACCTTTGGGAAAAGTGGTCCTTTAATGCTTTACAATATTAGATAATAAGTAGCAAGATCCTGAAATGTACTTCCTGAATTTTCAGAAATTAAGATAGCCTTAATCACAAAGAAGAAAATTTACAACTATCCTTACCATATACTGATTAGAGAGATTGTGTTAATCAAAATACAGGTCATCCCTAATGAGCTAAATAAATGCAGTCTCCCTTTAAGACATGCCTTACACTTAAATCATATTTTTTTTTAATACCACACAATCTGACATTTCTGACCCCCTTATCCTTTTGATATGCATCCCACAATGGATGTGTTTTATGGAGGTGATGGGTGAAAGCTAATGAAAACTAAATTACCATTTAACTTTATATTTAAAACATACTGGCAATCTCTTGCCATTTTTTATTTATGACAGGAAAAATTGCCTGATCTTTCAATGCAATATACTTCTACACCACCAGCATATCCCCAAATAACAAAACTGGCTATTTTTCCACTGCTCACTGAAAAAAATCATTCTTGACCTCTGCAATCACCAGCTAATACCTGGTAGTATAACACTATAGAATTTGGAATCATGATTTAAAAATAAATAAATAACAATTTTTAAAAGATAACAAAAATTGATCATAAAATAATAAATAATAATCCTCTATAAAATGACCTGGAACATTTCTTACAGTGTTTTCCAAATCCAGCATTTTCATTTTTGTTACTAGCTAAATTTAATATATTCAAGACAGAAAAGGTTCTTAAGCTACCAGTGAATAAAAAGTGAGGGTTTTTTTAAAGAAAAATTTTAAGTTAACCACCCAAGCCTAATTTAAAACTTAAATTAATAAAACCTAAAGTTATCATCATTTATGGAAAACTATATTCAAGTAAATATTTACTGCCAGGGCTTTAGAGGAAGTGAAATCACTGAATGGTGACAATGATCAGCTAGAGCCATTTTAAGTACACCACGGTCCCTTCTGCAGACGCAGAAACAACATCCTTTTCCTTTTTAGTTCCTTCATCTACTTTAGTTCAATGACCAACTGGAAAGCAAAAATACAAGCAAGTATTTTCCTTTTCTAATTTAAGTGTGAAGGCTTCCAAGAATGAGATCTAGAAGTACTAACACAGTTACAGTGATCAGAAACAAATCACTTTGATTCAGTAATTACTGATAATTCTCCTTAGTAACTAATCAACTTTAAATGCAAAACACATTTAGATAAAAACTTACATTAGATAAACTTTAAAAATAGTATCCAACTGACAACATAAAAATGTTTTTGTGCATCTTAACAGAATTCAAATTTCCATCCATATGCAACTTGACAGCAATGACAACTAAAATTCACCATCATCATCTAGTACAGTGGTTCCCAAACTGACAGATTGTACCCACCAATTTAAAACAATAGAAACTTCAGTATCACCAGCAAACTTTTTAGTTCAACATTAAGGACCTCCAGCAAATTTGTCATATAACGTAATTATAATAAATGCATTAACACGTACCACTGACAGATTATCTGCATATCACTGGTGATACATGTACCACAGGGTAAACTAGGCTGGGATCTAATGCAAAAAAACACATCATTCAACATTTAGTAACAAATACAGGTTTTCTTCACTTTATCCTGTACATGCATTCCTGGAAAATGGCGCATAACTTGAATTTGCATAAAGAAAAAATACTTTACAGTAAAAAATAGGGATACATTCCAAGACCTCAACTGTACTGACTCCCAGACTCATTTCTACCACTTTTACAAGTCAATTTTGATACTTGCCTATAGCAGACAGTACACACAAGCACAGGGCACTATCATAATGGGGATGGCAACTACAGAAACATGTGTCACAGATAACAAGTGAGGAGCACAGATCCACACAGGAGACTATATTTTGGTGTGTGTCACTGCCACAATGCACTGCATAAAGCAGCTGACTGTAGGCTTCCACCACATCAATCACACAGTAATGAATTTACCTCACATCAGAATTTTTGGTATAAAAAGGGTCATCAAATAAGAGCAAACTAACACAAAGAACCTGCAAAAAACAAGGGAAGCCGGTAAAAGGTGAAAAGTATTAAACTGCACATTTGTATATACTAAGCTACGTCAAACTTTAAAGTAATATACACAGGCATGACGCACCTTCTGATTGGCAAGACCGAAATAATAGCAACCAGTGTAAATGAACCTTTCTTTAGGAAAATCAAAAGCACATTGCAAAATAAATAAGTAAATAACTAGTAGTATCTACTGCTTGACCTAAGGTTTCTTGTTTCCTAATTTAAAATCATACTCATTATCAATTATAGCCAGCTGAGCAAAACATTAGAAGGAATCTATTAATGTATGTCCCAATCATCATGAGAGACCACCATTATAATTTAACCAGGAAAAATTAAACCTAAAAATAATGCATCACATATGAGCTCATGGCACCAGATAACAGCGTAAATTGGATTCCAGAAAACTACAGATGAGCACTTTTGTGAGAATTTAGTCAAACAGGAGCAGTGTGCTCCACTTACATGCCTACTAGGTAAATGCATAATTTGCTTAACTGCATTATACAAATGCCAGTCCCAATTTGTTTCCTACTGTTTACATTGTAACAAACTCAGTTTATCTGCCTAGTTAAGTGCCTAGTACCTGTCAGCCCTACTGTCTATTTGGTATCTTAATTATACTTAGGTTAACTGCATGCCTGTACCTGTAATTGCCTACTTTGTAACTACTCCGATTGACCACACCAGACAAAACCAAAAAGAACTACCAAAGGGCTACTATTAGAGGCCTTAAAATGACATGAACTAGTTAGCATCACAGTTTCTACCTCCCCTCATTTTCAAATCTTTTACTAGCAGGCTCAAAACAGAAACCCTAAAAAAAAAAAAAAAAGAGGGAATTAGTTAATTTTGAGGCTGGCAGCACAATAGCAATGGGAGCACTAGGTACTGAAAGAAAACTGATAGTTTACAATGAGTATGGATAACTACATACTCCAGGCAAGTAACAGCCTTTTTTCAATCCTGACTCTTTGTGCTTGCATGCAATACACTGTACATCTAAGCCAAAGATGTTTTCCAAAGATGTACATTCCAACTCCAAAGCACCAAAATTAAATCTATGTTCATCTAAACCTACAGAAAACAACCACAGCTCACGTTTAAATATTTTTTACAAGTCAACATAGGCACAATTTTCCAAGCTATTATTCCATGAGGAAAAAAAACCCCAACTAATAAATTGGATCAAATGATATGGAAGATGTTACAAACTCAACCACTAACACTTTAACCTATCAGAAAGTTAAGGAGCTGAAATACCAAAAATCTCATCATTGGTTCTGCTTCAACATTCATTCTATTACGTGAACATACTGCATCACATACCTTCTGGTCAAGTTAATGCTGACCTGGGAGAGGTGATCAATTTCTGCTACAAAGAATGAGGACTGACATCCTTAAACCAGAGATGAGGACACAAAATACACACCCTTCCTCTTAAAACATCAGGGTAGTAATCTAAATAAACCAAGTTACCTAATTTTGTTTTAGGAAAAGCAATGCAGCTTTCACTGAGATTAAGCTTTTATCACCCCTGATCCTCACCACCACAGTGAAGAAGTTAATTATCTAGCACGATTTATGACAAAGAAAAAATTAATACATATAAATAATAAAATTAATGGTTATTCAAATACTTAAATAATTGTTCAATGTGCAGAAATACTGCATTACTACAGGCTTCTGGTTTAGCAATACAAACTTGTTTGCTTTTTCTTGAGGTTAAATGCTATCAGTCAATGCATTCACCCAGGCCTGGCTATCATAAAACTAAGAGTTGATTAGACATTCCCAGCAGAGAAATCAACCGCACAGGTTCTCTTTCCTGTATGTGTTTGGCTAAAATATCTACAGCATTTATCTTGCAAAAAAGCAGCCTCACCAATAGACATCTTCCTTTGGAATCAGTTAAAACTTTGCTGATATACTGATGAGAAAACACCTCTCAGCAATTCATGAAAATATTATTTACTTCTTCAATGTATATGCTGCCCTTCCCAACAAAGCTTAGAGAAGCTTACAATAACAGAACACAAAAACTTACAAAACAGAAGAATGAACACGAGAATAAAACAACCTAAAAAGGAACAAAAATATCAGCATAAAAACAAAACCTCCCAAGAGTAACCCAGCTATCTTTGTCAATGCCTGCCCAAATAGGAAGTTCTTACTATTACATGCATATAGTCTGATATGAGAATGAATTTCTACAGATATTATATCTCTTTCAAGCTATAATGAAGATCCAAAATTCCCCACCTTAATTTGTTTGGATGTTACCAGTAAGAAACAAAATATCTCAGTACGTTGTCTATGAAGCTTACTGGCCAGGTCATTTGTTTAAACTGACAACCTGTTGGGGGGGGGAGGGGGGGGGTTAAGTTTTGTAAACAGCAACAAAAACATTAACTGATCTGTATACCTAATGAAAGCAGCACAAAATGCAGGCTACAGAGCTTACACTAGAGCTGTCCAGACCAATTGCTGCACTTAGAATCACAGAAAAATAGGGTTGGAAGGGATTTCAGGAGGTGCATGTAGTTCAAGCCCAGGGAATGATCATCTATTTCTAAACCAGCGTTTTCCAACCTTTTCACCCTGTGACACACTTACATGGCCTCCCCCACCCCACAGCATACTTGCTGAGCAGGGCTGGGAGGAAAGTAGTGTGTGGCCAAACACTGTGGATCAGGGGGGATAGGGTGGCAAGCGGCTGAATGCTGCAGACAGTGGGGGGGCGCAGCAAGCAGCGGGAAGCAGGTGGCATGATGTTTGAATCACTGGCTGAAGCCATGCCCCATGTCTGTCTGGCTGCCCAGAGCAGCAGCAGGCGGGAGGGTGGCTCCAGCCCAAAATGGTGTGGCACAGCTGGACATACCAACTGGGAAACACTGTTCTAAACCATCCCCCTCAACCTGCTCTTAAAAAACCTCCCAATAATAAAGATCCTACATCCTCTCTAGATGACCTGCTCCAATACTCAGCCTACCTTCACAGTTCCTCCTAATATCTGGTCTAAGTTTTACAGACTGCAATTTTACTGACAAGATCATTTTGTCTTGTCCTGCCTCCCGCAGTCACAGAAAACAGTCAAATGCCATCCCCCTTAGAAGCCAACCTTTATGTATTTGAACACTGTTATCGTATTGTCCCTCAATCTTCTCTTCTCCAGGCCAAATAATCCCAGTTCTTTTCAACCTTTGCTCATAAGCCCTATTTGTTACACCTCTAATCAGTCTTGTTGCTCACTCCCTGGACTCCTTTGAATCTGCCTACATCTTCCTTGATGGAGTTATGGATAACTAACTCCTCCTTCAGTTTTAACTCAAACCTTAACAGCTCTTTCCTAGAGAAACTGGCTGGCAAATAACACTTCCTTACTGCTCTTGCCCCTTCGCTATCATGGTTTTGAACAGAAACATACATAGGAAAATTAGGCTGAAAAACCCTACAGAAGGCCAGCTAGGGCAACCCCTCCTCAAGGCAGAATCAGCTCTATCTAAAACAGTGGCCCTCAACCATTTTAGACTCAAACACTCCTCCTTAGGCTTGAGGCACCTCTTGGGAAATGCCAGCTCTTAGCATTCACTCATTTTTTGACTGCAGAGAAACACTAGAGCCATTCTTCTGTTGCAAAGAGCTCAGAAAGCCCACATAAGGGAGTGTGTCTTAACACTGTGGATCCCTACTTGAAAACTTTGGGCACATCCAGATAAGCGCAAACATGTGGGATGTGGCTCCGCAGACCCGTCTGCAGTGCCGCACATCTCATGTGTAAGCATTCCCTGTGCTGCTACTTTGCAGCATGGTAGGGTTTCTTGACCCCAGGGGATCCTGGGGACAAAAAAATCCTACATCAAAAAGAGCAGGGAAGCACACGTGGTAGTAACGCGTGCTACCCAAAATCAGAGCCTGGCCAACCAGAACCAGAGTCTGGTGGCCAGCCAGCCTTCCTGCCACAGCTGCAGCCCAGGAGGCCCCCAGGACCCCAAGTAAGGCTGCTGGGGCCAGCATAATTTATGGCCCAAGCCTCCTCTATCCTACCCAGGATAGGCAATGGCACACAGCAGGTTGTGTCAAGTGTGCTTTCCCCCAGGTAAAAGTAGCAGTGGCATAAGGCATGCAGCTACTATTTGTCCCCAGGGAAATGCACATTGTTGCTGCTGGGGATGCACCCTTCGGGTGTCTCTCACAGCAGTAACACTGCATGTCCTCCTGTAGCACATGTGAAAGGATCTCAAGGCATCCCAGGTTTCCCAGCACCTGGGTTGAGAATTGGTAGTCTGAAACCATCCTACACAAAGATTCATCAAAGCTGCCCTTAAAAGCTTCCAGCCACAGAGATTTGGTCCGTTTCAAGCCCCTCTGGAGCCAGGAAGGGCTTCCCACTACCTAACGCAGCGTCTCAACTGTTTCAGACCCAGGGCACCCCTGGACAAGCACAGAAAGTGCCAGCTCTTTCACATTTTTTTTCCTGAACACTGAAAGAGATGGGAGCAGCTGCCCTGCTGCAGAGAACACAAGAAGGCCATGACCACCGGCTCCTGTTCCAGACCTTGGGGTTTCTCTTGCTAACTGCGGGTGCTGAGTGGCACCTGAACCAGCTCCCACGGCATGCCTGGGGGGGCGGGGCATGGGAGGAGGATGCAGCAGGCTGCTGGAGAATCAGGCATCAAACACGACCAGAACTTGAACCCTTGGGGCTGGTCTCCTCAACCCCATCTGCACCCTGCTTCCCACCAGTCCTCTAGGCACTTACCCTACTCCCCGCTCCCCCTCCCCCACGATTCCCCCTCAGCTAAGCCCCACCCCCACCCCGTGCCCACTTCGAGGGCTGGGGCGGAGCCAATACGCATGCGCAGCCAGACCCCCAGCCCACTGCGGAGCTGTCAACCACGCTTAACCCTTCCCGCACCGCACCCCCATGCGCAGGCGGCAGCCAACAGGTGGCGCCCAGCCTCGCTCTGGCCCTGCGGGGGGTGGCGCACCAGCCAGCCCGGAGAAACCGGCGCCTACGGGGAGGAAGGGAGGGGAGGCGAGGGACGGTAACGCAGCGCTTAAGAATCCCCCCCCCAGCGCACGCTCTGGTGCGCTGGCGCTTACCCAAGACGTGTAGCACCGGGCCGGCTCGGGAAGGGCCGGGCGAGGCGACGGCTGCAGCAGGCAGCAAAGCAGCCGCACGCTGCTGCGCTGGGACAGGCAGGGGGTGGGGCTGCGGCGCGACCCCGCCCCGGACTCGCTGCGCTGCGGCGCTGTTCGAGCTGCGTGGGGCGGGGCCAGCGCGCGGGGGGCGGGATCTGGGGGTATGGTCGCGCCCCCAGGGTCTCCTGGGGCGCGGCGTGCTCCTAGGCAGAGGCGGAGGCCAGGCAGACGCTGCCCCGCATACCGGGACACGGGACACGTGACACCCCCCCTGTCAACCATTTCTCTCCCGCCCCCTCCCGCGCGGCCTTACAATACCTCAGATCTGCCGCGCGCGCTGAGGCATAGCGCATGCGCAAATGAGGGGGAGCCCCCTAACTGAATACAGGGGGCGGGGCCTTACTGCTGCCCAAACCCGCGGTGATTGGTTGGGGTACGGGCACGTGGCTGCCCTCGGTAATGCCTCTCCGCCAGTACTGCAGGCGGTTCTGCGTGAGCTTTGTTCGGGTGCCAGCCCAGGGCTGTGCGTTGTAGGCGCGTTGGTCTAAGGACGTAGGCAGACAAAATTCTTTGGGTAAATCTGATATCTTTTAGTAGACCCACTTAACTAGTTGGAGAACAATTGTTAAGCAAGCTTTGGGGTTCAAAAACCCTTCGTCAGGCTAAGGAAGCTGCGGCAGTCGGTGTGCGCGCTTCCTGGATGGGATGACAAGTGAAGCCGCCAGGGGCTGGGCTGCTGTGCGTGCGAGACCGGTCGTCGGCGAACATGTAGCTGGAGGAGTCGATCGGTGGGAGACGGGCGGGGCCGCGAGAGGGGGGAAGAGGGATGAATTAGTGGAGAGAGACCTGGGGAGTCAGCTGTCAGGCAGGTTATCATGTGTCATAAATCCAATGTCTATACTTAGTCCAAGATTTTTAGTGTCCAGGAGGTTGATGAAGTGGAGTTCATAGGCTCGTCGTCTCTGGGAAGTGTTTTGTAACTTTTCTTCAAGGATCAGGACTGAGAGACAATCACTACCCCCCACAACAGAGGCACCAGCATTCAGGGATCTTACAGCTGCACCTCCAGACATGTAATACATCTCATCCAAGGCACCCAGTGCCCTGATGCTTCCTGATACGTAGGAGAGACCAAACAACAACTGTGCACCAGAATGAACGCACACTGGGAATCGATCAAAGACAGAAATACCCAATTACTGGTGGGGGCACATTTCTCACAAGAAAACCACTCTCTCCTCTAATCTCTCAGTCCTGAACTGTAGGTCTGGCCTGCCTAGGGTCCTGTCACCTCCCTGTTTGCTCTCTACTTGATGATGTGTTCCCCAAGGTCTTTACCTGCCCCCCCAACCTGCCTACTGAGGGAGCCTTACAGTTCTTCCCTGATGGGCCCAAGCCCGTGATCCATGAGGCTGGGGTGGGCAGGTGTGTGCAGGCAGCGCATCCCAGGTCTGCACTGGCTCTAAACCACGCTAGCACCACCGCAAGATCCTGGCCTGGGCCCACTGCCCTGGAAACCCTGGCCCCAAGCTGTCACAGCCCCGCCACTGCCAGGGTCTCCTGGAAACCAGCCACAGCAACACTGGGAAATGGACCTGGGCCACCAACTGATCCATTCTGCCCACCCCAATCTTTTTGTCCCACAGTCGGATGGGCTGTACCTCATCCCTCCATGGGCTGAATCCAGACTGCGGACACAGTCCTGCACCTGGGGTGAGCATGCACAGGAGGGTAGCTTTGCCCCAGCCCCGATCTACCCACTTGGCCCAGCCCTGACCCAGCTGCACAGCAGCTTGGCCTGGCCCTGTTTTTTGGGGTAAAACGTAATGCCCCACAAGTATTGGGGTGCGCCAGGGAGGATTGCACCACGACACACCTGTCTAATTAAAAGATCAAGCAAAGCTTGATGTTAGCCAATGTTAACCGTGGCTAATCTCAGAATTCAAATGAGGCCAATTAAGACGCTAATTTGTTAAACGTTCAAAACCAAATATGGAAAAACAGATGCATTGGATTTAAGGCGGGCCCCAATTAATAATGTCTCTGTGAGATTAGGAAACAGGTGGCTGGATAATTTGAAGGTTTGGCCAGCTAATTTTGCTAAATGAATGACAAAGGTGTGGTATCCAGTGAGCCTTATAGAGGTGTTTTTGTGTAAAAACAAATGACTCAAGAGGCAAGCACAACAAATATATTGTACAGAACTAAGCATCAAACATTCATAACAGCACAGAACAGTATATAAAGGGTTAAGCTATTATTATTATTGTACACTGATAGTAGACTTTATATACAATATATACAACAAACAGATCTTCACAGGCACTTCACAACCTAGGAGACTGGAGAGCTGACTGGCTCCCTGCCTTACAGAGCAGCAGCTGGCTGGTTGCTTAGCAATTGCACAGCTTACAGACTCTCTCAAAGGTCTGCTTTCTCATTAACCCTTTCAAACCCACAAATAGCAATGACGAGAAAAAAACCAAGTGAGAACACCACTAACATCCAAACACCAAGCAACACACACATACAAAAATGAAACAAGGACCACTCATTCACTGTCTCAAAACTGTCAGCGTTCACTCCACTCACTTACTAACAATACCACACTCTCTACTCTCCTCCCAACATGTACACAAGAGACCTCTTGGTCTACTGCTCCCAGGACTCCTGCACCTAGTAGCAGCCAAGTTCGTCGCTCACGTACACAGGGGAGGATGATACTTTACCCAGTTCCTTAGCGCTTCTCTGCCTTAGGAAGATGTGTTCTTCAATTACTCCAGCTGTATTCAGGCTAGTAACCCACTCAGGAACTAGAGTCAGATGCCCTCTGGTCAGCTTATTAGATAACCACAATCACCCACAATGGACAATGAGAGATGAAAGGCGAAATGCCCATGATAACCTGATTGAGTTCTGGTACCAAGTGGCTGCAGACTCCTCTACTCTACACCTGATGTTGCAGCATCAGTGGAATGATGACATGAGGCAGTGCTGTCCACTGGTCCAGTTTTACACTAATCAAGTTTTAACCTCCACATTTTTTAAAGCCAATCTGATAATAATTCAATGAACAACCCATCATACTCATTCTGACATACATTCTCCTCCATGCACACCACACCTCAATCATACAAACAATCATAATCAACTGAATCACCATTAAAATTACAACTTGTTGAAGTTCATGGTTCCATATACTGGAAGCTGTAGGAAGCCATCCAAAAAACCTCTCCCACTTCAAATGAGTCCCTGTTTGAGCACCAGTGTCCAAAATCTTGATAATCTGTTGATTATCATTTTCTTCCAGTAGTCGCTTGAAGTCTTCATGAAACGTGGTCAGACAGTTACTGTTAAAGTCCATGCCCATGTGTATTGGCTTCAGATGTTCATACAGCACAAAGTTATTCTTAATTTATAACAATATAATTCTTGGAACCTTATATTCAAAGTCACATCCTTTCAATATCAATACATTACATAAACAAAAAGGGCTCTTATGCCATTCAACTGAGAAACTGAATTAACAACAATAACTTGCTGTTCGGTGCAGTGTAGATAGAGCCCACACTATGGCTAGGGTCCCAGATTTCAAAAGGGCCAATTTCAGGAAGCTCAGGAAGCTGGTTGAGGAGACACTGCAGGACTGTAGGGTTGAGGACATGAGCGTCCACGAAGGGTGGATGTTCCTAAAGGAGACGATCCTCTGAGCCCAAGAGGTGACCGTTCCTGCCCGATGCAAGATGGGCAAAAGTGCCCGGAAGACCCCATGGCTTAATAGGGATATTCAGGGGACCCTGAGGGCTAAGCGGGAGGCATACAACCTTTGGAAGAGAGGAGAAGTCTCCAAAGAGGAGTTCTCCTCTTGTGCTCGGGAGTGTAGGAGGGCTATTAGGAAGGCCAAGGCGGGAGTAGAGCTTCGCCTGGCAACTAGGATCAAGGACAACAGGAAGTCCTT
>JAGPOW010000261.1:175524652-175543283 GCA_030014935.1 Caiman crocodilus
CCCGATGCCAAATCAGAAATGGTTTGCTCAAGGGATTTCAGTGACTCTATTCCTTTTCCCAAATTATGCCTCTAATACAGCAGGGTATTCAGATCCCACACCTGCCACCACGTGTGGCGGGCCAGCAGGTGGGCGGTTCAACGCGGGAGCGCCCCCTACTGGCCCGCCACATCCTGTTCCTGGCTTCCTATCATATCCATGAAAGGAGGTTTCTTTACTGAACCGAAGTGGGATTCAACCTGTACCACTGCCCAAAACATGGACCTTAGGTAATCTGCGAGACCAGATTGTGACACTATCTACCTCAGACTTGCTGCTCCTATACACTACTTCGCTTGATCTGGTTAATCAGCTGTCCCCTTTGAGTCCCATGTTGGGCACCAAATCGCTGGGGTTAAAATTAATGCCGCACAAGTATTGGAGTGGGCCAGGCAGGTTGTACAGATTGCACCACTGTCTGATTAAAAGATCAAGGAAAGATTTATTGACTACACATACTCAACTAGAGCAGCAATGCTACATGCATTCAAGTGAACCTCACTATGCTGCAACAATCTTGGGTGGATGTAATGAGACTCCTCAACCAGCCAGCCATTCTGGGGCGAGGTTCCCAGGTCACTGTGTATGTGCTGGTCATGTGACATTCTCTGGACACAGTCCAGGTGGAGAGACAACTTGCTGTTTCTTTGTTGTCTTCTTTTATTCCCTGGTGTGATGTCACTGTTGCTAGGTGGTTGCTACTCTATTTTATCTGACTAAGCTGCTTCTATTCTCTGTACCAACTTAGACACTACAAACCTGTTTGCTCTTTGGGTATTTATAGACATGCTCTGGGAAGTGGGGCGCTTCAATTAGCACAGCTCTGACAGCCACGCTAATTAGAGCAGCTGGAGGGTCACGTGTATCAGCATCGTTGCATTAAAAACTGAAGTGGGGCACTTTAACTAAAGGTAATTGAACAAGCTTTAGTTTAAAGCACCCTGCCACCATTTTTCAGTGCAGACACCTTGATACATGCGATGCTGGAGTGCATTAATTACAGTGCATCAGAGCAGCCTCCTGCACATATATAAGGTCCCTTTATTTCCCGTGGTTTGTTGGTTTCTTGTTTTTTACTGGGCCTTCCTGATCTGGCTGTCTTACTATCTGCTGTTGTTCTGCTAAGTCTCCAAGTCTAAGTGCAAAACTGCACATCAGCTGTGTGAACCAATCTCAAATTCTTATTTGTCCAGAGGATCTGGGGAGTCTTGCCACTTATGTCAAGTAGCTACAATGAACCTTTGTTTTCCTCTCTACACTGCGGGGTGCAGGGGAGATGACCCAGCTATTATCCAGCCCTGTGGGGGAAGGAGACATGGCCCAGTCCCATTGGGAGGGGTGGGGCATGCCCCAGCCCCAACCTGATTAAGTGAAATGAAGGGGTCATGAGCTGGCCTTGAACCAGGTGCCCCAAAGGAGGGGGCAGAGTCCAGCCTTGCAGTGAGAAGGGGATGCAACCCAGTGGATCTGGCTATGTGGAGGGGAGTTGTGGCCCAGTTACTACCCACCCTATAGGAATTAGGATTTTGGCAGCAGGAAGGGATGGCAGTACTACCACTGTTCCACCACCGCCAAATTTCCTTACCTGTGGGGAGCCCTGTGGGCTATATTCCCAGACTGCATGGGCCTCATTTGATCTGGGGGCCAGAGATTAAGCATCCCTGCAGTAAGCACATCAAAAAGGCCTGGGTCACACAGTGGCAAAATTCAGGAAGATCAGTCTGGAAAGAACCTCTTGAAGTGCTCGTGTCTACATTGGTGTTATCACAGGCTATACCTACAACCATGAACTACTGTAGTAGAAGGCTGTTCCAGAGCCTCACTCCTGTTTCAATTAGAAATTGCCTTATTTCCTGCCTAAGGCATTTTTAATCTGCTTAAACCCATTTATTTTTGTGCCATCATTCTCCTGCTGGCACAAGAGAACTGCTTAAGATTATGTGTGTTTGGGATGCTATTTGAACTTCATCAATATCAAGCGGTTTTAGTTTATATATTTTTTTGCCTTCCCTGTCATCTAGTGTATTCATAAAGAGCAGAAGGAAGGGTAAATATGCACCTTATAGACTAAATAAATAAGATATATCATATGTACTTGAATCCAAGACAACTTTGAACTTAAGATGACCCCCCCAATATATCTATAGAATTAATTATTGGAGGGTTGTCTTATATTCAAAGTTGGTCTTCTCTCACAAGATGAGACCTCCGTTCCCTTGATCGATCCAGGATCATCTTTCTACATTTGTTCAAATTTCAATTTTTCTCTCTTGAAAATGTATAAGCAAAATTTTTGCAGGCTTGCAGACAAGGTCTCAGCAGTGCTTTGTAAAATGACACAAATAGTTTCCTATCTCTATCAAGAATACCTCACTCAATACATCCTAGAATCATATTTGCCCCTTTTTCACGGCTGTATCATATGGGTGACTCAGAGTCATCTTGTGATCAACCAGCACACCTAGACCTTTTTTTGCTTCTGTCACTTCCAACTGATGAGCTCTCGATTTAGAACAGAAATTCCTGTTGCTAGGCCCTAAGTGCAAAAGCCTAAGTGCAAAAGTGTTATGTGTTACAATATGCAATTTTTAGGTAGCTCAATCCCAGTATACAATGACAGAGTTGACAGAGGGTTTCTGTATAACTGAAAGAGGAGGTTAACCCCTAAGTTCATCCACCAGAAATGGGTAGTCTAGCACTGTGGGTTCTAATCCTGACCTGGTGCTTTAGAAATAATTGTATTATTATAAATATCTACTACTGCTGTCAAACCCAGTTTCACTAAATGGGCACATCATTACAGCAACATAGCTGCTAGTCACCTGTAGATGCCCATGGACACTACGTCACTGTCGTGTATTGCTGTGGTGATATAGCATCACATGTAGATGTGCCCAGAAACTCTTAAATATTGTCTACATAAAAATGTATTCCAATAGGGGAAGATGGTTCCTAGACTATTCTCTTTTTATACTATTTTGTTTTTGATGTTTACTGGAATTTGATTTCTTGGCTGCAGGTTTCTCACTGCACGTTTTTCAGGACTGAATACATTCATTAATCTTTATATTCCCGAAAGACTTGTTGAGTAACAGCGAGTTGGCATTTACAGTTGGTAAGTAAATTCTGAAAAGACCCCTCAATGTTAGAACAATTTCACCATCCTTTCCTTCTGCATTTCTGACGTTCTCCTAGAAAACCTACTTGTCACTGCAACTCTGCTCATAGAACTATTCAAAATCATTTCCAGCAATACAAATTGAGCTTTATGCCTGTAAAGAATATTTAAAAATAAAGTATGACAACATAAAGATGTTTTAATAATTTATAATGAATGAATTTTGTTCCAACTATGGAAAGCAAAGTATATATGTAACCATTATCTATCTTTAATTTTTCCAATTTATTTCAGATTAAGAATTATTTTGCTACAGCATCATTGAGATGATATTTCCCAGTCAGATCACTACTATTACAACAACTAAAATGAGCCCCTTTTCCATTAGGGTGAGACCAAGAACAACATTAGATAGTCTTGGGTCTACTTTTCCAGCCTTCTATTTTTCAGTGAAGGACTTTTACCTGTCTGCTACTTCTTCAATGTCAAATTTGCTCTGGTTAATAGTAAACATACTCTTCCACTACTTAATGTAGAACATGTAAGTCAGGTCTGCCTCTGTACTGTACAGAGCTGCAAGTGTTACCGACCGCCAACCAAATAGTGGCACTGGCTATATGCACCGTGCAAAAGCCCTATTTAAGTCGAAGGGTACTTTGCCACTGATTCCAACAGACCCTGAATTTTACCCCGAGTGACATTGAATGTATGAAGTGAACTGAAAAAAGTAGTTGTTTTTCTTTATTTTCTTTCAATGGTAATCATTTTAGAGTTTGTTTGTAACAATGCTAAGTGTAAAGTTTTGAAATGATAGTGTGTTCAATTATTACTTTTAAATGGAAAGGAACTGGGGCTGCAATAGTTGAAAGGCTTTTGACAGCTGGGGTGGGAAGACATTTCTGTAGTTAAGAAACTAAGTTGTTTGAAAGGGGCTTTTGTCTAAGAGTTCAACATTTTAAAATAACAGAAATGTATTTTCTGGGTTTTTTTATTCCCTATTTACTTGCTGACACAGTATACTGAAGCACAACTTACTTACAACAAGATCTAGCATGGTTATTCCCTCTGGTTCTGAAGTTGCAGAACAAGAACCACAAAGGGTCAGATTTCAGAGATGAATATAAGCAGTAGGCTCAATCTTGTATGAAGTACATAGGAAAACTCAGCCCTGGGCATGAAGAGCTTACAATGTACTAATGAGCTGCTCTACCACTAAAGGCCTGAGTTAATGCTGAATATTCAAAATCTTCATTATCTATAGCCTTTTATAAATTTGGAAAATTTCTGTTTCAGTTTCTTACCCTGTGATGTGTTATTGCTAGAAAAAAAGAGATACAAGTACACAAGTAACATGATTATCTGGAGTACAGTCTGGTGCAGAATTACAGACTCTATCTTTTCTACAAACAGCATGATATTACATCATTGACATTTCTATTGGTTAGCCGCCAAGACTGAATATAGTTGGAAAATTATTTGATCCTTACCTATATCAAAGAATTTCCATGCTCACAAATACAGGTTTCCCTCACTTTATGCTGTACATGCATTCCTGGAAAATGGCACATAACTCAAATTCGCATAAAGGGAACCTACTTTACAATGTAATCAATAGGGATACATTCCAAGACCTCAACTGTACTGACCCCCAGACTAGGGTGGCCATTCATCTGGTTTTATAGAGGACAATCCGGTTTTCTGCTACTCTGTCCTCTGTCCTATTAATATGAAACCGGATGCCTGTATGTCCTCTATTTTCCTCCGCAGACTTCCACCAGTTTGACATAAAGTTGTCTGGTTTCGTATCAATGGGACAGAGAAGCAGAAAACCAGGCTATCCTCTATAAAACCAGAAGAATGGCTACCCTACCCCAGAGCCATTTTTACCACTTTTACAAGACAATTTGTGTACTCACCAACAGCAGACAGAACACACAAGCACAGGGCACTATCATAATGGGGATGGCAACTATGGAAACACATGTCGCACACAACGAGCAAGGAGCACAGATCCACACAGGAGACTATATTTTGGTGTGCATCACTCCCACGATGCACAACACAAAGCAGCTGACCGTGGGCTTCCACCACACTGATTGTATAAGTCTGAATTTATCTTGCATATAATGAATGTATGGTATAAAAAGAGTCACTGCATAAGAGCGAATTCGTGCATACGGAACCTGCATCAGGCAAGGGAAACCTGTATGCAGAATTAATACTGAGTTTCGAATCCAGTAGTAGTAAAAAATCAATATACAATAGATTTTCAAGTCATGAATAAGCCTGAAAAAAATATTATAATGGTAAGAGAGCATGACAAAATAGACATTATGATGTAATAATTTTGTAAGCTGTTAACACATAATAGTCTTCACACCCACTCAGTTGCAATGCCCTTCAGTAATTCCTAGCCATATTTTTCTAATTAATTGTTTATCTAATTATTATCTCTTTAATTCGTTGTTATTCTACAAGTTATGAATGTACAAGAAAATGGTGATAAACCTGATAGTTCATCTTCCTTCCTTTTTTGTGTGCTTGTGACAAGGTTTTTAGCAGAATTCACATGAATTGGAATTTGCCAGTAGTATGCCATGAACTCTTCTGCCATTGCCTACAACTCGTGACTTCTGGGCTGCGAACCATGCACCTTGTGTCTGTGCCATCCTAGCCCCTGTCAGTTCATCTGAACCAGATTATGAGAATTTTTACCCCCTAAACTTCAGAAGCTTCTCTAGGCAAAGCAAATTCTTTGACATGCTCCTTGTGCTTTGTGGAAACTGATGCCTGCTATAAATTTAAGTTTAGTTTCATTATTTTAATGTTTTAAAAAAACAAATTTTGCAGCAATATTGCAAATTACGGTGCATACACTTCCTCCCATTTGAACCTCTTCTGTTGATGCTATCTGGGGTAGGTCTCTGCATTTCCTTTATTCTCAATAGCTGCATCTTTAAAAAAAACTTAGGTATGTGGCAGAAGGCCACCTTTGTTTCTCCCCAAAAACTCTGCTCTGTGACAATTTGATTAGGATGGGCCCAGCAGAGGGGGCACACCTTCACCCTATCTCTTTAGGTAACTGGATACACTCCTGAGGGTGGAGGGGGGAAACCTGCTCCCTCTGCCTACCTGACTAGTATCACATACCTGGGTGAGGGGCTTCCTCCCGGGTGGGCTAGAGACTGCCAGTCTGCCCAGCAGTGACGTATTTCAGATTGGTTGGCTGGCAGCCAACAGGTGCTGGCCTCCATTGGACCAGGTAAATGAGGTCACAAGGGCTATATAAGTTAAGGACTGTCCAGGAGGGCAGGGCATCAGCCAGGAGGGAGATTCAGAGACAGAGAAGAGCTGGACCATCTGAAACTTGCTCTCTCTCTCAAAACTCATGATCAAGGAACTGCCTGCCTCCAGAGGGACTCTCCACCTGCCTCGGGATGATGCTCGTGAGTAAGCTACCTGAGATCCAACTAGATACACAGCTTGCGGTAACTCAGATGCGTGATCAAAGGCTACCCAGCCAGGCGAGTTTGCTCTGTGAGATTTCTCTGATATTGCACTACCCTGTACCCTATTCCAACCCTACCCTTTGTAACCAATACAATTCTCCTTTGTACCTCGTGTGGGGGAGTTATTTGGAGTGGGTATAGATTATGCCTTGGTTCAGCTGACTAAGAGACCACTGTTTGTGCTTCTGACTGAGGGAAGCATCCCAATTTCTTGAAGTGAATCAAGTACCCTTGAGGGCTACTAGGCCTGTGTCTCCCAGGGTGCGCAGAGCCAGAATCAGTCCAGAGCCCTGGGTGGTGGCAGTGAAACCCCAGGCTAGCGGGCGCGCTCCAGGAAGAGGGTCGGCCGGACGCGAGGCACCCCAAGGAGGTACTTGGAGCCTGGAAGGTAGTGGGGCCCTGTGAGGTGCACTGTGACGTTCAATGCAGGAGTGCCCCCTACTGGCCCACCACAAGGTACAAAAAAGCATTTGTTGTTAAAGGACACAGCTTCTATTTTATGCCTGATTCACCCCTGAACTGTTTTAATTTTATCCTCGTGCATGTGTATTTAAAGCAATGCAGTTTTACTAATATAAAGGTGGAGCAGTACAGTGATAAATCAGGTCCATTACTCAATTCTTGTTTGTGGTTGGTTATCAAGGGTGTATGTTTTAGGGAATGCTATTTGTTTCCTTTCAGTATAGCTGACTTGTCCCAAAGAGAATAGAATATATAGTTTCTCTACCTGTTCTTTAGAAGTCTGAATTACTTACCCATGACACATCACTTTACAAAGCCACTATAGTTCATCCTCACAACAGCCCTGTGAGGATCTGGATGTATATATTATTACTCCACTTTACTGATGACAAGAATGAGTCAGGGAATTCAAGTGATTTGCCCAGGCAACTCAGCAAATCCATTTCAGAAACAGTTAGAATTCAGAAACACTCATTTGTTAGCTGAAGTCATTCTAGCATGCAAACGTGACTTGCTTTTTACTGGCTCAAAATGGTTGTTTATTCCAGCTGTTCCCTGGATTAAAATGGTACAGAGCACTATCTTTCCAAAGTCTGCATCCTTTCTGGACACTTCAAAATTACATGTTTCAAGGAATATTCACAGCATCTTGTTTCTGGCTATGTGTTACTTCTTTATTTATTTAGACTGAAATTATAAAAAAAGATCCATACACAAATGGCATTAGGCACCTAAACACATATTTACTCGTACAATAATAGGACCACTAAAACAATCATTCCAACAGAAATTTAGGCAACTAACCATCTATAAAAACCCATCATTGTGGGAAGCACAGTCTCAGATCTTTCCCAAACCCTAACAAATAGATGTCCTTTGCAGCTTGTCTGCAAGGTCAATGAATTCAGTCCTGGAGATCTCACAGAGAATGCCCAGGCAGGCACTCCCTCTCTGTTATGAATTAATCTAACAAAGAGGAAAAAGCCATCCAAACTGGAATTCTTTGATTTTTCTGAAAATGGCAGGATACACCGTGCATTTGCCAGGCCCTATGCTGTTGACAAAATGTTATAATGTTGGCATTCTGCATCACTTACCTTCCTTATCCCCAGCTAAAAATGCACAAGCATGAATCATAGTTCATCAGTGTAAAATATGTCTGCACAACACCCTTAATACAAAAACCAATAGGATTATAACTTTTTCCATGATTGACTCCCATATGAATTAAGGTTAAATTAGCAGAGGAAGAGCTGAAAGAGAAAAGTGGAATGGGAAGTCCCTTTCTCCTCTGGCAGAGGGGCTAATTAGTTTGCAGCCTCTCAACTGGGTTAATTTCTCACACATCCTGGCTCCAGAAAGCATATGCCCAATCTGAAAAGTATGAATAGTTCCACTGACTTCAAATGGATCAGCGTGGTGCTTATACTGGAAGAGTTCCCACTCTTGTCCCTACCCCACCCAAATTGAAATTTCCCTTTCCCCCTGTACATTTCCTCCTCTCTCCTTTTGTTTGACCCCCGTTCTGTTGCAAGCTTACCTTTCCAGAATTTAACTCTCTATCTACCCTAGCGTTTCACATTTTTTGTGCTGTACACCCTAGTTCCTCCGCTCTAGAAGGTCATTGAAATGCTTTTCTCTCCATCCCATCAACAAATGCCACTCCAGGATTTTTCAAGCCTCAGAGCCTCGCAATTCTCATCTCTTTTGCAGGAATTAATCATTAACCTAAATACACAGCCTACGCGCTCATGTAGTCTAGGTACAGACATTTCAAAAGCCCAAGGTGGAATTGATTTCAGTTGTGCAGTTTTCTGTAAGTGGCATCGTTTAGATCAATAGGAACAGAACAAACATTCACCCTTTGGTGAGGAGGGACAAATCCTAGACTGGGTTCCACCAGCCCATGTGCACCAAACTTCTGCTCTGTTATGGGAATAGACTGGTTTCCAATCACTTATACCAATAAAATTGTAACATCTGTAACTGGCCATAATGATTAGTTTCTCTCACAGCCACCCTTACTTTGAGAAATCTCTTGATTGCACTTCCTACAGGTTCAAGAAGTTTTCTTTTTGGGTAGAGCTCCATATTTTCACCCCACATTCTATACCTAGTGTGTAGGAGTTGTGCGTGTGATTTGCAGTTTCACCCGAGTACTCCCTTGATTAATTATATTTCTGCCTCTTTTCCCCATTACTGGGGTCACTGAACTGGCTGATAACTACTCTACCTTGGCTAACATTTAAGGACGTTTATCGCGGGGGTTAGATATTCAAACTGACATTCAAATTACCAAATATTTACATCCTAAAATGCCAGAATAAAGGCTGTCAAAGAACAGCATTACGTGCAGAAACCTTGTACCTCAACAACCAGCAGTGTGTCGGTCCCATTGCATCATTTTCTAAGGATGCCCTTGGTGTATTTCTTGGGGTGACTCAAACTTTATTTTGTCATGGAGACATGCCTGAAATCCTCCCTTCTAAATATGCTTCCCTCCAAGAGGACTCACTGTTATCACTGCAAACAATGATAACTCTTTAATCATGAAGCTGAGCAGTGTTGCTCAGCATGTTTTATAATAATGCAATATTTCAACAGACAGATAACAGGCTATTTGTGGAAGATATTAGGATTTTATCTTGGTGCCACAAAATCAGGCACCTTCTTTGTCAAAAAATGAGGTTAACTTCTGGCATCTTGACCAGTGACAAACTGAGTAGAATGAGCCTAATGCAGGATTTTTCAAGAATTGACTAACATTAACACTTTTCTCATTAAGTGCTTTTTGGAGCCATGCTTTCTGTGAAGCCCACGTGTATATAGTGATTTGTCCAGGCAGCTGGAGACATGCTGGGCTGATTCTGGGCAAGAAATGGTTCGATAATATCCTTCCCTGCATGGATCATCCATCAGCAACACTGTGTGACATAAACATGCCAGTAGTCACAAACCTCAAACTGCTGCTCAGTAAGTGCAGAATGTATCTTATTTTCACAGATGCATGTGATATCTACTATAAATAGGCTACATACATCATGTTCTTTTGCCACATATGTCACATTATTTTGAATTAGTGTTATAAGTGCATGTTAGAAGATATTAGATAAAGAAACTGAATGTAACTCTAAACAGAAGCTCCTGAGTAACTAAACTAAAGGGTAATTTATTTTTTTTCCGGAAGAGGTTGCTATTAAAGCATTTCCCCATTAACTCAGTGTAAGTTATCTGTTTTAACATCTTCCACTACAAACTCCACATTGGGAAGGGGTCCTCATTCTCCACATCTTGCTGGCCCCAGCTAGAGCAGATGCATTTCCTCAGAAGAGGTTTATCTAATATCTATTCTTTTTACTTAAAATGTTCATTCAAAATAATATGATGCGTGTAGCAAAAGCTTCTAAATTTATGGCAGAAGAAAGTGAAACTGTACAAAGTTGGTTAAAACTCTTTACAACTTAAAAAAAATATTTAAGACAGTGCCTCATAATCTGGTAGTTTTCAATTCTATTGATCCCTCGTTTGCCTTCCCCCATGTAACTGGTAGTGTTACTCATCCCTTCCACCTACACATCCAAAACTATTTCTCGGAATTCACACTCTTACCTATTTCTAATTTAAGGGTCATTGCCTTGGTAACTTTTTTGATTTCATTGGAATATGTCACCCACTCATAATAAAATTATGACTTCCTTTTAAATGATTTAGAGAAATGTTATTCACCATGAGAAGCAAGAGGAATAAAAAGCTTAAAATCTTGTATTTCTTTGCAGGTTGCTTTTTCTTTTCTCTTTCTGAGACTGTCCAAGCAGGTAGATGGAGTGCCTGAAGTGGCCAGGTCAGACATAGCAGACTATGGGGGTTGGACTTGAAGATTTGTTTAGGTCCGTTCTGACCCTAAGCATTATGATATTATTATGAAATAATGTTAATACAATACTGCTGCCTCTTTGGTAAGAGCTAGCATATTTAGGGCACCCTTATAGGTCAACTTCAGATTTAGAAAAGAAGCATGAAAGAGTTGGGTATTTTTACTTTACTTTTTTAAATTTATAACTATGTGTATATCTGTGCTTTTAGCTTCAACAGTGGGAGGTAATGGTCTGCCCAAGCAAACTCAGGTCAAATACCAACACCTTGCTTTGATCTCTCTCCAGGATCTTATTGCATTGTCCAGCTCCCGAAATTTAGCTCTGGAAAACCCTTAGTTCTGTGTTCCTCTAAACTGCAGGTTCTGGGTAGGTAGCTTTGCTATTAACCCTTTTTTTTTTGCAGTTGCTTTGGAATGCAAAGGAAATGCAGAACTATTTATTTGTTCAGACAAAAAAGACTGCTTTATCTTTTATCACACTTTGTATGTCAGCCATGATATCTTCAGTTCTTTTCTAGGAGGAGTTTCCTCCTATTTAGAGCTACTTGGAAATTTGTGGGCAAAATTTTCTGCTTCCAAAAAATGACACTTTCTATGAACCAAAATTGGTCAAGAAAAATGACAGGTTGGACAAACATTTTATTCAGAAGGATTTCTCAGGTCCACAATGAAACTCCAGGACAAACAGAGAAACCTACTCTGACCAAGCAGTCAATAGATTGATATGTTTGGCACTCATTCATGTGACTTGCAGAAGAGCCATATTCAACGTATCACTGCACTGCCTTGTTTGGAACTGAACCCATCCCCCAGGCATGTACCCTGATGTCTGAGCTACAGTCCTTAGTGGGACAGGTCCAACAGGAGAGACCGAGAAAGAAACAGATTGACTCTATAGCCTGTTAATTTTTGTCAGGAAACTCTAGAAGGTCTCAGGTTCATCTTGATGTGAAATGGAAAACTCAAAAATATTTTGAAAATCTCAAAAATATTCAAAAGTCTGGAAGAGTGCCCAGCCCTGTGCTCAGTGTGTTTATATGTCTGTGTGTTCTAATGTGCAAGCCATCGCACCTTTCATCATATTTGTCATAAAAGGTATTATGGGCACTGCTAAGCAAGAAGTACATCAGATGGCAAGAAGTATACTCTAATGCTTATTACAATCTCAGATAAAACATGTACTAAGTGCCCTGTGTGACGAGGCCTTTAGCAAGGGACTGGAGGGAAGCATGTGATATGGAGCTAGTTTTTAGTTTCAGTTCTGATTTAAGCTTGAAGCAAGGGGGTTGATTTGGGTCTTTCTAGGAGTTGTTTTATTCTTACTTTTTTAGTCTTTATGTGTTAAGAGGGTTTGCTCTGGATTCTAAGAAAATAAAGTACTGTTCTGCGCTGCTTCTTCAGAAAAACTATTAGTATTTTTGTTGTACCTTCTCTGTCAATGGCAAAAACCTTTCAGTTATAATCTTAGAAGCAGCTTGACAGGCTATGAACTATTGGAGACGAAAGCAGCCTTGATTCTTAGGGCTGAGTACAGACATTCAAAAAGCCCATGCCTAAATTGATTTAATCTTTGCAGATTAGTCTAACCTGCATAGACTGGAGCCTCTTCCTTGTAACCAGTAGTGACTCAAAACTCTGATTTTGTTGGCAAGGAGGTGGGAAGGTTAGTGGCAGTGGTTTGCAGGCTGTATGTTTTATGTATCTGCTCTAAGGCAATGGGTTGTTGATCTTACAGCCAAAAACCAGATCCCTTGAGCAGCCTTATAGGACAACTGTTCTTCCAGTGTGCCTACATTGTCACCCCACTATTCAGGACTATTTCATTCCTGCTTCTGTGCTGGGAAAATCCTAGTCAGGTTTAGTAATTGCCTTCTAGATGACACAGGTCACATTTCACACAGTGGGGGTGCTTGTCATGATTCAATGATCCTACTGGAATTCAAATATGTTATGCATGTACCAAGCAAATGGATAGACATTCACTTTTGATTCTGGAAATGCAGCCACAAGCCTGCAGTGGCTCAGGCTAGAAGCAGAGGGGGCCTAAAGTGAGCCCTGCCTTCCCTTCAGGCTGAAGAGAAGCTGAGCTGAGGGGTGGTGTGGCTAGACCCCAGCAGGCTGACTAGGGAGGGGTTTAAACCCCCATCCTGACCTGGCTTTTTCCCTCTGCTTGTGGCTCAGCAGAGTCCAGGACCCCCAGAGCCCCCATCCTAGCCAGGGGGAGAACCCATGCCATGCATGCTGCTGCAGGGGCTGGGGCTGGGGCTGGCCTGGGTGCCGCTCTCCAGTGGATAGAAAGGGCTACCAGGCAGGATCTGCGCCCCCAGGTGAATGCTTGGTTCAGATCAGTTCTGTCCCAGGCTAGCGCAGACATACTCGAGGCCCTTCCCGCACTGCCCTCACAGCCTGGGTCCCTCTGCTTGGTGGGGCTCACATACAGGATGGAGCTGCCACCACTGTGATCCCTCTGGGTGTGTCTCCACCTGGGCTTGCAGCTGGTTTGCTCCCATACTTTCTCCACGATCCAGCCTTTGCTCCTGGGCTGCCCCAAGCAAAACCCCAGCCCTGGCAGCTGGGAAGGCATAGCAAGATCACCTCCTGGCTGGAAGGAGGGCTCTGGGGGTCCTGGGCCATGCTGAGCAAGGAGAAAGGGAGAAACCTGGGCAGAACCAGCTGGGGTCCCTGCCGGTGGGGGAAGGGAGGCAGGAGGGTTTAATCCCCCTCTGCCTGAGACTCCTGTCCCACACCTCTGCCCCCTCCACTCCAGTGGGGAAAATTTATGGCAGGGGTTGCTCTGCCCCAGACAGACAGACTGGGCTGCATCTGCAGCAAACCCACCGCCTTCTCAGCCAGCTGTCACTGCTCCAGCTAGAGAACAGAGGGGTGGGTCAGCCCTGCTCTGCTCCAGCCCGGGCCAGGCCTGCAAAGCATGCTGGGATGTGGGGGACTGTGATTTAACTTGAACTAGGAAAGGGTCTGGGACAGAAGTTTCATAAACCAGTTTGACCTAAATCAGTTAAGTCTGATACTACACCGAACCCGGTTTATCCTAAACTAGTTTTGCCCATTTTGAAATTGGTTTATATGCACAGAACTTATGTTGTGTTACAGGGGTAAACCAGCTTCTGATCACTTAAACTGATTTATGTGTAACTTCTGTCCTTAGCCTAGATATCTAAAGTATCAATAAGCAACTAGGTTTTTCCTAATACCTTACTGAGTGGTCATAGCATCTTCATACTGTAAGATGCACTTAAAATGATAAGACAGTGTTTTGTAACCACTTTTTGGACCCAACACACTCCTCATTAGACTCAAGGCACCCCTTTATAACTTGTGTGCATTGAGTGGCACCTAATTTCAAAAAGTAATAAATATATTACTGTGCTTACCTCCTTGCAGAGGGGCCAGGCAGTAGAGGTGAGCGACTGACCAGGCAGGGACAATCCTGAGCCAGAGTTTATCTGCCTATATCCTCACACCTCATAGCACCTTTCAAAAGACCTGGCAGCACTTCAGGGTGTCACAGCACTCTGATTATCACTGCTGTAGGATGTCCCTGCCTTCCTATTTCAGGAGTCATAATTGCACATTTTACTGGATGTAAGTGAGCCAAATTTCTCAGCCCTTTGTCAGAAAACTCCCCTCTTTGAAGTCAGTGGGAGCTTTGCTTGACTAAAGTTCATACAATTTGACCAAAACTCAGTAATAGAAATATCATCCTCTGAACATACTTGCTCCTCACAACAATGAAATGAACATCATCTTCAGACAAGCATTTACTCAGTGAGGACGAGAAGGAAAAGGAGAGGAATACTTTCATTTTGTCCCATATCACCCTAACCTGGGAATTTGGGGTTCCAACATTCCTTCCCTTGTCCTGGTAATTAGTCACAATTGGAGATGGTTGGAAATTTTGGGCCAAAATAATAATTTCAAGTATTTTATTAAATGTTTGCCATTTCAGTTCCAAGAATTGGAGTCAGAAATCTGATGGAAAAGGAAATAAACTTCTGTTTCTGCCAAGTTTCCTTAACTGCTCTACTCAAGTCCTCTACCTCGAGAAATTAGTTCATACTCACCACACCTGTAGCTAGATTTAGATCTGTACTTAATTTTTATTGAAACTGGTTCATATTTGATTGCATGGTAGTCTGCAAATATTTTATTCTGAGCTTTAAGTATGCTTGGTGCCAGTTGTATATCAACTGCTCTCTGAAAGAGAGCCTTTTTTTCCTCCACAGCACAGAAAGTTTGCCTATTAATGCTAATGTCAGTCATACAGACATGCAAGCTTAGGACAAAAAAAGCAACTTAATTTGCAGTTGCATGACATTTCAAATGAAATTGTTTTATCTTATTTGAGACTAATTAAAATACAAATGATTCAAATTCAAACTCAAATATTTACAAGAAAATGGTAACACACAATGAGAGCAAGAGAGAGAAACAAGACTTAAAGATGGTTTACGCAAGTCTTTAAACCCCATTTAAGGATGACAGTTCAGTATATTTTGTTTTGCTAAAAGGGGAAAGAATCACAGACTGCTGCACAGAAACTGCTCTTTAAGCACTCTGAGGGGGTTTTCATCCAAGCGGATGTTACACAAGAAGCATCTATAATACTGACTCTGCAAAGACTGAGACAGCAGAACAACAGGGTTCATCAGCGATACAGCTGCAGCCCTGTGTAAACAACCTCACAGATGTGGAATAATCAGGATGGGTTTGATCTCCTCAAAATGTTGCTTGCCTTTAATAAGCACAGAGAGCTCAAGACCTCATTAGAGGCATATAGCTTGGACTTTAGCTGACTGCCAATGTACTACACAGTAGTAATTACTTCTGATTAATTACACCCAAATATTCTGTGACTTTATGTAGGCTTTTATCTTTGTTTTATTTTTTTATCTTTAATATTAGTTACATTTGCTCAGAAAACAAACAAGCTTGCTAAGATATTTCTTTTTTTCAGGAACATTCAGGAAAAAGGAAAGTTACTTCCACATTATCCTTGCTGTACAAATGTTTTTAATTACCACCATTTAGGTTTTGTTTGAAACATTCAAGGTCCATTTGTTGTTTTTAATTGTTGGGGGGGTTTTAAATAAAAAGTACTGAACACGTGAAATGGTATTGAAATACGAAATGAAGTTTTCCCATTTACCCAAAACAGGGGGGTTGGGTAAACAGAATGAAGACGGATTTTAATAACATTTTAGCTGATATATCACCTACTCCCTATAGATGTACACAATGTATGTATATGTGTGTGTGTGTGCATGCAAGTGCGTGTGAATCTATTTTAAAGAACATCAGGACATTCTTATGAAAAGGAAACATATCAACAGCCATAGCAATTTGTTTTTAAAATGATAGGGCATTTTGGCAAAAACATTTTATTCAATACAGTTCAAGGATATGTAAATTTATTTAGTGAATTTGCATCATTCCAAATGTCCTACACAGCACATTCCTCTAAACTCCTGTAACCTATTTTTATAAGACTGTTCTCATCGGACTTTTGACCTGAAAGTTTTCTAAGTTCCTTAATTCATTCTGAGTAGCTTAGTTGGTTAACAAACACGGATTGCCTTTTCTACTCTGTATGCTCCCGGGTCATAACTGTCTAGGAATTTATTGTGGAAATAAATTTCAACCTATGGTTTGTTCATCTCATGCTCTCTGGGAGCATTTTGAGTGAATTTGATGCTGACTGTGTGTGATTAGTCATTTATGTTAGAGTTCTTTTCTGTTCCCTGATTGAATGAGATCCTACACTTGAACAAATTGGTGGTGTTTGATTCTCTCAATAAGGGACAGAGAAGCACTGTAATATGTGAATGAGAGAAAGTGAGAGAGAGCACACTTTTGAGCAGGCCTAGAGCATTTACAACCTTCTTAGTCTTTCTTTTTCTCTTTTCCTGGGGTTAGAACAATTGTCAATATAAACAGAACTCATGTTTTAAAATAGCTGTGCTTGATCCTAACTGAGAAACAAATAGACATAAATATCCACTGAAGCATAGGAAGAGTTTATATTTAACTCTCTTCTTTCAAATTCACTCGGTTTGTGTGTGTATATAGTGCTATCTGTGAGGTGTGTGATCAATTTCCTTTGTTCCTCTGTTTGTTAAAAGGAGTAGTCGTATTGCTCTTCTCCATCCAGTCTCAATTATGAGTTATAAAACCAGTAGGCACTTCCACACATGCAAGCATGTGTGTTTACAGCAGCTCAAATAGAAGTAGTGCAAATTAGAGCAGGGGCTTTTTGCCTCAGTGTACATGCTCAGACATGCACTCTGTTGTGGAGCAAATTGTGCCACTTGGGGCAAAGTAACCCTGCCTGGCTCCTCCTGGATCTGCAGTCAGGGGGAGCTAGAGCCTGGGGCCAGCACCTGTGCTGTCCTCAGCAGTATAAAAAGCTGCCCTGTCCTGGACCCATCAGTACAAAAAGCTTCCCTGGCAAGCAGCTCAGGGCTACTCACCCTCCGGAGCTTCTGGGAGGATGTTGACCATGTCCCTTTCTGTCCCAGGCTACTGCTGCTGTGGCTGGTTCCTGCAAGCTTGGTCTCAGGAGCTTCTGGGGAGAAGATGGTTAGGCCCTTTCCTGCCTCTGACTACTATTAGTTGCTGGCTTGGTCTCAGAGCTTTTGGAGCAAGTTGGCTATACCCCTTCCTGCCTTAGGCAGCTGCTGTTGCTGCCTCCCCCCTGAGGGGGGTGGTCCTCTGCTGCATGCTGTTACCCCCCTCAGGGAGGAGCCCACTGCACTGCAGTGCAGTGCACCCCAGCTTCTACACCCCTGTTCTGGTGTGCTGCCCAGCCTGCTGCCAAGCTGTGGTCGGGGGACAGCCTGGGGAGAGAACCTGTGCGCCCCTCCTCCACCATCACTGCTGGAGCCTAAAGGAAACTTGCCTGCCCCAGATGCCTTGGCAGACCACACCAGACTTCACCTCCACTTTCACCAGAAGCTAACCCTGAGTGGCTGAACTGGACAGCTCCTATCATTGCTGCTGCTGCTGCTGTTTCTGCTGCTACCCCCTCTCAGGAACAAGGGAGAATCCCTGCTGCACCACCTGATACCACACCTGCACTGGATCACTTCCTGAGTGATTGCTCCTACGCTTCCCCACAGCTAACTCACTGCATCTGATCCTGATTTGTTTCCCTGCCTACTGCTCTGCTGTGGAGTGACTGGCTGGCTTCACAAACAAAGCCCCTCCACTGCTCCACCCATCCTTTACACCTGCCACACCAGCCTTCCCTGTGTGTTTTTTGCCCTTGTGTGGCAAATCCTGTGGTCCACTGCCCCTGACTTGGTGTTTGTTCTGTGGCTGAGTAAGCCAGCTCAAGTTTCCCCAGGCTCTCAGTTTCATAGATGCCCTCTATGCGTATAGGCATATACTACGCAAACCAGTGGGCCCCACACCAAGAATTGAGATGCATGAGGCCCCTGCTGAACCAGCTACTCCCCTCTCCCCCCCCTCCCCCAGCCATAAGTTCATTTAAGGGCACCAGTCTGCCTATGATTAGTTCTGAAATAGTTAAGGAGCTCCTGGAGGAGCTGGATGGGTACAAGTCAGCAGGCCTGGATGACCTCCATCCACAGCTGCTGAAAGAATTGGCCA
>JAGPOW010000261.1:175543383-175568592 GCA_030014935.1 Caiman crocodilus
GGGGCTCTACCTACCCCCTACAGAACCTTCCCTGCCAGAGAACTGGCACCAGCTGGAAGAAAGGGTGATGGAGTGGCTCCAGGCATGAACCGGGCTCCTGCAATGTCTCTCCCCGCATGGGGGAGTGCTAGTGTTGAACCAGCTGGTCCTCTCCATGCTTTGGCTCCACTTACACACACTAAATGTGCTCCCTGAGGTCCTGGCGAGACTCCAGAGATGGTGCTGGAGTTTTTCTGGCCAGGACAGCACTGGATTGCTGCAGAGGTCCTGATCCTCCCCTTGTAGGAGGGGAGCCAGGGCCTGGTTTGCCTGCACACCCAGGTCTTAGTATTCCACCTTCAAGCCCTGCAACGACTGCTTTATGGTGTCAGCAGCCATGCAGTATGGGTCCACCTCAGGTGCTCAGCTCCCACTTCTAGGAGCTCTGATATGTCTGGCAGCTCCTCAGCCTGTGGGGCTTCTTCCTGCAGGACTTGCAAGGGCTGCCAGATTTCTACCAGGACCTCTTCTGGGCCTGGAGGCTGGTTTCCACCCCAGATCCCCTGCAACAGTTGCCCAACCTGCCAACCTGCTTGTCAAGCCACTCCTCTGGAACCCCCAGCTGGAGGTGCCAACTGCAGAGGCACCCCAGTTGCAACAGAGGTTGATCTTGGATGGTGTCACCCATATTGGAGACCTCCTGGACTACGATTAACGCAGGACTAGGTGGACCTCTCTGTGCTGGCCCGGCACATGGGTGTACCCACAACACGTGCAACCTGCCTTCTGGTCAGGAGGTGAAATCTGCCCTACCTCCTAATGTCCTGGCCTTCATTGACCAAGTCCTGCATGGCAACGATCCTTGCACCCCCCCACCCCGTGTCCTCCAGTCCACTGGAATTTATCATGGGGCGGCGCCATTGGCCCCACACAGTAGGGGCTATTAGTTAGCCGTTAAAATACACTCTACACACCTATATGTGTTGATGTGTGCTTTTGGTTTTCTTCACACACAATGGGGGGATGTGGTGTTTGCAGGAAGCAGGTGGGAGGAGTGTGGGGGAAGGCAGGTGTGTGTGTGGGGAGGGATGTGGGTTTGTGTGTGGGACAATTGCTGAGGGGACTGTGGGTGTGGGGGACCTTGTGGGGGGGCTGCCCAGGAGGGGTGGGTCCCCTGGCCCCCCCAAGGTGCAGCCCCCCAACACAGCTCATGGAATGCCACCCCCCCCGCAGGGACCCAGCTCCCTGCTGGAAGGCGACAAGCCCTACCTCCCACAGGGCCACAGCCCCCCCCCACTTCACTCAGGGTCCCAGGCATCCTGCAGAGCCACATTCCCCCTGCCCAAAGTCCCAGGTACCCTGCAGGGCCCTAGCCACCCTGCACAGGGCCCAAAACTTACTTTCTGCAGCAACAGTGCTGTAGGACCAGGCCACAGAGCAAGGACAAGCAGCCCTAGGGCTGGCAGGACCTGGCTCAGCTCAGTGTGTGGTCCCTGCATGCTGCACCGAGTTCTGCCTCCTCCCTGCTGCGCCTGCAGGGTGGTGGCTTCAGGTGGGACCTGGCCCATCCCTCTGCAGCTTGCTAGTCCGGCTTTGCACTGGAGTGGGTCATGCAGCTCCAGGAGGCACGGCTCCTGTATGCAGCTTCTGGAGCTGTGCAACCCGCTGTGGTGCAAAGCTGAACTTGCAAGGTGGACCAGTCTGGACCAGGTCCCTTCGCATGCCACCAGCTTCACCACAGCTGCTCTGGCCACTCACCCCCTGTAGCCACAGGGACATTCCCCCTGCCACTCCCCAACCCCCCCTGACATCTCCCTCCCACCCCTCACATCCACCCACACTCATAAACCCCCCACTCCCATTCTCTAACTCACCTTGGACAGTGCTGGGGGGCAGCAGGGGCACCAAAGAGATGCTCTGACCAAAACCAGAGCATCTATTCTGGAGGATGGACTCCCACGCAAGCTCCAGGCGTGGTCTGGGACCATGCCTTGCTCTGCTGTTCTCCGGAGAATTTTTTTTACCCCTGGATATCCAAGTTCGCAGTGCAGGGAACATTGTTTTGTTCCCGCATGTGCCTCTTGCCCCATCTCAAAGGGGTTTGAGTTGGGGCAAGAGGCACATGTGCGCTCGTCTGGACATGCTCAGTGTTTTCTAAAATCCTTTGTGCTTCCTTGCTCCTGCTTTCTCTCTTACTTTCTTTTTCTTTTTTTGAAATAATGTATTAAACTCTTAGTTTTAAATCTGTCATGAACTGTTCTCATATTAATAGTTTTCTTCAGACAGTTGCCTAGGAAATATCTAGTAGCTGGACCCAGAAATCAATCTATTACAGCAACATATAATGCATATAGCTAGGATCTCCCATAATAAGTAAAAAAGACATGGTCACTATCCCTGGGCCAAAATAAGCATAAGAATATTGATCTAATATGCCAGCACACCAAGGACAATTCTACCAATCGATTGAAGCCTGAGACGCAACCTTCTATGAATGACTTCTTGCCAGATGCCGGATTTTGTTCTTATATCTGATAGCGATGCACCAATGTATTGGTAGCATATCAGATAAAGGAAATTAGGCCTTGATAAAGGAAAATTAATATTATTGGTAATTGCCTTTTTTTGGTCAGTATAGTCAATAATGTCACCAATAAATGCCAGGTGCACACGTGCAGGGTGTGAATGCAATACCAAAAGTGGGATGGAGCTACAGGCTGCTTGTCCATGGAGGTGGAGGGGAGGGTGGCTCTTCACTGCTGTGTGCACCCCCAGGGGAGGCATGGGAAGCGTGTGTCCCCTGGATTTGTGTGTGGGGTGAGGGTGGCATGCACACTGAAGGCTCAGGGGCAGGGGTGGGTGGTGGCAGTGCCAGGTGGAGAGGCTACAGGGAATTTTGGGGTGGTTATAGCCTAACCCACAGCCACCCCACCCAACACCACTGCTACCTGCACCACCCCTGCCCCCACCAACCCCGAGAACAGCAAATGACCAGCCTCCCTGCTAGGAAGAGACCGGTGAAGCTTCTGCCCCGTAGCCTGCAACAGGCAATGCACCCTCACCTCGAGCACAAATCTGGGGGCCAGATGCCTACTCTGCCTCCTGATATGGCTGGTTAATAATTGGACTTTGGGTTCAGCCAAGAAAATCTTTATCAGTGCACCCCTAATATCTGTAGACTTATACCAAGAGGCCAAATCTTTGAAACGGAACATATTAGGTCTAGAAAACCATAACCAAAAAAGGTGATCTTTTAGGACATGGAAGCTACCAACTGCAATTTGGGATAAGCAGTTTCTCAGCTCACCTTGTCACATTTTGTCTTCCTTAAAATCTACTCTCTTTCTTCATTTCAATATGTCATGCCAATAAAAAGTAACAAAAGTCTTTTCCAGGCTGCTTCCATTTTGCAATTTAAGGTCAGCAGGTTATAGTACTGTGGATTTAAAGAGAGGTATTTAATATTGCTCTATTGAACATTTCTAGCAGTGACTATTTGAAGAAGGAAGATGACTCCCTCTTCTGGCCATTTCATATTTTACACACACTATTTCCCTGTGCTGTCTAGGGACAAGAGGTCTACATCCTGAAAAAGAAATAAGTTGCTTACAGACTTTTAGATGACTCAAGTAATAGGATAATAGTTGAAAATACACTTAAGTATATGTCATGAAAATAGTTGAATATGAAATATGAAAATAGCTTTCATCTTATTATAACAAAATACTTTGGATTATGGTTAAATTTCCCCAATAATTAGAAGAGGCTAGAAAAGTCATTTGGGGTCCAGTCTGAAAATAACCGTTACTCTCAGGAAAATCTAACCTCTCTAAAATCTATTCAGATATAAAAACAAGTTTGAAAAGAAAGACTTCAGAATTTCTGGATGCGGAGACCTGCTGGAGGGGGCAAATACTACAAAGGACACAATGGCTGCTGACAAACATAAAAAAATACCCCCCACTTTACCAGAAGAAGCAGTACATTAAATCAACCTGGCTCTGCAGTGCCTGTATAGATTGTATACTTTAGCAGGGCTTTTTGAAACTTTTATCTTAAAGCAATCTATTCAGACATGGGGCAAGCCGGGTCAAATGAATGCATTGCCTCTTCTGGGCATGCGCTAGGCTTGGCAAGGGGCATGCCAAGTCTAGAATAAAGCACCAATTTTGGGGGAGGGAGGGTCTGTAAACATCCACTAATACTTAAAAAGCTGAATGGGCTGAAAAGTTGCCTTCAGCCGAAGGAGAGTTTCTCTTCTTTGCACCTCCGTAGCTCCTAGTAAAACGAATATATTTCTGGTCTGTATTTTTCCTTCATGTTCTACACAGGCAGGAGAGGGAGCTCAGTTTAACATATCCCTTTGATATGCACAGTTATCATAAAAGTGTGTGTTTTCATTGGTGCTATTTGATTGTGACATGTATTAGATCCCTTGATAATCTCAACTAAAATAGTTTACTTCAGATGTATTCCCTCATCTGATGGACATTGAATGCATTATCTTTCTTACCCTGCATATGGATTAAAGGAGGATAAATATGGTTCTGCTCCAAAAGACAAAAGGCCTGATTTTCACTTCCTTTTCTGAGTCACGATCTGCCATAATTTCATTTAAGTCAATAGTTTTTTATTTTTATTAACAGTCAGGATGAGCAAAGGAAAATTTCACTGGGAGCAGAGCAAGGGCAAGGCTGAGCAGCTGTGAAAGTCTCTCCTTAGTTTGCAAGGTTTTTTTTTAAAGAAGCGATTAGTTTATAGTTTGAGCAACTTAGAGATTATTAGTTCAACTTTACATTAAATATGTGAAATAAGGAGTCCTTGTCACTAATGGTTAAGGCACCTATAAAACTTTCCAATGTTTAAGGTCACTGCCTTTATAAACATAAAGCTGTAAGTGCTGAAACAAGTCTTGTGTTAAATCTTGGAGTTGCAGTTTCCAAATTCTTTGTCAGGCACAGGTGCTTAAAGAGTGGGGGATAAGTCATCCTCCTTATGCCAACCTTTCATTACTGAACTGGAGAAGGAAACATGTTTTCAAATCACAAAAGGGGAGTTTGATATAAAAATCTTTTATTATCTTGAGAAATGCCCTCCAATCATGCGCAGAGAATGCCAGCACTCGGGGCTTGTAACCAAGTGCTTTGAAACCCAGGAGCTTGTGGATGCTTTGGGTTTTTTTGATGGACAGCTTGGTTGGGCAATACAATTAGTATTTCTCCTGTCGCTCAGGAGAGATTGTAACAGTGGTTACTTCAGAACAATAAGCTCACAACACTGCATGTTCCTGTAGGTTTTGAGATGGCTTTTGAACAGTCTCTACTGGCACTATTGTTGTGATAATAACTTAAATAATACAGAAAGTAGGGTAAATATGCACCTTTTAAAACTAATTAAATAAGGTATGTATAAAGTGCACAAGCTTTTCTTAACTCTAGTTCACCTCATCAGATGCTGTGAACACCAGCCTTAGCTTCTTACAGAACCTTTCCTTGAAACATTCATTGCATTGTACAATGTTACATCTTGCTGCACCCAGAAAGCAGGTAAGGAACTGACCCCTGGACTGCTCCAGAAACAAAAGCCAATGAAAAAGATCCCGCTGCCCATTTCTTTGCTACTGTTTGCAGCAGGGCTGTACAGTTCTGGTAATGAGTTTCCCAGATGCTTTTAACAATTATGTGTTGTTGCTTCCTTACTGGGAAGTATTTTTCCTTTGTTCTCATTCCTTCACTGCATACATGGGAGTGACTCTGCACTCATTTAATTAAGCATAACTCTATTAGGAGCTAGCATCTGCTGATGCACAATGGCATTTCTAGCTTCAGACTTTCCCACACTGTGCAATCATTCCACCAAAATCTAATATCTGATCTCAACCAGCAGCAGATGCCATCTGAAACATCTGGGCACTCAGTCCCTGTTATGACCAAGTCCTTTGAGATCCTACACAAGTACTGGCCTGTGAAGTAATATGGAGTGGAATTAACTTCATGTTAACATTTAATCTTGGCCATATTACTCTAGTAGTTCTCCATACGAGTCAGGAACACTTCGGTGGTGCTGGATATGGATATAGGAACATCAGGCTGAGAGGCTACCCTAGGATAATGTTGCAGATTAAATTATTGCTAGCTGAGTACAGTAGCTGGATTTCAAAGGGTTGAAACATTTGTGTTCAAAGAAGTTGGGGTCTGGAACAAAGACAGTCATGCTTAAATGACCAAATGTAGGCAGAAAGCTTATGCAGAAATTTAGAACTTATTATTTCTGTTACTAGCAGTGGCTAGTCCTAAGAAAAGGGGAAAGTTTTTAGAGTTGTAGAGACTTTTCAGAGAGTGTGGGGATGTTACTTGCTTGCCCTACTTCCCCTTTATCCAGAGATTACAAGCCTGAAATCTGACTTTTGAACTATTGACAATTAAATTGGATTCCCCCTCATTCTGCAGTATGAACAGATAGCCTTTCTTGTCCTCTAGCTGTGTTCAGACTTTCAGCAGAACATCAGGATTTATCTCGGATCCATTCTTAAGCTCTGTTGATATTGTGGACCTGGCAGTAAGTTGGGGAAAAGGAGGAGAGCTTCCTATTCATATCAGTGCCTATAGGGCAGTGACAGAATCACAAATGTGTGTGTGGTTTTAACCCTGCAGCTGCTCACCAAAACTCAGAGTGAATAAGACACACTTCCTCCATGCGTCAATGCTCTTCTTTTCCCCCCCAATTAACACTGCTCAGTGGATAAACAAGGTATGTACAAACTGCCATGGCACAACAGATGTGCAACAATGAACCTGGATAAGTAAGAGCAGCATTGTGTGTGAAACTGAACCTTCCCAGGAACAACTGGTTATAGAAGGAAATCAACTCCCTCTCCTGCATTTTTTGCACTTTTTGCATGTGGATATAGCTCAATACATCAGCAGACGCAGTCTTTGCCAGTTCTCTCTAATTTTATAAATCTAATTCTCAGTCTTTCCTTTATTTGAAAGAATGTCAGTACCATTGGCAGAAGAGATGAAACATGAAAAGGGAACATGCTGTCCTCCTCTAGTTATGTTGATAACCACTGGTGTAAAGGAAGTTTAGGGCCACACTTATGAGGTAACATAGGCAGCTACTTTCTACCTACCCCAGTAGTGAACATTTCTGCTGGCCAATAACTCACTTAGGGCATTGAGCAACCCAGTACAAAGCAAGGCAGCACCCATTTGCCCCTTCGTCACATGGAGACTGGGAAAAGCACTTATTGACTGGATTTCACGTTTCCCTGTCTGAATAGACATTTTCTTCCCATCTGATGTGGCCCAGGGAATGCACCGGGCATTAAGCTTAATATGAATACGCCTGCAGTGAACTAGAGGTGCCCCACCTCATTTTAAAAGGTCATGTAGGAGCTTAGGAAATTCTGTGTGAACAAGGTGGGTAGGAAGTGATGGACATATTGCTGGATGAGTCACAGTGTTCCTAAGTAGGAGTCCAGTTCCCATCGCCATAAGGTAGCAGCATGGCTCACAACACTGTTCATTTGGCACAAATGAATGGGAAAGCAAGTCCTTGTGGGTTAGGTGGTAGACAGAAAAACGTCTGGCCCTGGGCAGGTAAAAAAAGCATGTAAGCAGATAATTGCCTTAAATAACTGGCCCTTAGTCTAACATGGCATTAGGTTTTATATTTTGTTAACAGTTGAACCCATTAAAAAAAACCCCTAAAAACTAACTAACTGATAAATGTAAAAAAATAACCGTATAGTAAATCATCTTTTAGGAGAGTTTTTGTCCTTGCCCAGCCCTCTGGGGTCCCTGAACCTTTCTGGGCCCTATGCTGGGGGCCCCTCAGGCACCGCTATGGCTTCCATATCACTCCCATAGCCACAAGCTGGTCCTCCAGTCTCAAACTTAAACACAACATAAATACAAGCAAACTGCTTCCCAGTAAGATTCACCTCACCCTGGGTCAATGCCATACCACAAGCCATATTTGCCCCTTAGCTTGGGTACCTGTGGACCTCTCTTCCCAGAAGCGACTCTTCTTACAGCATGCAGAGCCAGACTGCCCAGTTTGCTTTAGGCACTGGGTTTATATGCCTGAAAACACCACCCCATCTAGTCATGTGCCTTTCCAGCCTCACACAGGGGTTTCTCCTTATGCCAAAATTAAGCATGCTTCCTCTGTTACAGCCTAACCCTGATGCCTGCAGCCTTTCTTTCCTGGCTGCCTGGAGATCCTCCTCTTGGATGCAGTGCAACTAGTTTTTGCACAGCTGCCTGCCCACACTACAAGGTTGGCTACTCCACTTCCCTTTAAAGCCTCTGGCTTCCTGTTTCATCCTGGTCTCCACTGAATGCTCTCTAACTGCATCTGAATAGAGATAGAAGTAGAGCCCATTAACTCAGGAAGGCCATTAGCATCCAAGAGCTTTGGTCAGGTCATTCTGTCGGTCTGGTGGGACATTAGGATATAGTCCCAAAGAGGTTGATGTATTTTTTGCATTCATTATAGAATGTGAAAAATACAGAAAGTAACACTTTAGACCAGAATACAATTAATTTCACCAGAAAAGGGGAGGGGTTTCACAAAAAACTAGCACTCAGAAAACTCAGAAAAAAAGATTTAACACACAAATTAGTCAAGGACACAAGATCCAAGATGTTAAATATCAAATTATGGACCCAATTCAGCCAGCTTGATGTAATTATGCCATTTAAATTCTGCATAATTTAAACTTCCATTTAATCTTTTTTTAACCCTGGCTCTCAGAAGCATGCAAGACAACCTTCTAGATGCAAAAGAGGTGAAGTCTTTTCTTCCTGGGTTTCCAAACATCCAGAAACTGGAAAGTGTACCTTCACTACCCCCAAGTATGAGCTTCATTTGTTGGTAATGCTAAACTCCAAAGACAGCATTTCAGCATAGGCTTTAGTTGCTGATCATGTTAGAAGTCTTTGCTCTGGAAGAATAAATGGAAGGAAGAAGACCAAGGAGTTAAGGAAAGGAGGGCACAAAATGTTATGGTCCTAAAAGAAAGTATATACAAAGGCAGATCCAGGGGAGTGCAGTAGAGCAATTGCACCCCCTTTGATTACTGCTTCACCTAAACTTTAACCTTTGACTCCCTTAAAGAATTCAGGCAGTGTTGAGAGAGTCAACTGAGTTTACAGCTCATTGTCAACTCCATGATTCAGATGAATCTCTCTACACTCAACAGTGCAGAGAGTGAATAAGCTTCTATCCTTTTGAATGGTCTCGATGTTCCATTATTTAAATTATCCTTTCTTCTGCAATTTTCCTGCCTGTTAGTCATTCCTAGTAATGGTCTTTCTTCTATTTCACAGTTCTGCAGACTATTTGTAGCTCTAGCTAAAATACTTAACTCAGATATGATCATATTAATTAGGTGTAGAAATGACTGACAGTGAAGGCACTGTCAAGACACTCAAGGCTAGATTTTGTTGCATAGATCTGAATAAGGTGTACATTTAACTATAATGACTACAGGACTAATGACTAATCTTTTGATTATTTTTGCCTAGTTTATTGTGCCTCTTGCAGGCTCAGATCAAGTGTAACCGAGAAAATTAGTGTATGTTCCACTAACTATATTTGGTTTTGCTTTGCTCCTAAACTGAAAAATATAGTACTTGCCCCTAGCATTAACTAGAGAAGAATATGCATTGTGTTATATGTAATGATGTGCCACCCTTCTCTTCAAAATCCTGTATCCACTCAGAAGTATATATACTTCACCAAAGGAACGTACAGTGAAGCAGAAGGCAAATTGAGGAGAGGGAAAAGACAGCATGCGTCAATAGAAATTTTTTTAAAAATTGAACCCAATAGGTATCCTCAGCAAAGCCAATATAAATAAAATAAAATAAAATAATGTAGGCTAAAATATAAGATTAGGGAGGCTAAGCATACAACCAAGTAAGAAATTATACATATGTAAGGTTATACCAATAGATCAGGATCAAGCATTAGGATAACCAAAGAAAGATAATGCCAAATATTAATTGTTGAGAAAGACCAGTTATATTGCTAGAGTTGTAACATTTTATACAAACTGTTCTTCTTGGTACTAAAATGAAGTCTATGTAAATCATACTAATAATGGTGATAGAAAGGCAAAAAATAATTGTTTTTACCAAAAGCATTCTCTATATTGGACAGTAGTTCTTAGTTACAGTAAGCCTGAACTTTTCACATCTCATGCACAAGTGATGGGAGAGAATAGTGCTAATGTTTCACTTGTGGCTTGGGTCTACTCTATTGTATTTTATTATAATTGCTTTGGTTAGAGAGCAAAGTTACTGATGAAGTGGCACATGATTCCCATGTCAACATAAAACCTCTACAAACAAGGGTTTGGTCTCTTAAATACACACATCACAGCATAGTATCCTATCATTTACATCTGACAAGACATATCCACTATTTTCATTGGCCATTGACTACAAAAGAGTAGCCAAGTTTCCAATATCTTCACTTTCCAAACTCCAGATGATACTTCAAAAACTGGAGAAATGCAATACAGGAGTACAGAATCCTATACATGTAATAGCAAATCTTTATAGAAAGAACAACTGTGGGAAAAATTATTGCTAAGCTATCTTTGACATATGTTTTGGAAATTACTTAGTATTTCTTTGGAGGCACTGAAATTTTTTCCATCTGTTCTTGTTGTCTATTATTTTGAGGTGCATGCATGGCACATCATCATGTAGGGACAGTGTGGCAATACTTTACAGGAAGCCTTTCAAAGGTTGCTATTTTCTCAGTGTTGCATTTGTATATATTCGGCACTTCCAGATGAGTGTGCATGTGCCTTTCACCCTGTCTCCAACCCCTTTGAGACAGGGCAAGAGGCACATGTGGGAACAAAAAAATGTTCCCTGTTCTGCAAGTTTGCAGCGTATGGAGAAAATTAGATCGAAGGTAGAGGGTAAAGGGTGCTGAGAACTCTCAGGCTTGCTGTAGCAGTCCAGCTGGCACAAGGGGTAGTGTCCCCAGGTACCAGTTGGTTGGGCCCCAGAAGCTCCTGAGAGATAGTAGCCCTGAGCTACTTGCCAAGGTGGCTTTTTATACTGCTGGAGCCAGGACAGGGCAGTTGTTTATATTGCTAGGGATGGCAAAGGTGCTGGCCCTGGGCTCTAGCTCCCCCTGTTTGCAGATCCGGGAGGCAGGCAGGATTATTTTGCCCCAAGTGGCACAATTTGCTCCACAACAAACTGCATGTCCTAGCACATGTGCAGAGGCAAAAAGCCCTGGCTCCAATTTGCACCGCTTCTATTGGAGCTGCTGCAAGCACACGTGCTTGCATGTGTGGATGTGCCCATTGAGCTCTGATGAATTCATGTGAAAATGTATGTCCCCCTAAAGCAAGTCCAAAAAAAATGCTAGGACCTGAGTTAGTTGAAGTACCCCATTGTAAGAGCTCCAGCTTGGAAGTTCTTCTCTACTGCCTCAGTCTTGGAATGGAAAAATTCTCTCCAGCACTGGTGGTACCAAAGTGAAACCTGTCTGTCTTTCTGTTCATTACTTATCTTCTGCCCCCAAAAGAGTTGAGCCCCTCCACTTGACATCTTCACATGGGCAGGTTCCAGTAAAATGGAATCCAATCCACGGCACTTCCATCCCGTGAAGAAATATGAATAAATAGGCCAAACATTTTACTTTAATAATAGAGACAAGCTACCTCAGCCAATGCGCAGTGCCACAAATGTTCTCACTCTATTAGCATTTAACAGTAGACCAATTACAGGCATCCTTCACTACATGCTTTGCTCATACTGAGTTGTTTAAATGAGAGGCTTGGCACATTGATATTTTTCTCAGTTGCTTTTCCTAACTCTAGTTGCTTATATATAATGGAGAGTTACTAGAGAGTTACTAGTGTTAGTGTTAAAGTATAAGGACCAGTTATATAATAATTAACTACTAGAGGTAAGACCTGAGAAAATTTTGTTAGAACAGATATGGCAGGTATCATGTGGCATTTTTACCCATGTCATCTGCTTGCTAAATCCTTCAGTGGTTTTCTGGCTGCACAATGATCACATCTCACAGCATATTTTATACCAATGACTATGGTTTGGCACATGCTCAAGAATCCTCCAATGAGGTGCATGCCAAGTTTATTGATTGGTGAGCAAAGCTCAAACAAAAACTTCGAGCGGGTGATTTACTTTGGATTATGTCACTGAGAGAGGGCAGTTTATACAAATACAGTACATTCCTACTTTAAATTTGGCAGAACCAAGCAGCTGAAAGCCCAAAGGACCAGCTCCAATGAGGAGTGGTCCTAACAAGGAGAACTGCCTGAAGGAGTGGTAAGGGAGACTCAGAAATCATCAGAGATGATGTTCCAAGGGAAAGTCTGCTTAGTGTTTGGCATATGTACAATAGTAAAGGAGCATTGAGAAGTCACACTGTTATCTATACAAAAATGGTTCATCCAAAGGATTTTGTCAGATTTTCTAGGAGCAAGATGTCTGGGCTGTCACATGAAAACACATCATCATCTCACCAGGGTCAATGGAACACAATCCATCTTTTGCCAACATGGCCAGTGTACAAGGAAAATTAAATGAAACATCTATGGTATTGATCTATTTATGCTTGAACTTGCTCCTGACCTTACCACCAACAAACAGAAACACATCTTTACTCCTGAGTATGACAAGCAAAAAGAGGAGTTGTGCTTTAGGATGAAGGTGGCATACAACCACAGAGGAGGAACAGAGGATGTTAATAAAGAAAGGGAAGGTTATCCATGACATAGCAAAGGCTGACTAGAATGGCTCTACCTCTATGACTACAAGTTGCAGGTGAAGGATACCTATCTGAGAAAGCTAGCATGTGGGTGGGGGCCCTAGACACCTTAGAGGTGTAAGAGGAAATGAAAATAGTTAGTTTCTCTTTGTCTCCCCTCATGCATAGATCACAATGAATATCTGTAATCCAAGCCAATAGCTTTGATCCAGTGACCTTTGACAGCACAGCGCTGCAGTTTACAAGCAGTGGAGGAAACAGTTGATCCACAAACCAAGGCTAAGCACGGATACTAAGCAATCCCCTAGCACCTAATACAGTTGGGCAGTCTGCTCATCTTGCCCAGGTACCAGCCGCCAAAGGACATAGTCCATCCAGCACTATTCCACCTTCTTCCCCAAAGTAACAATTTGAAAATCCACAGCTCAAATTGCAAAAGAAATAATCTTCCTAAGGAGTAGAGCTATGGCAGTCTACTCTGATGGCTAGATTATGGGACACCTAAGCTAAAACCAAGCGGATCATCTATATATGTAAAACCAAAGGGTTTCTTTCTGTAACATTTTACCCATGGAGATGAGATACTAAGTAGCTAGGCATTGCTGAACCAAGGATTAATTAGGGAACAAATAACTCAAAAAGCCATCATACTCTCCTTATCAGGCAGAAGGCCAGGAAGTTTTTAACAGGTAAAGGAGTAGAAGTAGACCCTCAGTTGGAAACTCTGATCCTCCTGTTTTCCACATAGGGCTGCTGTCAGTGAGCCCTCATGGGCTTCTCACCTAAAAGAAGTTAATATTGAGACACCTGGAAAAAGTGACAGATTTCAGATTTGAAATAGATTCTGGGCTGCTACAGAGAAAGATTATTTCTGGACATACAGAGACTAGTGGCCTCAGACATGTTTACCAAGACTCCTGCAGATTGTAGTATCCAGCCAAACATAGGACAATACCTATACTTTGTCTAGAAAGCAAGATAATCTAGTTTAGATATTATCTGGACTTTATGAAAATATAAATCCATTCATTATCTTGTGTGTTTATGGAAGCAAATGACTTGTTCCTTAGGCACACTGTTATTGAAAGAAGGTCAGTCAATAGAGAGCACCTGTATTATTGTCCAACACTTTCCTGGCTTGCATTTATAGAAAGGAAATGGAAGCCCTTTCTGCACCTTGTAAGGTCAGCAATCATTCCTGCTCTTGACTCCACACCTGGCAAACTCTGCGAGGCTTTTCTGATTGTATGGTCAGCTCTTTGAGAGCCCACCAAAAAAATATGGAAATAAGAAGATTTGTGACAGTGGAGGCTCATGCTGGTCAGACCAGAGAAAAATGAAGTACGGCCTGCTTCAGAAAGTGTTACTCAGTGAAGATCTCCTCTGGGCAAGGATCAGAAAATAAAACTTCCACAGCAGTTGAAGACCTGCCTCTGCCCTCTTGCGTTAGCCAGCATCTTTGATCCAGTGGCTGAATTGTGAGCCAGTGATTCTCTTAACAAGATGTAATTGCCAGCTGGCTCCTGGAGATAGGTCATCAATCATCTAAGAGACACTATTACATCAGGTCTTATCTTACTAGGCAGACACTTTTCAAACAATTTCCTCTAGCCTGTTTGGCATTTTTCAAAAATTTTCATTTGGCCCAAATGCTCAAGCTTTCCAGAAGTTTAAAGCAATGATTCACTCCATTAAACACATTATCTAAACTATAGGGGGATCACTGTAAATGCTTTAAATATTGACCTATCACTTTGACTATTGTATCTTGTATTTAATTCAACTTACCAATCATGAATTCATTTACTAGCAGATCTAACTCGGAACGAGGTCACCTGTTTAAAAATGCAAACCCTTGAAAAGAATTAAATATCGATATAATAAATTTGTTACTCCCCTGTTAGAATACTTAATGTTGCTAATTTGAGTTTGGTGGCCAAATAAAAATCCTAATTTATAAAGGACAATAATTTAAAGACTTGAAGAAAAACAGGTAAATCTGGAGCATTACAAATGAAGTTAATAAGTGAAATGTCTGGACACTAACATAGCCAAGACTAGCTTAAAATAAAAATAATTTATTTTTGACTCTCCCATGAAAATTATCAATTATCTACTCACTCCTTCCAAAAATGTGTTTTCAGGATGCTGTATTAAATAAGCAGTATTCAGTATAATTAGATGTCCTGGAATACAGCAAGACAAAATTATATGGAACCAAATTTAAGTTGGTTGAAGGGAAATACGGGGGTCTTATTTTTCAAGTATCATACTTCTCTATTTTAAGAAAAGCTACAAGCTTCAGAATTCAAAAGTTACCTCTTCACAGCCTGTCCTTGGCTGCCCCCTTCATCTGAAGATTGCCAAGTGCTTTACAAAGAAGAATGAACTAAGCCTTCAGGTATCTGCTATGAGGGAGGCATTTTCTCTATCTGCAAAATGGGATGATAAGAGGTTACCAAAGCAGATACTGCATTATCTTGCCAGAGATGGCAATGGCATGGCAAGGATTAGACCTAAAGCTTCCTGGTTCCCAGTCCTGCGTGTTAATCTCCAAATCATAACTCGAAGAGTTAAGGTATAGCTAGGATACTCCTTTTACTTTTATGATACTGAACAATTGTGGTCTAGGGTTTTGCTTAAAAGGACTTTGGCTTGCTTTTGCCAATCCAGCCACACCACAGATATCCTGTCCAACTTTTTTGTATAGTTTAAAGGAAAAGAGCAAACCAGATAACAGAACACTTGAATCCAAAAGTTACTTTGTTGTCAGTTCTGGGAAACTTGCCTTGTCTTTCTTCCACTTATCTTCAGTCAGGTCCTTCCAAAGGATTTTTTGTCTGAACAAGGCTTTCACAGTTTGGCAGAGGGTCAACTACAGATAAAGGTACTTAAGTGACATCACATATAAGGAGTTCTCCATGTGGCACTGTGTAGGCCAAGGAGGGATAAACTACGGTTCAAGTACCAGATCTGTCCCGCTAACTGATTGGAACCAGCTCATGAGGGGGTGCCCAAAAATTGATGGATCCAGCCCATGGCTGCCCCTGCAGCACTTTGCATGGGGCATGCCACAGCCCTGCCTGGGGCAGCCAGCCCTGTGCTCCAGCCTGTGCCCACTGGCTTGGCTTCAGCCAACACGCACAGGTTACCCAGCAGGGCTGCTCCCGGCGTGGCTGCTGATCAGCTCGCCTACAGCAGCAGCTCCTCCTCCTGCTGCACCACTCCAGGCTGGGAGGAAGCTTCAGCTGGGTGGTTCCAGCTCCAACTCCAGCTCCCAGCTGCCTTCCACCTGCCCAGCATGGGTGACCAAGTGGGTAGAAAGCAGCTGGGGGTGTGTGTGCAGGGCTTCCACTCGAGCTCCCAGCTGCCTTCCACCAGTTGGCTGCCCGTGCTGGGTGGGTAGAGAGGTGAAGCCACCTTAGAGCTGGAGCCGGATCCACCTGACTGAAGCTTCCTTCCAGCCCAGAGTGGCACAACAGGAGCAGGAGGAAGAGCTGCCACTAGACATCAGGAGAGTCCAACAGCTCCTGCACCTGGACGAGCCCTGCTGGTAAGCTGTGTGCGCTGGCTGGCTGGCACTGGGCCAGCGGGTGCAGGCTGGAGCACGGTGCTGGCTGCTCTGGGCAGAGCTCAGTCCCATGTAGAGTGCCATGGGGGCAGGTGTAGACTTCATCGACTGGGTGAGCTCTGCTGTACGCACTCCCTGCCCCCTCCTTCACTGCCAGCTGCTCCTGGGACCTAGCACCTAGGCAGTCCCCTCAATACACGCACTGCACACCCCCTCATCCCCACACCACTCCCCCACACCCACCCAACACCCATTCTTCCTCTACAGGGCAAGGGTCATGGGACTGTACCCCCCTGTTCCCGGCCTCTCCTGCCATCTCACTCCTGAACACTGCTCCCTGCCCACACAAGGCCCCATCCCACACAGGGATGCAGTTGTTTGACGAGTTGTTGCAGTGGGGTGGGAGGAGGGAAGGGGGTGCTTCCCAGCCCATGACAACTCATCAAAATGACCTGTGTGGCCCCTGGGCCCAAATAATTCCCTATCTCTGATGTAGGCCATCACCTATGTAGGGGTTGGCAAGCTATGGCCCGCAGGCCAGATCTGGCTCACAAAGGTGCAATCCAGCATGGGGAAACAGTGGCACAGAGCTGTGTCATGCTTTCTATCCCCTCTGCAGTCTCCCCTCTACTGTGGAGTTTCTCTCTACAGAGAGCCTAGGAATCTGTAGCAAGAATGAGTGTAGCCAGCTTGCCACTCTGTTGGGTGGAGACTTCCAGCCCACAGGTGCAGCCAAGTCACAAGTTCTGGCCTGCACCCACAAAAGACCCCTGACTTAGCAACATTTTCAGAACCCGAGTAGAAGGCTTTCAGAACAAGACGGTGAATAACAAACAGTAGCTTCTATCCCTTTAGCCGTGTCTATGTCTTCTGATATTCTTCCACGTGTTAGCAGAGCTACCACCACCAAGCCACCAGAGGATATATACATCCAAGGCAATTCTGGTGGGTCTGCACTGCTCCATTCAACACCTGTGCTGCCAAAGCACAAAGTGCATGCTCATGCACTTTCATGAACAAGTATGCACCCCCACTTCATGTTTACCCACACAACAGGTGCCATATGAACCATAGTAGCAAGATGGAGGTGTGAGAGTATGTATACCAGTGGTTCTGAACTTTTTTTAGATATGAGGCACCCCTAATTTGACTCAAGGCACCCCCATAACTTTCGTGACTTGAGTGGCACCCCAGTTTAAAAAAATAAATCTATTTATTACAGTGTTTACTTCCTTGCTGAGGGGCTGGGGCCTGCACTTATCTCCTTACACCTGCTTATCTCCTAGCACCTCATGGCTCCTTTCAGAAGATGTCATGGTACTGCAGGATGCCCCAGCACCCTGGTTGGGAACTATTGATTTATATACAACTTCAGCCAGTTGCCAAGTATCAGCAGAAGCCTTACTCCACTTGCCAGAGGTTACGCCATTGCAGAGGTGCTTTCAGGTTCAAGTGGATTTAAAAACTGAAGTTCCGATGGCAGAGCACTGGGGAGGATTTTTTAAAACCATTATAAAATTAAAGTGCCGTCAGGTATGTAAAGTCAAGGTATCATCAGGGTAGATGACAGCATCACCTCACTAACATATGGCGTGAACTTTCTCAATGCAGCCAATCATGCCAACTAGACCCATGGCACCCCACCAGAGTAGCAGGAATGAGGCCAAACAGTGCTACATCAACTATTGGTTTGAACCCACATAGGTCAGGAAAGAGTTAGCAAGCTGCTGTGTGATCAGCCAATCTCTGCAGTAAGTGTTAGGCTTGGAGAGAGGATTAAAAAAGAAAGCATGGTAGCTTTAGGTGCTGAAAGAGGTAGCAAGGCACCTAAATATCTGTTGTGAATCAAGTCCTATTTTTAGTACTGGGTTTCTGCAAGAGCTGTCTTGAGAATGCACATAAATGGTTCCTTCCACCCCTTTCACTCCACCTTACCATATGCCATACTGCTTCACTGTTCTAATGGGAGACTAAAAACAAGTTGTCCGCCATACCCAATCACTGGCTGGAATAGTGTACAATTCTGGCTCCTACCATTTATGAATCTGCTCTGGAAGAGGATAACTGATGCTGATATGTCAAATGAGTGCAACAGGGTACAAGCAATTATCAAAAAGTGTCCCCTAACACTTAAATGCATAAATGTTGTGGCCCAAAAGTGGCTGTAAACTTATGACTGATTTACCATGCAGTTGGATTGGCCAAGGAAAACAAAGTGCATTTTGAGGGCAGCAATCCGTACTAGTTAACATTTTGCCAGCAACATCTTTATAAAGTTCTGCTACCCATCTATTTGATTCTAGCTTAAAAAACAAACTTGCTGAACATAACCCAAATCAAACTAACAAAGCTGGAACACAGTGAAACGACTGACCAAAATTCCAGTAAAAGGAATGAATGAGCCATTAGGGAATAATATTTAACTAAAAAGTGTGCTGGTGAGCATGTGTGATTGGTTTTCAAATGCCATAAAAGAAGATGGTCATCCTTTAATGTCTGAATTAAGGTGTTCTGCTTAATTTTAGGTATGACAGCCTCCATATTCACATAGCAAAGAGCTCTAGTATGTTAACTCATGAAAAACTTGATCCTTACAGCACAGCTGCGAAGTGAAGCTGATTTTCCTCAAGAAACAGACTGAACCATATCTGTTTTATAAATGCAAAACACCATGTTGTCTACACACTTAGAAGCTACAACTCATAATTAGGCATACGTGTATGAATTGCTAGAGTATGCAGTATATGCATTGTTTATTTTTACTTGCGCTAACAAAATAATTTCAAAATTGGTACTTGATGTATAGTAGAACGCAGCGTAAATTTGTATCTCGTAGGCTAAAAATGCATGTCTATGGATGTGTGTATGTGTGTGTGCGCGCACGCACACATGTGCATGAACATGTGTGCACGTAGACAAACTTTCATGAAGCTCATACAGCAGCTGACTAAGTAAATTTCAGACCACAAAAGCTAACATTTGGCACATCTGTACACAATATAAATGCGCCTGAATAAACTCCAGCACAGGTCACACTAAATTGCTGTGCTCCCAACCCACACTGGTTGGGAGCACAGCAATTTGCTCCCAACCAGAGCAGTTAAGACCAAGGATGTTCCTGCCCCCCAGCCCTGCTCTGTCCCACTGCAGCAGCCAGGGGGAGCTCCAGGCTCCCCCAGGTGTCAGCCCAAGACTGGCAGGAGGCTGGTCCCAATCCCCATGTCAGGGGAAGAGCTGTCCCAGCAGCCAGGACTGCTGTGCACATGGGGATCGGACCCAATCCCCACATGACCAGGAGAGATGTCCCACTTGGCAGAGATAGCCACACGGGGATCGGGAGGGTCCTGATCCCCACATCCCTGTCTGGTGGGGATACTGCCTGGCAGCCATGTGGGGATTGGGACCAATCAGAAGGGTCCCAGTCCTCACGTGGCTTTCCCTGCCAGGCAGGGACATGTCTCCCTACCATGTAGGGATCAGATCCCAACCTGATCTCCACCTGGCTGGGATGCAACAGTACCAGCTGCTGGGACAGCTCTCCCAACCATGTAGGGATCAGGATGGTCCCAACCCCATGTGGTAGGGAATCAGCTGCCCCTGTAGCCAGCACAGCTCCCCACCACATGGGGCTTAGCTAGGCAGTAGGGGCCCCCTGCTGCCTGGGCTGACCAGAAACAAATTGCTCCCAGCCAGCATCTACACATGTACTAATGCGCAGTAGCTAATGTGCAGGGGGCCCACTGATACCTGGCCAAGCCCCAAACAGTCTCTAAAAATAGTCTAATGTTGGCCTTCTGAATGTCACGCAATGGCTCACCTATCCAGACATTGTCACGGCACCAAGGGTTGCAGTTTTGATTGGCATGGTTTCTTCTTGCTTGGTGACTGCTCCCCAAATTTAAGTTTTTTTATTAGGCTTTTATACCCTTTTGCGGTCCTCTTCTGTATATTCCATATATGGTGATGCTATAGTTCCTCAACGATTACCTTTTACAGTAATTATTTCCTCATCAATCTGTCACCCTCAGCCTGTTTCTTTTAAACTTACTTCTTGCCTGCTGAGCGATCTTTGTTTTACTTCTCTATTCTATCTCATTTTTCTACATTTTATAGCTATCTGCATTTAATTTTGCCTACAGCTGGTGTTTACATTGCCTCTGTACTCATTTTACTTGCAACTCATTGTGCTCATTTGAAAAAAAAAACGTCTTCAGTTATCTCAAGGCAGCTTACAGACCTGCAGTGCTCAGTGTGCTTCAGCTTGTGCTTCTCCAGTTCCAGGCCCACAGCAAATAACTAGAAATCAGAATTGGAAGGCAGAACTCTAACCAAACCCTCAAACTTGTATTTACTCCACTAGACCAATGGTTCAAAACTGTGGTCCACAGACTCCCCTGGGGGCCACAAGGCAATGGTAAGTGGTCTGCAGATCCCACTAGATCCCTCTTCACATACCCCTGCACACTTTTCAATTACAATATTCGATGATAAGGGTACATAGTGGGCCAGGAGGAATGTGGAGTAGTCCACTAGCTCCAAAGACCACAGCTGCTCATTAAACTAGGAGAATAGGGTGAAGTTGGCACAAGTAGTGGTGGAAGGAGAAAATATCTGACATTTGCATTTTTAGAAACAAAGCTGAGACCAGTTTTCCATATTAAAATATACAAAGTACTCACTGCAATCAGATATACTTGAAAGAACCTCGATCTATTGTATTTGGGAAAATGTTATTCCCAAATACCTTATGTTTAAGACAACATTTGATGAAGTCAGTGACTGAAAACATGAGAAATGTTGTGGTCACAGCAACAGGTTACTTTCTTTTGAGTTCTAAGTGAGGAATTTGGGGGATTAAATGATACACCTGTAATTTCCATTGAGTCTATTAGCCAGTCAAATATATATGTTAACCCTTTCTCCATAAACTTTACTTTAGCCCAGCATGTGCAGGGGAGAAAACCAGAACAAAATGTCATGGTACGGACACAGGGGTCTTGTTACAGTGATTATACATAAAATAAATACATTTGTTTTCCGGCGGTCGAAGTGGGTTTTGAAATGCTATAATTACTTGGGGCTAAGAAGTATTTTCAACAGAAACTTCTGGTCACAAAAAGGCAGACAGCATACATACACACAGCATGTGTATGCCATAGACTGCAAGAATAGCTTTTGCATATTAACAATGATGTCTGAAGACCAGTGGAGTACAGTATTAAGAATATTTATATTTTTTTAACTTTGGGGATACATTTCAACATTTTGGGAATGTTTAGACATTTATACTAAGCCACATCCAATTATAATGGCTTAGTATTCTGTCTAAGAAGTTGTGTGACTTTAGGACACAGCACAACAGATGTAATAATAATAATAATAATAATAACAGATTGTTTCACTTTAACTGGTTAAAAATGTAAAGCTATGCAATGAATTCATCAGTTAGAATGTGTCCTACATTTGCTTAATGGACAGCAGTAGCTTAAGCTCTCAATACTATAAATTAGCTGCTAAATGAGACAACTTCTTGTATACCCTTCAGTGTATTTCTGAGCTTATTCACTTTTTTTTAATCAGGAAGGAAAAGACTTTATGGTAGATTTTCTGCAGCTGACACATAAGGCCAAAAAACTACTAAGCCTATTGTACGTCTTCTTTCAAAACAGTGGAGTCTTCGAGAAGAAATAATTGCTATCCAAGATAATAATTGAAAAAACTAGAGAATTTTTGTTTTAGTCGTAGTGCTGCTCCATTTTTTTCTTGGATTCTCCAGGTAATTTTTGTCCAAGGGAAGAGGGGACTATTTTGACCTTTGAAAGAACAACTTATTTGATCCACAAGGCAAGTTCTGAGAGGATCACGTGATTTACTATTGAGTTCCATGATCTCTATTTTTGCTCCACCAGCTGCTAACAAGGAAATGGTGCAGATCCAATCAAGGTGGCTGTAAAAAAGCCGGTTGCTCAGCAAAATCTTGTGAAACAAATGAATTTGTTAAAAGAAAATTTCAAGAGGAATCTCTTATATTAAGTACATGATGTGCAATAGAACAGTTATTTTGTCTTGCCAGATATGTGTCCACTTTCTTTCGTGCCTGAAGCCAGAAGACATTTCCTAATTGTAAAAGTCTCTCGGGCTGACACTGACCCCAATTAAAGTGATAGGAAGAAGTCACAGAAAAGAAATCTGAGGCCTTGAGATGCAGCTGAAGATGGGGGAGTTCAGAGAAGGATTTGAAGAGGTGATAGAAGAAACAGGTGGATTCACCCCAAAAGACTGGAATATAATATATTGTGCTTCATTCCTAAATAACCAATGAATTAATGGGAACTAGTACGTTGCTAGGTTTTGGGTTGTGGCTGTGTTGGTGTAAAGACATAGGCAAGCAACGTTCTTTGGGTAGATGTGTTAACTTTTATTATTGCAACTGAGTAGTCAGAATGGAGTCTCAGAAGAGCAGAGACTTCTATGCCTGAAGAAGGGTGACTGCGCCCGAAAGCTTGCCAACAACTTTTCCCCAACTACTCAGTCTAATAGAAGATATCACAGCTATCCAAAGAAACTTGCCTGAGAACTGGTAGGCAGATAGGCAAGTCTGAAAAGAGCCTAGCTCCCCGAAGGAAGGTTCATGTACTGAATTGTTCTGTTTCAACAATCTGGAGGAACAAAGAAGGTAAGGAACAAAAAGAGATGCCTGAGACCATAAGTGGATGACCACACTCACTTGATCAATGAGTTAATATGGGGCTGTGATACAGATATAGATACCAAACACAAGATCATATTCTACCTGCTACATATGCAAGTGGATTTAGCCTCCTGTGATCCAATTCTACTTTTCTCAGGTCTCTGGAAAACCATGGACTCTTCTACTTTAGTAATAAATTGTCAACTTAGCCTTACACTAATTCACAAAAATGCACTGAAGAGAAGAACCTACTCACCTTTTGTTTTAGCAGTTTTTTGGATTTTAGGACAGCTATCTAATAGGAACGGGGCAAAAACACTAATTGGTTCTCTATGATAGTAAGGGGTTGGATTCAGAGATCTAACATGTCCCTTTCAAGCCCATCTACTCTTTATTTCTAATTGGGCCAGGGTCCTACAGGAGTCCTTTCTGTCCTTGTTTCATTTAGTTTTGACTGGAGTCAGTCAACAGGCTAACTTGCAGTTGTGGAAGCCTCTTCCAGTTCTTCTGCAAGTCCCTCATCACCTTCTTGGACTTTATGTTTTTAAAGCCCTGCTCTGGAAAGGCAAAAGCTGTACAGTACCAGAGGCAATAACATTGGGACTATCAGCTGAAATAAACAAGTACAGTGTTCAACAGACAAAACTATTACCTTATTGGAAAAGAACCCAGGGCAGATGTAACGTGAAGTTTGACCCAGACAACTATTTTATTCCAAGTCAGTAATTCATTCAGCCGTCCTTAATCTATCATCATGAAGAGTGAATACGGGAACTCTGATTGCCATTAGAAAGGCAGAACTCAATTTACACAAAAGATGGATAAAGAGAGGTATAACAATATCGCTGGGCAGCCGGGACAGCTGCCACATGTAGAAGCCTCTGAAAAAAACGGATGTGTATTATATGAAGGGACTTGTTGCATACTGGAAAACATGGTACATTCAGCTATGTAATTTTCTACTTAGCTCCTGGATAACAGTTTAAAATAGGATCAAGTTGACTTTGTGGTAAGAACAGAGTGCTAATGGGAGACCAAGCCATGTCCTGGACAAGGATGTAAGTTATAAACACAGTACATAATAGGATCAAGCCAGTGATTTCTTAGAGGATGAAGAAAGCAGATTTCAGAATACAACATAAATCCTGATTAAATTTTCATGATCAAGGCAGAGTATGGGAGATAAAATTCATAGATCTCCCTACTGAATCAAGGACAGCACAAGATATCCAAATGGGTTACGTCACAAAACCTACCTCAGCACTATAGGATGAAGAGAGAAAGAGGTTTGGGCCTCTAGTATGAATCTTTGTTTTATGGGTTTTAGGCACAGACACAGACATCCTAATGGTTAGTTGGATATTGGGGGCGGTTAGTTTATTTAGAGAATTTTGAGTCTAATTTTAGAAGTGGTTATTGTTTCAGCAAGCAGAATGGGCAGGATTGGGGGGGTTGCAATGTTTTTTATTTTTGTAAAAGCTAAAAACAATTTGACTGGTTTGTGTTAACAAGAAATACTTGACTTTAAGTCTGGGATGCCATGTGGCACAGTCTGGGTTGTGGGTTTTTAACGACACACGGAGCTTGTCCTCTGTCCCACACTATCATCCCCACCATATGCTCCATTGTACTCTTGTGTTTGTACAAGAAAATGAAACCTCTGGGATCTTCAGTCTTTCCTTTTAACAAAACTTCCACCTGTCATGGCAAAATCTAAGCCAGACCACAACGTTTCTACTGTTCTAACTGCTCAAATAATTATAATTATATTCTAAAATAAGCATAGGATCAAGACCAACCAGCACATACTTCACACTCTTACCCAGTAATCATATATATACTTTGTAGGATGATGTGCAGCTGTTAAAATAGGTAAGCCATACAAGCCCCTACTGACCAAGGTAGATATTTGTGAAGAGTGTGTTTGATGCATGGAAAGATAGAGTTTCATAGTTTCATAGTAACTAGGGTCAGAAGGGGCCTAGAGCAGGCCATCTAATCTGACCCCCCACCAATGGCAGGAACGAGTGCTGGGGTCACAGGACCCCAGCCAAGTACCTATCTAATCTACTCTTAAAGATGCCCAAGGTAGGAGCAGGAACAACTTCCCTAGGAAGCCGGTTCCACATCCTAGCCATCCTAACTGTGAAGTAGTGCCTCCTAATGTCCAACCTAAACCTGCTCTCCAGTAACTTGT
>JAGPOW010000261.1:175592047-175617674 GCA_030014935.1 Caiman crocodilus
CCCCCCTTCCTGGAGCTGACTGTGCCCAACTTGGGCTCCATAATGACTGTGGCCCCCCGTCGGGGACTCCCAATGCCCACACTTGGGCTACACAATATTGCCCCCCTCCCTGGGACTGGCTATGCCCCACTTGGGCTTCCAGTGTGGCCCCTCTTGGGCCTCTCAGTGCTGCCCCTCTTGGGCTCCTCACTTGTTGCCCCTTGCAGGCTTCTCAAATAGCGCCCCTCTTGGGCTTCTCCGTGCTGCCCCTCTCTTGGGACTGGCTCTCTTGGGACTGCCCAACTTGGGAGTCCCTGAAAGGGGACTGCATATGTTAAGGAGTTTAGACTTGGGCTTTTCCTTAAAATGGCCCCCTTTCTGGGGCTGTGCCCAACTTGGGCCTCCAACTGCATGCGGCCCCCTTATCAGGGGCTCCCTGTGCCCAAACTTGGGCTTCTCAATAGAATGGGCCCCTCCTTGGGGCTCTTTGTGCCCACTCTGGGCCTCTCAAACCGCCCCCTTTCTCTGGGGCTTACTGTGTCCAACTTGGACCTCTCCCTGCTCAGTGCTGCCCCCTCTCTGGCCTAGCTCTGCTACGCCCAACTTGGGCTCCTTATCAAATGCCCCCTCTCTGGGGCTGGGGTCTACGCACCCCAGTGCTGCTACACCCTCACCAGCACCTTTGAATGCTGCACCCCCGCGGGCACTGCGATCCCCACACCGTCAGGGTCCCATATGAGGCCTCCTCCTTCCCCTACAGCCTCACCCAAACCACTGGTCATAACCGGCTATAACATAAACATAAGGCACCCGGCCATAACAGCATAAGCCTCCCAGCTATCCCACAGCATCATTGCTCCAGCCCCTGGAGCTCTTGTGAGCTACATTCACATTCTCTCACTCGCTCGCTCGCTCTCTCTCGCTCTTGGCTAGGCCACAACATCATTGCTCCAGCCTCTGGAGCTCTTGTGAGCTACGCTTGCATTCTCTCGCTTGCTCGCTCTCTCGCTCTCACTCGCTCTCGCTCACTCGCTCTTCATAGAGTTTTTCCTTTGAAGCTGTGGAAACTGATAATCTGAAGTCATCCCATAGGCTTAATGATTTTTTTCCCCATTCTGGTCACACATTTCTCCTATGAATCAAACATGTAACATCTCAAAAGATGAGCCTGCAGCCTTAGCTTACTGAGCTATAATGGATATTAAAATCCAAAGAATGCATAAAAGTTTATTCTCTGGAAATAGAAGCAGGACTTCACATGGAGTCCTGAAAGTTAACTATAAACATATGTAAAAATCTAATGTTTAATAATTAATGTATTGTTAATTATTTGTGTTTTAATTGAACAATAGTGGGTCAGGAAACCATTGTGCTGATATACTTCTTATACATTTACTCCTCTTGAAAGTATTGCCATGAATTTGCTACCTCATGATAAGAATGAGAAACTGGGATGGACAAGCTTACTGAACAGAAACTCAAACTTGCCATTGTTAGTAACTCATTGAGCAAGTCATTTATTTTATCATTTTTTAAAATGTACGAAACAATGCAAGGGTAATAGAAAGTGAATCTCTGAAATATAAGAGCAAATGAACAGAAAGTGACAAGCGATAACATTCTAGGCAACTGGTGAGCAAAGGGTCAAAGAAGGAAACATGTAATTGTGTTGAAGTGGGTTTGAAGCATTTTTTTAAATGTTCTATACTTTAATAATACAGCTGGGGGAGGGGAGAGTTTAACCTAGTATAAAACTAGAAGAATGATTCACCACATGTCTGCAATTGTTCCTTGATCCCACTTAAGTTTGACACCACTAACTTGGTATGAGTCAGTGAAGTTTCCTGGGGCTTCTTGCCTGCCCTGTTTACGGTCTGCTACAGTAGGATCTTTAGTTACTGCTTGGAGACTGGCTTCTGGCACTCCTGTGTGTTAGTTTTTCCTCTTTATTACCTCTACTATCAGATAGTGTCAGTCTCCAGATTGAGCAGAACTCTATCACTGTACTCTATCATGATATTTCTGGGCACTGGCAGATGTGAGGCTACCCATTGTAACTCATGGCACTTCACAGAAAGTGCCATGAGTTACAACAATGCCTCCAACCCAACAAACATGCACTGTTGGGTTGTGAAGGGTGGGGGAATTGAGCTCCACTTTGGAGCTGATCCAGAGGGAGCTGCATTTCTGTAGCCTCTTTCCCCTAGCCCTGCAACCCCTTCCATCTCTAGTGTCATCCTGCTGCAGGATGAGAGGAGGGAGAAGGGAGGGAAGAGAACTTAGGCTGGGATTTGCCCAGCCTGAACAGAGGGGAGGAGAGGAGGGTCATGGATTTCCTAGCCCAAGCTCCCTAACAAGTCCAAGCCACTACTCCAGGGGCAGGAAGTCAGCTAGGGTCAAAGGATCCCAGCAAGATAAATGTCCAATTTTTTCCTTAAAAGAGTCCAGAGTAGGTGCTTGCACAACCTCTGGAGGCAGTCTATTCCAGGCCTTGGGGACTTGGACAGTGAAGACGATTTCCTTATGTCCAGCCTGAAACAGTCTTAAAGAAGTTTGTGATTGTTTGACCTTGTCATCCCTTGGGGTGCTCTGGTGAACAGCTGTTTCCCCAGATCCTGATGTATACCCCATATATACTAATAGGCAGCCACCAGGTCCCCCCGGGTCTGTGCTTTTCCAGGCTGAAGAGTCCCATGGCTCACAACCTCTCATCATAGGGCCTGTTCTCCTGCCCTCTGATCATATGCGTGGCTCTCCTCTGGACTCTTTCAAGCTTTTCTATGTCCTTTTTAAATTGTGGAGCCCAGAATTGGTTGCAGTACTCCAGTTGCAGCATCACCAAGGCTGAGTACAGTGGGAGGATTTGCTGTATCATCCTGGGATTTGCTTAAGACGCATCTATGGATGCAAACCAGAGTTTTGCTTGCTTTACCAGCTGTAACATACATTGGTAGCTCATATTCATCTTGCGGTCAATCATGACCCCCAAGTCCCTTTCAGCCATGGTGCTAGCAAGCATAGCACTGCCAAGACTATAAGCGTACCGCAGGTTCCCTCTCCCCCGCATCCCTCACAAGGTGGAGTACCTTGCATCAGGTTTTTGTCCGCCCATTTTCTGAGTCTGTCTAGGTTGGCCTAGATCACCAGCCTATCCTCAGGTGTGGATGCTTTACTTCAAAGTTTGGCGTCATTAGCAAATTTGGCTAGTCCACTTCTGATGCCAATGTCTATATCATTAATAAAGATGTTAAAGAGTATAGGCTCAAGGAGAGAGACTTGGGGAATCCCACTGTTCATGGTGCACCACAGTGATTTACTTTCATCCATTACCACTCTCTGGGTTTGACCTCAAAGCCAATTCCCCAGCCATTGGACTGCAATGTAGCTGAGGCCACAGCTGGCCAATTTTTCCATGAGGAGATCATGGGACAACATATCGAAGCCTTTTTTAAAGTCAAGATATATGATGTCAATCTCTTCTCCCTTTTCCAGGTGATATGTCACCTAGTCATAGAAGGAGATGAGATTGGTCATGGAAAACCTACCCACAACAAACCATGCTGGCTATCTCTCAGTATGTTTGTTGCCAGTTTCTCAGCCAGTATCTCAGCCAGTTTATCAGGGATGATCTTTTTGATAATTTTTTCCAAGTTCTTCCCCAGGATAGAGGTCAGGAAGGTAGGTCTGTAGTTCCTCAGATCTACTTTCCTTCCTTTCTTGAAGATAGGCGCCACATTGACCTTCTTCCAATCATCAGGCACTTCACCTGAACGCCACAAGTTCTCAAAGATCCGTGCTAGTGGCTGAGCTATGGTGCCTGCCAGCTCCTTAAGTATCCTGGGGTGTAAACTGTCTATGCCAGCTGACTTGAGGCATCCAGCCTCTCAAGGTGTTCCTTCACATGGTCTGCACTGATGAAGGGTAACAATTCTCCCTGACCCTAGCTGTCTTGTACCATATTGAGCAGGGCCGTCCCTTGGGGCTGGTGAAAAACCAATGCAAAATACCCATTAAGCAGGCTGGCTTTTCCCTGGGGTCAGTTGTCCCATTTGGTTTAGCATGGGTCCAGTGTTACCTTTGCTTTTCCTCCATCTCCCCATATGGCTAAAAAAGGACTTTTTATTGTCTTTGATACATGTAGCCAGTTGGAGTTCGGTTGCAGCCTTGGCTTTCCTGTTTCATTCCCTACAGGTCTGGACCAGTGCAGAATACTCCTCCTTTGAGGTGATTCCAGTCTTCCATCCTTTATAGGTCTTTCTTTTTAGACACAGGAGGTCCACAAGTTCCCTGCAGAGCCAAAAGGGCTGCTGTGCCCTTTTGCTACCTTTTCTCTGAGATGAGATAGACATTGCTTGTGTTTCCAGGATCACTCCTTTGAGGAACAATGACTCATTCTGAACTCTCCTCCCCTTTGAATCATGGTCCCCGAGGGCCTTGCGAACAAGCCTCCTAAGCTTGTCAAAGTCAGCTTTCCTGAAGTCAAGGACTTCTGCACTGCTTACTTACTTGCCAGCTTTATGGCAGATAGTGAAAGTGACCAACTCATGGTCACTATCTCCCAGCTTCCCTTTGATCATTAGGTTGCTGACTAGATCACCCCCCTTTGCCAGTACTAGGTTGAGCAGTGCTTAGCCTCTCATCAGTTCATAGACTTCTTGAGTCAGATAGAGCTCATCCATGAGCAGGAGGAAGCTTTGCAACTGTTCGGATTTGGTTGAGTGCTCTTCCCACAAGATGTCTTGTTTAATCTCTAACTTCAAATATGGACCCAGAATATGGACCCAGCTTCCATTAAATAAGGCAAAATTCTAATGCCTCAAGCTTTTGATGAATATTTTATTGAAGCAGAAGTTCAAAAGATTAACATAAACTACAAGGATTTTTTTGGTTTTGTTTTAAACACAATCTACAGGCTGTAGATTCATAGTTGTCTTTGTAATAAAAATGTGATAGAAACAACCATGGGAAATATCTACTAATTAGCCTTTTAGATATGGTCTGAAAAACCGATTTAAGGTATCTTCCCAGGAGGTACCTATCAAAAGACTATGTCAAGAGCTGCAGCATGTTTGCAGAGGAAGCAGTATTGCCAACTCTCGTGATTTTTAGGGTTGTTCTTAAAGTCTACATTTTGGGAATGTGAAAACCTTAGGTCTTTCTTTTATATATATTTTTCACGTTCCCAAAGTATAGACTTTAAGAACAACCGTAAAAATCATGTAAAACAGCTCTTTTAAACACACACATGCACACATACACACACACACACGTGCATATCAGAGCTAAGTTTTTCACATTCCCAAAGTGTAGACTTTAAGAACACTGCCAAAAATCACAGCAATGCTGAGGAAGTTAGCTTTAGGAATGGTTGTTCTGCTATAGATAGTTGTTTTACGTTTGCAACTGTTTGATAAATATTATTTCCTCAAGGTGCGTGGATTTAATGGGACTTTCCTAAATTTCTAACCTGCTTTTGATTCTCTTGACAAAAGTAATCTTTGAGGGAGGAAGGAACCTTGAGGGCTGGAGGAAACTTTTTTTTAATCCAGTCTGTCCAGAAGGATAATCAGGGTTAGAAAAAGGCAGAAGGGCAAGCTAACAATACAGGACTGTATTGTCATTACAAATCACATGCAGATGGGTTATTTCCAAATAGCCCTCCTTTTTGTTGTATTGATGAGATGTGATCTCCTCTGACCACTTGTCCTTTAGTACTCAGGTGTGGTTTTGTTGCCCCATACTACTTTAATGGATATCACAGGCTCAAAAGAGTCTTTGTCAGGAGGGATGTGATTAAAATATTAGAAAGCTAAAATAACTGTCTCCAGATAGGCCAAAGTTGCATAAACTGATGACTGTTATAATGAACAGACTTAAATCCTTCTCTTATCTTCTTATTTATTTTACATCCAGGATTAAGTGTTTGTCCCATTCACAGGAAGCTAAAGGGTGAGTTCATGTTGTGTGGTGTGCATAAAGGTACCTGAATTACACTAGCTTTTAAAGAATTTAGGGCTAATGTTTGTGCTCAGGTATTGATTGTACGGTATGGAAAATTGAGCCTGAAAAGATTTTAGATAGAAATAGTGAAAAAAAAGTTTGAGAATTCCTCATCTCCCTAATTCTAGCCTATGCACTTTACTTACTGCAGAGGTAGGTGAGAGTCTGACCTAATGTACAATTCTTCTATTTTAAATTATTGATTACACAGTCAGAATATTTGAAGAAATAGTTTAAATTTAAAACTAAAGTTTTCCTGGATTTTTTCCAAACTGATCTCTCCACTTTGAATGATTTTGCAGTATGAGGATCAATCAGGCCTGTGCATGATAGCTTTAATTCAGGACAGAGCTGAAGGGCTAAGTACAGAGAGTCAAAAAGCCTGAGGCTGAATCAATTGAATCTTCACAGGTTAGTCTAAGCTGTGTAGCGTGAACCAGTCAGCAAGTGAATTGACATTCACTTTTGATTCCAGACATGCAGCCACATGCTTGCAGGGGCCCAAGTCAGAAACCAGAGGATGATAGAGCATGCCTCAGTGCTCAGCTGAAGCAGACACTTGGGCCAAGGCTAGCCTGCCCACCCTGCAAGGGCTGGGGGGCTTTTGGGGAGGTACAAATCACCCTGGGAGCCTGGGGGACTGTGTGTTAACTTTAAACTGAAGAGGATCTGGGACAAAAGTTTAATAAACTTATTTAACCTAAATCAACTAAGTCTGGTACTACATCCATCCAGATTTATCTTAAGATGGCTATAGACCAGCAACCAGAAACATGCCAGAGCCACAAGCCAGAACAACCTAGGTTGGGCCTGAGATGTACTAGGGGCCATGTTGCAACTCCTGCTGTAGACCAGAGGTTTTCAACCTTTTTTTGATTGGTATAGCCCTGGTGGCCGGTTTAGAAGCAGGGAGTCCCCTGGCCAGACAACAAACTGTGGGGGGTGGTCCTGTGGCAGCTGACTGATGAGTGGAAGAGGGGAGGCCCCTACATGCAGTGGGAAAACTGCGCAGTGCCGGTGGCAAAACTGAAAGTGCCAGTGGCAAAACCAGAAGTGCTGCCCGCAAACCTGAAAGTGGCCCTGCTTCTCCACACTGCTGCCATGTACCCCCTGGGGCCTTCCCAAGTACCCCAGAGGTACACGTACCCCTGACTGACAACTCCTGCTGTAGACAATTGGATTCTGCAGCTGTTAAACAGAACAGATGTCCTACCATGTCCCTAATTCATGCACCTCTGATTAGTTAGTCTATAAATTACAAAAGGACCCTGCCTTTTGCCTAATTTCATGGATTAGAGAAATGTGGGAAATTGCAATAATAAACTAACAAGTATTTTTATAAGTCAAGTCTCAAACAATTGCAGTCATTTTCTTAAGTACATTTATGTTTTAAGCACTCAGCTGTCACTGTATACGGATATGCTCATGAATTCAGGCAGCCTGTAGTCTTATATCAGACCTCCAATTTGTTCCTTTGTGAGAGTCACTAGCAGATCACCTCACTGATTACCCCCAATTCATTATCATATAGCCCAGCAGTTCCTTACACTGAGGAAATGATTAGCAAAACTTATTTAATCTGTTTTCAGCTGGGTTTTTTTTTATAGCTGTTAAATAGTTTTAAAAGGGAGCAATCAACCCTGTGCAGTCAGCCAACTCTCTGCAGATCAGTTTACGAGCTCCAGTCTCCTGTCTGCAGCAGCTCTGTTCCCTTTTACATCCCCTTGGGATCTTTTCTTTCAAGTGACCACTCGAACTGCAGCCACAGATCACCCCCACTAGGGGTCAGAGCTTTACCTCGCTCATGGAGTCCTCCGCACCCCAGAGCATACGGCTAAGATGACATGCCTTCAAACCGGTGGCGTTCTCTTGCAAAAGCAGGTTCTATTAATAATTCTCATGAAGGAACTGTAACAATTGTCCATACCGTGCACGAGAGAAAAAAAAGCAAACTACCCCAGTCTGTGCCCTATGCTGACAGGCTGTCCTGTAGCAGTTCTCTGCTATACCAGGGATTCAATCATCCAATACCTAAATATTGAATAGATAAAAAGGCCTACAAAGTATACTCAGACCTCCCATACACCACAGAAAAAATAATGTGGAAGGAAAGGAGTGCCCAAAATAAAGGCCTGAACACAAATTCAATTCGGATTAAGAACCTGCACGCCAACATGTTGCAAAATTCTCTCTCTACTGCATTTCCCCTGTGTACAGTGAAAAATTAGGGTTTGAATTAAATCCTGCTGTGGAAGACTAACAACAGCATCAGGCTTGGCGCTGTTTAGTTAAAAAGTTGAACAGGGTTGCTACCCAGGGATTTCAGCAACACCACATTGCTTATTCATTCTCATGGTGGGGTTTTTCTCTCGATTGTGTTTCTGTTTAATTACATAATTGGGAAGTAAGCACTGGTTCTACAGGCTGACTCCTAGAAAAAAAAGATATTTTTTCTTAAAAAAAATCTTCCCCCTCTCCTGTTGCCCACACACTTTTGTACTTCTATATTTTGTTTACAAAAAGTACCTCTTGAAATCCTTACATTTTCTTTCCACAGAATAATACTTGGAATAATATAGGAAAGCTACACTTAAAGTTAACTGATGTACTACTGAAAATGTACCTAGGTCCCTTAAGGCTGTGGGACCCAAGAGATTAACCTTGTTCACTGGTTTGCAACCTTCTTAGGCTTAAGGCACCCCTCAGAAAATGCCATCTCTTAGTTTTCACTTTTTTTTTTGACTACCAAAAAATAGTAGAGCAATTCTGTTGTGAAGAACTGAGCCCAAAACATATTTTTTAACAAGGTCAAAATATTTTTAACACTATGGATTCCTATTTGAAATCTCTGGGTTTATCTTGTGAACTTAACTGCTAACATTACCTAACTGCTAACATTGTGCGTTAGACCACAGCACCCTTGAAAAGATTTCAAGGTACTCCAGGGTGCTGTGGCATCCTGGTTGAGAATCACTGCTCCAGGTATTAAACTTAGAGCTGCAGTTCCTTAAGGAAATGTCTACTCAGCACAACGCAACAGCATACATAGCTACTTGAGTTAGCACTTGGCATGCTAGCTTCTGAAATAGAAACAGGAGCGCGGCTTTCAGAACATGCATCCCTCCACTCAGAAGATGATCACGACTCTTTAATGAATTTTGCTACACTAATGCAGCCATACAGGTTGGCTTTTGGGAGATGCATACACACAGACATAGCTTGGACATCTCTGTGGGGCACTGTAGATGTGACTCAAGGTTTTTATTAATATCAACTTTAAAGTTCCCTAGTCACCCATATAGGGTGGCCAGTCACGGTAGAAAACATTCTGGTTTTCTGCTGTGCTATCGTCTATTGATACAAAACTCGATGCCTTTATGTCCACTATTTTTCTCTTGAAGAGAAAAGTAGACGATATAAAGGCATCTGGTTTCATATCAATAAAGGACAGCCAGACTCTTCTCTATGATGGCCACCCCACACCCAGAGCTGTGCCTTTGTGCATACCCATACCCGTTCCAGTCTTGACAGAACTGAGCTGGTACCTAGCTCATAGTTATGCCTGATCAGAATCTAGAAAATAGGTTTCTTATCCACTGTCTAATGTAAATATATTTATGACAGAGGCCCAGGAGCACAGGCCTGAGACTCCTATTTCCCAAGTGAGTTACCTAATCTGTAGGCTACAGATTTGTGCACTTAGCTGTGCTTCCTGCTCCAATGAATCTTGAATTCCTTTTTTCACAATAGCTTATCTTTAATATGAAGGGTAGGAAATGAATCAGCCCATAGCCTGCTGATATTTTAGAGATACAGGAGTGAATCTCTTTGCAGAGGGAAGGAAAGTGAACCTGGTTCTCCCATTTCTTGGATGAATGTTATGGTCAGTAGTTTAGCATATAAAAAGAAAGGGAGGGTACAGAAAGGAGTAGAAGTAACACTACTGGGTGCTGTTGGTTTTAAAGGGTAAGCTCTGCTCAGTCTTCAGAAGATGTAGGTACTTACCTTTAAGAAATGATTCAGGCGTGTGAGTGATCAAAGGTACTTTCATGCAGCCCTAGATAAGGTACCTCAGGGTAAAATGTTACATTTGCCAGTGTGCTCAGCATTTCTTATTGACTAGTTCTAGGCAGCTACGTGCTAATTTCCAGGAGCTCCTGCTTTGTTCTGAAGTGCTTGGCTACCCACATGCACTATTTAGAGAGGCTAGGTAGGTACATAACACATGGTTTTGGATTTCATTCCACGTTCTAAGAACCTAAAAATTAGGTGCTTGTTGCATGTTGCAACATCTAAGTCCTTTATTAGATCCAGCTTCTACATCCTGATGCAAAGCTCTGCTAAAGTCAGCTGGATATTTTCCTTGGGGTCTTCACTGATTTCATTGTGCATTGCATTAAATCTTACAGCCTAACGTTAAAGTTGACAGAGCTTTACTATTGACTTTAATACGTCTCAAGGTTCTTTACTTGCAAGGATGCTGGGTTAAAGAGGAAGCAGGAAGAACTCAAAGTGGGCACATCTGGGGAGACATGGGCGTAAGCAGTAGCCTCATCTTACTAATTAGTAACTCACTACACATTTACCATAGTAAAATTTATTCCTGAAATCAGGCAGTTGTTCTGAGGGAGCAACAAAGCAGGTTGGGTAATATAGGGTTAGATTCCTCTGCATTCTTTTTCCTGCTTGCTGCTTTTTACCTTCCACTTCTGTGAGCAATATTCTGTATTTGCATTGACTAGAGTCAAGGTATCCACTCCATGAAGTTGGCACTGGGTAGTCTCATAAAACTAGCTGAGCAGAATTTACAAACTCTGCTGCTAATGATTCCATCACCTCTTGCATTTGAGGTCCATTTAGTTTAGTTTAGTTTTTTACTCAAAATGAAATGTTGGAAAACCTCTTTCCTGTAACTCTTCAAAAATGTCATGTTAAAGCTGTGTTCTCTTGTGTGTGTCACTGACTAACAATGCAGAGATTTTTTAATAATGAGAGTGTTTCAAAACAGGGTGCCTGGGACTGAGATCTAGTTCATTGGCAAGCTTGGCTATTAATGTTCTTACGTATCTGAATAATTGATGTCAATGGCTACTTGAAGGAAATTAACTATGCAACAAAACACATCAATTAATCTTTCACATTTCATTAGAAACACCTGCACAAGGGAGGGCTAAGCCCTCATTGCAGTATGTTGTTGCACTAATTACAGTTTGTTTTGCATGACAATTTTTTTCCTCCTTCTTAATCCAAAACTGTTGACTTGGCTTATTTTCCTTTTTTTGGCTCTAGCTGTAACCGAGGACTGAACACAATCAAATCTAGGTCTGCAGCTATGTGCATATACAAAGCTACATGCTACATATTGATTATGGCAGGTCTAATCTGCACAAGGAATCTCTAAATATAAAATGTGATTCTTGACTTGGCTCATTTTGAGGTTTTACATTTGTTACCATAATTAAGATTTCCATGGGAAGCTTATGTTCAGCTGCTATGTAGTTAACCTTTCTTTCCTCCCTACCACCAGAAAAACCCAAAGTTAAATCTGCAAGCAAATCTAGATGAAAAGTGCAGATAAGCTCATAATGACATAGGAAAAGTACATTTTCATACTATGAAACTATGTCAAAGGTATTAAAAAGAATGCATCAAAAACAAGTCACTGCCAATGCTACCATTTTTCCATACTGAGGTGAAGGGTCTGTGCCCACTGCGGTCACTTTTCCCTGTTGTGGAACAGAAGCCCCCTGCAACCAAAGCCCCACATGCTTTGGCTGAAGATTGCTAGTCCTTGGACTAATATACACTGACTCCAAATCTAGTTGATACTTTCCATAAAAAATGGCCTCTTCCTAACAGAATTCTTTGTCCAGAAATTGTAAACATCATGGATTTTTTTCTATTTTTTGGTAAACCTTTTGTGGCATTTCTTTTTAATTTTGTTTAATCCAACTTTATTGACGTCATTAGTGATATCTTTCGTTAACCAGAAACTTAGCTCTGAATAGGAAAACACTCTTTTGTCAATTAAATATTGAAATAACCATATCAAAGTCTAATTTCTTTAAGATGTCACCTAATATGTCAAAAAATGGAAAATGTTTGCATTTTGCAGGGTTAGGCCCAAATATTGACATTTTTCATGAAATCTTTTCTTTTTTTCTGATTTATTTTTATATCGCCAGGGGTTTTTCCAGAGTATAGATTTCCTGACTTCTACCCACCTTATGAGACACTTTCTCTGCCACTAATGACAATGTTACCAGGAGTATTAGCCTCCTAATAGGCAGCTCTTATGCGGGGAGACTGAAAAAAGAGCCATGGTTGCTCTCTGCCAATTGTTTTAAACAACTTGTAGAGAGCAAGTGATCCCTCTGCTTTTAATGGGATGAAGCAAAATTCATTCTCTGTTGCACTTCAATGGGTGTGCACCTTGGGAGGCTAGTCATCAAAGTCAGAGCCTTATTAAAATACTCAGTGCTCATCCTAGTATTCTCTCTGCCACAGACTTTCAAGGAAGACCTAATGCACCAGTGAAAGTCCTAAAGTAACCAGTACTAGATGGTTTATTAGTATGTATAAACCCTGAGTAATATTAATCCCCAAATTAAACCATTATGCTGTTATGAAGCATTATGTAGCAATTCCATGAAAGTTGTCAAAGCCAAGTAAGCTTGTCTATGAATTGGGTGGAAAATGTCATGCAGTGAGCAATGCTTGGATCTGTGAACAAGTGAAAAGAATCCGGATTCACCCTCCAAAACAGTTCAAGTAGGCACTTAACTCATAAAAGAAGGAGGAGTGGAGGGGAGGATCTTATATTACCACTGAAATCATGTTGAAAGAATGTACAAACTGTGCACAACATCAGTGGGATTTGGACTGAAGTTTCTACCATTAGCATCCCTCTCTTTATTTCGTCTCTTAAGTAGGATAGTTACCATTATGGTAAGATGATGTGTGAACCAGGGCATGCTAAGGCACTATTGTGTCAATGTTCAAGAACGTAAGCCTCCAGAAAGAGTGGTTCAGTCCCTGAAAAGCAACTTGCTTGCAGAAAGGGCTTAATTTTTAAACTCAGAGGTACAGAGGAAAAGGAGTGTAAAAGAGCGGGTGTCTAGAGGGAGATATCAGGAGACTTCCTCTAGGAAATGGTTCCATAGCAAGTGCCTCAGATTGAACAAATACTAATTTTCTACTATCTTCCCAAATTCATGACACAATGGACTGAAGGCTCCATATATCTAAAATCAATCCCAGCCTCAGGTCAATCCATCCCCAGTCCCTATTAATCTACTTTCTGTTCCACTGCTCTGGCCATAGAATGGGACTCCCATGCAAGAGTACATTGAGACCCTCAGAGCAGGAGGCAAAGGTCTCTGTCATTCTCTCTCAAGTCCCAGTCCAGACGGTATGGGGAAAGCCAAGTCCTTTCAAAAAGTTACCTCCCTTTTCCAGGACCAAATTAACAGGGATGTCCAGCAGCATCCCTGGCAGGAGACCAATGGTTGCAGGCCAGCTGGCCTTCAGTGGAGCTGTCAAGTTCACTGTGCCTTATTTGAGGCCCGTTAAGCCACCCTTGCAATGTTTGGGGAGCCTCTGTCATGAATCCTTTACGCTTGGAGGTGGTTAAACTATATGAATGATGATATTTGGCACTTGTCTAACATTTTTCCTATGAGGAAAGCCAATGAGTCTGAAGCAGCTGGGTTTGGCCTCCTCCTCCTCCCTGCTATATTAACATATTAGGTGTCAAGGAAGACCCAGGGCAGCTTCAGGAAGAGCAGGGTGGGAAGGAGTAAGCTTTGATCGTCTGCTTCACACATCTAAGCATAGCTTCTAAGAGCCAGGAGGAGGAACTGCAAATGCGGCCTTAATCAGCATCTGCAGCCCCATTTACACACACCACTGTAGCAAAGCTGAATGAAAGAGACACTCCAGGCAGATGCATGATTATCCTGTAGCTGGTGGACACTTAATAAATATACGGCTGTGGCTATTGTCTCTACCACTGGTGGTGAAAGTTGTTGGCAACTCAGTTCCTGACCCCAAGAAAGTTCCTGCTCCTCCCTTTAGTTACCTTCCACCACTGCATCCTCCAGAACTGCCTAAAGTAGTGATGTCTTTGGCTCCCCCTGCTGCTTATGGTCCAAAGGCATCTGATACTGTCCCCACCTTCTGGAGGTGGTTGGCAGTTGCTGCTGATGTCTTTGGCTGCACTGTTTGTCTGATGATCAGGGCCATGTAGATAATTCTTTCCTCCACCAAGTTTTTTTTTTAAATAGACATGCATTTTAAAGAACAATTTGGAAAATATGTTGATTTAAATCAGTTCCATTCTTAAAATCAGTTCAAGATGTTCACTCCTGAAGCCATCAGAGACTGGTAGCACAGTACAGCCAGCCTACTCAACTCTAGCAGCTCTCTTTAGAGAAATGCTTTGTCACTTTAATGCAGAAACCACATGGGGAAAGAAGAAGTGTGTGGATTGCAGAATATCTAGTGATGCTTAAAAAGTGTGCAGTCCATCCTTTATCCAGGGCTCTCTGCAGCACTGTCTTGAGAATTTAACATAGTATTCTAATAGGTTCCTAATAGGTCTTCTCCAATTCTAACCTTATGAACCTGACATTTTCTGACAAATTAGCTGAGGTAGCCTGTACCAATAAAAAACTCCTGTTGTGGTAGGAACCCACCTTTTCGGCAAAGACTGTTTCTGTCATGTTATCAGCAGAACAAGACTAGTGTGGCATGCCACACCTTCTACCCTCAAATTACTCAGGCTCTAAGTCAATCATTACTGTTACACTGGATATCACCATTCTTCACAACACAGTCACCTGTTCTTTTTTGACAAAGAGGTGTTCCAAAAGCATTCCTGACCCCGCTCGGCATTTGAGCCTATTATCAGTGTCGAAGGGCATAGGTGGGGGAGAATGACTGGAAAGGTGGCTGAGAAAATGAAAGATGCAATGAAAGGAACAAATCAAAGGGTCTTCTTCTTTTTGAGTCTGCCATAAACTAGATGGGTTTTTTTCCCCAGAAATGTGCACAAGTGATGGCTCTTTCCATTGTCGCAGTGAGGTCCTCCTTCATACAGGTCCCACAAGGAGTCAGCAAACAGACATGTGCTCCATAGCCTGCACTTCACCATCCTCACATACATTAATGTAAATAGAGTAGCCCCATTTGATCGTGTTTGTTTTTGATCTTCCAGTTTGCATGCACAGGAATCATCATGTTGGGCAATCTAGATCCACTCCTTGGAAGGTCCTCCTGGGTTTCCAGGTCCATTTCGGAGCACCTGATTGCACATAATGTTTCCTTTCATAACCTCAGCCGTGTTCTGTCAACTACTGTGGACAAAGCAACACTGATCACAAACTCTTTTGTGTTTTAAGCTGTTTAGTTACTGCAGTGACCATCAACTGGATACCTGGGGTCTTCCATTGGCCATGATCTTTCTTTTGGTCCACTAGCTTTCTTCTGATATCAGGTGGTGCAATGCCAGCCAGTAAGTACAGGCTATCCTTTAGTGTTGGCTTTATACATCAAGTTATTTCATAACAGCTGTCATTTAGAACTGGGTCCATTTTCTTGGTATAAACTGGTCATTCCTATAGTGGACATGCATACTCGACAGTGGAGTAACACAAGGCAATATCAGTGCTTTGTAATGTACCTGGGTAATCAAAGAGTAGGACTGCCAAGTATGGATGTCAAATGAACATTAATACTAATGGGACATTATAAAGAACCAAAATAAATGTAAAGGGAATTAGGTCTTTGAATTAAGCAATAAGTTATGACCATGTTTGTATTTGTTAGTCAATATACAACAAGCACATATTGAGCATGCTTCAGCATGAGAAATTCTTATGGAAGGTCTTGCAGTTCTTGTGGTACACAGAAAATACATTTTTAAGGTACAACCATTATGATTTTCTCATGTGGGATCTAACTGAAATCCCACTAAAGTCAATGGGAGTCTCCATTGATTTCATTAAACATCAGCTCGCGTCCTTATTGCAGTGGATTGAATTGGCTATATTACATAAGCAGAGAAATCCATTCTTTCCAGTGGATAACAACAGTTTTCAGTGCAGGAGAGCCATAGCTGCCATTGAAGAGTTGGCATATTATTTAAAATAATCTGGCAACATTCGGAGACATGTACTCTTGAAAGAATATCTGGAAACAGAGAACGTCCTAACTGTGGTTGAAACTTAAACTGGTGTCCATAATGTCTGAGGAGTGAGTTCCAGCCTTCTATTCATCTGCTTCCAATATGTCTCTTTCTTCTTCATGTTTCCCCTATCTTATTACTTGCTTTTCCCATTCTAAAGTTTCATTTCATGAGTGCAGAACAGTACATAGTGTGTAATGTGGATTACAAGATGTCCATTGGCTTCTTTGTGTAGCTTTAACAATATTATTGACTTTGATCTTTGGCATTTTTGTGATTTACAGCTTTTTGTAATGCAAATTATACCCATTGTATACAATATACAGTGCTGTAGTATGAACTAAATATTTAATTGGGATAGGTAAACTATTTTATTTTTTTAGCATAGATATTTTAGAGGCAAAAACATCTTTTACACGTTTAAGCCTTTTTTTTCAGCTTTTCTATCTGCTATTTTATAGGTTCCCTTTTTACTAGGAATCCACTGTGTATCATTTCGAGGCAGTGGAAAACAAGGATCAAAATACTTTAAGAAAATCTAAAGACACATTAAAATAACTAATCTATGGCATCAAATTCAGAGCTTTCAAGACATCCCAGTGATGCTGCATGCTACTGGCAAGTGTCCAGTTTTAATGTTGCAAAACTCTTGGCTGTGAGTTTTGAAAATGGGTCTCTAAAGTTAAGTTCCTAAATCCACATTTAAGCATTTTAAACCAGAAATGTCTTTCAGAAGACATGCAGACCTCCAGCTCGTATGGTATTGAAAATAGATAATTTGTTTAGGTGTCTAAATTGACACCTAAACCTAGTTGCCAAGTTCAGATAGGTACCCTAATTGTTTAATTGTTGGCTGCCATACACAATACAGTTTTGCAATGCACAAGAGACAGAGCTGTAAATTAATCACTGGTGGGGATTAGTTTAGTTATATGGTAGGTAAATAAAGATATTTTCCCTTTCTTTTTAATGCAATATATATTTAATAATCTCTGTGGTTTCATATTTGCATTCTCTTTTGCTGAATTAGAAGTAAAGACCCTGGTAATATTCCCATTGAGGCTGATGGCAAAACCCTTTTTGGCTTTGGTAAGAACAGAAGTGAAAAAGAGTTTATTACATAGAGTGATAAAGTTTGACTAATCTCCAAAAAAGCTTTGGTCTGAGTTCAGATGCTAAAGAGGATATGGAAGAAATTTCATTTATTATATCTATTTGTGTACTGTAAAAGGTGATGAAAACAAGAATGAATAAAATGTATAGCCAGTGGAATCTTTATGAATTATCCTTATGAAAAATAACATCAGTGCAAAAATATGTATCATTATCCAACAGAGAAAAAACTTGGCAACTCTTGTTGAAATGTACAGCATTAATCAGATCAAACATAAGGCAGTAATATAGTTATACTCAGAGAGAGAGATGTTCAAACCGGCGTGCCTAAACTTTGGTGACTAGAGATTTGGATATCACATTCCTAGGAACATTACTGGGTCTAGTTGTTCACCCAGCAACCTGGTAGGGCAACCCTCTCTTTCAGTCCCATAGGCATCATTGAATACCTCAGACTAAGTATTTTACTGGGGTTCCTAAAAAAACTGATTTCATTTTGAGATGTGCCCCTCTTACATCCCTTTGATTGCTATCTTTCTGCTGCACTTTGCACATATGTATGATAGCAGTAAATCAAAGCCATAGAGCTACCGGTAAATTCCCTTTTGTGTGTATATACGGCTTGGTTTCCCAGAGACAGTGCATAACTTTTCTACTTTAAGTTACCTTAGTTAAGTAAATGCTACCACTCATACTTTATATGTAAATAGCATTTTTAAATCACTTTGCTTCAGACCTAAAGAATGCACTGCATTTGAAATCTTGTCTAAATCTATCCTATGTAGTTGGTTCAACAAGATATCACCTACAAAAATCCTTTCTTCTTGCATATTCTATACCTTGTACAGGAGAGATCGAGTAGATAAAAGGGGCGGGGGTGTAGCTCTCTATGTTAAGGAAAGCTATACATCCCTGCAAGCTGATGTGGGTGACCAGAGTGGACAGCTGGAGACCGTCTGGGTTAAAATTTGTGGGGAACACGGCACAGGGGACACAATGATGAGACTCTACTACAGACCTCCCACCCAAAGTCAAGAGCTTGACTGGGAGTTCGCCCGGGAACTGGCTAAGGCCAAATGCTCCAGGACCATGGTTGTCATGGGTGACTTCAGCTACCCAGACATCTCATGGGAGGATCACTCAGCAAAATCAGAACGGTTGCAAAGCTTCCTATTATGCATGGATGACCTCTACCTAACTCAAGAAATCTACGGGCCAGCGAGAGGTAAAGTGCTACTTGACCTGGTACTGGCTGCTGGGGATGACCTAATCCATGACCTAGTGATTGATGGGAAGCTGGGTGACAGCGACCATGAGCTGATCACCTTCACCATCCACCATAAACCTGGCAAGTCAGTCAGCAACACTGAAGTCCTTGACTTCAGGAAAGCCGACTTTGACAAGCTCAGGAGGCTTGTCAGTGAGGCTCTAAGGGACCACAACTGCAGGGAGAGGGGAGTTCAGGACGAGTGGTTGCTCCTCAAGGAAGCAATCCTCAATGCACAAGCTAATTCTATTCCATCTCAGAGGAAAGGCAGCAAGAGGGCACAGCAGCCCCCCTGGCTCTCCAGGGATCTAGCAGAGCTCCTGAGGCTAAAAAGACAAGGTTGAATGTTTATAAACTCCTGCAAGATCATTTCAGGCTGGACATAAGAAAGAATTTCTTCACTGTCTGAGCCCCCAAGGTCTGGAATAGCCTGCCACCAGAGGTGGTTCAAGCACCAACATTGAACGCCTTCAAGAGAAATGTGGATGCTTATCTTGCTGCGATCCTATGACCCCAGCTGACTTCTTGCCCTTTGGGTGGGGTGCTGGACTCATTGATCTTCTGAGGTCCCTTCCAGCCCTAATGCCTATGAAATCTATGAAATTTCCTGAACCATCATGACTACAACATCACTCGATCGCTAGCAAAACACGTAATTCTAGTTTTATTCTTACCCTTTAATCCAAAATATAAGGAGAATGACAGGTGGAAGAAAAAATGGAAGAGCTGAAGAGTGATTTCTAATACTAACAAAGTTACTGAAGTCATAAATATCTAGGAGGATGATAGTTCTAATGCTAAACATCGAAGTAAAATTTAATGAGGCATTCTCATACAGAAAAAAATAAACAGTGGCCACAGGGTTAGGGATACAAGGGGTTAGGAACGTAGTGATTTGGGTGTAAAGCAGACAGAAGCGGACAGACACCAGAATCAGATGTGAGACTGTCAAGAGTGATGTTTGATGAACATATGCCAAAGAATGTTACATTATTTGCATGCATTCGGCTACAGACAGAAATACTTCTGCTTAAGGTCAAATCACCGTGGGAGGAACCTTTACAGGGAGTGAGCTGCTTGGCATGTTGACTGCAGCGCTGAGCACTTCATATTGTTTCTGCCCAGAGTCCCTAGTTCATGCCGAGCCTGTGCTGGGCACTCTGAAGAGAAAAGGGACTCATCCTGTCAGGGAAGATTTATTTATGCTGCAGGTTTACATGTACCTCTCAGTAAATGATTAGTAAGTTAGTCTGATTGTTGATGTATCTGTTTTTAATTCTCCAAGTCGGGCCAGAAACATGGAATCATTTTTCATTCATTTAAATTGAAATAATTGGTAAGTCAGCATCATTGTAGCTTGGTGTTCCCCTATGTTCTTACATGTTTGTTGTAATAGTAATTAATCTTGAGCTGATTCTATTTCCAAGACTAGTTCAATTCTTTCTTTACTATTCTTTTACATTTCCAAGAGCCCTGAGGCTAGACTCTTTAAATATATTTTTCCTTTGTTTTCTCTTCCCTTTTGGAAGCTGTATTGTTTTAAGTAGTTGCAATATTTAAGCAAATAAGATTTTTTTTTTTGCTGGGGAACCTAACAAAAACTGGCCTTATTGTTACTCTTACCTCCCTCTGATGTTTAGGGTCTACCAGCAACAGCTTTATGCTTTGCAACAGCTACTTGATCAGTTACAATAAAAGAAGAGCTGGACCCAATTAAAGAAAGTTTAAATGCAAGTAGAAGGTAAAGTTAAGCATTGTTCCTCTTGACCTTGTGAAATTCTGTAACGGTAGTGCAGATATGCTGCTTTTTGTCTACACTTTGGGTTTCGTTAGAGCGGTCCCTTTAACAGTAAGAAGTGCCATCATTAATTGGTACTCATGCAAGCTTTATAGGATACTGAGGTCCTGACAACCTCATGCTATGAGTTCATTAATTACAAGAATAGACATGCTGCCTCTGAGGCTTGCCAGTGTGTCGCCTCCAACTCTTCAATGGCGTATGTTTATGCAAACGTGAAGAATTCTGACACCCACTGTGCTTTGCAGGGTGAAAACGGAAATGACAGTACATTTACAAGTGCTGTCGTCCACCCGTTATGCTAGGTTGTTTGGCTTTCATCAAATGCAAGAGGGACTACGGTAAGCATTAGAAATTCTGAGGTAACAACATCTGTATTATACGCTTCAAAGCTGCCAGGGGAGGGGGAATGGTATTACGCACACAGAGCAGTGAGGACTATTAGACTGTGGTATTGTCTCAAAAGAGAAGAGGCTGTGTAAGGCACAATTGTTTTGGCTAAATTAGAATTAGGAAGCATTAAATGCTTTAGATTATGCTGGAAAGAAGCGTCTGAGTGGACACAGCTTTTTTTGCATTTCTTCCTCCAGAGACTTCTATAAAGGTATTTTGTGAACAACAAATAATAGGCAATGGGCCAAAAACTCAGCTGGCATAAATCAATGTAGTTTCATTAGATCGCTATTTCCCAAACTTTTGATACCTAAAACAACTTTTTTTCCCCGGATTAAAATTGGTGGCACACTTCAGTTTTAAACCCAAAAAGGTGTGTGTCTCTATTATATACAACTTATACAGTGGTGCCCAACCTTTTGGCCGCAGGGGACCAGGGCTTGATCTCACTGCATGGAGCCAGCCTGTCTGGGGCCCAATCCCCCGGTATAGAGCCTGGAAGTTTGGCTGCAGGGAGCGGTGGCAGTGTTAATCGCCACTGCTACCCACTGTCAAACTTTTGGACCTGTGGGAGCCCCGCAGGCCAATCCAATATTGAGAAAGTATCAGTTTTTGCAGCACACTTCTGCCGCTCTTGCGGCATATTAGTGTGCTGTGGCACATCTTTTAGGAACCAATGCACTGAATTCAATAGATGTACATCGGTTCACACCACGAGAGAATATGGCAAAATTCTGTCATGTCTCCCAGTTGCAATGAGTCATCCTACTGAAATATAAACCAATTCTAGGTCAGTTTAATTTTTAAATGTAGTAGTTAGTTTCCTAACTATTAGCACTGAGGCAACTATCTGTGATTTATGAATGTCTGAAGTATATTTATAAGTATGGTGAAAATACTCCCTTCTTTCTCCCCAAAGGTTTAGCCTTACTTGCTTCTTAACATCAGTTCATCTTTAGATCCTGTGGAAACAACACCAAAACCAAACATGAAACAGGAATGAGCTCACACCATCTGCAGAGACTTCTTTTTGGGACATGAAGTGTTTAGCTAAGGAAGATCCCCAACAGGGCAGCAAGAGTTCAAATAAAACTCTTCTGTAATGAATGTATTTTAAGGGTGTTAACAGTGATACAAAATGCTGCACTAACTGGTACTCTTTCCAGAATTCATTACAAAGACATTTCTAAAATAGAAATTAGCTTCATGAACAGATGTCAGACTTTAAACACTTGGCTGAAACAAAAAGCTTTATACAGAAACTACAGAATAAGTTCAGGAGATGTTTATTAAGACGTTAAACGTAGTAATAGTAATATTTCCAAATGTGGCATTCTGCTCGTTATGCATACGGTGAACTTCTTGGTAATACAGCTATATATAAATGAACATAATAACGAAGACAATTGACATCTTCATACTTAGCACTTAATCGATTGGTGGCAATGGAGATGCCAGCTAAGTTGGTATCGAACACTGTCATAACATAAATAATGAGTCTTCACAGTATGTTTCTAAAGTTAGTCAGCAAGTCTTATTATTTCCTAGTGATCTAATGGAAAGCATAAAATTAAGCAACTTGTTTGCAATTAAGCAAATTAAGGAACATAAAGAATTGGTATGAGAGTTCAGAGTAGAAGTAAGACATCAGCAGGAAGAAGTTTGCACGGGAGGATGATATATGAGCATAGCTGGTTGCTGAACTGTGACAGCACTGAGATAACCTAAGTAACTTGAGATACAACAGATAACACTAATTTTGGAAAATCAGTGGTCCCCTCCCCTTCCAGAATGCTGCAAGTTTAGGACATAAATTTTTGTTGTTGGAGATCTTCAGCCCTCCAAAAAGAAGTCAGAAGCTGTACTGATCAGTGAAATAACTTGATTGGCAAGGCCAAATCTCTTCCTTGACTAAAGCAGAGCTATAGATACTTCATATTTTCTTTCATCGTCCTATCTCATGGACTCTTTGATACTTCAGTTTAGATCAGAGAGTCCCCAAAGCCCCCTGATGTTGGTAGTTACAATTTCTTGTTTAAACTGTCTGCTAGAGTGCTGTCCTTGCCAGGAAAACAAAGGGTGAAGGCCTGAGTGAACACTGAACACTTTGTTCCTTTTATCTGATGTTCGCCTACAAAGTGGATGAGACTGAGTTTCCACAGTCAATTAATGCACTACAAAAGATTTCTCCACGATTTGTCTGCCAAGACCTGTCTCGCTGTATGGTGTAGGAGAGCTGTGAAAGTAAATTAAATTGCCCTCTGGCCCAAAATAAATATTTTGTGTAAAGTTTTGGCTTTTTGGATATCTGAAGATCTTGAATAATACAGTGGTCCAGGAGCTTGCCTCAGAAGGCTATTTTAGAAATATCTATTATATCAGAGCTGATAGAAAAGAGAAAGGATGAATGGCACCTTTGCAGGCATTCTCAAAGTTTACGTATGCTACCCTTTTTGAGCCTAGCAGTTAGCCAACTTTATTTTCTTAAAGGTTATTCCAATAAGGAGGACAACCTGGCGGTGGAACGTGGTATCTTTACTGCAATCCCATTCATTTGCAAAATTATACAAAGTCCTGCTTCCTGGAATGCATGAGGAATTTCCCAGAACCAAGTTTTCTTGCTCAGAGCCCCAAAGCTTTATCACCTAGAAATCTGACCTGACTTTAGACTTTTCTCTGAGCTAAAGGGCAGAGCTGGTTCAGCTTTTTTCTCAGTCTGTTTCTGAGTTGTTTGCCTGCTTCTGACCAGAGTCAGCAAAGTTTATCTGCTCACACCACTTACATTCTTGAACAGTCTTATTTTTACTATTGTTCTGGGCAGAAATGTATGTTTAATTCTGTCTCGTGACTATTTAAAGAAAAGAGCAGGAGTCAAACCTACCTGTTTCAATGTGCTTTGACCCAGCCCATACATAACACAGGGGGCTTGAATCTTCTGAAGCATGATCACAGTGATGTCATGTTGCCATGTGGAGAACAGTGTGCAATCTTTAATGAAGCTTGGAAAAGATCACATTTGAAAATCTGGGAAGTAATGCCATACAAATACAAGGAGCCATATTTCTCATGAAGCCCTTTTATGACCTGATGCCCTTTTATGACTTAGACTGAACAGAGAAAATTGATGTCTGCAAATTTGATTGCAAAATTGATTTGCAAATTTCCAAGCAGTAACAGTGTGTTTGATAGTTAGAAGAACAGCTGTTAGAAACTCCAACTATGCCCTATAGTTACAAGCAGGGTAAACTTTTTTTTTCTAGGATCAAGGAATGCAGGATGAGTATCTTCCTGCTAAGTGGCCCTCATAGGTACCAGATACCAGAGAATCACCTTTCCAGCATGTAATGTATTTTACTTCAACCCAGGCTCCTTCCAGGGATCAGTTCTGCCATGTATAATAGCCTAAACAATGGGAGTGGCAGTAGCCAAAATAATGAATGCCAGAAGAACCTGACCTCCTTCAAATTAAAGACAAGCACTATGTTAACTGACAGATAATGCAACAGCTCCAAAACAACAGAGTTGCTGGGTAAGCGTTCCTCTCCCTACATGTATTAGAAGCTGTGGGGTCTCTGAAGCAGACAGGTGGCTTTTGGGACTGGGGAGAATGGTTTTCCGTGGCCCCTTAGGTTTTAGTAATAAAAAAAAAAACACTAACAAAATATTAGCTCTTTAACAGGAGCAAGCTAGATAAAGTGCCAAAATAAACCTTGGACTCACTGGGCACATCTACACATGCCCCTGACTGCACAGTTGGCACTATGCAGTCATTTAGTACTTGGTAAAATGAGTACTAACGCACTACACAGTACTTGCTGGTACTGCACAGTCCTGGCAGCACACGGGTCATTTTCAACCCTACTGTGCAGTACCAGCAGTGTCACTGTTAGTGCCTACCAATGCTGCATCACCACAGCAATGAGCGATGTCACCATAGCTCATTGCTCCAGTGACACAGTATGTCATGTAGTGCCCGCTGTCATCTTCACATAAACCAAAATATTTCATCAAATTGCCCCAAACCAAGCAGTTGCTGTCTGACATATCACAATTAGAGGACAGTTCTTGGAGAATGTTGAGTATTTCCCTGACATAGGTAGTCACCTTTCCCAAAAAGTAAATGTAGAAGGTATTCAATACTGAATAAAATCTGCCTATTCTGCCTTTGGACATCTATGAAATCATATCTTTGATGATTACGACATCAGGACCCAAACCAAAACCAAACTTCTTGTCTACCAAGCTATTGCCATCTCTACCCTGATGTATGGTTGTGAAACCTAGGCAACATATTGGAAACACCTGAAAGCCTTGGAATGTTACCATCCGCGATATCTTTGGAAAATCTGCCATCTCAATTGGAAGGATGGATGAAAGTCCTCCATATCAGTTGGAAGGATGGATGAAAGTCCTCCATATCAGTTGGAAGGATGCCAGCAGTCTGGCTTAAGCAAATGCCATCAGTCTTGATGCCATGTTAATAAGATACCAGCTCTGTTGTATAGGATATGACATAAGGATGCCTGACAACTGGATCCTAAAACAGGTCCTATACTCTCAACTCACCGATGGTCACCGCTTTAGAAGTTGGCAAAAGAAGGAAAACCTTGAAGGCCAATCTGAAGAAATGCAATATTAACATCAATACCTGGGAGACTTGAGCATTGTGAAATATAACAAGGCATTGATCATTTCAAGCAAACTCACCTCACTATGGAGGTGAGTAGGCTAGAGAAACAAAGGGAAAGAGCTATAACTTGACATCACCAAGATCCACTGCTCCTTCTGCAATAGGCCTTTTATGATCAGGTCACCAAATCGTTAGACGCAGGGGTTGCTGTGGATGTGGTCTTTCTGGACTTCCGGAAGGCTTTCGACACTGTTTCTCACC
>JAGPOW010000261.1:175617774-175648853 GCA_030014935.1 Caiman crocodilus
CCCGGTGCTCTTTCCTGCCAAGGCAGGGGGTCGGACTAGATGATCTGCCCAGGTCCCTTCCGACTCTAGATACTATGATACTATGATACTATGATAGTATGCCATGTCCACAATCAAACATGCAAATCTCAGTTTGCCTCTTTATTCATCTCTGAACACACCAGTGACTCCCCTATCTACTAGAAAGCTGTCATCCTCATATCAAGGTACTGCCAACATTGAAGCACTTAAAGGTTCAGAGATTTTTTCAACCAAAAAAGGTAGGAAAAAAATTATGACTCTATGATTTTGTCCCTGAACTATTTTAACCAGCTCTTCTTTGCTAATAGAAAGGAACTGAGATTCATGATCTTATATTACCTTTCAGAAATCAGTGGCAGACAACTATCATGACAATGAGGATCAATATTGACCGGTCCCAGAAGAAAATCTAAGAGGTCAAATAGTTTCTCAAAGTATTTGTGTATGAGAATATGGATACACACACTATATATTGAGGCCTGCTTGGGTAGGGAGAGGGTCTTCATGCAGATACACTTTGAGACCTAGAGAAGTGAAGCTATGCCAAAATCCTTCCTCTGCACAACAAAAGCCTAGGAAGTGAGCTGTTTTACTCATTGGTAAATGAGGTTGGGAAATGGGGTTATTCCTACCAAGTGCAAAGTTTTAGGCAGAGTTGTGAGCTTTCATGCTGATCCAGCCTACAGCATGGACCTTGGAACAGTATTCTTCCTCTGCAGCTGTGCTGGCTGGCAGCCCTGGCCAGGTACTGTCCAGAGCCAACCATTTGGACAGAGTGGTCAGAAGCAGGGTAGAAAATACCCAGATCTGGGGTGGGGAGGGGGGTGGGGGGAAGTGGAGGTAGCAGTTAATAAGGACAACTACACATTGCCCATCCTGGGATTAGCAAACAAATGTAGACAGCTCATTGCAGTGGAGGAGGAGTTGGCTCAGAGAAAGCCAGTACATTGGAGCAAGTAGGACCCAAAGATTGCACATTTGGTAGGAAAATGAACTCCATAGAGTTAAGTGCAAGTTATCCTATTGTGCCTGTGGCAAATTCTCTTCTACTGAAAAGCCAGTAACTTGAAGGGAGTTACACCAGTAACAAGTTTGGGTTTCTTAGAGACTTAAGTCCTATTCAAAACTACAAGCAAGGGCTGATCACATTTTTTTACTTCCTTTTAAATGCAGTATCAGTTTTCCACATAAATTTTAGTGTCTGTAAATTTAAGTTTCTTTTCTGACAGAGTTCCAGATAAGATTACTAGTAGTGGTACTGCTAATAATAATAGAAATCCATTACACAGCACAGGATCAATCAGCCTGTCATATATGTGTGTAACATGATTCTTCCTTACAGGAAACTTTTTGTACATTTCCTGAATTAGCAGCTGCACTTTGCTAAATTAGATTGGGATGAACAGTGTTAATAACCTGTATATGAAATGATAAATGCTTTTTAAAAACAGTGAATGGATCCAAGAACACTATGATTTGAGATCTGGCAATTTTCAAACTGGTAACAATTGTGCTATAGCCAAGAGCATTGCAAGGCAAACTATAATCATTCCAAACCAAAGAAATAGCTCATTGCTTCTACTGGTATTACATCACTTTTCCAATTGAAATACAGCATCCCAAATTAAGCATGCATGGTGAGTATGTGTGATAAAAAATGTACCCCAACCATGAGGCAAAACATCCATCAGTGGTTTGTGACTTTGAGAGCTATTTGTTAACCTCCCTCTGTAGGAAGATGTTCCTATATGTACCCACAGCATATCTTTGATACTTCTAGATGCAAATAACTTAACTAGATTATTGACAGTGGTAGGTATCAATCTTGTCTCATCGTTCATTTATGAAAAACTCACATAATCACTTTTTTAAAAAACAGATAGCTTTATAGAATAGTTCATGACACATATACTCATTAGGCTGGGAATATGTGGAGGCAAATTGATTTTACCTGTACCATAGATGCCACAAAAACTGAGACAGCAAATATGCTTGAGATTGATTGCAGTCTAGCAAATTCAGATTGCTTTTGCCAGCACTTATTGTAAGACTCCCCTTTTGTGAGGAAATATTGTGTTATTTTGTGAATAATATAGTTAGTTTAAGGACAAACTGTTTCCATTGAAAAAGAATGTGGTTACAGCACCTGGAAGGGACTTTTAGGTTACTGAATTCAGTCCTGTCCTATCACAGACAATCAGGGTATATGTTATGTTACCCTTCATAGACTGGTCAAGTTCTGTTTTTAAAAGTAGTTAGATTTCTTGCCCTCACTAGTCCTTTTGGAAGGCCATTCCAGAACCTCACTCTTGTTTGTTATAAACCAGCCTCTAATTTTCAGTTAAACCTTATTCTTAGCTTCTTCATACTATTTGTTCTTATGCCAACATGTCCATTAGTTTGAATAGCTCTTCTCTCTCTTTGGTACTTACTCCCTTGGTGTATTTATAGAAAGCAATCATATTCACTCTTGGCCTTTATATTGCTAAGTTAAGCAAGTTAAGCTCTTTGCCCTGTAATCTTGCTGCCATTGTGTGTGCACCAAATCTGTTGCCCCTTGTTCCATTTACCGATCTCTCTTGCCAACAGGCTCACAGCTTTGCAGCTAGCCACCCTACAGGGGACCCTGTTACACATAGACAATGAGAAATGTACATACTTTTCCAGATATGGCATAAGTAGTGTCATGTACTATAGTATGTACTTCCCTGGCTGTCCTGACATGTTTTAGGATTTTTCCCTTTTTCACAGTTGCATTGCACTGATGACTCCTCGTTATTCTGTGACTACCTAATATAGCCATGAGAATGAGTGGAAAATCTCTTACAGAGGTTCAGGGGTATCACCATGGAGGTGACAGAAAATTTCAGTATGCAGTCTGGCAACCACTGATCCTCCTGAATCATGGTGTGTGCATGAGGACCACCCAGACCTTCAAAGCATATGCCTGGGCAGGAATTTTTGGAGGAGTAGTGGCTGTCGAGACCCTCCATCCTCCCTGTAGGCCACTGAGACAGAAACCAAAAACCAGACTGAGTCCACATGTTTGGTGCCTCCATGCTGTAGTTGTGTAAGTGTCTAGGAATCAAACCCAGGTCACCTGTGTGGCAGATAAAGAGTGTACCACTGAACCACAGGGGACCTTTTAGTACACAGTATGTAACATGTTCCTCCTGGCTGGTGAAAACCACAAAGTCTACCATGTTGCATTGATTATGTATGTTCCTCTGTCATGCTGGGTCATGGGTGGCCAGGTCTGGAACCACTTCAAGGTGCATATCAGGGTCAAGAGGAGTGAGCAGAATCCAGGGACAAGCCAGTCCGACAGAGCAGAGTCTAGGAACAAGCTGATTCAGGAAGCTGGGAAATCAGGTAGAGAGGAGACTCGGAGAGCAAGCCATGGGATCAAGCAGAGAGCAGAACCGGAGAGCAAGATAGATCAAGAAGCTGGGAGCCTGAGCAGGGAGCAGAGTCAGAGCACAAGGTGGAGGGAACAACAAAGCATTCTGGAGTCAGGTTGAGCCCGTTGCCCACATCTTTCCTGTTCCTGCTCAAGAGCTTTTATGGGGAAACAGAGGGTCAGCAGGCCCCAACTGGCCACTCTGATGACAAGGAGTGGGGAGAGGGCTATCGCCTGATGGCCAGCATTGCACAGTCCGAGTGGTCATCTGTAGGGTAACAGGCTGAGAGGAGCACAGCCTGTGCTGTGCTGTGCTGGCCAGGCCAAGGCCCCAGGTGGGAAGCTGCAGCCTGACACTCACTCAGAGACGGCAGAAAACCTACTACATTTAATTGTTAATCAATCTTTAAAAATCTTTGAAAATCTGGTTTTAAAAAAAGATGAAATATATACATTGTAGTATATATTTTAACTGTAGTATGTTACATCTCATGGGGTCATATGATTACACCTGAAAACTAGAGAACTGGTAACCTGAGAATTAGCAGGCCAGCCCTGTACAGGGGCTAGTAGGCTGAGCATTACTGGTTTAGAATAAGGATAGAAGCACAGATCATGAGACCTCTAGTTTTTTATTCTTGGCTGAAACAATAGTGGGAATTTAGGTAGGTATAATGTAATGACTTGTGTTGGGCTTTGTTCATGACTATTAGGAACTATAGTGCCATGAATCTTAATGAACATTCAGTTCATACTATGTAGTAAAAAACATTTCCTCAGTGGATATTTAATGATTAAAAAAGAGTTTGCAATATTTTGAAGTATTAGTACAGCAACAGCAGAAACCCACCTAGCCCTTTCTCCTTCAATCAGATAATCTCTAATCTTTTCATAGCTCAACATCAACTGAAAGACAGTAAAGAGATGTCTTGCAATTTGCCTATAAAGTCAATTAATCTGGATTTGATAGGCCACACCCGAGGAGTTAATTTGGAGTCAAATTCTCTCACTAAGATGTATGGACAAAGGCTAAGAGAATGACAGAGGTACAGAGGACCCAAAAGTTGACCTTTCTATGGGCTAAAACCTATATTTCAGTTATACTGATTATAGATCACCAGGGCTATTGCTGTGTGCAAAGAGGACAACAAGGCCAATTCTGAACTAGCTGAAGCATCTAAATTGCCTTCAGTTACAGATTCATGTACTGTAGTTCAATAATCCTACCTGGAAGTGACAAAGTCCTGGGTAATTGCAGTGAGTGCAACAGCAAAGGAGAAAGGTCACATCTTGTAGCCAATGTAGATAGAAAAAAAATTTGGAGCACAGGTACTATTTCATTTTGCTTTTAAAACATGTCAAGGTATCGTTAAAAAGTACCATTAACAGCCAGGCTTTAGTTCCACAGCTTGTCCTGAAGATATTTTTGTGAACTATAATTATTTATCGAGGCATTTTAGTTCAGCATTTTTCAATATTACAGTAAGTGTTCTTTATAGTACTTGAATACAGCACTACAGCAAATACATTTTGAAACAGGTTGACCAAAGTTCATTGCACTATTTGAAACACCTGACCAAACACACATTACATGTGTGTGCCTCCTTTATGTGTGTGTCAAAACTCTTTGACAGCCATGCTTCTAGCAGCTGCTATGGAAATAAAGAAGGAAGCTTTAAACAAGTATTGTCTTTGGCTAGCCTTGTTTGGTGTTTTTGGCTGGCTGGGACACAACTGGCTATTCAGTTATTCTACATTTCCTTCTGCTCTTTAAAAGAACCACCAGAGAAGGCAATTTCATTTGTGAGCAACAATTCTGACATCATGTAAGCACTGTATAGTATATACAATATTACCACCAATCTTTGAAATGTTATAGAGCTTTGCTTCCTGTGGCTTAATTTTCTCAAACTGCTATTTTGCAGTTTTGACTCCAGTGGCTTGTATGATAGAAAAAAGCAGCAGGTGTATGGGAACACATCATGCCTTGTAGCTTTTAGACTATACTCTTTGATTATACCTCATAATATTTCCCATAAAGCCCATCTGTCCTTTTCATCCACATCTGGAAGAGTAAAATTTTTGGAAAAAAAATAATCCTAAGGGCAATATCATTTTGGCAGAGTGCATGAGAGTACAAGGTGGAAATTATATGGAAGGGAGTAAAGTGCATTTAATATCCAGCCTCAGCAGCTCAGTTAAGAAAACTTTTGTTGGAGAAAAAAGGGCGAGGTCTTAAATGATGACTGGTAATTTCCACTGACTTGACATTTCACTTTCTACCGCTCTGCTTCAGTGGGAGTTGCAAGTCTTTGGCACTCCTTACATTTAACCCCTAAAGGTCAAAGTCATCCTGGTACAGAGCCCACACAAAGCCCCAGACACTGCCTGAGTCATCCTAAAGTTCAAGGTTAAGGGCCTAACAGCAGCCTGCATAGGAGTCTGTCAAGGTGACATAGTGTATTGTATTTAGGGATGAGCAAACTTTGTGAATCTGAACATGTGCTTTTGGGTTTGTTGAGATTTCAAAAGGAATGATGAGTTTTTGAACCCTTGTAAAAGGATACTTGAACCCACTGAGACAAAGTAATAGCCAGGAATCCAGTCTTTTGCAATGGGTAAGGGATATTTTTTTGGTATCTATTGGTTCTTTAGAATTTTCCCTTTTTTATGATGAATTCTAATTCCATCTGCTGTGCTTCATTATTCACCTTCTTTCTTCTCATAGTTGGGCTTTTTTTCTGTTCCTTTAGCAATTTTGCTCCTAAATGGTAAAATTTGTGTCCAAATTTGAATTTCCAATCCAGAATGTATGAATAGGTTGGAAGTCAGGCAAAATGAATGTGATCGATCCTAATTGTGAGTGTCTATACAACGAATGTGGGATACTAACTTGTATTGCTCATATACTGCTCCTACCTTTGACTACACAGAGCGTGTAAAATTCCAGCATAGATCCTCCACTGCCACCTGTAAACTGCCACAGGTCCTTGGAAATTGAGGGGCCTATTTATATCAGTCTCGGATTTACTCCTCTCTTTCTTCTTAGCAAGACGACAACTACAAATAACTCTTGGGATCAGTCGTTCCATAATATTAGAACCAAATGCTATGTAATCCCATTTACTCTGAAGGGAAGTTATGGCTGTAAGGGTGGTCAAATCTGGCCTCAATATATAAATGAAAGTTTTCTTCACAAGCCATTGACTACATTGTTCTTCTTCAAACACACAATAAATAAAGAAGAGCTGCATGAGAGATTAAGAATATTATTTAACTGAATTAATACAGTGGGGCAGATCCCCAACTGGGGTGAAGCTGAGTAGCCAAATTAATTTAAAAATACTGACTTTGTTAAGTGCCAGAACAAGTTAATAGCACCTGGTAGTCAACTGACAATAAGTGTTATAATAAATAATAGCAATAGAAAAATTAAGTGATATTTCGCAGTTAGCATATTTTATTTCAGAAGGTTCCAAAACATGTATCTATAATGGAATTTTTTAATCCAGAAATTCAGGCACAGCTGCAAAGAAAGAGGAAATATTGAATGGTCAACAAATCAATGTTGCCAGTTGAGCTAAATCTAGCAACTTTTATAGGTTTTAGCAGCAAAATATTTGTATTAAGGATTCTAGATCTGCATAGTATGTGTATGCTAATCTAATTGCCTAATACTGTGTTTAAAGACTTGCAAACACTACCTAAATCCATGGCAACTTTTGAGGTTTTTCTAGCAAATTTCTGCTTTGAGGAGTTGGCAACTTTGAGACATCGAAATGAAGACTTTATTATTTCACTTGAAACTCTGGGATGAGGTACAGTATGCAGGAACCGGTTATGCAGTTAGAATTTCGAGAGGATGCTGAAGTGACTCCAGGACTTGTGCACCAAGAGTCATAGGCTATTTAATGCCCGTAAGTACGTCAGTATATCATCTCATCTGAATGATATCTACTCCATTACCAGTGTCCCCTAAAACCAAACTGGTGCACTGACACAAGGAATGAGCGCCATTTGCTGAATTATGATCTTGCCATTAGAGCTATATGAAGCTTCGGGTGCTGATTCAATCTGGAGGAGATTCGGCACGATTTAGTGGTTGAATCTCTGAATCTGAATCAAATCAAGAGATCAATCAAAAGGTCCAAATTGATTAGAAGTTCCCTGAATCGATTTGGAAAAGATTCGGGCAGTCCATGCATGCTGCCACAGGGAGCTGGACCCGGACTCCATGCTGGTAAGTAGGGGGCAGGGGAGGGGGGACTGGAGAAGGGGGACCATGGGGGACCCCTGCCAGGCCCCATCCCCTGCCTGCTCCCCTAGCCCTCCTGAGTGCCCCCGCCCCCCACCATGGCTGCCCCACTCACCCCAGCTCCTGGCTCTCTAAAAAAAAAACCCCCAACTCACCGCCTACTGCTGGGTAGGGGGAGGCGATTCCTGCTGCCCCCCCCCCTAAATGGAGGGCTCTGCCACAAGCCCCCCAGCCCCCACCTGCTCTCCCTGCCCCCTCATGGCTGCCCTGCCCTGCCCTGCCCGCCTCAGCTGCTGACTCACCGGCTGCTGCAGTGGCCTTGGGGCTTCTGGGGGCTCGTGACAGAGCCCCCCCACAGCGTGGGACAGTGGGGTGCCGCAGGGATCGCCCACCTGACTGTGGGGTGCAGCAGCTGGTTAGCACTGGACTTTCTTTTTCTAAGAGCCGAGAGCAGGGGTCAGGTGGAGCAACATGGGGGGGCGGGGGATGGGAGAGCAGGTTGGGGGATGGGGCCGATTCAGAGATTCAGTGGATTTGATGGTGGCCAAATCGATTCAGGACAGTGATCTGAATCACTGAATTAAATCACTGAATCAAATCACTGCCCCCTGAATCGGACAAATCCGAAGTGAATACTAGCTGCGTTGTACAGGCCTACTTCCCATAGCATATGGTCTTTCATCTGATCTCTCCTAATCAAGTACTGCCCTTTCCTGACCTTGCTTTGCTTCTCAATGGAAGTACTCAGATGTTTTGCATTCAAACATGTTGATGGAAAACTAAGGTTTTTACTACATGAAGATTTTTGCCTATAATGCCTTCATTTTTTCATTAGAAAACATATACATCCCACATTGAAATATTTAAGCTGTGAAAATGCCAAAAATCCAAATATATATGAATTCTGCTCATTTCAAAGGTCTTTTTTTTGTCAAAGTCAAAATTTTCAGCTGACAATTTCAACAAAATGTTTTAACTGAAAAGTTCTAGGGGAAACATTTTCCTCCAAGCTCTATTTGTGAGGTCTTAAACCAGGACATTTAGCTACAAAGGGTATATTTTTTTGTTTCTATATTGATAGTATTAACTAACTTAGTAATGCACAGGTGATATACAACAGAACATTGCTTTTAGCTGTCTCTGTATGGTATTAGTAGCAATCTTTTGAGGCAAGGATTTTTTGTGATATATTGTATTGGACCAACTGTGTAGTCAGGATCTGAGGAAGGCCACTTGGTACTTGAAAGCTTGTCCAACAGCTCTCCCAGCTAAACAGTTGGTCCAAAGAAAGATATCACAAAAAAACCTTGTCCTAGACCATCACGGTTATAACACTCCAAATCTAGATGGCCTTTGACTTTTAACCACTAGCCTCAGAAGCCCTTTGAAATAGCTATTCATAATCAGACCATATAGTTTTAAAAGTTAAGAGAAAAAAAAGTTTAACAATGTTTGCCTGCACAAACTTCTCATGGGCAGATATTTTCTAACAGCTGGGAGCACCTTGCCCTTTGCTGTGCCAGCGTAAATCCAATTAACTTGAATGGGCACAGTACGGTGTATTTGCCTGCCCATTGGCAACACGTAACACCTATTAAATGCTTCGGTGTTGCCCTTCCTGTCCAGCTGCTAAGCTGCCACCAGTTTCTTTCCTGTTCTAACATTCCACAGAAATCATCTGGTGACGTTCCTGGAACAACGAAGGTGTGTTTTGCCTGACAGTGGCAAAGGCATTGGTGGCAATGGGATACCTACATAAGTATAGAAAGAAAACAGTTCTTACTGAGAGTCTGTTTCCTTCTATTGAGATAAATACTTGTAGCTGATAGGAACAGGAGACAAATAAAAGGCTTCCTTTGTGAAAAGATTGGGCTTAGTTTTGATAGAGATATCTAGGACATTATGTAAAACTTTATTTTTCTCCCAATGAAAGTAGCCTACAGGCTCCCCCCCACCAATATTTAGACAGCTATACTACACTTGTCATCATGAGAAGAGACAACCAGTGTATAAGGTGTCTGTCACTATGCACACAGGAGTATAAAGAGTCTGAAATGTTATGGTAACAGATGACTAAGAACCACATCAAAAGGCCACCAGCCAAAATGAAAGGAAATGGCTACTAGGCTGGCCCCCGGGCATAGCTATACAAACTATAAATAAAAATGTATACAATGACATGCATTAAAAATGTGGGAGCAGTTTTCTATTTAAAAAACAAACAAACCAGGAAGAAAAAGGAGATACCAAGGAGGGAGTCCAAGCAAAGGAACGAGTCCCAGAAGCCAGGGCAACCAACAGATTGTCAAAGGGACAATAATTCAGGCATTTGGGAGCTTAGGTAGTTTTGTTTCTTATTGCTTACGATTTCCAACCTACCATGAGATAAAGTAGGGTTGTCCAACTTCTAAGCAGCTGGGGTCTGCATGCCACACAGACTATACCTGAGGGCCACACGCTGCACAAGTCACATAGGTCCAAGGCCCCCTGTGCCACACACTGTATTAGCACCCTGGCTACCACCCTCAGCTCCCCAGCACCATGTATTATGCCTCACTGCTCCTCCCCCAGATGAAGGAAGCAGACACAAAGAAGGGAGGAGGAGTCCAGAGATCCCAGCAGCTGTTTCAACCAGAGTGATGGAGAGAGTAGCACCTGGGTCCACTTTGCGGGCACCAGTTTAGCCCTGAGCTGGATGATGGACCCTCTTGAAAGTCAATATGTTGTGGCAGGAATCAAATGAAAAGCCTTTCCATTCCTGCGCATCCCTCATAAAGACAATCTAGAATTGTATTCCCCGATTTTGGGGAAGTAAAGGAGCAGCTGCCAGTTTAGCTGCCCCTGGAAGCGAGTCCTTGAAATGGAAGATGGAGGGGACTAGGTGCAACTCTGTGTGTGAGAGGGAGAGGGGAGAGAGAGAGACAGACTGGAAACTGGATTATCTCTGTCCCCTTTGTGCAACCAAGGAACTCTCGGAGGCATTCTGTCGCTCTGGGAATGTCCTCTCCTGTTCCCCTTGCAGCAGCAGTGCCTATCTGGATCAATCTTCAGCAGAGAACTGTAGCTATATGCCCCAACTGAGCTCAATGCAAGAACAGGAAACGGAGTACAAAAGGAGTGTGTGTGGCAGCTGAGAGAAGACATCGTTGACTGAACATGATACTGAGTTTCTGACTCAGAGATAATTTTACAGCAGAGGGTGAAACTCAAACCTCTCTTTTAATGTGACACAGGGTTGTAATGCAAGGCTGACAACTAAACTCATGCCATTTCAAGAATGTCAAAACTGTTTATTAGAACTGGGTGAGCTTGGGAAAAACCCACCCAGTGTGAGCCCAGTGAGATTTTTCTTTTCTCCAGTTTATCCACATTTGCCTGACTTAACTGAAGCCTGGGGTGAACTCAATTAACATTTGATTGCGTATTGCTGAGGTTGTGAATTACAGTCAAATGGACTCCACTAGCACGTAAGGCTGTATCCAGATGAGCATGGACATTTGGTTCCCAGGGGACAAGCAGCAGCAGAACACCTTGTGCTGCTACTACTTGTCCCTGGGGATTTCTGTGCTGCGTGCCCTCTGGCACGTGGTAGGTTACCCCGGATAGGGTAGAGAAGGCTGAGGCCAGCACAGTTGCTGGCCCTAGCAGCTTTACCTGGGGTCCTGGAAAGCAGCAGCCATGGCACTCCTGCAGTTTGGAGCTTGTCTGGATGCGACCTATGAGTGCAAAGCTAAGTCTATATAAACATTTGTATAATTTATGTTGGTGTGTGTGTTCAGGGAAAGATCTTGAGATCTGTGTCTAGTGTTGTTCATACTCCAATAGCAGCTAGCTTCAGTAAGATGAGTTGCCACTGTACCATACAAGCCAATAGGAAGAGACAGTTCCTCGCTTCCTACAATTTATAATCTAAATAAATAAAACAAACTAAAAAGTGAGATTGGAAGCTTCTCCATTGGAGATCCCATATCAAAGGCCATTTAAGCGCCTCACGGGTCTTTTTTTTCAGGGGGTTTTAAAAGCCTACAATTCTACTTGAGCTAATGCTTTACACAGCTATTGGTCACCCTGAGCTACTGGTTTAGGTAGATTGTTCAAAACTTTCTTTTGCTACAGTTGAATGAAATTGGCACTGCTGCTATGCTTGAGATTGGTCTATGTCTCTAAGACTAAATTCAAGCATTTGGGCCCAGTTCCACAAATGTGTTTCAGTGCTTAAGTCCCATTGAATTCTATGAGACTTAGACAATGTACAGATATTCAGTTTCTCCAAGAACAGTCCCTGCCACAGGACAAGTCAGAAGTATACAGACATTCATAACTTTTCTTTTAATGTAAAAATGGCCACTCTGGGCAAAAACAACTTGGGAACAACCCTTGTGATGTGAATGCCAGGAGAGTACTGCTCATAAGACTGAACATCTGTGCAGGCAGAGGTCCAACAGAAGCTGCAGAGCTGTTCTCTGCAATCCAAGTGAGTTTTGCTCCCTCTTCTCCTCCCACAGGGCCAAGCAGGGAGCAAAACATGCCGCCTGAGGGCTTTGGGCTGGAAAAGACCAGCACTGAAGAGCACTTAAGGGTGATAATCTGCTCCTGGTTTTTTCAGTGGCTCGGAGTCCACTCAGGACAGTCCAGAAGCAGCAAATCCATCCCTACCCCCATACTTGGATAAGCCCAGCCTGGACTGCAGCACTTAGGTGCTGGGAAGCAGAGGTCCCTGCCTAGCTGCAGCTGGGCTGGATCCTGAAGTAGGGAGTTAAAGGTGGAAAGCTCTGTGCACAGGAATCCCCCTATTCCCTTCCCTAATGTGGCAACCTGCTGCCATCCTTCCCTGACCTGGCAGACTCCATCTCAGGTGACAGCACCAAGAAAGGAGACAAGTTCAAAATCTCCTCTCTCCAAACCTCACTGGAGGGGGGCGGAGGGGTTGAGTTCAAGTTCCTAAGGGGAGTGGATCTCCAGAGACAGCAAGGTGATCACTGATGACCTGTGGTCTTACTGATGTCAGTTGCCTCCAGGTAAATAAAGGAACCTGCAGAGCTCAATGGGATGTGTGTCCTAGGGGCCCTTGTCAGCTCAATGGCAGCACTGCAGGCTCTTTGCTTCTCTGCCTGAACTTCTGTAAAGGTCTACCCAAGTAAGCTTTTCTCTCAAGAAAACAAATCTGGGCAGAGTTCTCCTGGATGATTTGAATGTATTAGGTAGACATAAATAGGAGTTAGCTGTCCAATGTAGGACCTCAGTAGGAGTTAGTATTCTTAATAGCTTGGTGGGCCTGGACCATTGTGACTGAGAATTCATGGTGTGAGAACATATGTTCTCCTCTACTTGACAAGGTAACTATCATTTTGATTCGTCCCCCTGCCCTGCTCTTCCCCTCTGCAACAGTCAGAGGGGGCTCCAGCTCCCCCATCCCAACCCCACACCAGACCCAGGCTGGCAGGAGGCATGGGGACCAGGCCTGGACTCCAGGGAGTGGTGGTGGGGGGAGGTGGGGAGCTGTCCTAGAGCAGGGGACGGCTCCCAGCCATGTGGAGTTTGGGACTGCAGCCTGGCTCAGTGGCACTGGCTTTGGGTGATGCCCCATGGCTGAGCAGCAGCAGTGCCCTGAGCTCTCCCTTCACTTTGCTTAAGGGGACGGGGAAACTCTCTGTCCCTGATCCCAGTGCTGCTCAGCTTCTGGCTGGGACTAAGTAGCACCAGAATGGTGGAGCTCTCTGTCCCCACAGCACTGGGCCAGGGACAGAGAACTTCCCTGTCCCCTCAGTCCTGCTGCAGGCTGTGCAGCACAGACCCCAGTTGGGTCCCATTCACCACCTGTGCCTGGGGTGGGGCTAGAAGCTGAGAAGCACTGGGATCAGGGGGGAGATGCAGCGGGGATGAGCAGCACGAGGACTGGGGGGAGATATGGTTCCCGCCAGTCTCGGTGCTACTTACCACCTTGTGTTTCCCCCCTAGTCCTGGTGCTGCTTACCTCTCCATGGCTCCCCCCATCCATCCCAGCACTGCTCAGCTCCTGACCTCCCCCAGGCATGGATGGGGAGTGGGAGCTGCTTGGGAGAGGCCAGGAGCAGAGGGATGTGGAGAGTGAGGAGACAGTGAGGGGCACTGCAGCTGCTTGGCCACAGGACATCACTCCAAGCCAATGCAGCCAAGCCAGGCTGTAATCCTGAGTTCTGCACCAGCACCGTGGACAACTCCCCTCCCACCCTTTGTGGCCCTTGCTAACTAGGCTGACCAGAGCAAATTGCTCCTGGTCAGCATCTACACACATGCTACTGTGCAGGAGCTAATGCACCGTTATTCTAGTACCTGTATTGCTGGTATTAGCAAACAGTGCATTAGCCTCATTTACTGCTCAGTAAGTCCCACACATGTAGACAATGACACTACTGCACATTAGATTAGTCTAATGCACAGAAAAGCATTTTGTGTAGATGTGCCCACTAAATAGTGCTTACCTTCATGAATCTCCTACTTGGAGCCCTCTTGTAACTGGGACCACTTACACTATGTGAAATATGACTAAGAATGGAAGAATTTGGCCACAGGATAATACTACAGCAAAGCAAACAGTTTAAAAAAAGAACTAACCAAATGTTCAAATCTCCACCCCAAACTCAAACTAAAACTTTGTTCAGTTTTTAGGTTCAGGAATGTTTGGTTAACTCTAAATAAAACAATGTTGTGTTTCTACACATCCTGCTTTGAGCTAAGCCTTGAAGCAGAAATACAAAAAATATGGCAAGAAAGTCTCTGTTTGCACTATTTCTGGCCCACTTGAAACCAGGAAGTACTGGAAATCTCACAAAAAAGCTTTATCCAACTCAAGAGGTTCTGCCACTATTTGTGACTGTTCTATGGGGTGTCAGATGCAGGGCTGCAATTGATTTCTTCTACACAAGGGAGCTGTTACGAATAAAGAAGTAGATTATCATTTACATTGTTTCCTCTCCATTACTTAAGCACTTAGCACTTGTGCAATGATGTAAATAGGCTGTAGTGTCAAAGAAAGTCCAGCCCAAATGCCTCTGCTACAGTAAATGTTAATCAACTAGGCAAATTCTTTTGGTCAGTAGGTGGCTAATTTAAAACAGAGAAAATAACCCACAGTTTTTTTCTTTGTTTTTTTCTCTGACATTTCTTTTATTGACTTTATAGAGCAGCACTCAGAAATACAAAGACAATGGCATTGTTTTAAAGAGTACCCATCCTGCCATCTAAAATTATCCTGGCTATCACTGCAGCATATTTTTAAAAGCATTTTTTGTTGTAAAGTTCTGCAAATGCATATTTCAAGGACCACCAGCATCGTTGTTAGAGATTATATAATAGTCAACAGAAAATAATGCATATTCATAGATTACACAGCTATTTGTTATACCACAACAAAATCACCCTAAATGACACGGTATCGCAGTTCCGTGTTTGCTAGCCAGGTTTGTTACATTCCCAGATTTCAAAGAAACATATGTTAAGGAATGCAGGTTAATCGCTGCCCTAATGAAAACAGTAAACAGTTCAGATTTAGGTTGTCACAAAAATACAGAATGATCACACAGATTGAATGCATAGCTAAACCTATCCTTTTTCTAATGAAAATTTTATATTTGGGAAAATGTTATAATTAACATTATATTTTAGCTTTTTCACATGGGTATGTGCAACAGGCATTATACTAAGTAATATTTCTCTCAGTACACTAAGCAGTGTTTCAGACCACATCTATTGGTCTACCCCTCTAAGTGATAAAATCTACTAAGGTTTGAGAAACTAATAAAGTACCTACTACTGCTCTCTTCCTAAAATGATTAAGGCTGACTCTATGATTTGGGTATTTGTTAGGTATGGTGCATCTGGTTAAGAAATTATACATTGTATTAACAAGAGTCCCTCTTTCACTGGGCACAAGATTATTCTTGTCTTTAAGAAAATTGTCCTAGGAAAGGATACCTAGGACAACGTGAAAGTACTAAACACCTAACACCAGCTCCATAACTTGACATCCCAACTCACACTAAATACAGCTAACCCTGACATTGCAGGACAACTTGCAGAGTAAGGTAAAACCCAATGCTAGCAAGGAAATCAAAATATATCTATAAATATACTATTAATTAAAAATAAAATCTTAAACTTGTGGAATATAGATATATTTATAACAAATGTAGAAACATAAAGAATGGGGCCATTAAACTCATATTATTTTAAATGTCCTGTGCAGATTTTCTTTTTTATGCCTATAAAAGTCCAATTCTTGGGGCTTTTTGGATGTTATTTATGTAATTATTTATTTATTTAAAGTGAAACTAGGGTCTCCTTCCTCCCACCAGCAAAAAGCTGTAGAGGATAATGCCTTGGAAAGCTGATCTAGCACCATACATGCTCAGTGATCAAAGGGGTAGGTGCAAACAGAAGCAAGATTGTCATTATGTTTAGATCCTAGCACTGTAACTATACCACGCAAGAGGCATTTCAAATACCTCTTCCGCCCCCTCCCCCCGCATATCTGTCACACACACAGGTCTTTCTCTTGAATGAAACATGAGGTGCTGTACATATATAAATCTAATTTTGCCTAGTCAGGTGACAGGAACAGGTACTTTTACTTCTACCTGAAATTATAAAGCCTTTCATACTCCTTGAAAAGGGTAGACTTCTGAAAATAGGAGTTACGGATTATGAAAGCAATTTAGAGTGCACTATAATCTCTTTGCATAGGTTAAAAGCAATAATGCCTTGACAAAGCATCTATTAGCAATGCAAATAACCAAAAAGTTATCTAATTAGACTCTCTGGGACTAGGAAATACAAGAAAACTTTGGTTTAATTTTATATTTTACTCTCTACAAATGTCATATCAGTGCTATATGAACAGTTACTCTGGCTTCTTAGGAAAGCATTAAGCAAACCAAAGATTTGACTATTACCCTTCTGAACAAAAAAAAGAAGAAAACCCCCCAAAAACAAAACCCAGAAGCCAAGACATCATATTTAATCTCTCTGATAGATTCTGCTTAAGTGCCATCTTGTGTTTACAGTTCAGCACACAATACATTTTGCTAACCTCACTGCATAGTAGTCTCTTCAGAAGCAACAAAAATGTTCTGCCTTTCCTTTTTCATGTTAAGAGCACAACATACTTTTGTGTTGTCATCCTGGAAAATTAAATAATAACATCTTTAAAAAATTAGTCACAATTAGAATAAACAGGATTTATAAACATAACTTTAGTGGTAACTCTACAACAGCAAGTGCATTGCTGAACAGAGTCTAACATAGGGAACAACTGAAAAAGAGATCTTTTTTGTTATACATATTACTCAATTAAATGGTATGTTCACGTGCAAACAAAAATGTTACGATTCCCAAAAGAGCAACAATGAGCTTGAAAATCAGGTTGGATGTCAACAGTTGATTATTAATTGTCATCCCCTACATTAATATTTGTTCGCTGTGGCAGCCAACATCCATAATCAGCATTCATCTTTCATCCGTCTTGGCAGTGCTTCTTGGCAGGTGCTGGGTGGGGTAAACACAGAGGGGTCACTAATACCCAGCTGTAGATCAAAAAAACGGGTGGAAGTTGTCACGCTGAAGTTCCTGGTATAGGTTTCCTGTACTGGGTAACAGTCCTTAATTGTGTAAACTCCAACCCAGGATTCAACTGAAATGAAGCACAAAGGTTATCTATTTTATAGAACAAACACAAATAAGTTATTATTTTTGTTGTTTTTCTTAAAGTTTTAAGCGAATGTTCATAGATTTTCCTCAACTACGTAAAATCTTCTAAGCTTGGACTTTCAAAAGAGCCCAAAACAGCAGAGGGCCTTAATCTGTAAAAATCTCAACCTTAATGCAGAAGTCGAAGACAAGTATTTTTCCTGCTGCTTCATGATAAAATATTCAAACACGCATACAGGAAACTGGTGGAGCAGCTTTCAAAAGCTCTGTGTACAGAACAGACATGGTAAGCAACTCTTGAACAGCGCAATTTCTACTATTCTAACAGCACAGGTCAATTTTGCTTTAGGTTCAGTTGACAGCCATTTAATCCCTGATTACAAGGGCATTTTATTCAGATTGCCATCTTTCAGTCTAATAGTGGCATAATTCCTGGCCATTGTTTCCTCCTTATTCATTTTTACTCTCTCTCATTAACTTACCTTCCTCTGCTCATCTCTCCTGTCTCACTGTGCCACTCTCATAACAAGTTTTAAGCAAAATACTGTTTTCACTGACCCCTTTTCCTTCCTGACCCTTGTTTCCTTGTGATGTCAGTATTTTCTTTGCTGCTTCTATTTACCTGACTCTGATACCCACAATCCCTCCCCAAATCTCTCACTGACTGTCCTGTCTTTTGAAACAATTTAATTTTCCCTGTTTTACTTCCTTTAATTAAATAAATGAAGTCCTGTAAGTTTATTAGCCATTGTTCATGCTACTAATCAGACAAGTAGATTTCTTGTGATTTTCCAAATAACACTCCCATATCTTCCACATACAAGTGTTTTTGACTGCCATCCCTGATTTTGGCCCCAGAATTTTACCCATATTCCAAACACATTTGTCATTCTCAGTTTTATTTAAAAACATATATTTGTCATGGAAAAAATCCCCGTAAAATTCAAGTGTCCAACAGAATTGTTTACACTAAAGGAATAAATAACACAATATGTTGAGTTTTCTGCATGAAAAAAGAAAACTTAGGGTAAAAGTTACACATTTTGCCACCCATCTGGACCTGGAGCTTAAAAGGTTATGAGGTACAACTGTATTTTAGAGTTTTTACTCTGCCTGTAATTTGGACACCATTGTCATAATGTAGTTTACGCAATCTCAGACATAATCCCCTTTTCTAAGACTAAAGGCTTTTGTCTGTTACCATGCTCTGGGAACAAACTGTAGGTTTTAACCCTTCCTGTCAACGTTTCTTCTTTTGTCTGTCAAACCACTGGTGAAAATTTTTCCCTCAAACCAGAACTCTTCTTCTGTAACCCAATATCTTTTAGCCTCCTGTTTTCCAAACATCTTAACTCCAAACTATGACTTTTATATTGATGATATTCAGCTGTCCATATCTTACCACATCTTTAATTCAAATAAACATGGCCTTCTTCTCATCTTCCAGCTAACTATCTCAAACACAGACGTGTTTGTCTTGGAAATAGAAAGAACTTTCCAAAACACAAACTTCAACTCCTCTCTCTCTCCTCTTAACTAATTCCTCCGTATGCTTCTTGCTCTGTATAAATATTAAGCATCATCCTAATCCCTAAATTTTACCTCTCCCACCACCCCTCTGCTTGCAAATCTGTCTACCATCACCTTTACAGCATTGTCCGTAAGAGCCTTCACTTTGCCTGCGCCCTTATGGAAATCTTCACCTATACCTTCATACTGCAGCTCCCATCTCCCTGGCATCTCCACTGGGACCCTGTTCAGTTCAAGATCCTGTTCAAAAGGATCCTGTTTTGACCTTTGCTCCATGGCAAGATATAAACCTCCACCACTAATTTGTCTCTTGAGGTGGAAACTTTCATCTCTGTGGGGTTTTTTTTTAAGTTATAGTTTTACTCCAAGTTAACTCAGGGACTTCTTCTACTTCTCTCAGGTCCTTTAACCACTGGAGGTCCATTCACCTACTGTTGTCATCGCTGATGCCAGTAGTTATATATATGCAGCTTCATATATTCTGCCATCTAGAGTAGGTTTCAATGACCTACTGTTGCAGATGTCACCTCACAGTATCTTTCATCTCTTGCCTGCCTCTTTTTTCTCCCCCCACCCTCCATTTTTAAGCCTGTTCCAGTTCCACAAGGTGCTTTTTCAAATGCCTAACTTTACACTTCTCAATAGTCCTAATGATATTAATAATTTTATGAACAAACAAATAAACCGCAGTAAGTTAAAAAGAGGCAGAAGCTAACTATGAAGTAGCTGATATGTGGCAACTGTCTGTGTGCCCACTCTTACCTCATAGTAAGTAAACATTAAACCACAATAACTTAACCTTATTTTAAGCCCCACTGCCTTCTAAACGAAGGTAATTCATCTGTTCATATCATGTGAAAACTCACCAACTTAGAGGTGGGAATCTAAAAAGGAACCTATTTGTGCAGAGGATATGGTTACAGTTGATATGAAAGGTGCTTTTGAAAGGCAAAAGTGCCACAACTAAACAAAGCAAGTAGACATCTTTTCTGTAAAGGAGTAATTGAAAAATGTCTCCGCTGCAAAATGCTTTTGGAGTTTTGAAGATTGTATAAAATGTTGATTACTGTCTGAATCAAATAGTTTGTAAAAAGCTGAACTCACAGGTGTGACTAAAATGGAGAATTAAGAGAATTTTAATCCTGATGTCTTGGCTTTTTATCTTAGTTATAGTTCTTGAAGTCAAATGTGTATGTTACTCTGTGGCTGAATCCATTTGCAGGCTCTATCTTAACCTTGAGTTTACACAAGCCAGTCATACTTCCTGCAGACATTTGAGAACTTTGATTCCCTTTTGTCTTCCTGCTCGACAAGACGGTGTTTAGTATACATTACGTATTAATTTCCAAAAGCTGAAAAGGAAGACACCTGAACATAACCACTAGCCAGCCACCCATATCCATTACAATATATTCAGATCCTAGCATTATGCATTTGATCATTCCTTATTACAAAATAGAGTCCAGCCCCCACAGGTTTAAAAATATAAAACATGCTGAAGGCAGGGATCCCCTCATTTTACGAACGCTTGTGATTTTTTTTCCTAACCCTTTTGTGGCATGAACTTTCTCTTATCCAAACAACAGCCAAACACACTTATTTTCTGCCCTTATAAAATTGTGTCAAGCGCTGTGCAGTCAGCACATTATGAAAATAGCTCTTGTTATGACATAAAATGCATACAGGCCATCTCAAAAAAGACTGATAAGGTCATCAGTGGTTCAGCATCCCTCCCCAAAACCCGAAGTGCCAAAAAAATAATAAAAAAAATCAGACTTTTCAAAATGATCTGTAGGCTCCTCCTGAAACCTGCTCTTGCTAGTACAATCAGATTCTTAAATAACTGAATGACAAATAAAATGCTAGTAGTGTACTTTTGGGTATCCACTTAAATCAGTGTAACTTTAATATACCTGCAATCTGCAGATTCCAAGCCAAATTCATTCTGAGGGATGGATACAGAAGTAAGAACAAGACACTGCAGTCTGTAAAACTTGCCATACAAAACTTATGCAAATACCCTGAATGTACAAAGTATGTCAGGACATATTCAAATATTTTCAAGACTAGAAACTTGATACTATCTGGATAATTAAAACTCTGAATAATCCAAAGACACTGGATCTTAATAACAATTTTCTTGGCATTGTTGATTATGCATCTCCTGTATAACTTTGGAAGATCCAATCTAGTTACAGTTGTAACAATCTTTTTATTTGTTTTATTTCTCATTTTTTTATTCTAGACATAAAAAAAATTCCCCTTGGCTAAGTACTTCAGTGCAAGCAAATCCATTTATCTGCTGGTCATGACCACAAGTGTTGTGTTAACTGATTAATACCAAACGTTTAATTTTAAATTCAAAGGCTTTAAGGTCTATTTTTATAGCTGTCCAGATCATGTCTAAACCATAGACGAGATGGAAGCCAGTGTGCCACTGACTGTTTCTGCATCCAAAACCTAACATCCTGTGCCTTTTGAAACTTCCGCCTATTTCCTTTTGTGAGCCAGGCATGCAACTGCCAAGTGCAAGTGCTAAGATTGAAAAGAGAGGGAAACTACAAGTTTCCTGCCTAATGAAAATTCAGTGCATGGTGAGAGTCTATGGTGCTGAAAAATAACATAGTGAACTTATGATAAAACTCAAGATGAGTATATATGCATGCTACATTGAAGTTTGTTTGACCTTGTAACACTCTACTTAGTGTGCCTCTACTTATATTATTGAACTCTCTCATGAATAATTCTGGGTTCATCCCAAAGACCGTACTGAAATATGGTAGGATGAAGATGACTCAACTGAATATATTTAACCCTCCTTAGATCCAAGACATTTGCTTAATAAAATACAGCACTAGTAACATGATATACCAGCCATGCAGATATTTGTTTTTCCTTTGTATGAATGTTGTAATAATATGAAAGTCAATGGTAGGTGTAAGGGGGAAAAATTGTATATGTTTCTGAGTAAAAGGAATGCACTTTTTTAATGCTGAAACAAAAGGAAACACTTACGTTTCCTGGCTGGCTTTCTATCAGACCATTCCTGTACCATAATTTCATCTCCTGGTCCTCCAATGTAGTACTGATCTTCGTAAGTTGAATTGGCAGGGATATCATAAGGATCCCATGGCTCAGTCAGAGCAATTTTTGAGCACAGCTTTGTAACTTGTTCAATCTGAAACAGCACTGCGTCTTTATAGAGGAATATGTATTCAAAGAATCTGAAACATTTAAAAAAAAGAAAACAGTTAATAGTCATAATCTTTCTACAGATGGAGCTCATAGGTCTGATACAACTCATAGACCCTGTTTTCAGCTGCTTATCGTTTAGTCCAAGTTTCATGAGCTAAAACTTGCTATGCTGGGTATCTGCCTCACTGACTTTCAACCCTTCTTGGAAACAAGCTAAGGGAAACAACATATTGTTAGACCAATGTTAAAATCAGTTTTAAAACCACTTGGTTGAGAAACTGCAGGAAGAACTTAAGATTTGAAAGAGAAAAGGTCTCTGTCACAGATGTGGTTTTTGTCCTTTTCTGTGAAAACTTTCCTAATTCTGGCCAAATTAAAGCCTTTAAAACTGCAATTTACACATGCTCAGGGCAGACTTTTGACAACTTAATTCCCATGGGGTGTAGACAGAAGTGCAGCTCCCTGCTGTAACTGAGACTGCTTTCCAGGAAGTGCTCCAAGTTGCAACAAAGTTGTACTTATTTACAGAAGTTCATTGTTGGTTCTAGAAGGGAGGAGAGTCTCGTTGCTGGCTGGAAGCCTGCAGCCGGCTTCCCCTAGCAATGGCCCTTGCTTCCTCCCAGGCTGTCCCTGTCATCAGAATGAGAAGGGGAAAGGGAGCAGAGGCAACCTCTTCTAAGGCAGGAAAAGGTAACCCCCAGCATGCATGCCAATTAGTGGCACATGGAGCCATTCTCCCTGGCATGCCAGGAGGCCTGTGAGGAAACTGTTTTAAAAAAAAAAAGTTTTTTAAGTCGCTGTTCCATGCTTTCTGGAGCTGACACAGGTCCCGGCACCAGGACAGGCACTGGGAGCAGAGTCAGGAAAACATAATAAGGTTGCTGTCTGCCTTCTGCTAGCCCCACCCTCTGTCCATCGGTTGCACCCCCCAGCCTGGCCTGGCCGCTGGAGGAGAGCTGCAGGTGGGAGAGTCTGAGGACTGGGCAAGCGCTGCACAGGGCCACTGTGCTGGAAGCTCCCAGGGGGTGGGTCTGATGGGTGTTTGGGCAGATGGATGCCCCATCGCACCCAGGCAGGGTCAGCACTGGGGTACAGGGCATGGGTGCAGGTCTGGGCAATGCAGGGAGAAACAGGCATGGGGGAGGCGCTGCGGGCTGGCCCTGGCCTTACCCACCCACAGCTCCCCTCCACGGACCAGGGCCGGGGCAGGGCCACTGTGCTGCAGGTTCCCAGCTGGCTTAGCCCCAAGCACCACCTGTGGTGGCTGTTCCCAGGACCCAAGGGGCTCCCATGGCCAGGCCCCCGCATCAGGGGCAGCTCTGCCCTACTCACACTGTGCTCAGTGCACAGGAAGGTCGAGCCCAGAGCTGGGAGCACCCTGAGCCCGGTGGCCAAGCATCATCCCCTCATGGACAGGGCGGCTGCAGCCCACCCCGCGGAGCTCTGAGGGCTGGGCTGGGTTGCGCCCCTGCCCATCCACCACGGCCCAAATCTGTGGAGCCCCGTGGCAGCCCCCGCTTCCCACCTAGCCCCCACTCTCCTCCAGCTGCTATTTTCCAAAAGCAATATTTATGTTTATTAACTATGTTAATAACAGGGTGTCCTGTCATGTATCCCTTGCCTGTTTTGTTTTTTTGGCATGGTAGCACTCTGCTACCTTACAAGGTAGACATTGTAGGTTTTTCAGCACTCCAGCCAAAAATGTTTCCTACCCCTGTTCTAGGGGTTCTCCAAGCAGTGCTGGAGGGTGGGATAGTGTATTGGAGCTCCTCCTCCTCCCCCCATCCCCAAGGTGGGGGGCTCCAATTCACCCATCCCACCCTACAGCGGGGGCTGAAAAAACCCCAAACCGAACCCCTTCTGCCCCCTGAAAACAGTGGTAGGCTTGGAGGCAGTGCAGATGCAAGTTATAGAAAATGGTATGTTTTGAAACTCCCATGTAATGAGAGTTCAGATTTTTACCCAAATGGCCATTTTTTAAACAGCTTGCAGCTGTGCACTTGGGTTTGATCATGGCTATAAACCACTTCTGTGGCCAGATCGGGCAAAAATTGTCACTTCTTTTTGCACCGTTATGTTCTGTCCTTACTGAAGATGACTGAGCCTCACTCATCAGATGATGCTGACGAGATTGCATTCACCAGCCCCAAAGACAAAGGAGGCATGCAGGAGCTGAGCAGAATTTTACCTGCAATTTCTCCTGGCTGCTTGGAGCCACAGAGATTCCCAAACCAGAAACTGAGAAAACAGATTCTTCTCTGTTGGCACTGAGGCGGCACGGAGAAAAAGGAGGAAGTGAGAACACTGAAATGCTGGGGAATGAAATATGAGTACACACTGAGAGTACCTGAGGGAGTTAGAAGGTAGGGCAGCAGAGTGAGTTGTTAAATATATATCTATATCACACACACACCCATGCACACCCCTTCATATTCATGTTGTCTCAAGGCTTGCATACCATAGACCTTTCAAACATTACACCAAATAGTTATTATTAATTTCTTCATGGGTATTTCTCTGGAATTCATTTATGGACTAACTGAACCAAAGAGGTAGTCTTAATTTCATTCTATTTCTGATGGCCTGAGCCAAAGAAAAATCATAATCAAAACTGCCATAGCTGTCCACTAATTTGGGGTGGCTAAATGTACTGCTCTCAGGCCTCATAAATTCCATAGGCTTATCTGATTTATAGCATATGGTTTGTTTGTGTTCAAACTATTAATCCAAGTGACTTCATTTACACTCATAAGAACCCTGCATTCTAGAATTCTGTTTCAAATATCTCACACCGAATACGTAGAAAATGATGAGTGCACAATTAGTGGCCACTGGTGAACACTTTAGTTTAAGTCTGGCTTAAGGTTAACTTCATACAGAATCTCTGTAGCATAATAAGGAACAAAATCTAATTATCCATGGTGGAATTCAGCTGCCTTAATTATGAGACGGTCCTTTCCCTTCCCGCAATTTCCTGCTTCATTTACTAGACACCTTCCAGCTTGTGCAACAAATGATGCAGATGTCCTACAGACAGTGGCCTCTTTTAGCATCTGCCCCAGTTCCTTCCTAGAACAATATTCTACCTGTGCCATGAGATATGGCTTTTGGAGAAAAATAATATGTGATTAAAGATGATACCATAGTTGTAACAGGGAACCAGGGGCTCCTGTTACTTCAAGGGAAGGAAGGAGCAGGCTAAAGCATTCAGCAGGAGATAGCTAAATTGAGGCAAGCTGCATTTTGGATAAGCAGCCACGAGAAAGCTCACAACAGCAGGGACCCAGGCTTTGAGACCTAAAACTACTAGGTAACCAGAGAGGACAGCTGGATAGGGGAATCCAAACAGCTTGCTAGGCTGAACAGAAACCCTGGGGCTCATTTTCAAAGACAGCAGTCGGATGACCAGAAAGGTCAGGGCTTGGCTGTATATTAGGGCTGTGAGAAACAGCACCATTTCGTTTCAACTTCCATTTTGCCGTTTCAAAGGAACAGCATTTTGTTTTGCTGTTTTGAAGCACTGTTCCGTTTTATCAGAATGTTTCGCTGTTTCGATGCGTTTCAACGTTTCGCCCAGAGGCTATAATGGGGAATCACAAAAATGCCTAGAACTTTGCTGTTTCTTTCCTGATTCGAATGAAAATGCCAGTGATGGTAGCCCCTGCTGAGGCCACAATGCATGCCAAGTTTTAAGGAGATAGGTAGGTGCAGGAGTTTCTGGGAAACTGCACCTCAAGTTGTTGACAAGCAAAACTCGTCATACGTGTGTGTTAAGGCGGAGCGGGATGAACACAGCAGGCATCGTAGCCCCTGCTGAGGCCATGACGCCTGCCATCTTTCAAGGAGATAAGTGCAGGGGTTTCTGGGAACCTGCACTTCAAACTGCTGACAAGCAAAACTTGTGACATGTGTGACTGTGTGTGTGTGTTAAGGCACAGGGGGGGAAGAAACCTGCAGGGATGGTAGCCCCTTCTGAGGGCACAAAGCTTGTCAAGTTTCAAGGAGATCAGTGCAGGGGATTCTGGGAAACTACACCTCAAACTGTTCAGAGCAAGGCTCGTGTCACTTGCCAGTGTGAAAGCACAGAGAAAACTCAGTTAAACAACGCATTTTATCCTGTTTTTCCATCTCTCCCCCAGAGCACTGGGTTTGGAAGAGACCTCAGGAAAGGATCACAGTCACTGACCAGCTACACATGAGAGCAGTCCTTCCCCTTTCTTCCCCCTCCCTCTCCTGAATTTTTGTTTCCCTGCAAGCAAGCCCAGCTTCGAAACTCGAAATGTTTTGAAACTTTCAAAATGTTTTGAGTGCCCTCGTTTAGTTTCAAAGCTGTTTCAAAGCCTTTTGTTTCATTTTGATTTTGCTGTTTCGAGCTTGAAACAAGTTGAACCAGTGTCAAAACAAAATAGCTGTCGAAATTTTGCAGAGTTCTACTGTATATAAATTCAGCTCTGAGTTGGGGCTGGCTGTCTGTATCTGCAGGTTGTACGAGAAGGAGCTAAGGGCAGAGCTGGCTGCTATGGAAAAGGATGTACTCTGGGAGGTGGAGGATCAAGTCAGCTCCATATGGGAGGACAGGGGCAACTGTTATATTTCTGACAGGGCTTGGAATGAGTTACAACAAGAGGGTTAAAATTTTGCGTGCATAAGTTTGAGTACCAGAAGACTGGAGTTGTGGCTATAAGGGAGGTGTGGAGGCCACAGGGGTGCTTAAGGAGCACTAAATATAGAGTGCTGTAAGGATCAGGGACCCCACAGTGATGCAAAGCAAGATCTGCCTTGCCAGGATCAGCACCCCAGAGGCCACTACACAGAACAAGAAGGGGCTGAGGCCAGGAGCCCAGCGTCTGAGGCAGTGACCTTGGGCTGAGGGGTCTCAGCCAAAGGAAAAGGGCATCAAAGCCGGGAAGGTAGAAGTTCAGACAAGGATTGGGGTGGCCTGAGAGGCGCAGTATCATTTTAAGACAGGGTCATCTTAAAAGAGAAACACAGTGGAGTCTGTGGCAGAGGAGACCCAGTTTCGAATCTGGGAGCAGAGAAGTCCTGAGGGGTGTACAAAAAGGAAAGGTACCCAGGAAGAGTCTACCCTGGCCTCTGGTGGCAGCCTCCCCAGTTATGTACCTTAAGATCAAGTCACAGCAGGTGAGAGGTAGGAGGTGAGGGAGGCCAGGGAGTGCAGGTAGGTGAGTCTGACCATTAAGGGCTGTCAATGCTGGGAGCAGGTCCCCCAAGCCTGTCACAACAATGCATGCAAGCACACACACAGACAACAGGTCAGCCTTAATTCTGGCTGTTCCTGACATTTGAATGCTTAACTTTGCAATCTGTTCTTTTTTTTAGCATATATCTCCATAACAACCCAAAACCTAGAATAGTAGGGGCCAACCTCTTTGGCAGATGTACCATAAGTTAGCCCCACAGCCTCTCCAAGTGCCACTCTGATCCCCTGTCCCTGCCCAATCTGCTGCTGTGCTCCCTTCCACAGTATTACCGGTCCTCTCCCCAGTCTGCCGAATGCTACACATAGGGCATTTATAGACAAGCTCTTGGGGGCAGGGGGAAGGGCATGGGGGGGATGCTTTAATTAGCACAGCTAATTGAATATGCCCAGAGCATCACATGTATCAGCATTTCCATGCTGAAAAATGGTGACAAGGTGCTTTGAGCTAACGCTCATCAAATGAGCTTTAAAGTCCCCACCACCATTTTTCAGCACAGGGATGCTGACATGCACGATGCTGGAGTCTGCTGGAGCATGGTAATTACCATGCTAATTACCAATTAATCAAGTCTGCTCCAATGTGCTGTAATTACTATACTATTGTAGTATACTGATTTTACATAGTACTATTATACTATACAGATTTTACATAGACAACAATCACTTCACACATCACTAGGATGAAGGCATTTAATGGTTTCATAATTTTATAGTAGCTTGAGGTCAGTAGGGACCTGAACAGGTCATCTAATCTAACCCTACATCACTGACAGGAGCATGCTCTGGGATCACATGACCCCAGACAGGTGTTCGTCCAACTTCTTTTTTGAATTTACCCAAGGTAGGAGCGAGGACCACTTCCCTAGGTTAAAACAGAGAAAATACTTAGCAGTGGTTAACAGCGTTTTAAGAACACTTGCAGCAGTTCAAGACAGAAAGTGAAGAACAGTTTGTGCAACCACCGAGGAAAAACTAGGTAGGTAAAATGTCATTAGTTCAATGGCAAATTGATTACGCTACCTCCTAATGTGGTGAAAATTGATACTGCTTATGGATTTGCTTAACTCTAAGCCAGTAATTTGGGGTGGCCCAACAGAGCTCCAGGCCTGGTCACCAACTTAGTAGGTGTACTGGAAACGCTCCCCGCCACCACGCCCAGAGGCCAGCCCTCAGCAGCAGAAGCATCCCTATGGTCTCTAGGAGCAGAAGTTGTGGTTTTTACAGCGGCATCCAGGGACTCTTTTTGAGTCCTCAACTCAAATGCTTGCATGTCACCCCACTTTCCTACTCTTGGAACCTCTGCTCCTCCAGTTTTCAGCAACATCTCCCTGCCTGCCCCGTCCCTCCACCACAATCTCCTGCCAGGTTTGCCCAGGGTGCAAACACCCCTTCTTTATGCTGACAAACATTCACTCTGACTTCAGTGGGATTACTTGTGCAGAGGCTTTGGGTTACAGTTAATAAGGAAAGGTGCTCTTGAAAGATGGATTTTACTATACAGATTTTAAAAATGTGCCATAAACATAGTGAGTAGATATTTTCCTTGTGAACTGCTAATTGAAAATGCACTAAATTATCTTCAAGGTTAGAGGCTTCTCTAACCCCTACCAAATCAAGGTATTTTACTGACTACACTTCTCCACCTGCACAGGAAAGGATGAAAGAACTCAGGTATGCTAGATATCAGACACATCACTTACTGGAATGCATTCAGATACTATGAGGATGAGAGTGATATAACAACTGACTTAACCTGGAATAAAATACTTGCAATGAAAACCAAGTGGCTACTCAAAGACTAAGGTACTAGTTATTTTGAATAATGGGTCATCCATGAAGCAAGGTAATATAATTAATGTTGCAAATAAATATGCTGCCTTTGAGACTTATACACGGTTTGGGTATACCTCATATCCTTATTTTTAAGGGGGATTGTTTCTGTGTACTTCCTCTATGTAATAAACTCAAAGTCCACAAGGTACTTTGCATTTCTGCAGATTTGGATTTTGTTATAAATTATTAAAAGTGAACTGCTAAGTTGTTATTTTACAAAAGGAACTGTTTACCAGCCAAAATCAATCGTGAAATGTGCATGGATATAAAAATGACAATTTTTAAAACACATTTTAAAACAAAAATATTTGAAAACCATTTCCTTTTTTACTTACCTGCCAAGTCCTAAGTGTACACCCTGTATTTGTTTTAGGTGCTTGAGATGTCATTGGCTGCTAGAGGGGAAGTACAGATTCCTGAAAATAGGTCTTGGCAGAAAAACAAAGGAAGAACTGATTTTAATTAGGCTGTTTTTTGAAAAGTAAATGTATCTGGAATTTGTCCCTATTTTTTATATTCTTCTATCAAAAATGTAATTTCCTAAACAGTTATATAAAGAAAACCCAAAACGTTTTCCAGTACATCTTCAAATATAATTTATAAGGCAATACTTGCCTCAGTTACTATCTTTTTATTTTCCTTCCTCTTTGTTACCTTATGATATAGCCTTAAAAGGTCTCCATTAGTATCCTGCAGTGCTTTAAGATTAAGTTTGAATTGAATTGAATTAAGTTTATGGAATGAAATATAGGAGAGTTCTGAGTCAACAATGAGTGGGTGACATGGGGAGTTTTGTGCCATCTCCAAGTTGGGTGTATATAGTAGCTTTCTTGTAGTATGAAAGGTGCCTGGTAATCCTGCGCCTTGGGGCTTTTACTGGTCACCATCTGGGGTCAGGAGGGAATTGGCAGGAAGAGCCCAGGCAAGCAGCATTTTTTTCCCCTTCATTATTGCTACTGGTTTCTTAGAGTGGCATTTTTTGCTTTCCTCTGAAGCAGTGGGACTTAAGGCTGGGGACTTTTAACTGGAGGGTGCTGATGCTCTGGCCAGTACTTAGAAAATCATGACATTCCTGGCTAGAGGCTCTTGCTCTTCTCTTCCATGTCATGCCAATCGCCAGAATTAGTCAGGGAGGAATTTTACATCTAGGTCAGACTGGCATGGACTGTGGCTCTGTAGACATGGTCTTTTTTCTAGGGTCTTCTGAACACATATTAACTGTTTCCCTGTCAGTGCAGTGGCAGGGCACTGGCAGTAGCCTCATCTCATTGGCTTTATCCATAGCAGATTCTAGGGTATCATTGGAGTTTGGGGTATTGTTCGTTGTGGTTGAAAGAGAGGGTGTGAAGTGGTAATTTTAAAGATCCCTTGTTTGAAAAACTTTGTGAATGCAGGGGACTGGACCCTATGCCCAGGAGACCCCTTCCAGTTCTACATTCCTATCCTTGATACTCCTTTTTTTTTAATGAACAAACCCTACAGACAAAGGCATGAATGTAGTGTTCATTCCTGTATTTTGTAATACTTCATAACCCTGGGCTACATCCTGCTTGTATTTCTCATTCAGTGAGTCCCACTGCCTTCTCTGGAAGAACTCACATCAGACAAGCAGGATTTCTCCTAAAAATATGATGCTGTAACCCTTATCTGTGCATAATATCTCACGTCCAGAGCAAACCCAATTAAATTAACATACAGATGCCAAAGTTTGGCCCCAGACGCACAAGAGTATGCTAAGAAACCCAACAGTATCTATTTCCTCTGTGCCCTAGTTGCAGGATTCCTGTTAAACTGAATGAGATCTTTATTGATTTCAATACCAGGAAATGATCCTTAGCCTGCCATATCATAGTATCATAGTATCTAGGGTCAGAAGGGGCCTAGAGCAGGCCATCTAGTCTGACCCCCCGCCAATGGCAGGAACGAGTGCCAGGGTCACA
>JAGPOW010000261.1:175652710-175692653 GCA_030014935.1 Caiman crocodilus
TGTGACCCTGGCACTCGTTCCTGCCATTGGCAGGGGGTCAGACTAGATGGCCTGCTCTAGGCCCCTTCTGACCCTAGATACTATGATACTATGATGATACTATCTCTCATTAATATAGACTGAAAAGCTTTAGAAAGGAGATGAATAAGAGAGGACCGGATAAAGTACATAAAAATAATGAACAATTTATAGAAGAGAGAGTGAGAATAGATGTATATATTTTTGTTTTATAATACAAGGGAAATTCAATGGTACCGAAAGACAGGAAAGTCAAACCAGATAAAAGAAAATACTTTTTCATGTAGTATGTTACACAAAATAATCGTACTGAATTTGGCAAAGTTCAAAAAGGGTCTGGATATGTATATGGATATCAGGAATAACCAAGGTTACATTAATTAATGACAACAAAAATTTGGCATGGGATATTAAATCTTGTGGTTGAGGCTTTCTGTCAGTCTCTGAATAACAGAATGAGACCTGTGGACAGTGGACAAATTTTCCCACATCTGCCTACAGTGGGGTTCTAGTTTTGTCTGAGACAGGATACTGGGCTGAATGGATCTCAGGTCTGATTCAGCATGACAATACCCATGTCCCAAGTGAGAAAGACAGTACTGGACAAGGCCCATATACTGTCCACCTAAACCATTTAACATAACCGTCTTCCTTTGCAAAAGGCTATTTTGAAATATGCATCTTTCAAACAGGATTGTGGGATGCAACTTCATACAAGTGAAATTTATTACACAAACATGACCATTGCTCTGTTGAGATGGCGAGCTATATTAATTTACACTGGGAAACTGGACCACAGGCACAACACCTTAGAGCTATATGTTCTTGTGGATTGCTTGGGATCGAGTGCTTCTTCTGCACAGACAAGATCTGTTAAAAACTGTATTAGCACTGTGTTTCTAAGGCACTTCAGAAGATATGCCATTTTCAGATGATCATCAATCACAGTTGGGATGTTGCAGACACTTTAACTTTCCAACATCTTCCTCCAAAGATCTGAGCATAGTTTGTCAAGCAAGCTTTGCTCAAGAATGTGAAGTGTTGATACACTTCAATGAAATTAAATGCAACTTGAATTTTGGAAAGTTTGTCTCTTAACATAAAAATAACCTACTTTGATTCATCCAGAATTCTTTATGCAGCTCTCTCTTCCACCTCCTCCTTAGCAGAGATATTAATAGTAATTTTTGTGCCCTGGGCAGAAATGCTGTCAAGTACCTGAGAACATGGGGGACTGGGTGAGCATTGGAAAGCAGTAGTGCAGAGCACTGCAGGGTGCTGTTGACACGTTCTAAATCAGCACCTGTGGCTGGTGCTCTGCTTTCCACGGTCTAGTTAAGCTATTGACCTTACTATAGGACTTACCTTCCATGGGGATTTAATGATGTGTGTGAAGACATCACGTGGCTCTATCTTCTTGTGGCTCTACAGCTCAGAAGATGCCTGCCTCTTGGTCTGGGTCCTACGGATAACTTCACTGTTCTAATACTTTGGATCGCTAGTATGTGGCCCATTTCCTATAATGACATTGCCTCTTAGGGTGCCTATACCTGTACTCCAGGGTCAGGGACACGCACACACGCACGCGCACACACACACACACACACACACACACTTTAATTAGAGTGACTCTTGGGAGCTGCTCTAATCAAAGCGCCCACAGCATCTTGTGTAATCAGAGGCTCACATTTCAAAACGGTGTTGGGGGTGATTTAAAGCTCAATTGATAAGCTTTAGTTAAAGCACCACTACCATTTGAAAAGTGAGACACTGAATATACAAGATGCTGTAGCATGCTGAAGTGTTCTAATTAGAGTGCTTCAGCAGACTTAATTAATTGAACGTGTCAGAGTATATGTATTGCACATTCAAATCACTACATCTGGTGATTATGGGGGGACTTTAATTATCACAATATCTGGTGAGAAAGTAATACAGCAGAGCAAATACTCTAGCAGGTCTTTTACATTATGGTGGAAATCAACTTTTTGTTCTGCAAGGTCTGGGTTCATCTCAATTTACTACTTATTAAAGGAGAGGAATGACTTGAGAATCTGAAGTCAGAAAGCAACTTTAGTGTCAGTGATCACAAAACAGTAGAATTCATGATCCTGAGGAAAAGAAGGGAACATTGGGTGTTAGGAACAGAAGACTATAACAAACTTAGAGAACTGTTTCACAAGATCCCATGGCAAGAAAGTCTAATAGGAAAAACTGCAGAACTGGTTGTTTCTTAAAGAGTCACTATTGAAGAGCATGTTGTACTGATGCAAGATAGGACAGAAAGCATAGCAACAAACCTGTCCACCTAAACTGTGGAAAATTTGAAATGATTTCAATTTCAATGACTTGAAATTTAAAAATGAATCTTACATAAATTATAAACTTAGCCATATTTCTAAAGATGAATATAACAGGATGGTATAAACATCTAGTGACATCCAAAAAGCCAAAGTACAATTGAGATGTACCTAGCAAGGGACATAAAAGATAACAAAAACTATTTTATAAATATATTGGAAGTTAGAACAAGACCAAGGAAAGTATAAGTAGTGTACAATTAATGTTTTGTTTGTGGCTGGAAGCTAATGATGGAGAATTACATGTTTAATGCCTCTTCTACTTCACTCAGAGGCCTTAGCTGGAGTATTATGATGTAGACAAAGTTGGCAAGAGTCCATAGGAAAACAACAAGAATGACATTTAGAAAACCTGACCTATACAAAAGAATTGAAATAACGAGGCTTGTTTAGTCTAGAAAGGAGAAGACTAAGGGGAACCATGATAACAGTTTTCCAGCATGTAAGAAGTTATAAAATGGTTACAGAGAAATCAGTTTGGATGGTCAATTGTGGGTAGAACAAGACAGAATTGACTTAAATTGCGGTAAAAATGAGATTAAATAACAGGAAAAACTTTCTAACTTTAAGACTACTAAAGCACTTGAACAGGCTACTCAGGGATATTGTAGATTCTACTTCAGTAGCAGTTTTAAGAACAGGATACAGAAATACCTGTCAAGATACTAATAAAGGCAGGTTATGATATAAAGAGATATTATAGTATCACTTATAAATTGAGGATACTCAACTCTATGTTTCTTTTTCAGTTAACCCAAATTATATCCTCTCAATATTCCTAAGTGCCTGAATGGGTTAAAGACCCTGGATAAAAGTAATCTGACTATACCCAAGTACCAATAAGAGATGGAAATGATTTTTGTTCAAAAAGAGTAAAGAAATAATATATACCAGAAGAGTAATAAAAGATGTTTATCTATTATCTGTTGAAGCATTGTGCATGCCTTTCACCAAACTCCTTGCCTTGATTTTTCTACTGAATCCATTTACCTTTCACTGTTTGCAACTCACTAGAAACCTGCAACTATTTTTTCCTGTGAGAGACCTTTCAACAACTGCTTGCAGTTTTGTTACTTGTAGATCTGTATCATCTATGCTGTGCAAGAGATATGCAGATAGGACAAGAGGCACTGGAAGAGTCAGATGAGGGTACATTTTGTTTTGTTCTCATCTCTCTTATTGTAGTAACATGTAGCCCGCCAAGCCATTTTATCTGGCCCAAGGCGGCGGCGGAGCACAGTGGCAGAGCGTGCAGCCACGGAGCCAGCACTGCGGCGAGGCAGGCAGGGCTGGCCCACAGGCCCCAGCCAGCAGCAAGGGGAGGGGAGCTGCTTACCCCTGCAGGGCCCAGGGGAGCGGCCCCACACAGGAGGCCAAGCAGCAGATGCTGGCACTGCCAGCCCGTGCCTGCCTCCTCACCCGCCCGCTTCAAGCCAGCCCCGCTGCCCTGCCCTGCCCCACAGCAAGGTGGAGCCTGCTGCCCTGGCCAGTCTCCCCCAGGCGCTGCGCCCGCGGGTGAGGCCCCAGGGGGCCGCTTCTCATGTGCTGCTGGGACGGGAGGAAGCTGGCCAGGTCTGCACCGGCCAGCAGAAGCGGCGGCAGAGCCGTATGCCACTCGGGATGGGACGAGCCTGTACCAGTCAGGCCTGAGAGGCACAGAGCACTGCTGCCACTTCTGCTGGCCGGTGCAGACCTGGCCAGCCTCCTCCCATCCCCAGCAGCACACGGGAAGCCGGCTTCAGCTGCATGCTGCTTTTCCTGGCTGGTGCAGACCCAGTTCTGCCCAGGCGGGTCCTGCAGCACCATGTCAACCCAGGCACGGCACCGGCAGGCCAGGTGGGCCCCAGGTTAACCCCGGCTTGGCCCCGGTCTCCAGCTCCAGGTCAACCTGGTTGTAGCCAAGTAGCTCCTGCAGCACCATGTCAACCTGGGCATGCATGCCATGTCAACCAGTACCATGTCAACCCCTACAACTTCATTGGTGTCAAAAGTCACGTGGCATCACTTCCTGATATGATACCACTTCCTGTGATGTCTTTGAATATGGCTCGCCAGCCCACTGGGTGATTAAAAATTCGTGAACTGGCCCCACATTCAAAAAGGTTGGACTCCCCTGCCCTAACACAAGCGAGATAGAATGGCCCAGGCAACCCTTGTCTGAAGTGGCATAACTTTGAGGTGCTCAGAGGGCACTTAGCACAAGTGAATGAGGTTTAACATGTGAATGCTTGCATTGTAAGCGCCCTTAGTATGGTCTAAGCACAACAGGTAACTTCACCCTAAGTGCTCTCGGACTCTCCCTGCACTCTGGGGTGAAATATAGTTGAATACAACAAGGATCCTCCCCACCTGGCCCTGCCCCAACCAGCTGCTGCCCAAAACCTGGAGCAGTGTAAGGAATAGAGCTATTCTTCTATAGGGAAGAACTGGGAGGGCTCCCACTATGGGAGAATTGCCCCCTTCTGCCAATCAGCTGGATGGCAGGATGGGAGTATATTCCCCCGGGGCAGGAACACTCCCAGCTGTCTGTGGCAGCTGCTGCTTTTTAGCAGCTGCCAGCTGCCACTTGACAGCCTGCCCCCCTTACCAGGCAGGAGATCGAGCAGGTTGTAAATTAATGGGCTCCCATAAGGCCAATGGGTGACTCAGGGAACAGCCCTCTAGCACCCTGTGGCTGAAGAGCTTGCCTGTGAAGCCCTTCAGCCATGGGGCTGGAAGAATTTCTGTACAGTCCAGCTCGTGTGCTACTTGTCTGCCAGAAAAAAATTCTTCTCTTAGAAATGAATGGCTGTATGCAGCCTTAGTGGGCACTGCAGAGAAGTGAGGCTTCAGTAGAGTATGTTTTGAAGCCTAACAGGAATCTCCAGCTCGAGACTGGCTGCATCCCAAGTAGGCCAGTGTAAGTACTCAAGTCTCTGCCCTGGTCACTTTTGAGAAAGTTCAAAGTGTTTATGAGACTCTTTAAATCCTCATGTAGCCTACAACACAGTGCTCTCTGCAAGAAGACTACCCTTCACTCTTCTGGCCTGGTGGCAATTAGATCAACTGGAAGGCTTGTATAGTTTCTTCTTGGGATTAAACCCTGTACAAGAAGTTTCAGGGGTTTCTGGGCAACACCTAGGATGTTTGCTTTCTTGGCAAGTATGCTAGAACAGTAGTCTAGCGAACCTCAGAACACCAGGTGAGAACACCATCATTTACTTGAGGGGCCTTGCAGATCACTTATGCTTGTTTTCATGTTATGTTCGATTCTGCTTCTGTCAAAAGGGATAAGCAGTTTCTATATATCACTTGGACTGATTTACTGCATTAAGACTGATCGTGCAAACAGGCACTTAGCTACTGGGTAAATGTTAAAACAATAATGAATACTAATGTTGCTGAAACTAATTTTGGCCCTAAACATATAATAGACAAATAATAATTTTATGATCTTTCTAAAACTATTTTTGAAGTATCTAATGTTTGCTCCAGGTAAATTAGTAAATGTAGCTGATACAAAATTATTTCAGACATTACCTGTCTATATGATATATATAGTGACTGTTCTCCTGAAACAACTGTTTCTGAAGACATAGCTATCAGCTAAAATTACAGATTGGCTATGAATACGTTTCTATTTTTAAGAAAAAGTTATATCCATTTTAATTGTATTAAAAAACAGGTGTGACCAAAAACCATGACTGACACATTTATTTTTCATTCAAGGACAGTTCTAAGAAATAGCAGCAAGGAGGACAAGACCTGTAAATAATATTGGTATAAAAATACAGCTCTGGCACTGTTGAAAGTTTTCCATTGCTCAGGAAAAGGTCACTAGACCTATTGAATATGTTTAGACTACCCCATGCTGATTAAAACTTGACATAAATAGTTTACCATTTGGTATTGGACAAAAATATAACACTAAAGTCTCTGGCAAACAGGTATGCCTGTCTCGCTTTTGGGTATTTTCCTAAAATAAAATTATCTGTGGCACGCATCAGCTGGAAAGTTTGGGCTTTGATCATAAGCAAGAAATGAAACTTTTCTTATATATGCAAAACCAATTTACTGGCTCCTCCTAAGAAACATTTTCCTTCTCCATGACCACAAAGGCTGTCATTAAAATAACTTCTCTTTCAAAGAGTACACATTATAATTATCATAGATGCAACATACAAAGTTTGTATCTTCTAGTTTTCTGCTATTTAATATTCCAAATATGTTTAATAAGTGTAATGGCTTAGGGCGATTTTCAAAAATGCCTGGTAATTTTGACTACGTTAGTACTTCGGTGCCCAACTCTGGGACACTGAAAGAGGGTTAATTTTCAAAGGTTATTCAATGCTTTCTTACATCCAAGTCCTTTTAATGTGTCTTAAGTTGGACACCCAAATATTAAAAGGATCTAAAATTTTTAGCTAGTTCTGAACTTCTTGCCCAATTCTCTTACTTGTCTCCTCCAAGTAGTCATTTCTGGTACAGTCCTCTATTCTTCATCTGTGGAGACTTGAGGCTCTGTATGCAAGCATTGTAAATTCTTCTTTTTCAGAGGCCACTGAAAACTATACGTGTATCTGTGACTGGATAAGTAACTCTTCAAATTCTACCTTGCAAAGGGAACTAGATCAGGTTTATCTATTATACAATTTAGACCTCTTCATCCACATTCCCACATACTCCCATTGGTAACAAGAAATCACCACTTTTCCATCCGTTAACACCTACATCAGGTTGCCAAATCATGCTACAAATTTACTTGTCTTATTCCAGCAAACACACTATATCCAAGAGGCACAAGTAAATAAGTATATTATTTATCTCATTTTCCCTCCAAGGTGAACATAAGACCCTGCCATCCTAATGCAACCAGATACATGTTATCACCCAAGAAAATCCTAGCACAGACAACAGTGAACTTTAACCCGTTGTCCAAAATTAAATTTAGGGTCTGATCCAAAGCCCAGTAAAGTAAGCACAAATAAATCTTATTGGGCATGTCAACACATGCAATTAATGGTCAAAAAGCTTACTGCACAGTAAAATACCAGACAGTAAGCTTTCCTTGAGTGCAGGTTGACATGTGCACCCATTGGGAGAAAATTTACTCCTGCACTGCTCTGTTTTTATGTGGCAGCCAAGTGGAAGTCTAGGCTCCCTCAGGTGCTAGCTCCAGGCTGGCAAGGGACACCGGTGTGAGGCTTGGGCTCCAGGGGGCAGGGGGAGCTCTGCCACCTCCAGGGCAGCTGCCACTCTTCCTGCACTCCAGCTCCAAGCAGCTGCCTGCTGCCCACCACCTTGCTCTGATCGCAAAACCAGGCCAGGACAATGTCTGCTGCCCCTGAAACAGGCAGCTCCTGGCCCTGCAACTGGAGCAGGAACTGGGAAATTGCTCCCTGCCCCTGGCAGCTGCCTGCTGCCAAGCAGGCTCCAGGCGTGGAGCCCAAGGCAGGACAATGTACCTCTGCCCTGGCAGCAGGCAGCTGGGGCAGGGGGACATTGTCCTGGCCTGGGTTCTGTGATCAGAGTCCACCTCATCAGCAATCCCCCAGCCCCCACCCTGATCAGGGACCAGGGCTGGGAGTTGCCTCCTGCAGAAGCAGGGGAACATTGTCCTCACTCAAGCTCCGCAATCTGATCCAGCCCCAGCAGCAGGCAGCCCCCAGGATAGAGGATTGCTGTCCCACTCCTGCTGCCTAGGCTGACCAAGAGCAATTTACCAATCAGTTATCTGACCGTTTGCTACTATGCAGTAGTAACTGCACGGTAAACCTACTACCTGTATTTACAGGTAGTAGAAAAAACAAGCAGTAGATTAATCTACTATGTAGTAGCTTGTATGCAAGGTTACACAGTGACACTTTACTGTGCAGTAGATCAATCTTGTGTAGACGCATCCATTGAATCTGATAACAGGTTAAATCTGACACACAAGATCAGTTGCATTCAGAAGGCAAAGTAGTTGAAAAAAGATTCCAAAAACTATATTTACAATACATAACACAGATACAAATATACATCAGGTAGATAATACAGGTTATGTTGAAGCATGATGGAATGCAGAGACAGAGACGAAGTGATTATAAAATCTTATTTCCCCAGAGGTTAGTTTTCACAAATCTAAGCCATACACTACCTTTCAGGGTATTTCTTTTTTGTTCTTGTATCTAAAATGTTTAAAGAATGTATATATTTTTTAAGGTATATCGCTAACAACTTTATATCCTTAACTAGGCAATTGCCCATCAAGAATGACAGAGGGTGGGGAGGGAGGGGGCTGGGATGGAGCGCCGCCATCTAACACCCCATGCTGTCGCTGTTCTCTCTCTTGCAGGGACTGGGGTTGGGGAGCTGAGGCCAGCAGCATCCTCTGTCTGGTCCTTGGCATGGCTTTGGAATCATGGCGGTGCTCCCCCACACTTAGAGCACTATGATTGGCTGTTTCCATCAGCCAATCAGAATGCGAATAAAGTGTTATGGACAGACAGACAGACATAGGCTTTTATAATATTAGAATTATAGTCACCTCAATTAATAGATGCTCCATACAAAACAGCTGAGGTTTTTGGTTTTTTTAAACAAATGTTTAAATTTATTAGGAAAAAAAAGACTTCTTTGAGCTAGGAAACTAAGAGATCTTTATGCTTGAAGAAGGATCTGGTAGCATATTTGTTTATTTGGAATGTTGGATTGAATTAACACAGAAGAAGAACGATGCAGTACAAGTTATTTAAGGACTGGCAAGAGGGTACTGCAAGTTTGTTAAAGCAGGGGCCAATACAGAGTGAATCCAAGAGCAAGCACTGGAAAGGAATTATTTGGTGTGAAGTTTCTACTGTTGCTCATCAATCCTAGCAGAGAGAGAGAAAGCAATAAAAGCATATAGCCAGGTTGTTTGCTACACTACAGAATTGTACACATCCTAGTGGCACTCTAGGGTACCCCAAAATCCTTTCAAGAGTGCCACAGAGTGCCACACCACGTTAGAACTGTTAGATGTGCAAACATGATTCAGAAGACAAAACTACAGATGTCAAATAGGAATTCATAGTGTTAAAAAATTATGACCTGCTGTGGTCTTAGTTCTTCACAACAGAATAGCTCTATTGTTATCCTGTAGTAAAAAAAACAAGTAAAAATTAAGACCTGGCATTTTCTGAGAGGTGCCTCAAGTCTGGGGACCACTGTCATAGAGAGACTTGCTTTTACTAGAAACTGTCTGGTTAAGACAGTTTTATGTACTGCTCTGTGCTGCTAAAGGTACCCAAAGTCGAGACTGCAGCCCATTAGATCAAAGAGCTTTCTATGGGGTCATAAGTCAGGGGTGAATGACATCTCCAGTTCACTATGCATAGATGCACTGTGTGGAGGGGCCTTCCCTAGGCAGAGACACAGACAAGTCAATGTGGATCAAGATATATATAGTATGAACCCGTACGAAGTAAATCACAGGGCTGGGGCTTATGTTGCTATTGTAAAAAACTACCTTTCATTGGAAATAACAGAGTTCATATGCTTTTTATTTGTGAACAGAAACAGAAGATTGATATGCCCCTATGTATATACTAGGTCAAATTTTGTTCTTAGGACCCCTGTACATGTTACAGGTATCATGCAATTAACTGCTTAGTTGAGCAATTACTTTGAGACCAGCTACACATGCAAAGTTCAGAAGTTCCTATCATACCATAAAAATGTGTGCTAACTTTACAGCTCGTTCCTCTATTGATCTTTAATTTGCAGATGTAGCAGGGTTGTCACTGTGGCTGGGAGCCCTGTAAGCTGACGGGGTTCCTAGCTGCAGGAGTGCACCATGCCCTGCCAGGGCTGGAAATCACACAGCTGAGGGGACTCTCAGCCCCAGCAGTTGCCAATTCGGAGCCCCAGCAGTTCTCCACAGATACTGGGTCCTGGCAGAGCACCTTTCCCAGCTGGGTCCCATAACATAGCTATGTTTATTTCATTAGAGTCCAGGTTAATATAGAACTAAACATACTACCTCTTTATATTCTGTGAGTCTGCCAAAACACTATGATAATTTCCTAATAAATATTTTATAGCTATAATACATCATTATTTATTTTTCTCTTTAAAAAATTTCTAGTAGCATGTCTAAGCATAAAAAAGAAAAATCTGTTGATCTTGCACTTTTAATAGAAGCCATAATTATGTGTAAATAAGTCTGAGGGGAATTAATGTGAAGATTAGATTGTTAAACCTGGGTAGCAATTAAAGGAAAGGGTAATTAAGCATGAATATATGTCCTGATTTGACCTCTGAGCAGGACTACAAATAAACACATCAGCTTAGTTACAAAATAAATAAATATGTAATGCATCTCCTGCATACTGCTATCACATATACACATCGTAATTACAACATATTCTGCAGTATCGTATTTCAAACCTTCTCATTTAAGCAAAACACATAAATAAAATATATGCAAACAAACATCAATCAGTGTACACTCACCGAAATAAGAGGAGAGGACACCATTTCTAGTAGTGGGATATATGGAAGTACAAAATATTATAACTTTATCACCTAGTCCATAATTTATTCCTAAAAGGTGCCTTAAAATCTCTTTGTTGTTAGATTTTCTCTTCAGAAACCTGAATTACTTCGTAATCTGGGTTTAATGTTGTAAGGTTTTCCAGTTTAAATGTAATACAGCAAATAAAAATTAAAGAATTCTGTACATAAACAGTAGAGAATATATTAACAAAAATATGAAAAAGTATCACAGAAAACCATACACATTGCAAAATGATTAGGGTTTTATATATAGAATCAAGGTCCATAATATACATACATTCACCCTTGATACAGGCTGCTCAAACATCTTGTGAAGTAAAAGAAAAAATTGCTTTTAACATACTTTTCATTGCCTAGATTTGAAATGGTCCTATAACTCTTTCAACAACTGAATCAATGAATCTAGTTACCTTGTGCATTGGGGGGTCTCCATCGGCAGAGGTTAGTCCCAGCTAACCCTTTCTCCTTCTAGCTCCCCTTAATTTTCTACTTGTTGCAACAAAAAAATATGCCTGAGATACAATCTCTTGATTCTTCTAGCACTTAGGCACACACGTAAGACTTTTTTGAGGTATGCAGGTTAGCACCACAGATTGATTCATTTTGTGCGCACGTTTGTGTGGGTGCATGTGAACACATATCTAGAAGTTCATGATTCTGTTAACTACAGCATACGAAACAAAGCAATGTACATCTTCTACAGAAGATGTGGCTTAATAAATATGGATCAGGTTAAATTCTAAGCTTATTAAAGCAACAGCATCTGATCCTTTATGGAAATGGGTTTTCCAGATAACAAATGTCCCTTGAGAATGAGCATAATCCACCCAGCATGAGTAAGATTGCCTAAATGTGTGACAGAATCACAAGTTTCCTGGCAAGAAAGACGTACAATAAAAATCACAGTCACAAATGGTATTAGGAAGTACTGAAACAATGAGCAACCAGCTTCTTTGCTTGCCTCTCTAAACAAATGACTCTACTCCATGTGACATTTACAGTGTCTAGCAATGTTGTGCACAATACTGCACATTTAACTCTGCTCAGGTGAAAACCTAGCTGTTCAACTCAAAACACAAGTTTGAGAGAATTATTGAGAGAGTTAAATTTATGCCAGTACAGAAGCCACGCAATGGGTCTAGACCCACGTTCCAGATAAACCTTATTTTGAGGGGTAAAGCGGTATGTAGGTCCCACGCCAACTTCCTGTACACTGACTAATTCCATTCAAAATGTCCTAGAGAATGGGAAGAAGTGAAGGGTGGCATGATTCTGTGCACTACGTTCTTTGCAAAGACGTGTGATTATCAGATAAAGCAACAACCTCTTGAACTCCTACAAGCAGATGACAGAAGAAAGCTGATAGATTTTGCTATGCTAAATATGAAAGTACAAGATCTGACAGAGAAACAGATGGACAAGATTAATGGTTGAAACTTGAGTGGACAGTCTTGTAACCTGTGGTCTCCATAGCTATCTTATACTGTTTTCTCTCTGTAATTGGTCACAGGCTTAGAACAAGAACGCAGTGAAACACAAGCAGAAACATGTTGTTCTTTTTCTGTTGGGAACTGGTGCCATTTTATGATGATATGTATCAATTTATCATGGAAACCAAGGAAAATGTAGTTTTTTGAAAAACTTCCATTAGAAAGCACTTAATTCACAGTGGATGATTTGAGATATTAGCCAAAATACTTCATCCCCAATAAAGACCATAGCATGCAGTACTTTTCTGAGAGAAATTAAAGAATTTTCAGTAACATCTGTATGAGTTATACAGTGCCAGATTTTGCATGGGTTACTATACAAGTAACCCCTTGGCTATACTTGAACTATTTAAGAAATAAGTTACAAATATACTTTAGTAAGTAGGTAAGAATCTGACCCGTCCTTAGGTAAATAAATCAATTGACAAAATGCACCTTTTAATATAAAAATAATTTTTCTAATGGAATAAATTCCCTAACCATAATTAAAATCTACGGACTGCAAAGCTTGAGGTAAAATTGGACTTCCCTGTTCTTTCACTATGAGATTCACAATATCTGAATCATATCATAATATGAGAATAAAAGGTTTTCACAGGCCACACCTACAGGAGATGCTGATTGCACAGTTGTTACTGAGCAGTCGTTTAGTACTAGCTCGTTACTAGCGCACAGTAGTGTCGTGTCACAGTTAGAGCCCCGCAATACTACCGCACAGTATTAATAAGTTAAGCATCTCATGTAGACGTGGCCACCGTATATTAATACATATCGAAAATATAGTACCCTGGGGTAAATGTGTGATGCTACATTTCTTTTTGAAACAGGACAAAATAGCACCTTACACTTTAAGAACAAAGTTTTATTGAATATTTTACTTCTAATAAAAATGTGAAATACTATATTAAGGTTGCTTCTGTTTGCAATTAAGAACTTGAACAAAACTGTTCCTATGGGTTAAATTTCTCTAAAGGCAAAAAGATGAAAATCAAAATCTGCTCCGCTATAATTGACGCATACTTTAGGTCCAATGATAAACCTTATTTTGTGGGTTGTCTTGCAGCTCCATTTAAATATCCATTAAATGTTAGGTACAAAATCCATCTTCTCTTCCCAAACAGGACAGAACTACAAGTTTCATATATTTTGGTACCTGACTATCCCACTGAATAGAAATCCAAATTTTTGGCAGACAAGAAATTAGCAGTGTCCAAGATAATTCAGAAGCAAATAGTTCCTATAGACAAAATAAATATGGTTGGACATAGCTACTGCTGTCAGACATGTGCAATTACTAGGGCTTTTTCTAAATTTCCAGTTTTGGAATATTGACTGCAGCAGAATATTGCACATACCCAGGTTTGATGTCATGGGGGTATGTTTTGAGCCCCTCTCACCCAGCCTTGCATACTGGTAGACACCCTGAACCAGATCCTAGTCCACATATAGTAAATTGGATCCTTCCTAGTATCTCCTGGAACTTGCAAAAAAATGGCCATAACAAAGCTAACTGGGGCATAATGGCTTTAGGAATATATTATAAAAGTATTCTTTCTAAATCAATCTTTCACCAAATAAAGGTTAGCCATGTAACCAAATATTTGTGTTCTACTTTTCAAAAGTAATATATATCAACATTAGACATGAATATGTATTAATAAACATAAGTGAGGTCTATTAAGGTGATCACTGAGACTCTTAGACTCTCCAATTCATTGTGGTAAAAGGCTATGTTTTGAATCAATGACTTTTAAACTTGCTCCCAAAGCACAGAAATTATATGTTGATGAAAAACACATTTGGGTTGCACCATATTATACTGTATTAATCTCAGGCTTTAGAGCTTTTTTCTCCAACTGAATGCATTACTTGGCTTCTGTTTGGTTATTTTTTTCCCCTTTTCTCTGAAACACTAGGCATCAGCCAGCTACAACTAGACTGGCTTGGGTGCATTGGTGCTGCTAAAGATATTTCAGGAACCTTGCTGGTAAGCCTTGCTCACACACTCAAAATTAAACATCGGATTTGGGAAAGAAGGAATTTTCCTTATGGTTAGATTGGCAAAATGAGGGCGCAGAGGGACAGGGTTTGTAGAACCCTACAGAATGGGAGATGATTTAGGATCATCTGAGCATATTATATTTATGCCTTTCCTCTTGTCTTCAAATAGCATATGTTTTTGTTATGAAGGTATTTTGTGGCCAGGTATGCCTGAGGGTTGCTTGACTAGATTTTCTTGAGGACACATTTGGACAAATGTTTATCTCATGGATGCCTGCAATTGCAAGGGACTTGTCAATGACCTAGGAAGTAGGTATGGATTTTTTTCTTAATAATACATCTGTCAGAAATTAATTTCCTGGACAAAGACAGTTGTGCTGATGCAGAAAATCTCTTGGCAGTAGTGCTGAATTATTTATTTTACTGACGCTGCTGTCAAATTCCAGTAATAAATAAGTACAATACTGAACCCCAGGATTCTTTTGTGAAACTTAATATGAAACACTCTTGCATAAGTATAAAGGAGCAGAAAGGCTTTTTCTAGATCTGCCATCACCAGGCCAATATGTGGAGGAAAAAAGCAGAGGTTACAAAATTTCTTATAGAATCTAAGTTTTAATCTAAATATCATATATAACCACCTTGACATTGTACAGCCAGACCTGCCCTCAGTTACAAAGCTGCCCTGGTGGGTGAAAGCAGCTGCAGTGCGGGCCCTTCCCCAGTGCTACTTGCACTGAGATACAAATTATGTCATTTTTTAAAAATACTAAAAATGTGAAATTATTAATTTTACATTGCAATCCTATGGAACAGGTAAGGAATGCTGGTAGTGGTAGTGCTGAATGGAGCAAACATAGTGCTATAATAAGAAGAAAAGCAGCAGGTAAGGGAATACCCCTAGAAGACTCCTCACCTCAGCAAGCTACAAAGCATACTTCCAGGGCAGCCCCTACAACAGGCCTGTAAAGTGGAGAGATTTGGGAATGCAGAGACAGCAGGCCACCAAGATGGAGAGGGCACAATCAGTGGCACTGCAAAAGTATAGTTCTATAAACCAAACCTCTTCAACAAAGGGAAGAGATCCATTTGTACAAGCAGCAGCTCGAAAGCTGTGGGAGACTTCTTTCCCCCAGTCCCTGCAAAATTCCACTCCGTATTTCTGTTGTTACTTGCATTGTGCAGAAGACAGGACCTTGGTCTGAATATAAATACATGGTGTCTCAGACCATCTCAAGCTTTTATCTGATATCATACATTTATGTACATGACGCCTTCCTTGGGCTGCCTGACGCATTTGTCCTTTCCTCCACTCTCACTGTAAACATCCAAACATTCAGCTTTCTCTGATAGACCTTTGCTTATGTTGGATTATTTGACAGAAAGTTAGTCACAATTAGGTCAAAGTATTTTACAGGGTTGAAAACACAAATTGCATAGAAGTTAGCATCAATTTACAGGAAAGTGGACAGGGCTGGAGACCTACAATTTATATTTTAATTCTAGCTTAACATATCATTAGAGACCACAGAATCTCTTAGAGGCAGATTTTCAGCTGCAGTACCTTCTGATGGCTCCATTGACTTCAAGAGAGTTGCAACAATGTACATCAGCCAGAAGTCTTATGTTTATAAAACTGATGCACTTACTCCTAATAAGCAAATACTGTAATCAAGAAAACTATGTTAAAGTATGGTCACCCTTGAACAGTGAAAGGAGACTACAAGAAGGGAGACTTTGCCGTGCCTAAAAAATGGGAAAATTCATATATTTCTCTAGTTGCATGCAACATTTCCACCCCAGAGTCTTGCTAATAGATCTCACCTATTAGATCATCAAGCATTCTCTCTCATGTTATATATAGCCTAAGCAAAAAATAAGCAGCAAGACCACCAAGAAATCTACATTAAAGCACACAGAGACTGAAAAACGTTCAAAAGAGTACTTGTACAACTTTAATTCTTATACTTAAGGAGTTCTGCTTTCTTTCCTCTGTACCTCCTCTCATCTGACCTGTAGAAAGGGCTGAGGGGGCTGTAGTGTTAACAGGCCTCACAGAAGCTCAGGATTTACAGTAAAATGTCATTAGTTCAATATTGGATAGTTCAACATGTTGGATACCTCAAAGCTGTTGTCACTCCCCAGCTGAAAGGATAGGTTTTTGTATGCACTATAATAATTTGAAATTTGAAGATGTTTTCTGATCCCTTGGACCAGAAAAACCTTGTTAATTTGAAATGCAGGGAACCAAAAAAATACCAACTTTGAAATACTGTACATGGGTCTGAAATAAACACATTCATAGTAAATTGCATATATCCAAATTACTATGGGTATGTGCAGGCTTAGTTCACCCATGGACAAACTTTACTAACTGACAGAACAAAGTGAAGAGGTATCCCAGTGACTAATAAAGTAGATGTCATGGGAGTTCCTACTGTAGACCTGCAGCAATGATCTAGGGGCACTTTTTCCTCTGCTTAGATCAATCTAAGCGTGGAACCGTCCCATTAGCCTCCCCTACCTTGTTCCCACCAAACCCCCCTGCCAACCCAGCACCCCTGATCCTACAAAAAAAACCCTAAGTCCACCCCGAATCATGCACGTATCTAGGGCTGATGCCCCCACCTCCCACCCCTGCAGGGACCACTGTGCCCTAGCACTTGCTGCCCTGAGCCCCAGGCACTCTGTCTGCTCCCACCGCTTCAAGCACTCCCAGGCTGGCAGATGATGGATGGCCAGAGGGCAGGTGTACATGGAGCAGCTGGGGCTCAGAGTAGCAAATGCCAGGACAGAGGGGAGTCTGCAGGGGTGGGAGGAGCAGCCACAGCTGCATGCATGATCAGGGGCAGGACTGAAGGCTGGTGGATCAGGGATACTGGGTCTGCAGGGGGTTCAGTGGCATCAGGAGGGGGGTTGGCAGTTCCACACTTAGTTTGATCTAAGCAAAAGAAAACAGGCCCCTGGATCATTGCTGCTGGTCTACATTAGAAACTCTTTGTGCTGTACCCCATTAAAGCTGCTTTATTAGTCACTGGGATAACTCCTTACCTTGTTCTTATTAGTTAGTAAGGTCTGCACAAGGATGAACTAAGTCTGTATATATCCTCAGTAATTTGCATATGTGCAAATGATTATCATTATATTTATTTCAAACCCACTTATTTCCAAGTCAGTAGTTTTGGTCCCCTGGATTTCTAATTAACATGGTTTTACTGTATCACCACATTATCTAATATACTGATTTTTAACCAGGGTGCCATGGCACCCTGGGGTGTCTTGGGATCCTGCCGAGGGTGCCAAGCAATGTTAGCACCGTTAGATGTGCAAACATGATTCACAAGTAAATCCATGGATTTAAAATGGGAATCTAGAAAGTTCAAAATGTTTCTGACCTGTTGTAGCCTGAGTTCTTTGCAATAGAAAAACTTCTCTACAATTTTTCCATAGTCAAAAAGTGAGCGAAAGCTATGAGTTGGAAGTTCCACAGTGCACCTTGAGTCTGAAGATTGAGAACCACTAATCTAATAATATTCTGTGCAAGGGGAGATGGCTTGGTGATGAAAACATCTGAACACTCTCCATGATAGTCACTGCTTCTGCTGTCAGTAATGAAATTGTACGAAGAGTTATGGCTTTCAACGTTGTCAGTGGGAACAGAGCTCAGAAATGGATGCTGGACTTGAACTGGAAGTGAAATACAAAAAATAAACTTATATAATGGACATGCATTCTACATGTGTGTTATAAATGTGTATATAACACCAAGTCCTAGGGTAAAGTCCTTGTGTCTATGGCAAAACACTCATGGACTTCAGTGAAATCAGGATTTTCTTAGCTTCTTAGGCATGCAGTCCGTGCATAGTAAAGTAAAATATCATCTGCTTGCTCTCTCAAGTCTTTGGCTTTCTCAGAAATGTAGGTCATGTGGCTACCCTATTCACAAATGATTACATTTACCAGCATAGCATAGTAAATCAGGAGCAGCATGGACCTGAAAGATTCAGAACATGTATTGGTTTCATTGGCTGGAAACAGAGGTTGCCTTTGTGCTGTTGTAATTTTTTTTGTGGCACCATAAAGGCAAGGCAAATAGACGTCCATGCCCCTTAATACACCAGAACAAATACCCTAAATTCATAGTCTTGATATAGATGGTATAGTTTCATAGTTGGTAGGGTCAGAAGGGAGCTGAGCAGATGATCAAGTCTGACCCCCTGCCACAGGCAGGAAAGATTGCTGGGGTCAAATGATTGGTGATTATCCAGCCTCCTTTTGAAGACCCCCAGGGTAGAAGCGAGCACCACTTCCCTTGGAAGTTGGTTCCAGATCCTAGCCGCCGGACCCTCTCCATGCTGTGTAAAATCTTCTGTGGTAGATGCCCGTTTGCAAGGCAGAAGATTGGGCAGCCTGGGGAGGCATTTCTGGGGCTTCATGGGCCCAATCCTGCAAGTTCGTCTATTCCCAGTACATGCAGAATTGGACCCCTGATGCTCTGGGACAGCCTACTCAGATTCCTCCGTTTGCAAAGATGCATCCTGGGACTCTCTCAGAAAGAGATTCCCCAGTCACCGGTCATGCTGCCATGCCCCGATTCAGGGTGTGCCTTTGAAAATGAGGAACACTGCCCCAAGACAGATTCCCCAGGCATGTGTCCGCAAGCAGGGAAACCCCAGAAAAAATTAGTGCCCTCCATCACCTCATGTGAATGAGTTAATCTCCAAGGTGCCACCCTGCCCTATCTTCTTTATGACATACTGTAATTGACATGGCCTGTACTGGCATAGGAGAAAAATGGCAAAGAACCTGCTACTTTAATGATAATCTAAAACTTCAGATTCAGTTGTTGAGAAGTGTCTGGGTAAAAAGATGACCAAAAGCTCAGCCCCCCATGCCAGACCAATGCTGGAAATGAGAGCAGACTGCGTGCAGCATGTGAAGGACTCGTGATCACGGAACTGAACAGCGCGTGATCATGCGGCCTTAGCCAATCAGGAGCTACGGAGAAGCGAGACTGCCTGGCCAGCAGTCACACTCTCTCAGCTGTCCATCAGCAGTCTCCTCCGATTGGCTAGAAAGTTTATAGGCGGGACCGCGCGCTGAGGCGCAGCGTCCCGGGTTCCTCGCAGAACTTGGAGGAGGACTGATCACCCTCTCCGGAGCCCGACACCCCTAGGCCCCTTTTGTCTGTTTGGTCTATCCCGTATCAAATAGACCATTACTTTACACGCTGAATATCTTGAGCTCTCAACTACGTTATAGTCGTTCATGTTTGACCATATTATCGATTGTACATCGAAAAAGCCGCGGTTGCCGTTTAACTGTATCGTCTAACTGCTGTCGTTTAACTGTCGTCTGAATTCAGTTACAGTCTTCGTGCCGTTTCACTACTGTAAGTAAAATTTCGAGTTTATTTACTCTTTAACAACTGAGTCGGCGTTCCCTTTCGTCCCCGGCCTGTCCGAACTGAGGGTTGGTCCAACCACCCATCGCAGGTTAACCTCTTCACGACATGATGATCGCGGCAGACAAGAAGTAATTCAGGTTTATACTCTACGCGTGCATTCCACGTGCAACAGGTGCACCTCAGCGTGATGTTACATTTTGAGAGCCTTTCATCAAAAGCTTTTACCTATATCTGAATATCATTAATGAATTAATAACAATACCTCACCAGGAGATGCTTGCACTTCAATAGTGTGTGAAATTACTTCAATATACGTAAAATATAGGGTTTTTTCCCAATTAACCCTTCAAGTGGATATACTATATTAACACATACAAACATTATGCTTTTTGCAAGTTCAGGTTGGTCTGCATACGGAAACATATCACTCAAGCAAGAAATTGTGAAAATTAAGGCATTTAACATAATGGACATTCTACACCTGCATTCATAGGCGTACGACTTCCCATTACAGCAACTACCACACATTTCAGACAAGCATTACAATCTTACTTCTGCCCCAAGTAGGAATGCCAGGCTTCCAGCATCTATTTCTTCAAACTCTCACACTTTACAAGGAAGCAAGATACCCTCCCTGCTAACCTTCCAGCACTGTCCTGGAAACCATATTCACTCATGGTAGGAGAAGGGGTGGGTCTTTAATGGGACTGAACCTTTTCTCTGTGACAGTTTTGCCAGCTAAGCACTTGGCATCAAGGCCACAGAGTTCACCTTGAAGGTTCATCCTCTATTCTTTCCAAGAGCTTTTTGTCTGGCAAAAGCTATCTAATAAAATTATCAAAGGTGCATAAGTGACTCAGGAACCTGTTTTCACGAAGTGCCTTTTTTACATGGCAGTCCACAATGTATTAGAAATATATGCCACCATCTTCACAAGAGTCGCAGGGCTGCTTACAATAAAACCAGATAAATTCTAAAGACAGATAAAAAAAAATAAAATAAAATAGGAAAAACTTCCCAGACAGTGCCCCCAAATTTAGCCCTGACCGCTTAAAGGCCACCCAAATAAAAAGGTCCTACAACTCTTCTGGAACATAGGCAGGCTCTAATCTAATGGACCAGAACAGCAATTCCAAAGACAAGGAGTTAAGATGTGTAAATTCAGACTTGGATGGACCACAAGGGCGAGGGAGTTCCAGAGCTGACCAGCAACTGCCAAGAATAACCTCCCATTTCACCTGACAAACTTGTCCCACAGACGGTACATGTGGGAGGTTGCTCTCAGCTGACCACAGACATCACAATGGAATATATGGTGGTCCCTTAGGTACCTAGAGTCCAGGCTATTTAGGACCTTACAGCACCCTCATTTGGGATTTAGAATCCTGAGTACATCAATTATTTTTGAGAACTGGATTTAAAAACATTTGAAAATTTTACTTTAAGCCCCACTGAAATTGACGGGGACATGGGAGTCTATGTGCCTGTTAATTTTGAAAGACAAAAGGTCCTGAGTCACTTCAGCAATGTTAAAATTTTACCCATACATTTTATTTCCTTATGTTAAGCAGCAGAAACCACTCCCAAAACCAAGCATGGGAAACACATTTGCAGTCACTGGGTATGTCTACACATGTAATTAATGCAACTGAATAAAATCTGGCACAATTTGAGCTGGAGTAAATTAATGCCAACATCACCATCTACCCATGTGTTTAAGAGCAGTAATTTACTCCACCGTCGCATAGTACCTCTATGTGACAGGACTATCCTGTTCCAAAGTAAATTAATCTACTGCGCCATAATTGTGGTGCATGTGTAGACAGTGACTCTTTACTGCACAGTATATTAGTCTACTGCACAGTAAAGAGCACATGTAGATGCACCCACTCAGTGTCACAAACTCAGTTCTTTAACCCCTTGAGTCATTATGGCCACATCAGAGACACATTATATGATTTTAATAGGTCAAATGCTACAGTTTTCCCCTGTGCAATGGCATATCTTTAAACAATTAAGAATTAGTTTGAGATAAGTCAGAGACACGTGCTCATGCTCTGTTTATTTTGAAAAGTGATCTTCTCTTCCCCAGACAAACGCTGTTATATTTGCATCTGACCAGATGGTGTTTCTTATCAGTCTTGACCAAAGACTGACACAGGTATGCAGATAGCCTACAGGAGTGCAGGATACACTTGCCTAATCATAGCATCTTCCCCCCTGGATCGCACCGGCAGCTTTTGTTGTCAAGTTGAAGGTTAATCACATTTATACTTTGTGTCTGTGTATATCCTTTTCAAATTCCACTGAAGCTAGAGAAATCAGTAGTGTACACTTTTTTTATTAAACAAATATTGACATCTTTTCAACAGTTCTACCTTTTCACTCTCCATTACTATTGTTATTAAGAGAGATCCCTAAAGCCCTTAACTGTATCAAGGTCCTATTCTGCTAGGCAGCGTACAAGTGTACAGAAAAGGGCAGTTCCTTTCCTAATTTGTTTATTGCTTAGAATATGCTCAGAGATGATTGAAAATTCATTTTCTCTTTCTATTGACCATTCCGTACATTTCATGTATTTTCCTGTATTTCTTATTGAAGATGATATGATAACGTGACACGATGAGGTGTACTTCCCTACATAAGCAGCAGTAAAGGTGCAAACTCATGAAGAAAAGTATGTGAAAACTTGTGTCCTACACCCATTCACCCATCCCTGAAAATGAATCTAGAAGGTCTCAATAATGATCTAATTACTCATGATGGAAGGCAGCTGACAAACATCCTGAAGGTAAAATAATGCCCAAGCTTATCCTCCAATGCCTCATTGGTTGATCTGCCTCTCCCTAAATTTTCCTTCTTTAATAACTGAATGACCTTCCCTGCTCTGCTGCTTCAACATACTCCGCCCACTGGGGAAATTCATTTGTCACTTTGCCTTTTGGAAGAACAAAGAAAACCATGAGACAAAGGTAAAATTCTTGGATGAAATCCTGCATGCATTTGTAGTCAGTGGGATTTTTTCTTGCTGACATTATTGGGGCCAGATCACCCAGATGTGGAATGGCATAGTGGGAATAACTCATTTGAGCAGTTCATATTAGCTCCTTGGAAAAGTGTTTTAAGAAGAAGACTGAAAATACTTACATAAGAACAAGGTGTTATTGTTATTATGTCTATGGTGGGTACATTTGGCAAGTGAGGATTCAAAGACATCCCTATCTTTAAAACAGGTTATACCATAATAAATGGTACTCTCTCTGGAATGGGGATTATTGTTTGTTTTTTTTTATGCACCGATTATGATATGACAGCACTACTGGTGGGAAATAATGGAATACAATATGAGATGACACAGTCTGGTGATTGAAAATTCTTATTTGTACTCCGTTTTATTTGTATTATAAAAACAAACTCATCGCCACCTTTTGCCTAAGTACTGCTAAACTGAAATCAAAAGACAGTCCCTTCCCCAAAAATCTGAAACTCTAAAACATGAAAAGCAACAGGGAAGGAGGAAGGGAGAGAGAGAGAGAAGAGAAAGGTAATTGATAAATACTACAAATATAGGCATATACTTGGGACTGGGGACTGGGGATATACTTGGGACTGGGGATGCCCAAAAAGCCAAGCATCCAGCTCTCATTTAGTACCTTTGAAAATCTTAACCTTAGTTCACAGTGGGAGAGTTTACAAGTGATGCTTTATTGCACACCTACAATTCACTGTCTACGCATGCACATCAATTACTGCACATTAAATTAGTCTAACGTGCCAGTTGCTATTACCAATACATACAGGTATTAGAAAAATGGCACATTAACTAATATACCAAAGTGCACATGTAGACCCTAACCAGAAGCAATTTACTCCCAGTCAGCCCATGCAGTAGGTGTCCACAACTGCTGCCACGCTAAACCTCAATCTCCACAGGGCAGTGGGGGCTGTCCTGGCTCCAGGGCGGCTCCCCCAACCCACAGATTGGGACTGCCCCTGACTCCCACACAGCTGGGAGGGAGCTGCCCTGGAGCTGGGATGGCTCCCCCTACCCTGCAGAGATTGGGGCTGGCCCCAATCTCTGCATAGCTGGGAGAGATCTGCCCTGGAGCCAGGACAGCTCCCCTGCCCCATGGAGCCCAGGTCTGACCCCATGCCCCTTGCCAGCCCAGGGGTGGCATCTGGAGAAGCCTGGAGCGCCACTGGCTGCTGCTGGGGGGCAGAGCAGGGCAGAAGCAGCCCTGGACTGAACTGCTCTGATCAGAAACAAATTTGCTTCTGATGAATGCATGTTCAAATACGTGCCCAGGTGCAGTTTAATGCGCCTGAATTTTCTGCACAGAAATGTAGGCACATTGATTGCACATATAGATGTACCCAGTATGAAGGTTCACTGATCTAATGGAACACTTGTGTATATCCACACTGTGTCGCCAGTATGTCTAGGGAGGACACATGCCCTATCCACTTACTCCCATTTCCCATGTACCAAATGAAAAATGCATCAAGGAAACTATTCCTAGCGTGTCTCTCTCAGCTGCTCTCAAACATGCTGGAGAAAGGGGATGGGGTACAATCACACTGACAGACCTTGAAGCAATTTACTGGTGACATCTTGGTTGACGTAGATAGGAAAGTAACACCTGATTAATCAGATTCATTTTAAACATGTGCAAAGAGGAAAAGCTTGTGGCTACCACTCTGCAAGTTGTTCCATTCAGCTGTACAGACCCTTGTGCCCCTAGGGAGTATCAGTGAAATCAGTTGAGTGCAGTCGGCCTCCGCATTGGCACTCAAGCCTCCCAGCAAGAAATGGTTGTAAATTTAGGGCCTATATTTGTAAGATTGAGAAAACACTTTGTTTATTTAAAACATAATCATCTCTCATGCCAACATTGATTGCTGCCTCATTGCTATGTTTCATGTGAGCAAAATTTTCATGTTGCTGACCACAAGAAATTTTAGTAAAACTTTCTCAGAGACTTGCATAGCATTTTGTTTGCTTTGGTAGTCATTGCTGTGGCTGGGAAAGAACTTAAAGGAAGAATGTCTTTCATTTTTGACTTTTAAAGCCTTCAGTACATGATATAATAGATCCAAAGCGAAATGAAGATATAATCACAATGTATGGATGGATCCAATGCACGTGAAAAAAGGAGTCTTTCTGTTTATTTTAAAGGTGTTTGGATCATGCACTTAATGGACACTAGTCAGACACTGGCTGAACACAGACAAAATCAGCTTACAGTTCTGAATATCAGGAAATCTGCTCAATATGGGAATAGCAAGGGTGCTGAAGGCCAGAGGACTCCGCAGTAAATGAATGGGCAGAGCTAACAAAGGATTCTCTAACTGCTCCTGTCTGCACTGTGCCTCTTACTACTATTATGCGCCCAGGCATTACTGAGTCCAGAGCAAATATTTATCCAAAATGTATAACGAACAGATCTTTGCAGAATAGATGTTCTGATCCTGGGAGAATCTATAAAATAATTATCTGATCTCCAAATAAAAATTGAATCTCCAAATAATATTGAATTATATTTTGAAATGAATATGGGCATTTGCCTTTTATAGTTTACTTGTGTTATCAGATTAAAATAGGCTAGAATTTTCTAATGCAGTTTTATACTTGGTGTAATTTTGAAAATTAACCTGCAGTTCATAAAAGAAGGAACTTTGCATTACAGGCCTCCTCTATCAGGCAGACCTTACTACCTATTTCACATTTTTAACATTGCTGAGAACATTCATGTTCAAAATCTTAGTGAAATGAAAGCAATACGATGTGAGGGAAACTGTCAATAAAAACAGGTTGAGAAATAATAATGTTGCAACCATTAATGAAGAAAAAGCCTCAAAAGTTTACAGCAAGATACAGAATGACTACATGATGTTGGAAGGAAAAAATGCTGATAAAGAAAAAGCAAGAAGCAAAATGAAACCATACAAATATTTTTTTGCTAATCATAGATAAGTAAAACAAAAGCAGCAGCTGATAAATCACATTGTGTTAATAATTTATCTATCTGTCAAAACATGGAAGCAAACTGAACAATCTACAAATGTAAACACCTTCTTATTGTTGGGTCTGAGGATCAGATGGTCAGGTATCCTGGGCAAGATGGGACATGGACCAGGTGTCCTTGGATAAAATCACCGAGAATCAGAACTGCTAGGGTAAAATCCTGAACCTGCTAAAGCTGATGGAAGTTCTGACATGGATTTTCATAGGGCCAGGACTTTACTTCTATTTTCAGCTCTGGTACTAGTCTGTTACTTGAACTTCAGCAAGTTCATGAACAGTCACATACTCTGCCGTGACCTATTCAGGCTGGACGTAAGAAAGAACTTCATTGTCTGTCTCCCCAAGGTTTGGAAAAGACTGCCGCCGGAGGCAGTTCAAGCACCCACTTTGAATGCCTTCAAGACGCATTTGGATGCTTATCTTGCCGGGATCCTAAGATCCCTGCTGACTTCCTGCTCCTGGGGCAGGGGGCTGGACTCGATGATCCGCCGAGGTCCTTTCCAGCCCAAATGTCTGTGAAATCTATGAAAAAAAATCTATGAAAAAAAGTTAATTAATATGACTTATTTTATCCATCTCTAAACTGAAGTGCTCCCATGATTAAACATTTCCCTTATACTAAATGATAAGCTTAAACTTAATTTGGATGAGTTGGGTTGTAAGATTTTGAGGCACAAACTTCAACTCCCTTCATAAATATACAGTGCCTATCAGACGGTAGTTTAGTACAAATTATAATAAATAAAAGATATAAAAGCAGATGTGGTACCCTCACATATCAAGCAATGTGGTACCCTCACACTTTTAAGTGTGCCTGAAACCTATTTGGTTTTTAGTCCCTAAAATTGTGATTCCTCAAATGAAGCCTATTCTGAGAAGCAGTTTTTTTCCTAGGGTCTCTGAGACTGAATTTAGTAAATTGAAAAACTAAGAGACTTCTTTTGATCAATCAGGTCTCTTCTAATCCTACTTTTTCACAAACCAGGATGGTGTGCTGTCCAGTAAGGCAGTGATACTGTAAGGTTAGTCTCTGACTTGATTTACCCAATGTTTCTTTCTCTTAAGGGCCTTACATTCCAGAGCACTATACAAGATACAGATGTGTATACAGGTAACAGCTGTTAGTAATATTTGCTCTGAATTATAACAATTGAAAAACTGGCAGTAGTCACAGGGAACTTCTGCAGTCAAATGACAGAATCACACAGCTGGAGTCCCTTTCAGCTCTGCTAAAGGCAGGAACATCCCTGTCTAAGCCATCCCAGACAAATGTTTGTCTAACCTGCACTTAACTTCCAGTGAAAGAAATTTCATAACCTTTCTAAGTAATCTATTCAATTGCTTTACTGCTCTCAGAGCCAGAAAGGACTTCCTAATATCCAATCTAAATCTCCTTGCAATTTAATCTCATTAATTCTTGTCTTGTAGCTATGACACAAAGATAATTGATTTCTACACTGTGCATAACAGCCATTTTTGTATTTGAAGACTGTTTTCAAATTCCCTTCAGTCTTCCCTTTTCCAGACTAAACAGTTCCAGTTCTTCAACCTTTCCTCATCTGTTACAATTTTCTAGCCCTCAAATAATGTTTGCTGTGTTCCTCTCAACTCCTTCAATCCATTCATGTCTCTTCTGAAATGCAGTTCACCAAACTGCACACAGTGCTCCAAATGAGGCCTTACTAATGCTGATTAGACAGGAAGATTCACTTCCCATGACTCCTATTAATACATGATGGGATGATATTAGCTTGTTTTGCAGCAATACTACAAAGCTGACTCACTGTTTGTGAACTACTATAATGTCCAGGTCCTTCCCTACAGCCTAGCCAGTCACCTCCCATTTTGTATTTGTGTATTTAGTTGTCCCATCCGAAGTGCAGTACTTTGTACTTGTCCTTACTAAATCTCATCCTATTTATTTCAGGCCATTTTTCCAATTTACCGAAGTCATTGTGAATCCTAATCTTGATTTAAAGCGACTGCAATCCTATGCAGCTTGGAGATGTATGTCATTTTACAAGATGCACATTTTATAAGATTGAGTAATTCTGTCCTCTAAGTCATAAATGAAGATCTTGAAAAGTTCTGGACCCCCAGACAAACCCCTAGGGATCCCACCTCCTGCCAGGTAGGTATTGCAGCATGATGACTACTCCTTAAGCACAGTTATTCAACATGTTATGGCCCCACCTAATAACAGTGTTATCTTCTAGACCACAGTTCATTAGCTTACTAATCAGAATGTCATGGGAGATGGTTTCAAAGGCCTTGCTGATGCTGGCTTTTGAGACACTAGTCTGCCAGTTTAATTTGATCTACTTAAGATACACATTTTGAAAAATACTATGATATTTGAAAGAGAAGGTTCTTTGGGTAGATGTGATATCTTTTATTAGACCAACTAATAATATTTATTAGACCAACTAATATCCAAATGACATTTGGAATGCCTTTGAATTCCATAACAAAGCAAAACAAAAACGTGGAATAAATCTGCCACAATAAAATTTACAAGGTGAAAATGATAAATCTCTCTCTATCGGGCCTGGAGCTTAGCTTGGTTTCATGTCCGAACAAGTAACTGCCTCTATGAGATGACAATTCAGCCTGTTAGAAATATTATTATTCACCATTAGCTTCCTACAGTCTCATTTCTTTCTCCTCACCACCAAAAGAATAAATAGAATAGGGTGGGGAGACCTCTGTCACTACAGCAGAAATCATCTCATTAGGCCATGCTAGAAACACACCATTCACCGAGCAGAGTAATGTAAAAACCTGCTCTTAGCTAAGCCGGTGTAAATCCATAGCAATCCACTCCTTTGAAAATGGACTGATTTCAAATTTACAGAGGCCTCCATAACAGCAGAATTGGACCTCGAGTTTCCACTGACCCAGGAGAGTCCAAGTAACAATCAGAAAACAAAAGGTTGCCTACTGGTTTGGGAAGTGGTCTAAGGGTGCTACAAAAATCGACACATTTTCACCTCAGCCAAAGCAATGATTTGCAAGAGGCCATGGTGGCTGCAGGTGACACCTTGCCACCTCCACCTAGACCACTGTGGGAACATCACCATGACCCTGCCAAGCTGTAATTTGGCAGACGCCAGCAGGGCCGGTCCGTCCTACCCTATGAAACCTGTGGTCGCAGGGCGACAGCAGACAAAGAGCCCCCCTGCATCCAGCCGCTTGCCCCCCTCCATGTGCTTTACGTTGGGCCACTTGCCACCCCCCACCTCTGCCGCTGGCCTCTTCGGCCACTCGCCACAACCCCCGACCCCATCCACGATGCTGGCTTCTTTGCATCGGGGTGCCCCAAAACTGTATCTTGCAGGGCACCCCAAAACCCTGCGGGCCAGCCCTGACCACCAAGTTCCTGCGTCAGGACCTGAGGCCGGGTCAAAGCTGTGGCCTGAGTGGGAGCTGGGTGACGGTGCAGCATGGGCTTTTCTAACCCCGTCAGAAAACAAATCTTTGCTTTTGTGGGTTTTTTGGACTACGGGAGAGCGCCCCTCTTCGGCAGCCCCTGGCTCTTGGCATGGACTTGGTGGGCAGCCCCTGGCTCCAGGCACCCCGGGGTGGGGGCTGCTGGGGAAGCCGGAGGCCGAGCCCGGGGGAAGAGGCGAGGGGAGGTGCGGCCGAGTGGGGGTGGCGCTGCAACGGGGCAGGGAGGAGGGGTCCCTCCCTCGCCTCCCGCCGGGCGCGGGGCCGGACACCTACTTCTTGCAGGGGATGAGCCCCTTCCTCTCCTGCAGCAGGCGGACGCGCTGGCCGGGGCCGTCGTAGGAGACGGCGGCGCGGGTGTTGCGGCCCGTGGTGTGGTCGTAGGCCACGGTGCGCCCTTCCCACTGCAGCGGCGCCTGACAGGGCGCGGGCGAAGCCCCCGGCCCCGGCCCGGCCGCGCCCCAGCCCCGCAGGCTGCCCAGCCCCAGCAGCACCAGTAGCAGCAACATCGCCCCGCGGTGCCCGGCTGCCAGTCACGGCGCGCAGCACCCGCCCTCGGCGCGGGAGGTGGAGCCCGGCTCGGCTCGGCTCGGCTCGGCTCAGCGCGCTGCCCCGAGCACCCTCTGCGGGCGGTGGCGCCGCCGCTTCTTCGGCAGCGCTCCTGCGGAGCTGGCTCGTCTGCAGCCCGGGACCTGCTGTCCCCCCGCGTCCTCCCGCGCAGCCGGGCCAGCGCCACCCGCCCGCACTGCGGTGCTGTGTCCTTGGGCAGGCAAGGCGCTTCGGGTCCATGCGCTACCTTTCATTGTCCTATTTCTTCGGGCCCGTTTTCCCAATTCACCAAAAAGTCCTAATCTTGACTTCCAGTGGAGGTAAGCTGGGCTCAGCCTTTGCCATCCTCCCCTGGTTCAGCAGGGAGGGGGGTGCCCTGTGGCCAGGGGTGACGTGTCAGGGGTGCACAGGCATCCCCTGAGAGCGCCGGCCAAGGAGTGGGGGTGTCAGGAGAAGCAGTCCCCCTGCTCCTCAAAGTGCCAGCAGTGCGGCACCGTCACTTGCAGGTCAGCGGGATCCACCATAGGGGACTCTGCTGGTCACTGGCTGACCGCTGCCCTCCTGACTCAGGAGGTACCAGTTGCCCATGTCTGTAGCTGTGGTTCACACACTTTTTATACCAGGACCCACTTGTAAACATCAATGGCTGGTCCCAACCCAGTGCCCCTCACTCCTGACCCGCTGCCCCCCATCCCCAGGCCCCTAGTGTGTGCAACTGTGCCAGCCTGCAAGGGAAAAGCCAGGGTTTCCCGTGTTGTTCTCCTTAAAGGAGAATACATTTGTAAAGTTTGTTTGTGACCCTTTCCTATATTCATGCAACCCACTATTGGACCTCAACCCATGGGTTGAGAAACACTGCCCTCCAGGATTATAGGAAAGGCTGGAAGGGACCTCACAAGGCCATCCCCTGCTCCAAGTCCTGCCCCCTGCTCCAGGCAGGAGCCTCCTGGACTGAACTGTCCCAGCAGGTGTCTGTCTAACCTGCTCTTGAAAGTGTCCAAGCATGAAGGCTCATAGTTTCTGTCTCTGATTCCAGTGCCTGACCACCCTCAGAGAAAGTTCTTAATCTCCAGCCTAAATCTCCCCTGCTGCAGCCTGAGGCCATTGCTCCTAACAGAGAAGCCAAGTACTTGGGGGCCTGAGGACCCTGCCCTCCACCCGGCGCAGAGGGTTATCACCTGAAATGCATAAAACTCCCCAGCAAAAATAAAAGTTGGACCAGTCCTGTCCCCTGCAGCCACAGAGAAAAGTCCATCTCCAGCCTCCCTGTAATTGCCCTTCTGGTGTCTGAAGACCCCTCTGAGTCTCTTCTTACCCAGGCTAAATAACCCTAGTTCTTTCAGTCTTTTGTCCATTATAACTCTGGTCTCCTGTGCACCTGATTGTTTTCGGATTTGTTCCCCACTTTACCATGTGAATCGCTATGATCCTGTGATTTCAAGCAGGGAGAGGGGATTCCTTCTGCAGGCAGCACTGCTTATTGTTGGCATTGTGGCAGGTTCTTACTCAACAAAAGGGCAGCCCTCCATCTATGCTCCATATAGAAAGCAGGATTTTATATTTCCGGTTGTGTTTCCAGCCAGCCACCAAGTAGTTGAGTGTGTGGGGAAATGATGGGCTGCTTTCCTGCCACTCTTACTTTTTCTTCATTTCTGAGGAGCAGGGCATTGAGGTAGGGAGGATGGATCAGGAGCAGGCTAAAGCAATGTGTTTTCCTGCTTGTCTTGTGGCCCCAAGTCCCATTAGTTTACAAAGTTTGTTTCTTCCCCGCCACTCCCACCATAGGTGCTAGCTGGACAAGTGTGGGTATTTCTCAGGCTTGTGGGCTTTGCTGGTTGCCTCTACCTCTTTTCTGCTACATGTCTCAGGGTGTTTTTAAGCCTTCCTCAGAGGCATTGGGTGTTGGCTACAGTGGGGACTTTGACTGGGCTGTGTCAATGCTCCTGCTGGGATCAAAGCCAGAGGTTCTTAGCTAGAGGGTCTTGTCCCTCTGCTCAGGGTGGTGTGGCCCTGTACCTGGGATCTCTTGAGCATACATTGACAACATTTCATAAAAGCATAACGTTGGCTGTTGGGGTCCCCCTGCTTAACCTGTGACAGGCTGGGGTGTCAGGTCTGTGTTGTATCAGGGCTGATGATAGTTTTATGTACAGTTTAGATTAGTTTGTACGGGATGGTTTGCATAGGGATGATCCTGCCTCGGGAATGGGGTTAAGCTATATCAGTGGTTCTCAACCTTTTGTGTACCAGGACCCATTTGTAATCATCAAGGGCCAGTCCTGATGCCATGCCCCTCACTCCTGACCTGCTGCTCCCCTGGCTCCAGGCCCCAGGTCCCCAGTGTGTGGGGTAGGAGAGGGGGAGGTGTGTGGCATGGGGAGCCCTAAGCAGCCCCTCACAGGCTGCAACTCTGCCAGCCTGCAAGGGAAAAGCCACAGTTTCCCAAGTTTTTTCTTTTTTAAAGAAAAATCTATTTTTAAAGTTTGTTGATCCATTTTTAAAGTCTGTTCATGACCCTTTCATATATTCTTGTGACCCACTTTTGAGTCATGACCCACAGGTTGAGAAATGCTGAGCTAGATGACCTCTGGAGGTCCTTTCCAGCCCTATTTCTCTAGGGTTTTATGATTCTAAGCTCCAGAGCTGTTTTATTGTCCTGACACTCATGTCAATTTGTGTGCCTTTTGGACACAGTGGGCATGTCTACACAAGATGCTAACTACACAGTAGCCGAATAGTACTTCACAGTAGCGCATTGCAACACAAACAGTATTAATACACCACTGCACGTTATTATTAGGCTACTGTTCAGTAGCAGCACAAAAAAAGCATTTGCAAGTGCTAATGCACAGTAACTCTGGTTACTGTGCATTTACTTACTACTTGATTATACAAGTGGTAAATAAATGTGCAGTTACCATTGCACAGTAGCACCTTGTGTAGATGTGCCCAGCTAGGAGTAAAGAGAAACTTCTTCAAATGAGGCTTTGGTGGGAACTCATTGTTACTTCCTCTTATCTGCTCTCTGGTGCCTACCACCATCAGTCCCACCCAAGCACATGCATTTTCCTTCATGCCCCATGTCTCTTGGAAACACCCTGGCCTAAGTTGGCAGCCTCCTCTTGATCCATTTCCTAGAGCAGTGTTTCCCAATCAGTGTGCCACGGCACAAAAGTGTGCCGTCAGAAATGCATAGGTATGCCGCGAATTTTGCTATGGCAATGAGCTGCAATGAGCTACAATAGGTATGAGCATGAGGAATGCCTTAACAGGTGTGCTGTGGAAAATTTTTATTAATGCAAGTGTGCCTTGGGCTGGAAAAGGTTGGGAAACACTGTCCTAGAGAACAGAGGGGGAGTCTGAGCCTGAGGCCACTGGACGTGTAGGGCAAAGGGTGGCTGCAGTTTACTGTGAGCAGTAAAACATGTCTCCCTGATTTCCAAACATTCATCCCAACTTGTTCAAATTTCATGAGCCAAGACAGGAAATCCTAGCGAGAACAGTGATTCCTAAGGACTGTGCCATGGTTGCACTAGTGTGCCATGATAGTTGTAGAAGCACACTGCAAAAAATGGGTGGGATGGGACCCTAGCCAGACTGGCCCCACTGAATGGGACCCACAAACAGGATCTAGCCCACAGACTAGTGAGTGAAGTGTATGGGCAATTTTAATCCAGAAAAAAACCCAGGCTGCCCTAGATCAAAAATCTGGGGAACTCTGAGCTAGAGCTACATTCTACCTTCAGCTTGCTTTTAAGACACTTGCTCTTGGGTCATTTGAGGGCAGACTGTGGCAATGTGAAGGGGGTTCATGGTGGTTCATGTGCACCCCGTGAGAGTGCCGGTGCACTCCCTGAATGGCCATGCTACTGTTTAGGGGATGGACTGGAGGGGGGCAGGTGGGAGCGCCTGTGCACGCCCTGCAAGCGTCAGTTGGGGAGTGGAGCGCTGTGGTGCTCCCAGAAGTGGCCGCAGCAATCAGCCACCTCACGACCAGCTGTGGGGGACCCCTCTCCATCAGCAAGTTTGGCTGTGGGGGTACCTCCCCCGGGTCACTGACTGGTTGCTGGGGGGGCATGTGTCCCCCCTGACTAAGGTGGCACCACTTGCCCATAAGGATAGAATTATGTCTCTGTCCATACAGAGTCACATTCAGCTCTTTTTTAATTAGGTGTGAATCTGGAACAACTCCATTGTACACAGGGTTCAGGTCCGAATTACCGGGAGGTAAGAGAAGACTTACGTGGCATGAAAGGCTTTGTCTTATTAAAAGGGCTAAAACTATTGTACTGTAGATAGTCTTCAGGGTTTTTGTGATATAGCCCTTTGAGTATTATAAAGTCCTTTGTGAGCCTTTAGTGATTTAAAACACTAAATCTTATAGTTTTAAATCTCCTTCCTCACTGTTTCTTGTGCTAGTGGGGGGGATTGGGAAGTGGATTGGATTGCTTAAATAGCAGCAGTGACAGGAGACTCTTGGAGTCCTGCACTGAAGTTTTCAGTCCCCGGCTCGGCTCGGCTGCGGTCACCCCAGCCAGTACGTTTGCAGAGCAGAACCTAACCTATTTCCCAGCTTGTGTTGCCAGTGCTGTGTGTAGCACGTACATGTTGGGCTATTGAAACAGCCGGCTCCCTAACCCCCTACAGGCCACAAATAAAATAACAGCGTTTGGGGGGGAGAAGGGTGTTCCCTCCAAAAACTGCAAAAGTTTCTCACTGAAAATATGAGAGTTCAGCCCTGATTGAAAAGACCTTGGTTCTTTCCTCAGTTATTCTCCCCCCACCTCTTTCTTCTTAACCTGCGTCTGAATTTGTAGATTAGAAAAAGAGAGAGATGAGGGAAGCACTTTCTCTTCTTTTACTTTTTTCCCCCTTTTTTCTTTTCTTGTTTTCTTTCCTTTTCCTTTTCCCTTTCTTTTCTTTTCTCGCTTCTTTTTTTCGTTTCTTTTACTTGTCTTTTCCCTGCTTTCTTTTCTTTGCTTTTGTTTCTTTTCTTTTCCCTTTTCTCCTTCTCCTCTCCTCCTCTGTCAGGAATGCTCCCAGCTGCAGCACACTGAGGAGCGTGGTGATGTCGCCGGGGGATTAAGCCGAGTGAGTGGAGGTGATGTCATTGTGTCTGAAAAGAAACGCGCGCACACACACATCCCAAATGAATGATGCTGCCAGAGAAGCAGGCTCGGCCCCCCCGTCACTCGGGGCACTGGTATAAATCCGGCCCTACGCGCTGCATGGCTGTCCGCGGATGCCGTGAGCCCGGAGGCGAGAGGACCGCGCCGGGGCCCGAGCTCGCGTCGCCCTTGCGGGGAGCCCGCCGGGAGCCAGGAGGAGCTGCGCGGCGGCGGCGGCCGGGCAGATGCTGGCGGCGCTGGCGGTGCTGGCGCTGGGGCTGCGGGCGGGCGCGGGCGCCCCGTGCGAGGCCGTGCGCATCCCCATGTGCCGGGCCATGCCCTGGAACATCACGCGGATGCCCAACCACCTGCACCACAGCACGCAGGAGAACGCCGTCCTGGCCAGCGAGCAGTACGAGGAGCTGGTGGCCACCGGCTGCAGCCCCGTGCTCCGCTTCTTCCTCTGCGCCATGTACGCGCCCATCTGCACGCTGGAGTTCCTCTACGACCCCATCAAGCCCTGCAAGTCCGTGTGCCAGCGCGCCCGCGACGGCTGCGAGCCGCTCATGAAGCGCTACAACCACAGCTGGCCCGAGAGCCTGGCCTGCGAGGACCTGCCCGTGTACGACCGCGGCGTGTGCATCTCCCCCGAGGCCATCGTCACGGACCTGCCGGCGGGTGAGCCCGGCGCGGGGCGGCGGAGGGCGGCGGGCACGGCGCCGGGGCAGCCCCCGGCTCGGCGGACAGGAGGGCCCAGCCCAGGCCAGCGCTGGCAGAGCCGCTCCCCTGGGGCACGGCGTCGCCTGCAAAGCGGGGCGAGAAGGGTGGCCATCACAGGGTGTTTGGCCACGTTACACCTCTCCTGTTCCCACATTGCGCTTTTCCTGTGTTGTCTGCTAGTCCTCTGTCTTCTAGTGAGTGGAAACCCGGCACTTTATGTCCTCTGTTTTCCTCTTCAAGTGAAAATTCACATAGTGTCTCTTCAAGAGAAAAACAGAGGACATGAAGGCGCTGGGTTTCGTATCAATAGATAACAGGGCTGGCCCCCAGTGTTTCAGGGCCCCGTGCAAGAAATAGTTTTGGGGCCCCTGTCCCAAAGAAGCTGCCAGCAGAGGCAGGGAGCAGGGAGAGGGACAGTGAGCGCCCGGGCACAGGGTTCCCTTAGCTTTGGAGCCCCCTGTGGCTGCAGGTTTCACAGTATAGGATGGGCTGACCCTGATAGAGGACAGAGTAGCAGCAAATTTAAATATCCTCTGTGATGGCCACCCTAGGGTCCAGCCAAAACAAAAGGGTGCCAACAGGTGCTGCTCAGCCAAGGCAGGGCACAGCCGCGAGCAGCTCATTTGGGGAGATGTGGCAACGGGAAGGGCAGCTCCCCCGCTCTGTGTGCACTCCCAAGCAAGCATGGGAGGGACAGCACGTGCTCCATGGATCTGTGCATGGGGTGAGGGTAGGCTGCCACTGCAGGCTTTGCTCTGGGCGCTAAACTTTGTTGCTATGGTACTGGGGGGAACTCTGCCAGCCTGCAAAGGGAAAGCCACACAATTTCTCCTTGAAAGGAGAATCCAGTTTTAAAGTTTGTTAATCCATTTTAAAAGTTTGTTCACAACCCTTTCATATGTTCTTGGGACCTACTTTCGGGTCACAACTCACAGGCTGAGAAATGCTGATCTGGCCCTTCTTCAAGACATCTCTGAAACTCCCAGACAAATCCAGCCAGGTAAAGGGCCATTGACTTTCCCTTGGCAGGGCCCTGAGAAGCAGATCAGGGAGAAGAGCTGCCCTTTCCCAGTGCCTCTTACTAGCTTGGAAGATGGCAGCTAGGGGCAAGTTGGCAGCGTGGTGAGGCCAAGCATGCCCTGTGTCGATGAAACCCTGCCAGCATCACTGCCCACTTAATGCAGTTTCTAGGGACGCACTGGCAGTCCCCTGCTAAAATCCTGTTGGCATCACTTGATGCAGCTTCTAGGGCTGTTAGGGGCAAGCAGGGGACCTCCTGCAGACAAGCGCTTCCAGGGATGATGGAGCTGGCAGGCTGTTTGCAGAAGATGACTATGTAGAAGCAAAGTAGGATGTTCTTGCGGGTTTCTTTTTCATTGATTCATAGATTCATAGAAAAATAAGACTGGAAGGGACCCCAGGAGGTGGTCATCTAGTCCAATCCCCAGCTCAGGGACAGATCATCCTTATCTAAAGTACCTACACAACTTTCGAAAATTATTTTCATCTGTTTATTCAGAATGGGGCTTTCCTTTGCTGTCATATGCTGGGTTCTTGGCATGGCTTGAGTGCAGTTTTTATCTTGGTTTTTCAGATGTGAAGTGGATGGATTTTACTCAGGATGTGATGGTCCAAGAAAGACCTCAAGAATCTGACTGCAAGAATTTAAACCATGGTGTGTCTCCTACTGATTCATCACTCCCTTAAAATAATCCTGTGCTTGACATAGTGTCAATTCACATTTTCCCTATGCTTTTTTTTCCTGTTTGTTTAAAGATCGCTGCAAGTGCAAAAAGATAAAGCCAACCCTAGCAACTTACCTGACCAGGAACTACAGCTACAGTAAGTACAGCAGGGAAATCATGTCATTTTTACACAGAGTGAGAACTCATTAAAGCATGGAGCTCATTGCCACCAAGTATTGTAGAAGCTGGCAGTTTAGCCAGATTCAAAATGGGACTGGACAAATTCTTGGAAGAAGGGGGCATCAGTAGATATTGAACATGGGAGTTATGGATACAGCCTCTGAATTAGAATTTCCTTGACTTTAAAATGCTTGAAGCTACAAGGGAGAAAGGAACAGTGAAAAAAAACACCCTGGTCCTACCCAGTTCACCCTCCCTTTCTGCATCTACTCTGCTACTATGACACAGGATACTGGGCAAGATGGACCTATGGTCTGACCCAGTAAATGGCAATTCTTATGTTCTTATGGAGCCTTTCAGCTGCTGTGTTTAATATTATTGCATTATGAGGGCAAATCATTTAAAAAGAAAAGAATCGGGTCTATCAATTCTAGCAAACCAATACATTGATCATAACTGCACACCATTCTCTGAGACTATAAAAAATTGTTTTCCCTGGAAACATCTCACTTTGTTTTCCTTAAAATAGCAACTAGCAAATCTCTAGAGCTTTTTATTCATTAAAACTCACCAGGGTGGTGCAGTGTTTCTATAATAATAGATTTTCCCAATACAATTTAGTGGAGCAATGAGTTGTTTAGAAGAATCTAGAGGAAAAAAAACCCCTGTTACTATATTAACAAATTTACCTGAGGTGATTAATGCATTTAGATGCACAAAATAGCTGGAGACTTTGAGGATGGCCATGTTTATTTTTCTTTGTCAGGGAAACTGGAATCTCTTTTGGCCATGTAAATACAATTTTGCATTTCCAACCAGCTGAAAATAGTTTATATGAAAGCAATGAAAGCAAAGAGACAAGGAAAGCTAGAAACGCAACTTTGTTATTTACTCACAAATTAAGTCATAGACTTATTTGAGGTCATCATAAAATTTACTATATTTTGCTTGTTAGCCATTACAATCATATGATCAGATACTCAAGTGGTGTTAAGTTGTGTCAGCTAGAGATCATTTAAAGTCAATGTTGCTGTAACAGTTTTTAGCAACTGAGGACCTGGCTCATGACTTTAATGTTACATTGCATGACACAGAGATAATATACATGTTTTGATCTCTAAAAATAATTTCTGAACACAAGCGAGTAAGAAAAACTATTTATATTTTTTACCTTTTAATAATAAAGTCCGTAAAATCAACTGTAGATTTCTCACGTACTAATATAATTTATAGCAATCTACAGGTGCTGTTTCTGGGAGGGGTGTTACTGGAATTCATTTATTACAAAATATGGATGTTAGGTTTTATTACAATAAACATTATAGCATGATATATTTGTATCAGATTACATGATCAGGTTAGTTGCTTGCATCTTTAAGGTTTAAACAAACACTTACGTGAAGTCAGGAGGCTCTTTGTAAAAGGAAATGGGCATTTACCATGCTGAGCCATTAATAAACATATTTGTATTAAGTCATTGCACTTTGGTGATGCTAAGGCTATGAACTGGTAGAACACTGAACTTCTCCATTATCTGCATTTGTCTAAAATGAAAAAGCAGCAACTTAAAATGACTACTTTAAGCAACTTAAAATGAAATGTGCTTCAGCATGAGTTTACCTGAATGAAGCTTGCAGGTTCACGTTCTACCTTTAAAGAAACTGAAAGCATCACATTGCATTCATTATGTCTACAATCAAAATTGTAGCTTTAAGGTTCTTAGATTTCCCCTTTCAAAATCAATAGGTATTTTACTGTCAGAAGAGGAATAGTGAAAAAATACAGGGGAAATAGCCAATCAAATTCTTGTTCTGCTGAAAATCTGGTTTAGAATAATATATGTAACTACCATATCTTTCTGGTGATTTAGGCCAGGCTGTTAAATACAAAAAAAAAAAAAAATCACAATTAACCAATCACAAATGGTTAAATATATAAAAAAAAAATCACAATTGGTTAACACAATTGGCTTTTGTTATGATTTTATATTTTATTTTTTAAACAATTCCCAGGAACAAAATGCTTTTTTAGGAAGGCTGTAATAAGTCTTTACCTATTTTCATTGTTGTAAAGCAAATTCCCAATTACAAGTTAACATAAAAAAATATTAAAAGTGCCTAAGTCATTTGCCAATTAAGTAATATTTGAAAAAGGGATGTAAACTTCAGAATTGCTTCAGTGCTTTTGAAAAGCTAGGGTCTTAAAGCACTGTATGTGGGTGATACAGATTTGTGCTATAGTTACAGATAATACATATCATTCCAATGGTCCTGTAAATACTGCCTTCTTAATAGGTATTTTTCTGCTATGTTTTGAAGTTTATTCCAAATATTCAGAGTTCCACATAGATATCTCTGACTTGCAGGTGGTGAGGTAGATATATGCTGATCGTGCCCTGTTATACATTTTTTGTGGTTGTGATTATATGCTGTATAA
>JAGPOW010000261.1:175710659-175756634 GCA_030014935.1 Caiman crocodilus
AAGAAGCATGACATATTGAGATGAAAGAATATTTAGCATAATTGAACAGAATATTCTCTTGTATTTCAGTTTGTGAGAACAGGTATTCTCCCCAACCATCTGTGACTGCTTTTTAATTATATACATGATTTTTAAATTATATTTTTTGCTCAAGGAATATACATAGATGAACGGAAATGTAATTCCTAGGGCTCAGGACAGAGTCATGAGCTCAAGACATAAAACTGGAATTTTTTTTTTTTATGAAAATTTTGTTTCCTTTCCCATGTATTTTAAGAGAAATATATCAACACTCATTCACAATCCAGTTTACAGGCATATTTTCCAGCACACGGATAGGGCCACAACTTGATGTTGTTTTACATAACTATAAGAATTTAGAACCCCCCTAGAAAGTTGTGTAAACTTGCTGCATTCCAGTCTGACCAACTCTGGGAAAATTTAAATAAGAAACCAAAATCAGGCTTCTTGCCATTCTCTTACCTTGTACAGGGCAAAGACTTTAGTCGTTTTATATATTATCTGCCCTTTAGTAAATTCCTTAAAATATCGTCTCACAAAGGTACTAATTCTATTTTCCCCAGTATCCCTATTAAATAAACTGAGTGAAGACATTAACCACTAAACTTAATATTTTCATGCCTATTCTCATAAATAGATGAGATAAGGTTCACACAAGGGGAACTTGCAACAGGCAACACTAAAATTATTCCTGTCATTTCTCAAGCTCAAATGATAGCTCATACTATACCTGCTCTATCAATAGATACAAAATATGCATTCAGTGAAAGAGGAAATCACCTCTGACAAAGATTACACTGCAAATTTCTGTCCTTATGTCTAAATTTTAGAAAGCTGGAAACCTATTAATTAAAGGGCTATAATGAAGATTATTTCTCAAAAATAACCATTACAATCGTTACCAATATTAATATTCTAATCAATATTTTATTTGTGCCCTCTAATGTTACTACTTGGTAACAAAATATTTTAATAAGGAGAAATCATTTTATTAGTGCCTTTTATATAGCATAAACACAGATATATAATCAGGAAATAACTGTCTTATGGTATAAATTTTAATTGTTAAACTGTATCTTATTTGTGACTTAGGCTTTCCAGATTAATTTCTCCAAATACATATTCAATGCTCTTCAATGCATGTTCCTTATTGGATGATCCATGAACTGCATTACGCAAAATATCTTGTGCAAACTGTGCTCGAATTGAATTGGGAAAACACATTTTTGCTGCTTCTGGATCAGCTGGACCCATTAATTGCCTCCACTCCTCCACAGCATTTTCCTTAGATAGGATCATTACCATTGATGGACCTCTGTAAAAAATTAAGATATTTAAAGATCATGAGCAAATTTAGACTTTTGGAACTACAAAGCAGACTATAATACTGATTTCTGTGCTAAATAGTGGGCTGAATTTAAATCCTGGGAAACCAGTTTCTTTTTTACGTCAGGAATCATTTGTTTGACGTTGGGAGGTGGGTGAAAATGAGCTGTGTGGGTTTGGGGATGGACGTAATCAAAAGACTCCAAATAGTCTCAAAAGACATACATACAGCATAATAAGATAGTCACATTTCCGTGTGTGTCCCTGTGTGACCTTTTAGGGACAGAAATTACACATACACCAGTATAAATGATCTGAATACAATTCAAATTCATAACACAACAGAAGTTCAGTGAATATAAATTGCTTTCAAAATGGCCAAAACTGGTTTAGATAAGCTTGGGTGGATGCAGTATCAGATTTAAATGATTTAGATTAAATCAGTTTATTGAACTTCTACTCCAGCTATTTGAAGCCCATAACTTCAGTTTCATCATTAGTTACCATAATATGTGCTATAAGTCATTTGGTTGAAGGTCTATAAAGAAAAAGACATAGTGGCAGTTGGGATTCTCTCTTTTTGAAGAACAAATTAAAAAAAAAAGTAGTTACAACACAGTTTAACAGAACTCATAGGTGGTCAGCCAGAGATTTTTGCAGGTGTAAATTCAGTTCAGAAAAAGAACACTTTTCCAAAAAGGTAAGAAATACTGAGTTTGTAACTATTGACATTTGAACTACATTTCCCAGAGAAAATGACAAAGTAGTCTGGACTTCTGAGGGCCTCCCTACATTTTGCTATTCTTTGCTTCCTAAAAGTAGTAAAAACATTTTTTTGCTTTATAAATTAAAAAATTGTACTGCTACATTGTGTAGCATGATATTGTCAATTAGACACTTACTCAGACATATAATTCACTAACTGATCAAAAAAAGGTTTCCCTTCATGATTTTTATAAAACTGTTCTGCCATTTCATGAGAAAAACATGTTTCCTTCATCTTCGATACAATAAATCCAGCATTTGTAACTTCTCGAATTATGTCATCTAGGAAGAAAACAATCTTTTTATTATTTGAAATAGTTATTCTTTAAAGTATATGTAGAAATTATAACCTGGAAAAATCTTAACCATAAGCAATATGGTGAATGGATTAACATATTTTAAAACCAACAATAAATTATTTTAATTTAAATGTCATAATCCATTTCCATAGAAGTGACAAAAATGTCTAAATTACTTTTATCAAGAACATGAAAATACATATTGTTATTTCTGATTGGATACTTAGAATGTGACATTGCACACATCAGTTGACCTGGTAAGATATGTATGGACTATTCCAAACAAGGAAAAGAGAGTCAAAGACAATGGGGTAATTTAAAACCAAATAACCATGGATCATTATTATAAAGCAGTCATAAAACCCATTAGGAGCCCAGGCAACTAAATTACACTTATGTTTCTGGAAAAGGTCTCTGTTAATAGACAGAAATCCCCACTCTAACACAAGAAGTACTAAATTTAGTTCAAAACCAGTGGTGATGATGGTGGCCTTCCTCTATGACTTCAACTTGGAGAAGAGTTTCATTTCTATTGCCAGGTTTATTTAAGTTTTTTTAACCAACACCTGTCCAGTGGCAAAAGCACCGAATCTTAGCAGTAGGGATGAAAATTTAGGATTATCCTCCTCCCAGGGAGTGCTGTAACCACTAGGCTACAGGGACAGACTCTCTCTTGCTTTTTCTCCTTTAGTCCTCAGGACTCTTATACATTTGATTTCCTGGTGGCCCAGTTTCCACAAGAGAGGTGGGCAATGTCCTCACAGCTTATTGAATAGCTAGGGCTAGGAAATGGGAGGTGGGTTTAAAATCAGAGGTATCAAACTCATCTGGCCCCTCGTAGTGGATGAAGGGTGCAGGGCCAACCTGTGGGCCAAACTGAGTACACAGGGATCCAGTGCACAGGGCCAATTTGGTGCAGGCAGTACATGACCCAGATCACCCCATGACTGCCACAAAGTCCATGCCTCAGCCCTGTATGCTGCATGCAGTGCAACATGATAATGTGGCACAGACTGTGTGCATGTGGTTGCAATTAGCATGTGCACTACACACAGCACACAAGGCTGGCAGGACTCTGGGCCAGTCCAGTCCTGCACTGCAGGCTGAATCATAGAGCTCCACAGGCCAAATCTGGCCTACAAACTGTATCTTTGATACCGCTGATTTAATCATGATGAATGGGACCTAGAATCCAGGTGAACCACTTCTGAGTACTCTAGGCATTAAGCTTTTGGGCAAAGTTGGGCTTCTCCAAAAGCTTCTCTTCAGAAATCCATTACATGGCTCTCAGAAGTGACACTAGATGTAAATGGCAAGTTAGCAGAGATGGACACTGTTATCCAGGTGCCTAATAAGTTGGGCAGTAAAAACAAACTTTCTATTGGCTCTCTATAGGCCCAGGATCATCCTTTGGAAATACCAAATCTCCTCATTGCCTATGAAAGTAATTTAGGCACCTTTAAAGCCTTGTATTTGACTGTAGGAGGATCCCTGATGCTTAATTGAGTCATTCTGAATTGCCCTCCCAGGGCAAATGCTCAAAAATTAGTTAAGGCAATACCCAACTTGAGGCAAATTTTGATCCTGGTCTAGCTCCCCACCAGCTCCAGTAAGTGAGAAGGAAGCACAGAATACTTTGCTAATAAAATAGCCATTATAAACCCGCTTCAGGATTTATTAAACCCTGAAGAATGGGACTAAGCACAGTGAAAGTATTTAGGAAATAAAAAAGAATGCATTTGATACAGTTTATTCCAAATTATACATTGATAATATTTTTCAGGAATGAAAAGCGCAAGCATGTTCCACATGTTTTGGAACGTTTACCTTTATGTTTCTTAAGAGCAGAGGGTTTTATTACTGCCAAAGTGTGCTCCACAGGGAAGAAGAAATCTAATTCCTTCTGAGCCTGATCAGGTGAAGAGCTGCCATGCAGCTGATTGAGAGGTACATTGTCCATTGCATACTCTGCACGTAAACTAGCAATTAAGACAGCAAAGAAATTCAATGATGTAGCAGTCTGAAAATGTACATTGGATTAATTCTAACCCTGGGAATCGCCCAAACTTATATTATTTTTTGAGGTGAACAATGAAGATGGAATGGGTACTCCCAAACCTTTGAGATGAATCTATACATTTTAAAATTAATATTTTGGCTTTCAGCAGATTAAGGAGGAACTTTTGAAAGTTCTACCTTAAGTTTTCTGCTATTATCAGAAAGTAGTCAACTTCTCACTGTGGAATATTTTTGATCCTGTTTAACTAAGTCACTGGACTTTAAAGGTTTACTGCAGTTTTATCTAATTTCAACTATAAATCCTTACTGAAATCAATAAACTGTTCACTAACTCCCATAAAGTGAAAAGCTAATAAGGTTTTACCTAACAGTGATAGTATAATAGATGTCAAATATTGATACTACTACAACTATTCAACATTATGAATCTTATCCTAAATAGGTAAAGTCAGCATATTTATTTGTTTACAAAAATAGATATTTGTTCATAAATAATCACTGTACTGACACAAAAGTTACCCAAATATTATTAGGACACTGGAATCTATTCTACAAAGAGAATAAATGAAACTATTTTAAACTATTTTAAACATATATATCATCTGAGTAAGAGTACTAGAGTAATATCAAACAATTCGCACTCACAGAAAATAATCATCAGCTAATTCTGCAAATTATAGAAATTAATCAGGTCTATCATCTTGTTTCCCTGCTCATGATCAAACCAAACATCAGATTTGGGGTCATAAATGAATTTTTCTCCCCTAGGTCAGACTGGTAAGGACTGCAAAGGTTTTGCCTTCCTCTTCAAGGTAGAATGTGTTTTTTTTCCTGTAATTCTCTAAGTTAACCAGTTCTCCACCATGTGGCTGTGCCCTGTCTTTGCTTTTACCTGAGGCTGGTAAGATGTTCTTAAAGTTTCAAGTTTTGTGTCTTTTAGCTGTGATGCTTGAAGTTTGAAAGGGCAATTTTTAGTAATGTTTGAACAATGTCTGCCTGCAAACGCAGATGACTGGATTCAGTGACCCAGGAAATGCCATCTATCTGTTCCTATGGTACAAACAATCCCTTTCTTTTTTTCAAAACACCCCGAAGTACAAATTTTACACTAAACTTTCAGCAATATTTATTAGCTAGGTTTTAAAAAATCTAGTTGTTCCTGTATACATTATAATCTATAATCCAAGAAAATTGTAACAATTTGTAGAAAGAACTGACTTTCCAGATGATGGCACTATAGTTACACTATTTACTAGGTAATATTCATTTAGATGGATTTTTCATGCATAATGTTTTGCATAGTTTGAATAATGTATAGCTATTACAAATAGTACCTGGTTGAACACTTTTCCTTAAGTTCTTCAAGATTCTTTGGGCCAAGCAGATCTCTCCAGTGTTGTACAGCATTTTCTCGTACTAATGCAAGAGCAAGAGTTGGACCACTGTGAAGTAAGAAAATTAATGTTATAAAGCCTCTGAAAAACCCTAAATTATGATTTATGAAAGGATTCAAATTTTTGAGGGAAAAAGGACTTTGATAATCAGAGATTATGAATCCAATTGTCACTTGAACAGGTGAAGTTCTAGTGAAACATTACATTTTTTTTGTCAGTGAGTGAAGGTAAATTAAATGGAAAAAATACTGAATATTTAATGTAAGGTAAGCTGTAGATTTACTGACATGAAATGACAGCCTCACTGAAGTCAATGGGAGTTCGGACAGTGGCTTCCTTATACTTCATTTAGATGTGTAGGGTAGCTATCTAATCAATCTGTATAATCTCTCTCTTTATCTAATGTACCTGTGAACATTCAAATTTGTTGCTTTTCAAAGAATACCTGGTCATTTGTTCTAGAAGTGTTGGGAAATAATCTTCGTTTTCATGCTCTTTGTAAAACTCTCGTGCTTGTTCTTCTGTTAAAACTATTTCTCTCTGCATTACAATTGTAAAGCCATCATCCTTAATCTTTTGCAGAACAGTACCTATGTATTAAAAAAGGAAGTATTTATGTCCTGAGATTTTTATTTTCATTTTAAACATATGGGGAAAAAAATCTAACAGGGCTTTTCCAGTCATATTGGTAACAATTTTTCCCTTCAAAACAATTAGCTTAACAGTGGAATATCAAGAACTATAATTTATAGCAACATTTTTATGATTCTAATAACTGTTGCTTGAACACCCAAAGACATGAGGCATGCTTATTATAGGTAATCCTTATAAAAAGAAGCAATGCCAGAAATCTCAGAAGTGTATAGATTTAGCCTTCTTTAAATCAGACTTTAAATGAGGGTCTGATACCACCACCTATAACATCTAGAAAAGTTACATTGCTTATGTGTAGGTAATCTGGTGATCAGTCTTGCTTTAAAAACTTTCCCTATGCAAACTGTCTTAAGAAAGGCTGGCAGACACAAGGGAGACCATCCTGAGGATTTCTAGGTCATGATTTTGGTACTTAATTTAATATACCCTACTGGGAAAATATTAACCTTAACTTTATTTACTTATTGTAAAGGATAACATGAAAAACATGGGAGTTAATTACATCAGCTTTTCATTTTAATGTTATTGTTATTTTTCATGAAACCTGAAACTGCTTTTTTTTACAGCCAGTGTGGGTTTGGCACACTGTAACTTTAAGTGTGCTTGCTAACTGTGTCCAGAAACAGATTTACTGCTACAGTATCCAAATTATTCTTATCAGAGAAACAGGGACTAAACTTGTTTTTAGCCAAAGGCGAGAAGTTAACTGTGACTTAGACAGAAATGTCTAATATATCTATAAATAAGCTGTATTTGTCATTTATTATTACTGTATCAAGTAAAATTATTATTTACTTGGGCAGTTTCAATGAGTTTGCTGGAGGCAATGATATTGCTAGTTATAGAACTGGTCTTGGAGACTGGGTACATAAAAGAAGACAGCTCATACTGACCTTGTACTGGTTCTCACTTCAATAAGATAAATTAGAAATTAAGTAGGAAAAAGGTAGGATATAGATCTGTGGAACTACAGCCGGTGCTGCAGCTACCCTGTGCAGTAGGGGGATGGAGGGACTGGTTAGAGACTGCAAACGGGACCGGGGGCAGGCAAAGGCTGCAGCGGACGGGGTGGGTAGAAGTTGCGGGGCGGGGAGACGGGCAGAGGCTGAAGGAGGCAGGTGGAAGGGCATAGACTGTGAGTGAGCAAAAGCTGTGGCTGGGGCTGGGGGGAGAAGTTGTGAGGGCAGTAGTGGAGGGGAAATAGGTGGGGGGGAGCAGGCTGCAGGGGAGACAAGTGGGGAGGGGCAAGGAAAGGGGTCAGGCTGCTTGTTTGCCCCCACCCCTCTGCAGCCTGTCCCATTCCTCTGCTGCTTTCTCTGATATAGCAGCAAGAAGGACAGGGAAAAATTTAAGATGGCTCTGCAATAATGAAATTCTATACAGGGAAAATTATAACAAATTTATAAATTGTCAATGTATAGAATTTAACTATTGGAAGGTGATTTTAAATTCAAAGTTGTCTTGTATTTGGAGAAATAGTGTTCCAAAAGATTAATGAGCATTACAACAATCAAAAACGAAGACTGATGATAGGTCTTACCGACGATTTAGTTCTATGACACTACGTTTCACAATAAGCACTGTTTACATGAATAAAGGTGGTAGAATCAGGTCCTGAAAATGTGCAGAATTATTCTTAAACAATATATATCAGGACTAGATTTTAGATCAAGAGAATAATACCATGAAAATGCCTAAAAGGATTTTCAAGCAGAAGTCCTGAAAAATCTGCGTGTCAGATATTATTCAGACTTGCCAAAAAAGCTGCCTTGGACCTGGAACACTGAGTGCTCAATCACTGAAGGTTAGAGATACCAGCTAAATTGTTCTAGGAGAAAATAAAACTTATTTAAATAGATTCTAAATGCAATAAACCTATCTTACTGATTTTCTAGAAGGCACATAACCAGAATTATATCCCCAAGGCAATTTTTGAAGAAATAGTCTAAGAAATAAAATAGTATCCACACAAAAGCCTGTAAAAGTAGAATGGAATGAACACATTATATTTTTCTAATAAGCAGCACTGTCAATACTGAACCTAGAAAATAATACAAAAAAATCTTATTAAAAGATATCAGGCTTTTTTAAGTTAAAATCAAATGGCTTTATAACTGCAAATGGAAAATGTATTTATCATCACTTACTTTTGCTTTCCTTTAAGAGAGAAGGTCTAATTAAAGCCAATGTTCTTTCAATATTTCGGCCTGTCTTCTTTTTACCAAAATTTGGGAAAAAGAAGGCAAGTTGCCTACTAGCCTCTTCTATGCTGTCTTGGACATCACATACATTTAACATATTTTCATTTTCCAAGACTTCTCCCAACCTAGTAAGAGAAAAATAATAAATGACTATATCTACTTTTTTTTTTTTATAGTTGAAAATTATCCAGCTATCTATGTGTTCACTATGTAGCTCTTAAAACTAATATAGAATTGGGGTACAAGAAATGAACCCAGGGAAGGGTACTACATTTGTAAATGAAAAGACAAATGATAACAACTGGTGTTTTTTTAAATAATATTTAAATTAATACTGTGTTCAATAAGTCTCTTTGCCTAAGTTTGTCTCTTCATTCAAATCTCCAAGATTTTTGGCAAGGCACTCTAGCTGAGTGACACTTTACGCACTTCAGAATTCTTTGAGTTCTTCCTTGTGCAGAACAAATATTAGACTTGTATGCTGATTTTCAGGTGCTTAAAGAGCTTCAGTTTTCAGATTATCTAGACTTTATTGTATAGTTTAGCAGACTACAATGACTGGTCCAAAGGTGAAACACACATTAGTTAAAATGAATCATCTTCGTGTCCTGGAATGTATTGGACTGTGCAGATTACCACACCTCTTAGGTGTATCTGTGCTCCCTCTGTACAGCCAGCCTACTCTGCAGACTAGTTCAGGGGGTGCCCTAGTTAGTCTCTTCTCTCAGGAAATGCTGAGGGGAGAGTTCCTGTACCCCTACAAGTGCTGGGACAGCAGCTGTGGTGGACTGCTATGTAACACGTAGGAAGACTTTAATTATCCAATACAGATGAAAACCTACGAATATAAAGGAATTTCGCAATGTGAATCTCTGTAAGAATCATCATTTAGTAATCACATAACAGAATGAAACACAACAGTGTGATGTGATTTTTTTCAGTTACCTGCTTAGCTTTTGGGACTCAGACTTTTCAAGTAGATTCTCGTCTGATTCACTTAGCTCTTTCCAGTTAGGAATATTATCATCAGCTGCTTGCTTTTGACAAACTATCAGAATATGGCATGGTCCACTCATCATGAACTGAACAAAATCTTCAAAATCAGGCTAAAAAAATACAATTTCTTAGCTATGAAGTACAAACAGAACTTTGGCTTCACTATAAGAAATCAAACTATACTAAATAGCTCACTTGTATCTTACAACAGTATTTACATACAAAATCCCATGAAACAGAATAAGGTTGTTTTAGTTCCATTATAGCCACCATCATAAGATCATGACATAATGGAAATTATGGTACAATGCACAACTTTCGTGCCACGTGTTTTTCCAACCCATTAACTGAGTACAGAAAATATTTTGGACAGCAGTTGTGACTAAATGTGATGTGTGCAGTTAAATGGACAACGGTACACGATATAATGTAAAAAAATATTGCCTTTTCATTCTGCATTTAGAAAACATCAAAAATAGTGTGCATAGGCTACAGCACCAAAGTGTTCTTGGGTTATTCAGAACTTTCTCAAGCATTTCTTTTCTATTCTTTTTTCCCCCGCTTCATGGTCTTCATCCCAATGAAAGTTGTTTAGGAAAAGCTACCTCCCTATGCCTATCTATAAGTTGGACCCATTTTTGTGTATAGGTAATGGAAATTCATTTTATGATTCTAAGTTACTTATTTACTTCCCTATTGACAATCTTTGTTCAAAGCCTCTCTCTTTGCTTTATCAAGCCTGGATTTTTCCCTGCCAACAACTCCCACCTGGGATCAAACAATATTTTTTCCATTTATTTCTGATTGGATAATATGCAAGAAATATTTAGTTGAATGGTGATGGTTTTCAATGTAGTTTCTCTCTATTATTCTATTTTATCTCTAGACATCCCTGTATCTGTTTGATTTTTTGAAAGTATAGTAAAGGTTTGCAAGTCTACAAATAATTTTCTCTCAAAATAAATTATTTAGAATACAGAGGTTTGCATGGTATATACATAAAAATAATTAGAAGTGAACAGAATGGTACAATACAATACATACTGAGACCGTAATGATGCTGTTGAATATTGATTCAATGTTTACTCAGTGATTTCAAAAGTAAAACTTGATTGAAAAGAAAAGTCTGTTTTATCTAACTACCAGGCTTACAAATATAATAGTGCATTTGACAGTCCAGCCAGGTTCTTTGTGTCTCATTATTCTTTGTGATTACACAGATTCTAGAGATCAGTTTCTGTATTTAGTTATACCAAGGCAATTCTATTATCTTCAGCTTCTGTCTTTGGTTACACTTATATAACCCAACAACATTAAACAGGATTGCAGAGTAGTAAATGAAGCCCAGAACCATGATTTTAAAACACAGATTTCTAATCTAAAAGAGTGTAAATGCCATTTTTACCCAAACATTTTTCAAGATAATAAGAATGAAGTAGCAAAAACTATGTCTATACAGCTATCTCATTTGCTAGTTCTTCTTTGCCTGAGGCAGGTTATCTCTGCTTCTTTTCCCTTTTCAGGTCTGGCATTGGCTTTGGTGGAGTGGGAATTGCTCAGTCCAGAGACCCTTTTTTACTAGGAGAAATCCACTCTGCTCATCACAGTAGAATTGTATGTTAAAGACAGCGAAGAAGAAATAACTGATTTCCCAATTCTTGGACCCTTGTGAATTAATTTTTGGTGTTAGTTTTCTGTTTCAGCATTGGCTATCTGTCAGGGAAAATGCACCTCTATTACTGCAGTTTCTACCAAGTGCTATGTCTCTTAATCTTTTTTTGGTTCTCTTCTCTTCATCTTCAGCTTAGTCATCTCATCCAGAGCCTAGCCTGCTGCTTTGACAATGTCATCTCTCTCTCTCTCTGCATACCATCACTGGTTCCCCTTCACTGTAGTACCACTTATCTGCCTTTTCTCCCAAGTCTCTTTGTAACCTAACCCTCCCATCTGTCATTTCTAATTAAGTATTGAAAGAGTCCTTACTCCACTCAGTTTATAATTCCAAGCATATTATATTTGTTCCTTCTCCTACACTGTTCCTCATGCTTAGCAGGAGGAGCTACTCATACATATCACAAAGGCATCTCGTTTTTCAAGTGCTTGTTCAGATTTCTCATTCACCGTAATGTCTATAAATTACAAGCTATTTGTTAAACTACTAGCATACCAAGACTATTTCTTATAGTGCTAACTGTTTCATTATTTCTTTGTCATCCCCACTTTTTTGTATCCCATTATGCCCTTGTTTTATTTGTGAACAGTAAACTATTTGGGGCACAGACTAGCATTTTGATCCGTGTTTGAACAATGCCTAGCACAATGAGGTATTGGTCTATGACTAGGGGACTTGCATACTATGGTAATATAAATAATAAGCAATGACAGTACTGCTACTTAAATTAGAATGCCATCAACCAGAGACAAGGTGCAGAAGTTGTTTTGACGAACTAGTGAGAGGTGAAATGATCTCTTTATTTTCTTTCTGTATTGAATAATCTTTTTCCACTGGAAGTAATCATACTGCATTAACATTTTACATGCCATACGGACATTACTATAAATACAGCTGCCTGTATTTGTGTAACCTTTTTACCTGTTCTGTCTTATGACTGTAGAACTCTCTAATTTGTTCCTCAGTTAGAACCTTCTCCTCTGCTGCTGCAATACTAAAGCCTGCTTCTATAATCTGTAATTATAGATCAGACATCTGGTTTGATAAAAGTTAAGGAAAACATGTTAAAATTAGTACTATTACTTTGCTATAAATTCTTATCATAAATCTAAAAAATGACTAGTTTTGGAAGCAAGATGAAATATCACAAATGTATCTTCTTCATTAACCCCAGCACTTGACTAGGTTCCAGCGTACGGCTCTTGCTAAAATAAGTGAATGTCTTCTAAAATGTAATGCTATTCAATATGTACATTTACAAAAAGTCTACTAGTAATAATGCAATTTGTACTAATTCTACTAGCCCAAGACTGGTGGTGACAGATACACAACCATTCCTAACGAATATGAAAATATTACTTAACTACCTGTAGACACTTTTACAACATTTGTATGTTAATAGGATAGACTGCTCAATTAGTATCCATGTAGTGTCCCGTCACACTATCTTGGAACTCAAATGAAACAAACATTGTATTTCATTTTGTTTACCTTTTGTTTAACTTCTTCCACTCTTCCATCAGTAACAGCATCAGGTTTTATAATTGCAACAGTGTATGCAACTCCTTCTAAAGGAAAAAGTAATCTTTGTATGTATATTTATTAATATATTTGCCAAATTACATACAAAAGTTAAATTACTTTCTGTATATACACCTGGATTTCTCCAACTTCTTCATTTTAATGAATCCATCAGTGGTTTGGGATCATACTCTCTGTAATATGAAGTCCTGAAGTATCAGTTTAAACATGTATTAAAAAACATTGAGATTGAATACCTTTTCCCAACTGTTCAGAAAAGCTATTCCAAAATATCTCACAATAATATGGATACTTGGCCACGTCTACATTAGAGGTTCCTAATCACTAGGCCGCAGCCTGGTACCAGGCCGTGAAGGCTTGGCTGCTGAGTCGTGGCGCTAGCCCCGCTCCTGTAGACCTCCTCAATGAGGGAGGGAGCGGGGCTGCTGGGGCAAGGGGAAGTGCAGGATGCAGCCACAACTCGTCTGGGAGGCATGGGCAGCTCCTGCAGTTGTGCGCATTGTGCCCAGGAGGGCATGGTGGGGGTGGGGGGACATGCACCCCCTGGATCTGCGGGAAGTGAGGCAGGCTGGGCTGGAGCAAGCAACTTGGCAGCGCCACCTCCCCACTCCGTGCAGGGAACCAGCAGCAAGTCCCTGCAGGATTGCTCAGGGCAGCCAAAGAGCTGCTCTGAATGGTGGTAAGGAGGAGGAATCCAGTGCCAGGACTGCCTGGGGGACACAGCTGCCCCAATTGGGGTGAAAGCCAAGGCTGCAGCTGCTGAGGGGGAAGGAACCACTGCAAGGAGCCTGGGAATTTTGCGGAGCCCCCCGCCACGTAGCTCCATCTGGTACTCCGCCCCAGCAGTGCAGTCCCTGCCCCTGCCCCAGTTTCACTCCCACCCCCACCACTGAGGCCTCGATCTACCACCCCATACCCCTTCCCCCACAACTGACTTTCCAGGCAGACCCAGCTGCTCTTGCAACCCCCCCCAGTAAATAAATAAATAAATAAATAAATAGAGAGAGAGAGAGATATAGACATCTGTATATCTATATATGCAAATTTAAATACATAAAGCCAATATGTAAATTAGATTATTTGCAGCAAAATTCTTTCAGTGAGTTTCCCAGTCCACAGCATAAAAAGTCTGCAAACTCCAGGTCTGCATGGCTCCAAACCCATGATAGCTCTGAACAAATCTACTAGGATAAATACTTAGTTGATTCAGATCACTGTCCTGATTCGATTCAGCAAATCAGCAATTCAGCCATAGACACAGCTTTAAATGTTTTTTCTACATCCCTTGAGGTACACCAGGTGTGGCTTGTAAATGCTGAGATGGTGGGGCAGATGGAGCATCCCACAGGAGCACGGGGCAGGGCCCATCCATGTGCTCGGCGGCAGCTTCTGGGTCCATTGCTGAGCGCACAGGGGACACCCACCGCACTCCCCTGGATCGGTGATTGGCTGAGGGGGCACCCTGGATGCCCCCCCCAGACCGAGGAGGCACCAGTCGCCTATCTGGGTGGCAGGCCCCCTGTGCTCTCCACAGCAGACCTGGAAGTGGACCAAGAAGTGCTTCTACTCCATTCCTGGATCCACCGCTGAGAGCGCTAGGGACCTCCCTGCGCTCCTATGGATGCTCCATCTGCCCCACCACTTCAGCATTTGCGAGCCGGGTGGTACATTTAAACATTTAAAGTTGTGTCTATGTCCGAATCATTGCATCTCTCCGAATCAATTCAGTGTTCTGATTTGATTCGGAGAGATTAAAGGGTCTGCTGATTCGATTTGGATTCAAAGATTCAGCTGCCAAATCTCCACCAAATTGAATCAGAGACTGAAGCTTCGCAGTCCTAATAATTACCGTGGCCAACGTACACTTCTTACACAACTTTATTACTACTACTACCCGAGACTACCTCATCTGGAGCTAGCTGAAGTATCTCTGCATGATACTGTATTGCGCTGTGCGAGAGGACTGTATTATTCTAGAAAAATTGACGCTTTCTTGTTTATCGTAATCTACTTTCAAACAGTACTCTTGAGACACAGGTCAGCATTACTGGGATCATGTGTTAGCACCAGAGGGCCTGAAATCATCCATAAGAAATAATTGCTGGGCTAGTACTTATACTTGCGTGTATTCAATATTGACTTGAATACCGCCAATATTCAAAACAAAATTATAATGGGGTTTTGGTTCTAATCACTAATGGCTCTATCCTGTTACTTGTAATATAAAGGGCTCCGAAAAAGCATGAAAAAAAAGTCAGATTAGTATGGATCTAGAGACAAAAATCTTTGACATAAAAGCATCTATTTTCCTTTTGTGGATCCTTACTTTTTTGGAGAATGACAAAGTTTTACTATGCAAGGTGGAGAGGCTGGAAAATGAATGAATAATGTAATAGAAACTGCAAAAGACAATATTGTCCTAAAACAAGCAACTGCTTCAAGAGACAGTCGTATTAATTTTGAAAAGTCATTCCATCCTGGAAGAGCACATACCAACTGCTGAAACTTCCTTAGCCTAACGAAGGGTTTTTGAACCTGAAAGCTTGCTTAATAACTATTCTCCAACCATTTGGGTTGGTCTAATAAAAGATATCAAATTCACCCAAGGAATCTTGTCTGCCTATGTCCTTAGACCAACACGGCTACAACCTAAACCCCTGTAACTAATGTTGTTGCTGTCAGTTACATTTTCTAATCAGCTTCTCCTGTAAAAATGTTCATGCTACCAGATGAATCACAGGAAAGTTAGAAGGAAACAAAATCCTGCAGCCAAATAACTAATAAGGTATATCTTGATTTTTCTTCCTTCCATGAACCATTATAGAGTAACTGAAGCATACCTACCGTCAAGCTGGCTTCCTTCACCAACTGCATCTGAATTTTTCTCTTCTAAAAATACCAGTTCTTTTACCTAAAAAATGCACAAGTTTTAGGTTGTTGTTATGATAAAATGATACAACTAGTATAGAGACAGCGTGTACAAGTGGATAGGAACTGAGAACCAGGAGACTAGGGGTGTTGTTGCTACTTGATCCCAGAGAATGCCTTTGCACGGGTGCTCTGACACATGGCAAGTTGCCCCAGGTGGGGTATGGGAGGCTGGAACTAGCTCCTGGGCTGCCTCCAGTAGACTTCCCTGGGATCTTGGGGGCTTTTCACAGCTACAGTGGAGGTGATTCAGAAACATGGAGCCAGGCCAGCAACCAAAGCGTAGCTCCGGCCAGCTAGAGTCCTGTTTCAGGTGGTACAAGGTGCTGCTATATGCACCGCTCCACCTTTTTCTGACACAGGTTTTTTTGACACCAGGATCTCCCAGTGTCAATGCTTGCATGTGCAGCTCTGCAAACCACAAACACGCACTCATCTGGACACATCCTTGGGTTCCATTCCTTGCTAAGCTAGTGATCTGTTACATGACCTTGACCAAACAACTCTTCCTTTCCTTCTCTGCTGACCTCCCCTGATAACCTCCCTACAACTCTAACAGGGCATATTTACATTTCCCACTGAGATGCAATGTACAATACCTAAGTTACCTAGGTTCCATTTTTTTTTCCATGTTGATTTTGAGGAACCTATAATTCAGCTGAGATTTACTAGTCTACTCTTAATTATCCAAAGGCCCCTGTAAGATTTAGCTAATGGTACCACACAGTATTGCAACAGTACTGCAAAATTTTGATATTTAAAAAAATTAGAGACTGAGGTAAGATAAAATTTAAGCCTCAGGGGCCTTAGCACTTTTGAAAAATCAGGACACACTTGAAATGCTTAAACAAATTTTTAGGAGCCTAACTTTACGCTCCTATTTTTGAAAATGCTGGTCAAAGTGGCAGATTTCTCTTGATATGCTAATAGAACATATCTACTGTAGAATCCTATGTTATGGCAGTGCTAAGATTTAGATTTGGTCTAATTTTTCTTATTTGGGCTATTGTCCATTACTATCTGCTTTTTGCATTTCTATGGAGTGGAACAGAACTTTACTTCTGCTTCAAATGGAAGGACTGAGGTAAGACTTTTCCCCTTTCAATATATATTTCACTAATAGTTAAAAAGATAATTAAAAATAAATGTCCAGTGCTGAAGGATATAACAATAAATAAGAGGAGTTTTCATGATATCTGTGTTAATGAATCTCTCTTTCATGTATGAACAGAACAACCTGTAAAACTTCCACAAATGAAAATCAAATAAAAATGAAACTTTCTAAAAATTTGGATACATGCCATCTTATAAAGACTGTGGCATTTATAAAAGTAAAAGCAAATTGTGAGTAAAAGAACAAACAAAGAACACAACTCCAGGCATAGAACAGCCCCAGCAAATGCAATACAAATACTCAATTATATTCAAACTTTATAAAAAACCATCCATTTTATGAATACCTCAGGGCGTTCTATTTCCCCCGCTACAATTTTTCTCTCTTCTTCCACTAGCTCTATTACTGTCTTACTGAGAAGTGGGGCATTTGCACCTCTCACTATTGCTATAATTTTGCCATCCTGTAAAAAATAAAGAATAAAATAACACTATCAGCTAAGATTAGGTCATTTAGTTTAGCACATTTATATTGATTTCTCAGTTTTGTTTTGTTTTTTACCAACAATTACCATAATACTATGTTTTAAAACTAAGACTGCTTAGACAGACATTCATTTAAAGGCATGGCTTGGATCTGAGTCCAACAATCATGCCTCCTGCCATACCACAGGACACACGGTTTTGAGACCAGCAATCAGATTCCAGTTGTGCCCTACTTGCCAGTGCAAAGGGAGTCTGAAATCATGATTCCAGGCTCCTCTTGCCCTAGCAGGTTGAAAGCCAAATGTCTACCAATCAGCTATTGTCAGCTGGAACAGGACTGCACTCAGGTATACTCTGAGTTGGAATCTAATTTACACTGAAATCTTTTTTCATTATCTTATATACAGCCATGAAGCATGAATAAATTAATGTCCATACCACGTGGCCAGAACTGTGTAGAGACCATCATGTAAATAATAATCATTTTTAAATTCACTTTCTCTATTCCCTCTGCTTGTTTCTCTCTCTTTCTTTTCCACTCTATTTTACACTATTCCATTTAACTTCTGGTCTCATTTAAGACACTCGCTCTTTTCCTCTTTTGAAATATGACCTTGTTCCAATTAAAGGTAATTCTTGATTTTCTTGAGCAAAGCCTAATGAAAAAAAATAGGTATTTTTGGCTTTGACTTCCTTTTGTCCTTGTTCCCAGGTTTTCCCAATCACTGTTTGTTTTTCTTTATTTTCCCATTTGGGTTCTGGGTCCTCTATTCCCACTGCTTTCTTTACTACCCTCCTTGTTCTGCTTCATTCCTCTGCTCATTGCTTTACCACATGTAAGAATAGTATAGTAAAACTAACCAGATTTTGATGAGATCAAAGATGCTTTTATTACATATGGCAGTAATTGTACAGAGTAGTTTCAGTCTATTTAAAAACCCCTAATTCTGAACCCCTTGGTACTAGCAACTAAATCTCAAAATTTTAAGTCAGCAAGATTCTGTTATTTTGTACTGTAGTCAAATTCAGTATTTTCTTATCCTGTTAAAAGAAGTACTGTGAAAATACACCTCTTCTTTTCTGTATGATTCACTTTTAAAATGGCTGCTTTGCACAAATCTTGATAGGCCTTGCAAGGCAGGAAACATAACCTTCTTTTCCCTGATTAAAAGTGTATTTGGATTGTGAAAAACGGTGGTTCAAAAGACAGAGTAAAGATATGATTTACATTTGTACAACTTTTTATTTTCAATCTACTGAAATAGTAATTCAAAAATAGGCAGTACAAGCATAAGAACTGGGACATGCTATACTTACAACACAGAAGAGAAATACAGGTTCACATTTGTTTCTAAAAGGTTGCAGAGTCACAATGTTGTCAGCCTCTGCCTACAGTCGTAACAAATAATAGAAAAATAAGACTGGAAGGAACACCAGGAGGTCAATTCTCAGTTCAAGGCCAGATTGTTATTATCTAAAGTAGCTATACAACGTCTACAATTATTTAAATCTATTTATTTTTCATCTTTCTATTTTCTGCTCCTTTTAAAATGAATGATGAAAAGTAAAATGAAACGACTCTGATGTTTGGATGTGCTGAACATTCTTAAATCTCACAGTCTTCAATGGAAATTTCTGATGCTCAATACCTCTGAAAGGATTATGGATCCTTCCACATTCACTGCAAACTCTGACTTGCCTCTGCACAAAGTCTTTAAGGGAGAGATGCAGAAGAAGAGATTAGCAGGACAAATTCATCATAGTGAACATCATTCACTCCACTGGTATAAAGGTATTATTGTGAGAGACATCATATAACTAGAAAGATAAAAATACATACTTGATACTAAAGTTCTAAATAGATGTTATATCCTTACCACTGCAAATTGCAAAAGTTCATCTTCACCATACTCATTCTTTAGTTTTCTGAATAAATTTACCACAGCTTTGCAAGGTCCACACCAAGCTTGATATACATCTATTACTGAAACCATAAAAATTTAGAATGAAACATACCTGTTTCAGAAACTTTACAAAATAAACCATTTTGTACAAGTAGAGGGCTAGTCCTGAAAAGTTATTACCTTACCCTGAAAAGTTATTAACTTACATTACAAAATCTTTTTTTCTGTGAAAAGCATTAATTTCAATAGATAGAATAGGTTTCAATCTAGATTATGTTGCAGCAGGTCCTTAATACAGACTGCGTAGTAGAGATGCCTGATCAGGTTTTTGCTAATTAGTGTAGGTAACTAGAAGCAGCCTAGCCACAGCAGTATGGGCTTTTAAAACTCCTAGTTTGCCAAGTAAATTAGACCACACAGAGATCTGGCCTGCCATAATTAGATTGCTTCTGGTACCTGCATTATCTGTTTAACTCTGGATCAGATACCTCTGTACTATACTAGTCTTCAGTGTAGACATACCCTTAGTTTCATAGTTTCTCGGTTTCCTAGTTTCTAAGGTCAGAAGGGACCTGAACAGATCAAGTCCAACCCCCCATTATAAATGTTTATTTTGAAGTGAGGAATCTAGATGCATACATTTCTCCTCTAATTTCCCTCTTAATTGCCTTTCCTTTTCTCCCTCCATAACTGCTGCCTCCTCCAACAGCATCTTTCTGGTTTTCTCCTTCCAGAAAGGCCCACCCCTCTCCCTTGTGTGCTGTTTACCTCATTCCTAAAGGTCTCTCTTCCAATCTTACCTGCTACCTCTTAATATCTCTCCTGTTCCCTGCCTACTGTATTCTACTTTTTCAAAGACTATTCTCAATATATTGGACTGATATTGCTCCTAGCATGCATGAGGAATCAGTAGAAAACTGAAAGGAGCAGGGAAAATACAAAATATAGTATATGAGCTCTTTGAGAGCATACACTATAATTGCTTTTGTCTTATGTTAGGTACCCCTGTGCAAAAATGGGTACATAAAACCCATTCTGCAGTTTAATTCAATCTCCTGAGTTGAGAGAAAAAATGAACTAACTTGCTGAGTCTACCCCTTCCCAGGCACAAAGTCAACATTTTTTTTGTCTTAGATTTCATGGACAATACAGAAGAATGCTTAAATCTCAGAGGCCCGAGAAAGAATAACATCACTACTTTTTAATGAATATTTAGGTAGAGACAATACAGAATTCTCTGTATATGCATATGCCTGGATTGGGTGACCGTAACAACGTCAAAAAAAGCCAGTACAAGTGGCAGAGATGGGTGTTGATTGGGGGCAGGTCATGGCACCTATTCCCTTGGCTACAAGATTCCCCAGCAAATATGCTCTGTGGGTGAAGAACTCTTCTTTCTATTGACACGTAACAGAACCCCCGAGTGAAAAGAAGCTTCCGCCACCTCCCAGTAGTATTTGTAGATATCCCTATACCTTCTGCCAGATATTGCGATCCCATCAAAGGCAGCTGCTGTCTTCCACCAGATCTTCCAATGACAGGATCACAACCATCTAGGCAACACCTAATCTCACATGGATTCATTTGCTAGAATCTTCTCATATGTTACCGTTAACATGGAGAGAGAAATCTAGCCTATACCTGTTTTGCTACCAAGTCAAGGGTACAAATATCAAACCTTCATCTCTATCCAGAATACCCATAGACCCTGAATATTTTATGAAGGTTTCTGGAATTCTGTGCTTTAATGGATAAAACACAGGAAATGTCAAAGGTATGTTTATAGTTAAGAAATATCTTGGCAGAAAGGGGGCATGTCTACACCAGATGTTTACTGCACAGTAGACTAATTAGCTGCATTGTAAGTGTTGCACATCTATATGCATATTCCTATTAGGCTGGAGTAAATTAATTAACTCCACAGTATTTACAAATATTTTCCTACTGCAGAGTTTTTTTTACTGTGCAGCAGTACGCTTGCAGATGCTTCCCTGCATGAGTGACTGCTGCTTCCTGGATCTGGAGGGGCACCTGCAGAAGCCGCCAATGGCAGTGGCCCTGTCGGGGGATTAGAGGAGTGGGCAGTGGGCAGCGGCCCTGCCAACAGCATCAGTGTCAGCTGCCAGGGGGACACCAGCCCCATTAGGGGGGCACGTGCACCCCCTACCAGTTGATGCTGCCTCAGCTGGCTGGGGCATGAGGGTGCTTCAGTGCAAGCGCTGCCTGAAGACTAGCTCTATGCTAAAGCACCCTCATGTCCCAGCCAGCCCGTCCACAGCACGCTGAGACAGGGGAGCAACCCCTGGCAGGCTAACCACCCCCACCTGGTCCCACTACCAGCTGGGCAGAGCTATTTTGATCTGGCTCAACATGCTGTGCTCCTGGGCGCACATTTAAAAGGTGCACCCGGGAGCAATAAACTTCAGAACAATAAGCTCCGGAGTTTACTCACGCACGTTCACTGCACTTGTAGATCTGTTCAGGGATTGTCACACACATAAAAACAAAGATTGATAAAAAGATGCATGCATTTCAGTGTGTAAGATTAATAGAAAAAAAAATAATAATACCTGTTACACCTTTAGTCAGCAGCATTTCCTCCCATTGACTTTGAGTGGTTAGTATTGCCTGAAATAAAATGAACCCAGATTTTAATACCTGCAAAAATGTCTACAATTCTATTGAACTCTGGAATTACAAACAAGATTTATACCTGCAGCTGGAGTTCTTTCTTCTTGCTTGCCATTTCCCTACGATTACATGAAAACAGCAAAATATACACCACTTTGAAAAGATGCAGTTATTGCTTTGTAAAGTTTAGCTGCATATAAATTGTGACATGGAAAACTGATTTACACACAATGCCTTTCCAACAGTGGAGTCCTCTACAGGCCAGATCTGCAGCTAATTTAGAGTCGCGCAGTTCCACTGAAGCCCGTAGATGGATGCCAACTGACAACAAGTTAAGATTTTTTTAAAATTTGTAAGGCAGAAATAATGCGCTCGCCATTTCCCAATGCGCACACAAACTGCTACACCAAACAGGCACGCTCAACACACGTGCACAAACATACGTGCATTTTCACAATGCACGCTGAAATGTGGCTATGCAAGTAAACGGGACCTTCTGAGCCTCATGTCTGCACACACTCATGGCGCTCTGACCCACACCTGTGCACATGCAGGTAGCGCCTACACTTCGCCAACTCCCAATGCACACACTCCCTCCCTACACACCCTGCTACACCAAGCCCCAAAAGTGCACACTTGGGGAGTGCGTATTTGTACTCTGACACATCTCCACGCAAGTACACGTGGCCCCCTGAGCCCGTGCACCCCTGCTCACATGCATGGCCTTCAGATCCGCACCTGTGTATTACTGCACATGGACGTGCACACACACACACAGGGTTCAAACGCAAAACTGTGCATGCCCATGACTCTCAGCCCCCACAACTGCAAACTATGTACACACACACACGCGCGCACGCGCGCCCGCCCTGCACCAGTGTGCGCCGGGGCCCCGCCCCCCCCGCCTCTGCAGAACAGCAGACCGCACCCTAACGGCTCAAGAGGCAAACGGCAGCACCGACGTTCCAGGGCGGTTGGCCCTGGCCACGCCCCTCCCATCAAAGCCCCGCCCTCCCCACGCCCCTGGTGGGGCTGGCCAGTTGAATGCAGTGCGCTTGCTCGCCTTTGCGTGGGTAAGTCTCCTGAGCCTGCGCGAGCCGGCTCTGACTGGTGACGGGGCGGGGCGGGGCGTGGCGTTCGGAGCCCGCGCGGTCTGGGCTTGGCGCTCAGATTTGCCCTCTGCGGAGGGCTGGTGTAGATGTGCTCCGCTAGCGCGGGTGGGAAAAGCTCCCTTCCCCAGCCTTGGGGAATGCCTCCTCCCCTTGGCTGTATCCCGGCTCTCGTGCTTAGCTGAATCCTCTTTCAGTTTAGGGAGCTTAAGAGATGTCACAGAAATACAGGGTGCTGATACAGTGCTGTGCAACTTTGGATGTCCCCATGATAGAGGCAAACTAGATGGTGATTGAAAGGGTAATTCATTAAGTTTTAACGCAAGGCAGCTCAAATATCTCAACGCTCACATAGCCACCAGATTTGGGGATGCATCCTTCAATGCGATTTTCCAACTTGCAGAGAACATTTTCTATTTGCCGAGTGATTTCATGAATTGCATGTGTGACCCTCACCCCATGCTCAGCTCACACCATGCTAAAAAACTTGATTATGCTTTCAGTTGCCATTTGTGTCTATCACGTGTACATCCAGAGTTATTAAAGTGGTACGAGGACATTATAAACATTCTGTACTTGTCCACGGTTAGGTGAGGGGGGACGAGTCTCTCAGGAGCACCCTGCTGATTTTGGCTGCTTTACCACTGAAAGTGTGTCCAGTGCTTTACCCTGCTGCTGGCAGAAAAATGGAAGGTGCTAAGCACGCAGGTGTCCTAATAGAAACGCATAGACTGGAATTTTGTTTAGGATTTCTAAAAAGCAACTTCTAATGACACCGTCAGCAGCTTGACTGAGCGTGCTCCAGGCAGTTCAGGAACATGGGTTTTAGATGAGAAAGCATCCCAAAAGAGGCTAAAACTACCAAGCTGAACTTTTATTTCCTGATAGCAAGGAAGTACCAATGTTGCATATTTATATCTGGCAGCCTGATTCAACTGTATGGGAATAAAATGGAAAAAATCTTGATTTCTCCATGCCTTACCCATTTCTGTGGTAACCAAGTCTAGGTAGCTATAATGGCTGTGGAAATGAAAAATCCCTTGAGGGGAAGAGAGACTGTTTGATGCAATTCCAAAACAGGAACAACAAATCAGTAACCGGGGAAAAACAAACTCATCATTTTAGGAAGATCTACATGCTAAAGTGATTTACCAGGTGTCCATTAGTACTCACTTAAATCTCAGTCCCAAGGCCCTCCTCAGAAAATGCCAGGCCTTAGTTTCCATTTGTTTTCTCGCTATAGAAAGCATAGTAGAACTTTTTTTTTCTGTTTGCAAAGGATTCCTATTTGAAACTTCTGGATTTATTTTGCAAATTATGAGTAGACATTGGCACATCTAATCGTACTTATATTATGCAGCACTTTGGAAGGATCTCTCATTACTCTGTAGCTCAGTGGTTTTTAACCTGCGATTAGCAGACCCCCTTGGGTCTGCTAGCTATGTCTAAGGGGTCCACAAAAGATGACTGTAATCAATCAAAAGTATGTGAATACTCAAACTTAGGATTCAAAGGGGTCTGCACATCCCTTTGATGTTTTTAGGGCTCTGCAAATTTCAAATAGTTGAAAACTATTGTTCTAGCTCAGGGGTTCTCAATCCCCAGGCCATGGCCCAGTGCTGGGCTGCGGCGGGTCGGCTGCTGGTTCGCAGCATGGTCGGCTGGCTGCTGGACTGGAACTGGCTGCAGACCAGCAAACCCTGGCTCTCCAGAGCTGGGCAGAGAGGCTGTGGCTGCTTTCACAGGGCCTGTGACAAGTAAATACCACCTCTGACTTATCTTCTTGCCCTATATTGCTTCCCTTCCTCTTGTCAAAACTGCCTGTCTTCCAGGCAAGCAAGAAAGATTATGTATCAGTAAGAGTATAACATACATATTTAAACATACATAATTAAACAGAGTATTGGATGTTTATTTTACAAGTTCAAGCATATGAAAAGGAACAATTTAGCTCTACCACAAACACGGCTAACTGTTGATCATTGAGATGAGGGGAAAACTGAGACTATTGCCCCTATTAACACAGTCCAGCTCTCCAAAGGTGTAGCAGGAGAGGTCCACACCTGGGCCAGCCATGATGTATGGGGCAGTGCCAGGCTGCTGGGATGAGAATTAACACAAAAGTGCAGGGTTTGGCCTATTCCTCCCTCCACCTTGCCTGGGGAGTGGGGGTATTCTTAACCTGTTTTCTTCATGGCTAGAAATTCTGGTTGTGATGAGCTATGACTGCATCAAAATTATTTGCCTAAGACCTACTTTTAGTTTATTCATTCTAGTTCATTCCATTCATAGGAATAAGCTACAGCAGCGGTTCCCCAAAGTTTTTATACTGTGGCCTGACAAACCACGGGTCAGCAAAGGTTGTCTGAAGCAGGAGTAACTGCACAGTTAATACACTAAGTGGAAGAATAGCTGTATTTTTATTCACTTTGGCTAGGACGGAAATACATTTAAAAGGCAACTTCCAGTTGCTTTTAGCTAAACCTAAATGGAATTTCTAAGAAAGGTTTTTGTATGCTTGCTGATGTAAATATACATGCTCACAAGACATATCTTTAAAGCCAAGATGATCCATATTATAACCCATAGAGCAGGGGTACAAATTCACATGTTAACAAGTTAGCTTCAAAATCAGCAGTTTTACTTAGTATTTAGTACTTTCTTACTCTTTCCAAATATTACAAGATCTGGGTTGTGGGATTCAAAGATGCTGTTCTACCACAGCAAGAAAATTGTGGGAAAACTTTACATTTCAGCAACCCCCATAACAGGTGACAACTGCAGACCAAGGAAGAAAGCTCATTTGCCAAGGGAGCAGAAAATAGCACTGTTCTAAAATGAGCTGTAGTTGTCTTTCTGTTCAAATCATTAAACAGATTGGGTTCCCTATATTGGGCATGCTATCATGGGCATTGCCTGAATGGGCTTGAGGATGTTCCAAAATCAAATGCTTCATTTGAACAATTTAGCAATACGTATCAGTGAAAGCTTTTTTTTGATTCTGGTTATTAAAAACTCTCTGAAGACCTTAAAGTACTGATGTTTATTCTCTTACCTGGAGAAATGTACTGCTGTTACTCCGGATTGACAAATAATTGTTACAAAGTCTGTTTTTAGCCTTTTTCCCAAGTTATTTGTAGACGTCAGGAGTAAGCGGTTTTGGTTTTGGTGCATGAATGATGTCCAACTGTATTTGTAACCCTGGTAGCGGTGCTACCTGCAGCCACACCTACGTTTTCAGGATCCTGGGGTATCAATAGGTCTTGGTCACCTCCCACTGTCTACAGGCTGGGAGCTACCACTCATGGAGTCTCCTCCCTTGGTTCTCCCCACACCAGACTACACACTACATGACTATTTACAATAATTTATTATTTACAATAGTAACTGAGAAATTAACAGATTCCACATCACATAGATAACAAACACAATATTTTCAATGAGCTTGATAATAATCTATATCAGCAAATAGAAGCAAACACTTATCATACAGCAAAAGCAATTGTGTTCTCAAATTTAGCACTCGGGCATGTCACGGACGAGGAGAACTCCGGTGGCCAGGGAGACCCTCCCGCAAAGTACACACCAGGTAAAGGCCCGGGTGGCAGTGCCAACCCAGATGTGTCCAGGGCCCTGGGCCAGGCAGGCGAGAGAGAAGCTCCAGAAATAAGTTTGTTGAAGAGAAACGAAAGTTTACTTACAGGATCTGAAGAAAAGTGAACTTATTTATAGAGTGTTGAAGTTGGGTTACAATCAAATTCCAAGATACAGATGCGACAGTCAGCGCAGTGGCTGGAGCCTGGCGTAAGCATACTGTAGCGTTTTAGCGGTTTGTGGGATCCCCTAACAGCTCTAGGCTAGGGGCCTCTTCGAGCAGAGGGAGGGAGGCAGTCAGCCTGTTCTGAAACTACCGCTCAAGAGTAGTGCACAGAGCAGGGGGGGGGCTTCTTCCCCTTTCTCTGATAGCTCTCCTCTCCTCTCCTCTCACATACACCTATATACCCACACCATTCTTGGGGGGGGGGGGGGGAGACAATCTCCTTTTATACTGTCTTCGTCTACCAATCAGCGGTCCTCCCTGATGGACTTTTCTGGAAAAACCTCTAAGCATGTCAATCAACTTAAATGGGTCAAGTGTTTAACCCTTCATGAATAAGTAAGTGCTCTGCCACTGCAGTACTCTTTTCCAGCTATAAGCAGTCATATCACTTAACCTTTACCAAAATGCAAACATTAATGGAAACTAATGAACCTCATTCAATCGTAAAGCAATAATCTGGCAGGAGGCATTATCATTAATTTGACACAGGGCAAATTATAATGGGTATGTACACCTAATCAGCCAGATCCCCACAGAATCACTCTGCCCGCAACAAAGCAATCAACTGTGAGATGATTGTAGTTGAGCACCTGAGGAGCTGTGCTCGCTCTGCCTTAGAAGAGATGTGGCAATGCTGTCATCTGGTCAGAAGATGGAGTTGTCTGTCAGGATCTTGGGTGCAGCTGTTCCTGAGACCTGGGTTTCTTCCCTTTTCCAGTCTTTCCTAGATGCCTGAAAACAATCACACTGTCACACCAAATCACACCAAATGCTTCCCCAAGGCAGCTCTACTATGTTTAGCACCTGGAGTACCCTTTCTCAGCTGTACTTTATTGAGCTCTCTGCTGGAGCTCCCACAAAGCCAGGATTCCCTGCTATTTCCTTTAGCTCTCCTAGAGAACCCTTTCCCTGATTCCTTCCCAGTGAATCCCTGCACCCAGGGAACTAAAAAGCGGGGAGAGGAACCAGTTTGCACAAACTCTGCTCCTTTAGTAAAAGATACCAGGCAATCCTGGGTGTTCAGTAGCTTCTGACTTCTCTGCCCAGAGTAGCAGCACACTCAGGAACAATTTTTGCTGCCAGTAGTCCTCAGAAGCAATTGTCCCTGGTTGCAGCTCCCGTCAGAAGCAGACGTTCTCCCAACTGCTAGGTGGATTAGGCCTTACTTTATACAAAGGACAAAAGTAGGTTGGACAAAAGGAGGTTCAGCCTCATGATAGTATTGTAAGACCTCTGGGGAACCACAAAAGGATGGCAGAAAGCTTATAACAGGAAGCTGATGATAAGCTCTGTTGGATATCAGTTCCCACTGCCTCCCACCTTCCAAGCTTCTGGTCCATTCCTCTTAGTGAAGCTGCACAGCTAGCATTATAGGATCACAGTCATATAAAAATGCAATGTGGCTCAGGAGAATCTATCCTAACCCCTTGCAATGATTGAGTGTCGTGGTTTGTAGGTCAGATAACTATAGCCACACATCCTTCTTCCTCTGCCATTGTTAGAATGAGACTTCATTGGCAGACATAGCTCCTTAGGATCCTGCAGATAGCTGTAGTAGTGGTTGGGTAGGAGGGTAGCCTCAGGTGTGGACCTGTCCTGCTACACCTTCGGAGAGCTGGACTGTGTTAATAGGGTCAATAGTCTTAAAATTCTACCCCATCTCAATGATCAACAGTTAGCCTTGTTTGTGATAGAGCTAAATTGTTATTTTTCATATACTTGGATTTATAAAATAAACATCCAATACTCTGTTTAATTATGTATGTTTAAATATGTATGTTACACTCTTACTGATACATAGTCTTTCTTACTTGCTTGGAAGACAAGCAGTTTTGACAAGAGGAAGGGAAGCAATATAGGGCAAGAAGATAAGTCAGAGGTGGTGTTTGTTTTTGTTAGACATTTTCACTATCAGAGATTCTCTATGCTATCCTTCTAATGCTTGGTAATGGTTTTGTCTGTGGGTAGCTATCCAAAAAGTGAAGCAATCAAATAGCCTTTTACCTAAATCACCCTAAATGTAGTTTTCTGGCCCCAAATGCCTCAATGCTATTCATAGAATCATAGAAAAATAGGGTTGGAAGGGACCTCAGGAGGTCATCTAGCCCAACCTCCTGCTCAAGGCAGGACCAGCCCCAACTACATCATTTCAGCCAAAGCTTTGTCTAGCCGGATTTTAAAAACCTCCAAGGATGGAGATTCCACAACTTCTCTGGGTAATCTGTTCCAGTGCTTTACTACCCTCCTAGTGAGATAATTCTTCCTAATATCTAACCTAAACTTCCCTTGCTGCAATTTGAGACCATTGCTCCTTGTTCTCATCTGCCACCACTGAGAATAGTCTAGCTTCATCTTCTTTTGAACTCCCATGCAGGTAGTTGAAGGCTGCTGTTAAACCCCTCTCAGTCTCCTCTTCTCTAGACTAAATAAGACCAGTTCCCTGAGGCTTTCCTCGTAAGTCACGTTTCGCAGCCCTCCTTGCCATTTCTGTTGCCCTCTGCCGAACCCTCTCCAATTTGTCCACGTGCTTTCTGTAGCGGGGGGCCCAAAACTGGACATAGTACTCCAGATGTGGTCACACCAGTGCTGAATAGAAGGCAATAATGACTTCCCTTGACCTGCTGGCATCACTTCTACCAAGCCCAGTATGCTGTTAGCCGTTTTTGTAACAAGGGCACACTGTTGGCTCATATTCAGCTTATTGTCCACTGTAGCCCCCAGGTCCTTTTCTGCAGATCTGATGCCATGTCAGTCAGCCCCCAGCCTAAACAATCCAGTGCACGGATTGTTCCATCCTAAGTACAGGACTTTGCAGTTGTTCCTGTTGAACTTTATAAGATTCCTTTTGGCCCATTCCTCTAATTTGTCTAGGTGACCCTACCTTCCAGTGTATCTACTGTTCCCCCCAGCTTGGTGTCATTTACACACTTGCTGAGGGTGCACTCTATGCCATCTTCCAGGTTGCTGATGAAGACATTGAACAAAACTGGCCCTAGGTCCAACCTCTGGGGCACACCACTTCATATTGATTGCTAACTAGACATTGAGCCATTGATTACTAACCTCTGAGCCTGATGCTTCAGCCAGTTTTCTATCCAGCTTACAGCGTTCCATAAATAGTTTTTGCTCCAAATTCATTTGCAGTATTGTCATACATCCACTCTTTTTTCCCTATTGTGCACCACATATTTCCCAGTTTACACCAGACCAAATTATTTTTTTAAGTCTTTCAGTTCAGAAATGTCTGACCCTGTGATTATAAACAGTTGACACAAACATAAAACAAAATTTTCCTCCTTGACTTGCATCAAAATTTTCATTTGCACATCTTATAAAAATGCTGAGCTATACTGTGTCCATAGCATCACAGTTTTCACCAATGGTCAGTGAAAAATATTTGCAAGCAGAGGTATATAATGTTATTTGTTCAGACAAGTCATTGGCCATTTCCTCAACCCTTTGTAATGGTGCTTTGGCAAAGTGCAATGTCATTTATGATAGTCTTAATTTTCTGATTATCAGCATCATCTGCAAAACTCAACAAGCTATTAGTTCTTCAACATCTCAATATGACTTTTTCTTTCTTGGTAGTAATAACATTTCATACAATCCGCTTTTCTCATCTTTGAGGTTTCCTTTATTTAAACAACAACAAAAAAAAGACTGCTGCACAAACTGTTCTTTTTAGATATGAAATGCATTCACAGAACCAATCCAGGAACATACTTTTTATTGAATTCACTGTGTTTGCCATTCCAAATGAGGATTGTCGGTACCAGAACAATAGCATTGCATGCTAGGCTCATTGCCTTTGATGAGTTGCTTTGGGATAAACAAGACCTGTTCCTGCTATGCCAGATTAAATTTCCTTGACATAGTAGGCTTGGTGAGAGCCATAACAAAACCAGAAACTGGCTACATTTAGATTTGATAAATGTACTCATCAACATGCCACCAATGATCTATGACATTTTCATTAGTAGCAATTTCATTTGTACAACTTGCATCTGCAAAATGAACACAGAAATCTGCAGTCTACTTAATACTATGAATTCCCAATGCAGATAACCAAAGGGGCCTGAATGAAGTTAATTGCTACCAGGGACAGATAGAGGTATGGTTGCCCTTCCATAGTATAATTACTGTGGAGCAAGAGGGGCGCTGCCCGGACACTGAATTAGGCGAGGTAGCGTTAGGAACCCACAGCCTGTAGGCCATGTTGATCCTGGAGCACACTGGGAGATATAGTCTGGAGTATCCCTTCTGTTGCAGTTGGTTGCATGGGTCTGAACTTTGCTTCTGTCAACCCCTGGAGCATGCATTCTCCAATAAATGTAGTGAGTGTTCTCTCAGAGCAGGCAGGCCTGGGGAATGGGACCTTTTCTTGCCCTTAGGGGCTTGGATTGAGTGAGCTGGGTGTTACATCCTACCAGATTGTAGTGATGTAGTAGCAGGGGCAGGAAGTTGATGGGCAGGAAGCATTAGATGTGCTGGAGCAGGCGAGGGAGTGCAGGCAAGGAGCAACATTAGAAGAGTGGCAGGGCAGTCTGTCTACAGCAGGATTGGTCTCTGTGGTAGAGCAGCTTTGTGGTGCTTGCCATGTGGCAGGGGCTGCAGGAGGCTGGGACAAAGCCAGCAGGGAAGGCAGCCAAGCAAAGCCAACCCCCCACCCAATGTCATTCTAATGGGGGAGGTGTGTGGTAGAGCACCTTTGGGGGTGCTCGCTGCTTGAGGGCTCTCACAGGCTCTGAGAGGGAGTGTGTTTTGGAGGAGCAGCAGGGGAAACCTCCCCAGGTACTATTTTAAGGAGGGAGGTGTGTGGCAGGGCACTGTTGGTGCCTGCCACTTTAAGACCGGACCCAAGCAGCCAGGAGGTGCTTGATTGTGGTAACCATTTTAGATCTCTGGCTGCCCATATAAACAGGGCAGTTCGCTGCTTACAGGCTAGGCAGTAACATCACCTGGCTGCAAGGGTCCATAATATCCTGGAGCTAAGAGCAGGAGCTGTTGGAGATGCCTAGGAGGCTCCTGGTCTTGGGCATGACCTAAAACTGCACCCTGCCGGGAGTGGGTGGCCTGGTGGGGCTTTCAGTGGTGCGGGAGCTCCCAGGAAATACCAGGCCAGTTATCACCCCAGTGAAAGGCGGATGGGGGCACCTTAACCCTAGCCTTCACCTTCAGTTGGGTCTGGTAATACTGGAGGTAGTTGGAGCCAGGCACAGCTGCAGCCACTTGAGCCCTGTGGGGTACAAGACCCCCAAGAAAGGAAAGTGGGGGCTAGGCATGGCTGCGGCCACCTGAGCCCACTGGGGAGGAAAGCCCCATGGCCCTGAGCGAGGGGAGTGGTGTGAAGCCCCGAGTGAGGGGAGTGTAGGCCTAGGTATGTCTCTGGACACCTGAGGCAATAGTTTGGGCCAGAGGCCAAGTAAGGGGGCTGTAGAGAAAGCTTACCTGTGGCAGGAGAAAGGTGGCAGGAAGCCATGCCAGCTGCTGATAATGGCAAAAGTGAAACACAGTTCAAGATTAAAGGGAAAACCTGCAGTGGAGCTAGGAGGAGCCAGGAACGGCTCCCATGTCTCGGCGTGTTTGTTAGAGCATGCTGAGGGCGATTGGCCAGGCAACCACCTAGCACTGGGATAAAAAGCCCAAAAGGAAGGAAGCCAGGGAGAGAGGAAGAGGAAGTGACGTCCTCAACTGGTTCGGAGGGGTCTAACATCATGGTTGGCATTAGTCAGGGTGTAGGGAAGGTGGAGCCCTGAGAAGCAAAGGCCACGAGGACAACTGAGGGGAGGTTTCAGGGGAGATGGGAACCAACACCTTCCTCCCACTAGAAGACTAATTACCAGCAAAGTGGTGGCAGGCGAGACCCCTGGGGGAGCTGACCCAAGGCCACTCCAAGTAGCCTGACTGTGCAGCCCTAAAAGCAACAGCAAGGCTCAAAGGAGACCCAAAGGTGTGACACTTGGGTGGGTAGGCACGGAAAGCTACAGGGACTCAGTTCAAGAGAGAGGGTAAGTCCTGACCCCAGTAAGTCCTCCACCACTGGGAGGCTGAGTGTGGGTTGAAAGTAAGAGCTATAGCTGAGCACAATGACCTGCTGCTCCGTGGCGGGGGAAGGGGAGTGAGTGTCCCTGTGAGACCCTGGAGCACTAGTCGTGGTATGGGATAAGGATGCCCTGGTGAGGGGTGGCCCTAGAAAGGGGGAAGAGAGGCGGGACCCCAGTGAGTGAGAAGAACCAGAGGGTTGAGAACCCAGTATGTTTATATGTTTAGAGTTGCCTCTGGAAGGGGCCAGGGCAAGCTTTGACCCAGCTGGGTAACTGACTGCCCACTACCCCAGTGTGGGTCACAGGAGAGGCCCAGAAGATGATACGTCTGCCACCCAAGGTACAAACTAGATAAAGCCTGTGGCCTAGGGTCTGTTTCAAGAGGGAGCAAAGCAGAATAAGTTGTTGATGCATGAAAGAGACCCTGTGAGAGAGGGCGGTATGAATGAGCATGTCTGAGGCCTGACAATGAGGCCTCAGCTTGGTCCGGCTGTAGGCCAGGAGCACTGTGTCATTTGGACACCATCTGCGAGGCTTGGGCTGTGGTGTAGGGGAGGATCAGAGCCTCAGGTAGCGCCCCCTGGCATCAGGGCAAGAATAGACAGCCTCTTGCCTTAATTAACAACATAATTAAGAATAAGGCATGTTAGGAAAGTCAGGTGGGTGGTGGACCCAAAGGCAAGTGGGGAAACTACCACTATGGCTAGTCAGGGAATCCCACTTTGCCACACTCTCTCAACTGACTGGCTTCTGTTCCTGAGCCAGTTGAGCAGTGACTGCCACCCTCTGGGGTGCTTACCAACTGCCCAATCCTGACCATCTCTCCCTTTTCAAAATCCTAGTTCTGCTTCTGTTGCCAACCATCCATTCCCCAAGGCCTAATATTAGCCTAATATTAGTATTAGCCCATAGGTTTTAATGCATTTTATTTTTAAAGTGTTCATTATTTTACATTTTACTTTTCAATAAAAGGAAATAATTCAAGAATAAGGCTCATTAATATTTATTTCACATTTAAATGAATATGAAATTCAACTGAAGATACTTCTGTCTTCAAATAATCACACTTAAGAAATCCAGCCTTAAAATGAGAAAAAAATAGGTTAATTTCTGCCCACTGTGATTCTGCCACTCTGCCCTTCCCCTACTTGATTTGGTGCTTTGCTCCCTGCCCCTCCACGGTCTTCTGATTACCCTGCCCAGTTCTGCTCTGTTTCCTGCCCCTAATCTGATCTGCACGCCACATGCAGCAGCTGCCTGTGCCATTGTGGCATGCATGCCACTGATCCAAAGTATTCTATTTGGGAGATTGTAATGCTTTCAGTGCAGGAACTTCCTATTTTGAATTGAGTACAGTGCTTTAACAAATTAGGTCTTTGGCCTCTAGATGGTACCATAATACAAATAATTGATAATAGGTGGAGTATGTCCTGATTTTCTGCTTCTTTTCTTAACAAGGCAGTAAATAGCATCTGAATAGGGCATGAAACAAAAGATATTCAGAAGTAACATATGCCACTGTGGCAAATGTGAGCAGCAGTGTATCCTATCCTGTCACAGGACAGAGGCAATGAGGAAGCAGGTAATGTGAGAAACAGTAGGAAGGTTTTATAGAGTAAAGGCCACAACATTCAGCTTTGGCATTGACTACTTTGTTAGGCCCAGAGATGTTCTATCTTAGGCTTTCTGGGTGTTGAATTAGGAATTGTTTTGCAGTGCATTGTGGGAGAGCTTCTGTTTTCCATCTTGGCTCCTGTGGAGAGCGTTTTTATACACATGGCAAAAGTTTTGCTAGTTCTTCATGCTGCTTGCATTTCTCTGCACCCAGTATGGTTAAACTATGGATCTTTCCAAAGGAGAAGCTTTCCAAGTTTGTTGCTGTTGTCAGATACTGTGAGAAGTTATTTGAGATGATCATTCTTTCTTCAGTGATTTCTGTTCTTGGAAAAGTGTTGCCCCTCAGAGTAGGACTGATATGGCACAGGCAGGGAGTCTGGTGCTTGCTGTGATAACTGCATATTTTCTATGTGCACAATAGAGCATGATGGGGTAGGATTACATTATTATGGAAGCCTATAAATGAAAAGATTTTTGCAGACAGAATACCTTCATGAAGATTTTGTGAGGAGCTCGTCATAATGCTCCAGCACAGGGGGTGTTAAATGTACATTACTGCTGCAGGATAGTTAAAATGCTAACGTATCTTTTTGAGCCATTGAAAGGTTAATGTAAAATGGCTTGGACAGGGCCAATTTAACAAGAAACATTCCTTTTTTAACCAGCCACATTAGTTCAACTATCCTGACATTATCTCTTATATCTGAAAGGGTGAGTTTATACGAGGTGCTTTACTGCACATTAGACTAAGCTAAGGCACAGTAAAGCATCACCATCTATATGTGCATAGCATTTATTGCATAGTAAATTAGTCTACTATGAGGTTTGCTTGTACCTGTAGATATAGGCAGTAGATTAACTGCACAGTAGCACACCTGTAAATACTGAGCAGGAACAATTTTGCTCCTGGTCAGCTCAGGCAGCAGGGGGCCAGTATTGCCTGGCTAAGCCCCCATGTGGGGGGAGCTGTGCTGGATGCAGAGGCAGCTATCTCCCAGCCCCATGCACAAACAGGGGGATACAGGCCAACCTGGACATTCTTGCAAAGTGGGCAGACCAAAACCTGGTGGCATTCAATGTAGAGAAATTCAGGGTACTCCACCTTGGGAGAAAAAACCTAGCACCATGACTGAAAGGGACTTGGGAATTTTGATTGACCACAAGATGAGCATGAGCCCCCAGTGTGATGCCGTGGCTAGTGGAGCAAACCAAACTCTGGCATGCACCTACCAATGCATTTTGAGCAAAACCAGGGACGTTATCCTCACGCTTTATTCGGCCTTGGTGAGGCCACAGGTGGAGTATTGTGACCAGTTTTGGGCTCCCCACTTCAGATGGGATGTGGGTAAGCTCAAGAGAGTCCAGAGGAGAACCACCCAGATGATGAAAGGCCAAGAGAGCAAGTTATGAGGAGAGGCTGAGAGGCCTGGGACTCTTCAACCCAGTGAAGAGAAGGCTCAGGGGGGACTTTGTGACTGCCTATAAGTATATAAAGAAGGTGCATTGGGATCTGGGAAACAGTTGTTCACTGGGGCTTCCCAAGGGATAACTAGGTCTAACAGCCGCAAACTTCTAGAAGGCCAATTCAGGCTCGATATAAGGAAAAATTTCTTTACAGTCCAAGTGTCCAAGGTCTGGAACAGACTGCCCCCCAGAGGTGGTGCAAGCACCTACTCTGGACTCATTCAAAAGGCATTTGGATGTTTATCTTGCTGGGATCATCTGATCCCTGCAGATTTCCTGCCTCTAGCAGGGGGGCTGGACTCAATAATCTCACAAGGTCCCTTTCCAGCCATTAATGTCTATGAAATCTATGTTCCTATTGGGTGCAAATCTGTGCCTGACAGGCTACACATGTATACACATTCCTAGATGTAGTTTACTGCCCCTTATTTTACTGTTCAGTAACCTTACTGCATATTAGTTGCACATGTAGACATACCCAAAGTATACTAAACCCATTTTCCATACTTGCATTGTTGCCTATTCTTCTGTTTCTAGCAAGTTTTTTCTCTTCACTTGCTCTCTTTCTGGTGCCTCCATTCTCACTACAATCAAGCCAATGTCTACTGTCTTAATTAGAGGCCATCAAATGGAGAGAGCATGATGACTAGTATGACATATTTAGTTAGGCATAGTCTTGAGCATACCTAACAAATTATGCCACTGGCGTGTTAAACCTTTGAGAATACAAAATAAACTTGGAAGTATGGGGGATTGTGTAAATTGCTCACTGGGAATCAAAGGCAGTGAGTGGTGTGGGGGGAGAAGTCTATTACTACCATGTTAAATATTCTCATATGTTTTGTGAAAATAATAGCACTACAAAAATTGTAAAGTTGGTATGATGTAAACAGCTTTGTTTGCTCTTTTAACATTACCTGATCTTGGTGAGAAAAAAGGAATGACTTGGGGAGTGAAGAAAAGTATAACTGAGATCAAAGAGTGAGAGAAAGGGGTCTAGTTTCATCATAGTGCACACCGATCATGTGGACTTGGAATTTATGTAGCCCTTATAACATCCTAAAGTCATTGGACTTAAAATAGTGGTTTCTCAGGCTTGGAGTATCTCTCTTCTCTCCTGTCAGGGTGTGTCTGGGGAAAGAGGTAGTTCGTGGTGAAATGTGTTTAGTGAGACGAGTAACACTGACATTAACTGGTATCCCCACCCTCCAGGAAAACCACTTGACCTTTTACATAGCAGCTGAGGACCTTCACAAAATGTCTTGTAATGGCTACCTCTACCCCCCAGTCAAAATTATAAAATACTTGATTAAGTGTGGGACAGTAATTGTTTCTCTGTTCCTGGGTATCCCTGGTGTTTTCTGTGAACAAGTTTGGGAGACAGTTCTCCCCCAGAATGGAACTTGATAGTCTCATCTTGATCATCCTTGGTTCCCAGCACATTGTTGTGTCAGTCATCTTTGGTGTCCTCGATCTGTCCCATGAACCACACTTAAGGGACAGCACAATGTTATCTATTTTCAGAAGGTAAATCCTAATTATGCATAAAATATTTTCCACAGCAAAAATAGCATAATTCCTGAAAATTGTTCTGTTTCTGAGATTTGTACCTCAGCATTTGGAGGCTAAAGTAAACTTTCAGTTGTGTCCCATCAAAATTGTCTAGTAAGGTATTCAGCCCCATTTCATAATTCATTCAGGGGCCTAAACTACTGTGCTTAGTCGCACATGCTTTTCAATTGGGCACTTGTACACAAAATGAAAATTTCCCTTATTTCCAGTTTAATTGCATCACAGTTTACATGTACAGAGGTTTTTTGTGATTAAAATGACCTGTTTGCAATTCAGAATAAACCATATCCTGATGCATTTTAGTTTGCATTGATGAAAATTAATACGATGCATCATGGATTTGTCACATGTACATCATAATTCCCTGAATGACATGTAGTACGCACCTTAGCCTAGCTGAAGCAATTTTTTGTGTAGTGAACCCTTTTGTCCACCAGATGTCACCTCAATTTGTAGATAGAGAAGGAGGATACGTGCATTTTTTAGGTACTTGTGTGTAATGTGTGCTTTTGGACACTGCTGCGAGCCTAACATGAATCAGTCTTCTACACAGACACCCGCATCCCCACTCCCTGCAATGCCCTGGCCAGGGTGACAACAGAACCATCACCCCATACTGTGCCCCAGTTCCATCCAGGAATGAAGAACTACTTGGCCACCTGAAGGGGGCACCGTAAAGTGCTTTCATTTGCTCTTCAGAGTAAATGGCACCCACCCCTCTCACACGATTCCCTGGCTCCAAACAGTCTTGGTCCAGAAGGCTCGCCAGGTCCAAAGTGAGAGACTTCCCACTTCTCACTGACATTATCTCTGTTCCACACCACCCACAGCCTCTCCAGCCCCAACAGTGACCCTCACTGGTCACCTGTCACCATGGATGGGCCTAGACAGGGATTACCAGGTTTTCCAGTTTTACTAATGTTACAAACCTCTCTACTAGTGCTTGTGTCAGCTGCTGTTGATTTGGCAGTGATGAGAACAAAGCCAGGAGCCTGGCTTGATTACTTCCTAAAGGCCCTGGGTTAACTGATATATTAAGTATAATATACATAAATTATCAAACCACACATACAAGGTAATGGCAATCAACAAGCAATACTCTTCAACTTTTAAAACCACAAGCAATAATCAACAATTTTTATTACAACAACTTTTATAACGTCAAGCAATACCGATAAGTGTCGAATGTTTAAAACAACAATTGATAATCAATAATTAACAACTTTCAGTACAGATAAGCAATGTTATTTTCTGTTTCTGAGCTGGAGTGCCCTTCTCTCCCCTGTTCTTGTGATTGCCTCCTCCACATTACCTGTACAACATGTGGCCACAGACACAATATACCTGTTTTGCAATCTTACGCAACCATACTGTGCAGGTATTGATGGCGCTGACAATCCTATCTGTCCAGGCATTGTTAACAGCTTTCCTATCTGGTCTGCATTTTTTTCAGCAGTGGCGTAAGTGGAGGAGGCACACTGAGTTACAACAATCCTCTGGACCAAATAGAAGTTCACTGTTGGTTCCAGAGGGGAGGTGGGAGGAATCTAGCTGCTAACTAAGGGTTCCTTAGCTGGCTCTGGAGGGTGGGGTGGATGATTTGGAGTCCCACCTACTTCAAGGGGGCTCCAGTAAACCCATTCCACCCTCCAGCAGGGGCTGAAAATCCCCCAGACTGAACTCCCTCTGCTCCCTTTCCCCCCTCCCATTCTAAAAATAGCTTGGGGCTGGGCAGGCTGTGCAGACAGAAGTTGTAGAAGAGGCTCTGCTTTGAAATGTCTTCATCTGACCCTTCATTTTTTCTCCAGGTCACCAGTTTTTAAACTGTCTGCAACCATGCACGTGTGTTTGGTCACAGCTATAAACTGCTTTCTGTGGCCAGATCGAGAGAAAATGGTCATGTCTATCTGTACCCTTTGTAACAAGGATTTGTGAACACACTACTGGTAGAAACGGGTGCAGTTCAGTTGACATCAGGCAGTTGTGTTAATTAACAGAAAGGAAAAAATTTTATCCCTGTATCTTTTGGGCTTTGCAAGAAAAAAAATAGCTATTAGTTCTTCTGACCAAAGACAACATTGCTTGAGTTTTGACAATCCTAATTGAAAATAGTATGTGTAAGGGTCTTCGAGAGCAAGAGATTTATTTCTTCAACGAGGAAAGAATACACACTATCTATCTTATTATAAATAGACATGTGGTTAATAGTATTCTAATTCGAATGCTTTCAAGTTGCAGTACAGTTGAATTTACAGTGTCTCATTTGTGTGTTGCATTTGTTCTTTAGTCAAAATCCATATCGCATCTGGCTGAAGTCACTTGACACCCAGTGCTTATTCCTGTCCAGGGGAGGGGGTCAGACTCAATAATCTACTAAGGTCCCTTGTGACCCTAAAAATCTATGAAATCTATGAAACAGTTGCCCAGCAGAGCCTCCCTGCTGTCTATTGCCATGCACCTCCCTGCACTGTCCAACCCTCTGAATCTTTAAAGCAGTGTCCAACACCAACCCAATCCCCTCCCCACCTCACATCCCAGCCTAATTGCAGGTGTTCAGTTGACTTAAAGGCTCCAGGGCTTGCTTCACTTGCTGGGTATTGAGGTCAAGGTCCTCAGTCTTTCTTCAGAAGAATCTTCATGGGCCATTATTAGTACCCTGCTGCTGTCTTCCTTGCTTGTGGCAGCACAAGTTAGACCTGCAGTCGGTGAGGTCTCAGGAGTGGAGGATGGCCTGGAGACTCCTGATCATTTCATTTCATGGCATTTGAATACCTCAGTTAGCAAATGGAGGTACTGATGATGCACCATGTTATACACTAGGGTGCCCTGCTGTTGAGCTCTTGCAACTTCACGTCAGAAAGCAACCCTCAGAATCTTAGGCTTCACCCTGCACTGTGCTGCCGTCTTGCGCCCATGCTTGGCAAGTTTCCTGGACACACCAAGGTATATATGCCTGTTAGCACACAAGCTGTTACCAAACTGGGTTAACACCTCAGGGTCCCCCAGCACCTGCACCAGGCTCTTAGTATCTGCATAGGACCAAGTGGTCCTAGGCCTATGCACCACAGTCTGCCCTCTTCTCTCTCTTTCTCTTTTCTCCTCAGCAGCAGACATCTCAGATCAGTAAGGGGTACCCTTACCCTGGGAGCTGGGCCCTCAATTTATAGGTCTTCAGGTAATCTGGTCAAATAAAGTTTACCCCTTTCCAACCCTCTTTTTGGTGCACAGAGTTCAGACAGAAGACATGCTGGTGCCATGCTGGCAACTTTGTTTCTTACAGGCATGTGTGGAAGGTGCCTAATCAGTGAGCCATGTAGTGGTGGCTAGGCTAATGATGGTCTCCCACAGGGTCCTTTTTTGGGCCATGGCACAACAGAGGGCTTCCCACCAGTCACCTATGTGTCAAGACACCAGTCCCTGCTCACAGTTTCTTACATAGCTGGTGAGGGAATCAGTGACTGAACAAATGAATGAATACTGACAGAAATGACCCGCTAATCTTAAATCAGGCCTACTCGCATGGGCTCACAGAAAGTCACTTTCATGTTTTACATAAAATTGGTGAGTGAATAAAGGGCATAGTGGGGAGAGTGGTAAATTCAGGTGTGCTCTGTATAATAGCTTAAATAAGGAACTGGCTATTTTTCTAGTATTATATCATCAAATCCTTTTTCGGCTACACAACACGATGCCTCTGTGGCACTACAGGAATATCATGTACCTCTCTGAGCACAGTCTTGCCTGTCACAGAGCCATGAATGGAGAGACAGGGAAGGAACAGGTGTTGCCTGCCATGGATGACAGGCCAGTATGCCTGCCAGGTCCATGCTGCCTCTATCATCCCTAGGCAGATCATGATTAGCAAGGGAACCCCACCCTCTGGACCCTGTATGTCCATGCATTCATCCGACCTTGGCACAGAATTAATAACCCCTTCTCTGCTTTAAGTGGGCTTCTGAGAACGGTTTCAGTTGTGTTTAAACTAGCATGGGGTTGTCTGATTCCATGATTACAGGCATTGGAACAACTTTGCCCTATGTGCATCTCCGCCCCCCCACCCTCCATACCCCAACATTTAGCTTGACAAGGGCATACATAAGCCAGACTTGAGGCTTGTGTTTGGGCCAATGCCAGGGAAGAGGCATGCATGATCCTGGTTGAGAAGGGGGTATTCAGTGGGGCAGGAGGCCCCCATTAGTAGTGACTGGGTCACTGAGGTTAGCAAAGTTTCTTTTCCTCAGTGTGACTCCCCAGAACCACCCCCTCCCCCACACCTGCGCAGCTGTAGCAACATTCAGATTGTGCTGTTCACTGGAACCAGTTGAAATTGCAGTACTTGCAGAAAAAATGTTACAGATCATAGCTTCCCATATTTTGCATGAAAGCAATGACCTTGAGGAACTGCTGCTCCCCTCCACCCTCCATTTAAAACAATCTTTTTTTGGCTTGCTGTGGCTGAATTCTGCTCCCCCTCAACCCACATATTACACAGATGTTTTACAGAAAATCTGATAAGTGGTATTCTGTGAGCCTGCAGGGCTATTAAGCATGGTCACCCACTTTATGAGTCAGTTCTAACCTAAGTGGGTATGACAGTGCTAAATGAAGATTGGAGTAGGAGTAGAATTAGGATTAGTTTGGCATGACCACACCACTTTGAAACCCTTGTTCCCACCAGTACAGCACACGCACAGACATGACAAGATTCACACCTTTATTTATCTTCCTGTATCCCCAGAGCTGGGCAGGACTGCACTGCTCACATGTCAAGGAAATCGTCGATTCCTGTGACAATATTGTCCTCAGTATTGGGGTTCAGGGTCATGTAGTGCTGTGACAGGTATCCATCCAGCCATCAGCAGAGGTTGCATGGCAGGCCAGGCTTGCCCCCCACACTATCATAGCTAAGAGTCTTGAACCAGGGGCACAGGTGTGCTCGGGGCATCAGCAGGATCATCATCAGCAGGGTGTAATGACTCAGGCAAACTTCAGCCTGCACAAACAGTTCATCGCATACAGTCCGGGGCACAAACAGCATATTGGTGTCATGGGGGGTGACCATCCTGTTGGAGAAAAATCACATCTTTTAAACTAGAAGTTGGCCTAAACAACTGCTTCTCAGTTTTCTCCCCAGAAGGTAAGGTGGATCTTAACCCTGTCTGTATCTATCACAGGTTTAATTAATAATCACTAAGAGGAAGGCTTGTGGTACACAAATGAAATGATTTATTGAAGAAACACAAAGCAGACAGTACTATGTTGGCAATATATACATAAAGGACAACAATAACACCAGTAACAACACTAAGTATTCCTGACACCTATAAATCCTATAACCAGAACAAAGGGATAACCATCACAAGAGAAATTTATTGGACTACTGCCATTGTTGGCTCTGTCTGCCTCTTCAGACCCAGTGTCAGGGCTTTCCTGACCCTATTGCTGATCACTGGTCTTATACAAGGGTGTACAACAGAAAGGATAGGCTACAAAAATATCCTTTCCCAAGGGATAGGGTATACTCACCAACTACTCACTCAGGCCGCTACCAAAGCCCTTATGCACCTGATGGGAAAATGTCAGGGAGCCAACCTCTGACTGAGTATAGCAGTGTATTGAGGGGTGGTCTCTGACTGCTCCAGGGATCCTTGCTCCTCGCAAAGGGCCCAGATTCCACGGAAGATCTCACACAAACCCACTCAGACAAACTATCACTCTCTCTCAGTTCCCTCAGTCACTGTCTCTCTATCAAATCAGTCTTTACAGGCCCTCAGGCCTTCCTGTACAATCCCTCTCACAAGCATACCCTCTCCACCACAAAAACCACCAGCCACATGTCTATGCATCCATACACACACCAAGAACCCTTTTAAAGGGCTGGTGCATAAGGCACTTTGGATGTTGCACTCAACCCCAAAATGTGCACACTGCACTCTGTCCACTATACTTACAGCATGTTGTATGGAAAATTACAAAACTGAGGACCAGAACAACATCATTCGTCTTACAGTCTCACCTGTGAATGACCTTACCAAAGTGAACTGTCCTGGTCCCATAACCTAACATAAGCCAGCCACGAGCATCTTAATTTGGTCTCAACAATCCCTGGGGCACCTTCCAGGAGAGTCCCCCAAGGAGGATGGTGGCTACATGGCCAGACACTCACAATGGTTGCCCTGCAGTCCCATGTGACCCAAGCCTGGGCACTGAGGGCTCTGCAGCAGTGGAGCACAGTAATTGTCCTTCATGGGCATGCAGGGGAGTGAGGAAAAGCATTTGGAGTGTTGGCAGGGGTTACCTGTGGCCATTACCCAGTGGGATGCTGGCACCAGTGGATCAAGTTGGGAAGTGGGGGGTTCATCCAGTGGCCTCCTGGCTGCCAGATCTGACTGGTTGACTTACCATTCCCACTGGGCATCCCTGTGCATGGCCAAGCCCTGATTTGAGGAAAGGCAGTGAACAACACTTGGTGCAGAGCATCATATCTGTGAATTGTTGCAAAGTTTCACAAAAGGCTTCTGTCTCTTGACTCTGCGGAGCCAACATCTGTACTCAGGGGACAGTCCAACTGAGGGCCCCCAAACACCTCAAGATCACATGCAAAGAGGCATGGTGTGGGGTGGCCAAAGAAGTCTTTTCATCTGTAATGAGCATCCAAAAGCCAGTTCCTTTTACAAGTGCATATAGTTAGTATAGTGGGCATGTGGGGTGGAGGGGGGGAGCTATCAGTTGGCAGCCCACTTTCAAGTTGAGCTTTGGGTGGGGGAAGACTTCCCCAGAGGTTTTCAGTTAGCCTGAACAGAAGTGTCATTTTTGCCTGAATGAGTGTTATGGGAGACCAGTAATAACTGGTCTCCCATAACATTTAATTATTTAATTAATAATTAAATAATTATTTAATTATTAAAATCAAAGTTTCTATGTGCTGGACTTCAGGTTCCATGGTTGTTCTGGTAAAAAGGAGAGACTTGCATAACCTTGATGGGCAAGCACTTTCTTTTTCAATGCGGGCCCTTATAGCATACTCAAGCCAGGCTCCCTGACTTTGTTCTCCTCACTTGCAAAAGCAATAGCAGTTGACAGAGGCACCCATAAAGGGGTTTGTTAAATTTGTAAAACTACACAATCTGTTAAAATTGCAGGTTGGATTGGGGGGAGTGCGGCAAAAATAAATGTTGGGAGCCAGGGGGAGCATGGTCAAGTGTGGCACCCTGTCCAGGCACATGTCTTTTGGGCGCAGGACTGGCAGGGCACATTTACTATTAAGAGTAAATGAAAGCACTCCCAGGTGCCCATGTTAGGTACTCAAGTGGTCATTAAGTCCTTGCAGGAACCAGGGGTGGATTAAGGGGTGGCACAGCATGGAGTCACCCTGGCCACAGATACATGGAGGCGTGGCCCAGTGGAATGCAGCACATGGGGATATGTGCTGCCTGCAGACTACATGGTTGGCCCTGCTCTTGAGCCCTGCTGTTTGCTTTGGTCACTGGCACTAGCGCCATTATTACAGTATGGGGCAGAGTGTGCAGCCAGTGTTGGATCTGTTCACCAGCACCACCTAAACTCTGTCCCACCTCACCCCGAGTTACCAAGGTACCTCTGTTCTCTGCACCCCCTTCTTCCTGCCGTACCCACTGTCCACTCATGGGGAGGTACTCTGTCATTACTGCTATGTTTCTGAAGCAAGCCCGGGAATGTTTGGCTTTGCTTCAACACCCAAAAATAGGCAGTACAAACTCTTCCCGTAAAAGCAGGCAGACCTGGATGAAAATGAACTTTCATTAGACCACAGTACTGAATTTATTGGCAATGAAGCAATGCGGGATGCCCACTCCCTGATTTCCTCTATGAACAGCTGTTACGTCTCAGCTGTGTGTTCTTGGGCAACCCTGGCACAAGATGCAGTCTGTCTGACTCACAAGGACTCACCCCCCCTCCCTCCCCTCCTCTACCTAAACAAACCTGATTAAGATGCAGTGAGAGACACACCTAAGACCCTCAAGATAAAGGTGACAAGAGCGAGCCAACTGCCCTAGGTCTCATTTGCATCCAAGATGGAACCAGATGACCATTTACATGAGAGATGGAGAACAGAAAGCCTGAAGCAGAAACTACGGTGAATTCTGGGACCAGAGAAGCAGCGAAGCACTGCATGATGGGGAATCTGTGCTCCAAATGTTAATCAACCCATATTCACACACACCCAGCTCAGCATTTATCAGACCAGTTCTAATCTGGATTTACTAAGGACTTTTCCCCCTGAAAACACCCCCCCCCCCAAATTTGATAGGCATCTCGGGCCATACATTCCCCAGTCCCACTATGGGAGACCTATTTAAACTTGATTGACTAAAACTCGGTTGCCGGGTTAGGGAATGCTGAGGCAAGAGACCGA
>JAGPOW010000261.1:175784036-175823156 GCA_030014935.1 Caiman crocodilus
TAAAACCACTGAAGGAAGAGTTGATTGACAGGGACGGACATTACTTCAGCCTTCTGGATGACATTGACTGTAGGGAATTAGAAACACTTCTCCATTACCTGTCCTTTCAAGAAGAAAAAGTGCTTTGTGCTTCCAAAAGGATGACCTTCTTCCTACATACTGATGCAGGTCATGTATGTGAAGTTTATTTTATCTTTGTTTTGTCTTGTTTTGTTCTCTTGTTTAATATGTAAAATCACAAGTCACATGCTACTGTCTCTCAGCAGCACTTTCATTGCAACTAATATTTTTTATTCTCTTTTCTTTTTGTCCCATTTATTTCCTGTCTGGAAAGAATGTGTGTAGAGGAGTTTTAGTGAAAAAAAAGTTATTCCTGCTTTGAAAAATAATAAATATTTAATATGAAGGAAAATATGAAATAGTATATTCCTCTGAGTCTCCCACACCTGTATGCAGTACACCCAAGTACAGGTACAGGTACATAAGTACAACTGTAGCAGACTCAGAACTGCCACTGACAGACATGATAAAGAAGGTGTTTTCCTGAATACAAATAAATACATTACCTTAGCACTACAGCAGGGAAATCATTTGGGATAAAAAGGGATTTGGGTTAAAAGGTTTCCTTACAGGAGAAGTAAAAATTTTAGACAAAATACAGCACAGGAATAGCTCCATGATGGGTTTTTTTAAACTATGCTGATGAGCAAGAGGCTTTTCTAATTAGAGAAGCTAAAGAATGCATAATTAAATGAGCCATGGCATACATGGGGTGCTCTATTGCAGATAAATTATTTAGCCTGAAATGGGACATGTTCTGGTAAAATCTGCACTTTCTGTTCCAGGCTAATCATAAGTATTTTTGCATGTTAGATTAAACTGTTTAATGTGAGCATTTGTAAAAATGTGAAGCTAATTGTGTTAACAATAATCTCATTATCATAACTGAATTTTTTAAAAAAGTCTTTTGTATATTTTAGCCACTGTATGAATGGTTTATGAGGCAACCAGAAATGCAGCTAGTAGGATAAGGAGCTGCACTGGGGGAGGGGGAGTGAGTGGGTGAAATGGAGCCTAGAGCGGTCATCCTCTCCCCCAGAATCCCTTGGACCCAGATCTACACATATGAAAACCTCTCATGCTCTGGGGACACTAAAACCTTGGTGTTCTCTTCTTGCCCTAAAACCCCTTCTTCCCCACACCAAGGGACCACCCAGAGACTCCATGCAGTAGAAACAACCAAACCAGGAAACTTTGCATATTCGGCTAACTCATGTTCCCAGAGGTTAATACAGTAGTGCATTCAGTTCAGGGTGTCAGGGTAATGTAGCTATAGTACATACGACATGAGACAGCATGAGTATTTTTCCACAGTACTGCACTGTGTAGCTATGTAGATACCCTTCCTTACGTATGCTTCTTGTGGCTGTTGAAGGCCAGCAGAGAGACTGCAATGCTTCTTTGTAGGAGGACAAGAGTACAGCTTTTTGAAAGAAGTGATCATCAGACCTTCGTAAAAAAACACTTCTTCATACTATCAGTCTCTAGATTTCTTCTTAATTATCCCTCTTTCTCAAAACTTCATGAAAAAAACACTTACAATGCTAAACACGCTCTCATACCCCCTACAAAATATTCTTAAGTGTTGAACCAGAATCCAACAACAGCTTTATTCTTTCTTTTTCCTAAAACTAAATTTGGTCTCAGTAAGAGATGTATTAATCAATCTTTGCTTTTGCTCTGTGGCATTACAGAATTCAAACGAAGGAAAGGGAATGTGGGAAAATGAATAACTTATCTCACTTTTAAATTTGAATTTGCCACCGTGGTGCAGTCTCCTGTAGTTGAAGATGCACATCATCAATTGGTCACTTTTGTCTATAGCCTAGGAGTTTGCTAGATTCTCTGTGCCATTCTCTCACAGAGAAACATGTAGGAGTGATGTTCTGTCTCATTTTTTGTTCGAGAGAAGACTCCTTCCCCTTCTTAGAGACGATAATCTGGCCTGATGTATTCACACTTTTGTTGGGTGAGCCACAGCAATAAAATATACCCATGCATAAAGTCATCTGATCATGGTGACTGGGAGGGGGAAGGGTAGGAGGGTAGGGAAGTGCCAGCCAGACCAGGGAGCATGCCAGCAGCACAGCGGCAATGGGGATGCCAGCATTTCTGCATGTGGCATGGTGGCAGTGGAAGTGCTGGCATTTCTGCCACTGGGATGTCCACCAGTGATGTCCTGGCAGCAGAGCCAATTTCACAGGGGGCGAGCGCTCTCCATGACCCTCTAACAGCCAGAGCACTCACTCTCGGGGGGGATCACCAGCACTCTCAGGACAGGCACGTGTCCCTCTGTCCCTCCCTACGCATCTCTTATGCATGAAGTCTTTAGTACATTAAAATTCCTACAGGTACAGAAGACCATATCACTTCAACAACACAGGCTATTAGCATTTCAAATCAGTCCTTTTCTATTATAGTTAGGTTCCCATAGGATTTCAGGATCTTCAGCATTCTTTGTGGTCTGGGCTCTGGCTCTCAGTAGGGTACCCAGAATCCCAGGATGAAGACAGATCAGAGGCACAGTAAGCTCATTCAGTGCTCAGGCAGCAGGCAGCACAGAGATATGCTGGTCACTGTAGACTGTAATGAGGGTGTAGAGAAGAGGAAGCTTACCTTCCTGGGCTCCTGCTGCTGCTTTAGTAGCATCAGCTCCACCCTTGCGGCAGCAGCCCTATGGCTGGGCGCCTCAGAAGCCGATCCTGGGTCCCTGTTTGCTCCTCCCCGCAAATGCTGTGCCTGCTCTGGCAAAGGCTCCCCAAGTAGGAAGGAGCACCATTCTGCTCACTCCACTCCTGGCCCCCAAACTACTGCTGTGTACAGTGCTGCTTCTGTTCTGTTGCCAAGCAGTGTTTCCCTCCCCACATCGCCTCCATGGCAAATCCTGAGAATGTGATTGTGGCACCCCTTTATAGACAGCATCTGGGGTTGGTGCCCTGCTCACCCCACCCTAGTTACACTATGACAGCAGTAGACAACCTTGCTGGTCCAGGGCTGTAATTAAGAGTCCTAGGAACTAAGGGCCCTCATCCACCTCACTACATTCTGCTCCTTGACTTTGCTTTCTCTCATTTAAAAACACAGGGACACATTTTTTTTTAATTTTAAATGCTCAGAAACCAAAGCCCTACCAAAACAAGTCACTCCCCTTGGAGAAGACAAACTTACATCTATGGAGATGACAAATAGCACATGGTAGACATATAGGCATGCTTAATACATTACTGAAAGGCATTCACATACTATGGTGATGAGAATCACATTTCAAGTGTTTTATCTATTTATTTGTTTTTCTTACTTCATCATCTTTATCATTTCTTTATCATTTCTTACTATATCGTATTTTCTTACTTTATTTATGGAAGAGTGGGCACAGCACCAGGAGTCTGGAGAGCCTGAGTTCTAATCCTGGCTCTGCCATTATTTATTATGTTGCTTTTGGAACAAGGGGTAGTTATAAATCTTCCAGATGTGTAAGTACTCCTAATGGTACTGAGAAATCTCAGGTGTCTGGCCGTTGGGTCTGGTTTACATGCTTGCCAGATTAAATTAATAACCACATTTGGGGTGGGAAAGGACATGCTCCATTGACTGGCAAAGACTGTTGAGTTGTTTGGTTGTTTCCCTCCTTGCTTTGTAGTCTCAGGCGTAATCCACATGCTAGAATCATCTGAGCATATTTGCTGTCTTTGATATCACCTAAAATGTTAATTGGTGTCATCACTTTCCTGTCTCTCTTCCTGTGGTTTACAGTAAATTTTTCTTCCTTTTTGGGTGCTCTGTGGCTGTTGTGTGACAGGGGCTGAACTGGAGTCTCCTGTATTTATTGCATGGTTGTTTGCATTTACACATGATAACAGTGATGTGTGTGGTCCCTTCCAGTGCAGAGCTAGTGTGCATGGGACTGTCTTTTGGTGTCTCATCATGGAACTCCTTTGCAGCATATAGACATATCCTAGATGCCTCTGACCATTATTCTGTGCCTAAATATCTTTCTTCCTAAGACATTTTGCCACATGTGAGAGGCTTTAGCCTCCATGTTCTTGAACTTCACCTGGAAATCACAAGCAGCTGGTGCAGAACATTGAGTATTGACAGAATAAGATTGTGGCAAGACAGTGAGAGGCTGCTACTTTCTATTCCAGTTGTCTTTGTCAAATGACTTTAAAATAAAGCCCAAGTACAATGCATCACAATAGTTTAGGTTTGAAGTAACAATAGTATTGAATTTCACAACCGAAAAAAAGCTGTAGCTTTCCTACTGAACAAATAGTGACATGTCACCTGGGCTGCTGCTTATATAAGATCATCCAGTAGTGTTTGAGAATCCAGCCGTATTCCTAGGGCACTTGTACACATGACAAAAATGTCACTTTGTGTAGCTTAATGGCATCACAGTGTACACATGCAAGACTTTGGGGAATTTTAAATGATCTGGATGTAGTTCAGTTTGCAATGTTGCAGATTGCAATGATGCAGTTGCTACCTCACCTCCAGCCATGGGAGACACGGGCAGGCTCTGCAGACAAAAAGAGATTGGGAATGAGCGGGCTTGCCCCTGAGTCAGTGTGGGAAGGTGGCAGGAGGGTGACTGTGTGTGCTGGTGACTGGAGAAGGCAGCAGGGATGATGCACAGGTGCTGGAAGCAGGCATGCTGCTAGGTGGCTGGGTGCTGCCCTAACTTGAAGGTGCCCAATCCAGTGCTTCCCCAAGCTTGCCTGGGCTTCAAGCACACCATGCACTGTCAATGCTGCCTTTGGCTGCCAGTAAAACCAGCTGCCCTTCTGCTGCTTTTCTGCATTGCCCCAGGGGACCCATTCCCATGTGGTCCCAGGCATCCTGCTGGCAGCAGGACCCTGCTTTCAAGCAGAAGTAGCAAGGGGTCCAATCCTTGCTCTCGCAGAGCCTTCTTGCCTGCCCCCACCAGCTGGGGCGGTGTGCTGTTGGTGGGCCAAGTGGCCACTTATCTTCAGGAGGCCCTGCTCCTTCCCACTGTGGTGGCAGTTTGCTCTGGGGCTACCCAGGAGGGCTGCTAGCAGGCCAGGTGTTGCCCCAACTTGGAGGCGAAACCTGGCCTGATCCAGCTGTTCCCCAAGCTCACCTGCTGAAAGCCCACTGGGCCCTGCTTCTCTGGCAGGTTCAGGGAAGAGTTGGATCATGCCTTGAAGCAGCAACCAGCCTACTCCACCCGGGTGGCTCAGGGAGGCACTGCCACTGCGGAAAGAAGGACCAGAGCCCCCCATAACTAGGGAGCTGCTCAGGCCTCTCACCATAATGTGACAGAAAAGTTGAAACAGCTTAGTCCTCAGGATTTTATGCCATGCCACACTGTTTCAATATACAGGGCATAGAATAAAACTTTGGGGATTACAGGTCTGTCAAGTGCCCGTAGATTGCAGGTATTTGTGCGCATGTCAGCAAGAACACCTATAGTTGATTCCAAAGAATTTTCATGTGTTTTTCTTCTCGTAGCTTTCTCCTGCCCACCAACCATTCCTTTATCTTGCATGGTTTATTCATCTTGCTTTCATTCATGTGTGTCTCTCTGGTAGAGCTTGGGAAGAGGCACTCGATTAGCCTCACTGTAAACAACAGAAACCTCAGGGCTTTCAACATACTGAAACACTGCACTGTCTTCTTCCCTCATCCTCTGAATGTGACCTTTTTTTACACCCTTGACTAAAAGGACAAGACAAGTCCCCCATCAGGGAGTATCTTTGGGCCAACTCAATAAATGTATCAAAAGACTATCTGAGATCTCCCCAAGAGATAAAACAAGGAAATCATTCAAAGGCATTATGGTCCGGTCTTGCTGAGGTGCATACAGCTGGAGCACTTCAAAAGTACTTTAGTGACCTAAGTCTCATTGACTGACAATACAACTTGGATTCCTAATTAACTTGAAAATGTTTCCAATTGTGATATCTTTATCAAAGGCATCTGATGGAACTAGTAACATCAGCATAGACTCTTGCTCTTTGTCTGTTGTTACAAGATCAGTAGTTAACACCAATAATTATCGCATTTCTGTTTTCCTTTTTTTTTTCATAAATGCTTATTGAATGTTAAAAGCATTGTTAAGATGTAGATGCTATAGAAAAAAACAGGTCTGAGTTCCTTAACACAGACTCTTGACCACAATATGACCAATGCAACATTTTCACACTTACCTTACCTAAACATAATACTGACCTTCACTGTTGTAGCCTAAGTACAAATACAAGCTTTCCTTCAATTTTGTCCGAAAGTTTTTACTTTTAACTTTCTGTTTCTTTTATGTCTTAAGAGAAACTGTTAAATTCCGTTTACAGCTAAGGTTTTTCCATTTGGGTTTGGGAATACAGCTTTATCTGCTCTTTCTTCTTGTTTCTGACATTGGGAAATACTTTCCTTACCTATATATGTATTTTTCTGTGATGTTATCCTCCATACTACTGTTAAATAAAATTAAAATGCTTACCTAGTGCCCACTATGCATAGAAATTCAGATATTCACCAAGGGAATCTTGGTAGGCTAACACTCTGGTGTGTTAAAAGCTGTCACTGAAATGTCACTAAAGCCACAGAACAGGTATACAGTAGCTCCTCAGTTTTCATCTGACAGTACAAAATACATCACAACAAGCAGGTGATATTCTAAAAAAAAGTGTGAAAGTAATTCTAAAAATATGCATGTGTGTGTGAGAGAGAGAACGTGAGCAAATTCTAGGTTGTAGCATGGCCTGAAAACAGATAAGATCTGTTTATTTTAAGATTTAAGAATCTTAAAATAAGATTCGGTTCTGGCATAACATCTGAATTTAGTAACAGTGCACAAATCTATGTTCAACTGAGCATCAATTTGAATGTTGGCCACTACTGATGCCACATTATTCTTACAGATAGTCCTGAGGAGTTAGACAGTGGTGAATGTACTGGTTGCAAAAGGTGTAGCTGGTTCTTTTTCCAAGGATAGAAACGTTAAAATATTAAATCTGGTCACTCTAAGCAGCAAAATTGAATGAAAGTTTACGCAGCACTACATAATGCAAAGAAAATATAAAATGCAATTTTTCAAAGGTAAGGTCAATAATGTAGTACAACAATAAAGTAAAAACTTTGACTTACCCTACCTTTTGCAAATGATAGACAGCATGTCACAGGGAAGGATGAGGTATTGGCAAGGATATTTTTCATTATGCTAAATGTACCATTGCTGTGGTTATAGTCTTTTTGTGCAATAAATAAAAAAGTAGAGGCTCTATGAGGAGTGTGTTAGAGAAGTAGCTTATAAATGTAGAAAGATTCTGCATGGTGATAAGCATGAGTTAGAACAATTATGTGGTGCCAATGTGGTTTCCTCACATCAGCACTTTTGTGAAGAAAGCAAGATAAAAACACAATACCTTTACATCCACTGTATACTACATAAGAGAGCTCTGTTTTATCTCTAAAAGGTGCATGTGTCACAAAAGTGGGCTGTAATAGAGAAGTTCTATTACTTATGTCAGGTACTCTGACTTTTGCTTAAAATCAACTCTGAATAATCCTGCCATTGAACTTATTTGCTAAAATTTTGACAGAAAGTAGCTATTTAGAGACACGAAGACAATGCAAGCCTCTCTTAACAATTTGAATAAGTATTCATAATATGTTTTTCTTTTTTTTAAAGAACTTGCCCAGCTCTTAATGGGGAACACATGCCAGTCTGAAGTCATGTCTAGGGTTAGATGCTGTTATCTGCTGTGAAGTCTTGAAATGCTGCTCCAATCCCTTTTCTTCTTCAAAGTATCTTGCAGGATCATACAGTGGCAACATTTAAAGTATATCATTTGAAATTGTGGCAAACATCATTTCATTTGTGTTACGTTCTCTACAAATAGATTCAGCAGATACAGCTTGATAAGACTGCAGGAAACTCTCACTATTAGCGGATTCGGCATTCGTGGGTTGAAATATTTGCAGATTTTATCATTTGCAGGGGATACGAGAACATATCCCCCGCGAATGGTGAGGGTCACCTGTAATTTTAAATGTTTTAAGTTTTAGGACTATGCTAACCATATTATTTTCCCCAGTATAGGGTTTAATTTAAACTTCAGGCAGAAAGGCATTCTTATTTCAGTGTGTTATCCTCTTATTAAACAGAGGAAAAGGGCAACTGTTGGGAACTGATTATCCATGCTTTCTTATGCCATCTGATTTTATATTGCACCCTACAGGAAGAAAAAAATTGAATCCTCCAGTTTTTCTTCAACCAGTGCGACAGAAAGAGAAGCATTAGTGTTAAATGCTAACCACTAGCAGTATGGGTCAAATCAAAAAAAGAACTGCATCTAAGCGAGGTGCTAAAGTACCCAGATTGTACACACTGGCCCCCCAAACCAGCATCCAGAAACTACAGTGAGGTGCCCAAGATTTGTGCAGTGTGTGGGGAAGAGTAATTGTGCATTTGACAAGGGCTATCCATAGCAAGCAGAGAGCGCTTCGGAGCCAAAGTGCCATGCAAGGGAAGTGGCCCTTTCTCCTGAGTTAGACAACTGAATCAGGGCCACAAAGGCAGCACCTCTCTCTACTTCCTATCAAGAGCCGACCCTTGAGAGCTAATACCTGAAAGTATTCTTTGACAGAACTGAGCAGGGCTCAAATCTTGTTAAAACTACTTCCAAGCAGGTGCCATAATCACAAGACTACAGCATTGGGTCCCTTCTTCTTTGGTTTCCTTTCATCCCCTAGATTCTTGCATTCCCTTCCGCACAGCAGTTTGTGACTCTCCTTACTACAACACTAACAGAAATGTATGACCAGGGAAGGTTACTTAACCTCTATCTCTTTGTCTTCACCTACAGAAACAGAAACCTTTACAGAAATACACTATATATATACTACATAGAATACCTTCGTGCAGTGCTTTTAGATCAGAAGATATGTCTAATATTTAAAATTCTAATAAGAATAATATAAAAGTGATATTTGAGAGGCTAATGCTGAACTAGCATATTCTTCCTCCGAAAACTGGAAAGAAGTCCATGTTTGTTTGTTTGTTTGTTTGTTTAAATTATAGGTGCCAGAAAGTCTTTATATTTTCTGTTCTAGGCTTGTGTAAAGATCCTATAAGGTCAAGTACAAAAATGGAAAAAACATAACATTGGTCATAACAATGCCTAGATCATTTCTTAGAATTTAATGGAGAAATTATTTATTTGGCTATTAGTAGTTTTTATTGTATCATTTGTTTATAAGGTTTAATCATCCCATTTTTAATATTTACAATGCTTTAATCTAAGTAAGACTTTTCATACTTTTCATGAGATAATAATACTTCAACATAATGCCTATCAGAATAGTTAAACTTTTTGAAAGTATTTATGTATTTGTCCTAAGTGGGCAAATCTACACGAGACACTGACTGTTTAGTAGCTGGAAAATACTGCACAGTAGGGTGTTACAACATGGACATTGCTAATACGCTACTGTGCAGTATGAATGGGCGACTGCCCACGTAACCTAAATGATGTTTGCTGATGCTACTGTTCAATAACTTTGGTTACTGAACATTTATTTAGTACTTGCTAATACACTGTTCACAATGCATGCTAATCTCTTGGTTAAACCTAAATAAGGCACTTTTTTAACTGACAGGGGACTTATTTAACTTTTCATATTTTAAGGCAAAATCTAGCCTACTCCACCCAATTTTTTTGGCATATGAATAATATCTGTGCAGCTTATAATTCAGATCTGTATTTCAATAGGTATATTGATTATTTGTCCAAGACATATTTTATTAAGAATCCATCTCTGTCTAATAGGTGGCCATAACAAAATTCAGATGCTCATCTTGGGGTTTTTTTAGCTTTACTGAGAAAAGTGTTATCAAGGAAAAGTATCTTTAAACCATGTCTGAATGGTACTCAAATTCCAGGCTATTCTAATTTTAGCTGAGAGAAAGTTTCACATCTGAACAGCCTTGGTTGAAAACAGATGCTTTATCCCTTGATCTCTTGTTTCATCCTGGGTTGTCTTACCTGTCTACTAGGACCCTGACGGTCTTTATGGATCATAGCTGGAATTTCAAGTACAGATGTAGTAGAGGCCTGACCTATTAATAGATCTGATGGTCATTACCCACACATTGAACCAGCAGGGTTTTTCAAAGCACTTTCCTCTCTTCACTAGTATTGCTTTGTCCTGTATAGTTTGAGTTTGAGCCAGCAGGCTTTTATCCAGGTGCTGTTCACATTCTTGTAAGCACCACAACACCTTTGTGGTGGTGGTGGTTTTCTTTTCAAAGAGACACACACATGAATGCTCTTGGTATGTTCTTGGCAGCAAAGCTCTTGGGCTGCCTGCTCTTGTCCCTGCCCTATTTTGGGTGCTGAGTTTACTTTGACCCCATCTGGGCTCGCTGGCCTCAGTCCTGCTCTGGGTGCTGAGCCTTCTTCAATTCAGTCTGAGGCTCTGCCCATGTCACCACCTTATTCTGGGCACTGAGACCGCTTTAGCTCTCTTTGGGCTCCTGGCTCTGTCTCCACCCTGCTCTGGGGACTGAGACTGGACTGAGACTGCTTTGGCTCTGTCTGAGCCCCTGGTCCTATCTGGTCCCTTTGGCCACTTTTAGCTTTCTGTTTATTTGATCTTTGAAAAGAACCTTCCCATGCAACATTTTCACTGTCCAGGGCCAGACTGACTGTGGTGGGAGAAAACTCCCTGGGGTTCATTGTCTAGCTGTATAGGAACTAGACAACACGGGTAAAGTTTTACTGCAGTATATTTGCTCGAGCAATGACTATTAAGCCAGCAAAGAGGTAGAATGCCCACCCCCCAATGGTGGGGCGATCTTTTATACTTTTTACAACAAGGCAAGACTACAGGGTTAACAAAAGCAATACTTGGGCGGTACTTCATAGATCTTTATACTAGCGTATTTCTATTAAGCTGAACTAGTACTTTTTAAGAGCTAAAAGTTAAGTAACAGTAACATTATGATACATTAGCAGTACCTTGCAGTGGTAGATACTTCTTGAGGACAAGATTACTGTACTTAGAACAATGGCTTTTTTGTCTTATCTTGTTCCTTGCTGTAGCTGATTTTACAGCTCACAGACACAGATCTACTTGCTGCATTTTACTCAGAAAATGCTTAACACAGTTAAAATGATTACTTGACACAAGCAAAGGCTTAGCTATCGTTCTGCCTTGTGGTCAGAGGCATTGCTAGGCCACAGGTCATGCTTTGTACTCAGCTGCAAAGCTAATACTTCTTAATAATCCAAATTATTGTTAACTTAACAGTATGCTATCAGAAAACTATTCTATTTTAGGGCAATAGCAAACATGCTCACTACATGACTGTGTACGTTCAGGGCCTGAGATTATACATATGCTAAACCCTGTCCTTTCCTGTCAAGTGACTTGGCAGCCATCGCAGGTGTGTCCATCCTGACCCTGAGGACCTGCCTGCTTTCCCTAGAGCTGCATAGCTTCTGTTTGCAGTCCTTACCCACTGAGCAGCTTGACTATGTGTCTCTTGTGTCTGCTACTGCTGACTTTTGGGTACACCTTAGCTAGCAAGTAGCTAGTTCCTTAGTTGCTAGCTTTCCCTGAGCCAGCTCACCCTGCTGCAGATTCCTCTTAAGTAACAGGAACTTTCTGACTCCCTGTTACACTCTGGTGGGACATTTAGAGTTAACATTGGTGGCCCAAATGGCATGGTTTCTCCTAAGCTTTCTGAATTCAGGCAAATGGATATTTAAGGATGCTGTCCTTGAGGCTGAAGCTTTGCAAGGCTCAGGTGCCTCATTTCGCAGGCAAAGCTCTTCTGTTTGCCTTGGTTCATTTTTTCTTTTGGGCTCTGAAGATTGATTTAACTGGCTTTTGGGGTTAGTGAGCATGGTAGGCCCTGGAAAAAAGGTTGATTACATGCCTAAGAATGAGCTCATTACCAGGTAACTTTTACTCAGATTTTTATGTGTAAAGGTAAAAAGAGTGTTCTGAAAACTGCCATACATGAGAAGGAAGTGGTCAGCCTTTTGAAAGAGGAAAACTTCTTTTCTTAGAACAGAGGAAGTGGAGTGTGAAGGGTTTTATTTTGCTTTTTTTTGTTTTTTGAGCATTGACCATTGACTTTTTTTCACATTTAGATATTATGTTTCATTTAGCTATTTTAACTCAATTAATTTAACTGGATCTAAAAGTTATTAATGGTTCAGTACTGGAATGAAGGGTTAATTAATACTTTTCCCAGTTGTTCTTGGAACTCATCTAAAATGCTGTAGGAAGCTTTCATACATTGATCATGAATGTCTGCAGATTTAACTAGGAATTGCTGAACTAACAATACTAATAATACCCAGCTTACAGAATTGCTTAATTCTTACAGACTTTTTGAGTGAAATGGCATCTGCAGGCTGAGGACAGTTCGGCAATGCACAAGGAGCAAGAACTGAACTGAAGTTTTTGGAAAGTTGAATGATTCTGTGGGGGTTAAACACCATTGTAATTCATTAAAATACTTCCTAGGTGCTGCTGTAGGCAGAGGGACCCCAGCTTTTAAAAATGTATTGATAAAATACTGGTTCCTGTGCTATGCAATACTTAGGTCTGTTTTGTCATCATTTCTCTTGTGAGGACCAGCCAATAAGAGATAAGGAAGTCAGCTGAATGAAAAAGGCTTCCAGCAGCATCTCCAAATACGGAATCTGCTTGCTTGAAATATTTGGACTACAAGACCTGAAGGTTTGTTACGTCATCTTATTAGAATACCAACACACCTTTTACTTTTTTTCAGTTGTGTCCAGAGATTTAATACCTAGGAATTTTACTCTAGCTAACAATTACCCCCCATATAGATGTTTATGAAGAGGTTCAAAAACTAGTGAACTGACCACAGCAAAATAGCAGACTGTTGCAGAAGCAGAATACTGTGCAGGGTAGGTGACTGTGCAGATAGTAGTCATAAAATTCTAGGGCTGACAAACGAGTACAAAAATTAATTGCAATTAATTGAAAGATTAGAAAAATAGTTGCAATTAATTGCAATGTTGATAGCACAATTAAACCATAATAGAATAGCAATTTATTTTAAATATGTTTGGATGGTTTTTGTATATTTTCAAATAAATTGATTTCAGTTACAACACAGAATATGCGCTGTACAGTACTCACTTTATATTTTATTACAAATAATTGCACTGTAAAAATGGTAAACAAAAGAAATAGTATTTTTCAAGGTACTTGGCTGCATTTCAGCCAATCGCTTGGACAAACAAGTTTGTGTGCATTCTTGTACACTTCTTATTTGTTTGTGTACACTTCTTATTTAGTCTCACCTGAAAATGAGAACAGTTGTTCGCATGGCACTGTTGTAGCTAGCATTGCAAGGTATTTACTTGCCAGATGCGCAAAACTTTCTTAAGCCCCTTCATGCTTTGTCCACCATCCCAGAGGACGTGCCTCCATGGTGATGACGGGTTCTGCTGTATAACGATCCAAGGCAGTGCAGACCGGCACACCTTCATTTTCATCATCTGAGTCAGATGCTACCAACAAAAGGCTGATTTTCTTTTGTAGTTGTTCATGTTTTGTAGTTTGCGCACCAGAGTGCTGTTCTTTTAAGACTTCTGACAACATGTTCCACATCTCATCCCTCTCAGATTTTGGAAGGCACTTCAGATTGTTAAACCTTGGGTCGAGTGCTGTAACTATTTTTAGAAATCTCATATTGGTACTCTGTTTGTGTTAGCTGCAGTGAAAGTAGTCTCAAATTAAGCAACATGTGCTGGGTCATCATCTGAGACTGCCATAAGACAAAATGCATGGCAGAGTGCAGGTAAAATGACAGAGCAGAAGACATATGATTCTCCTCCAAGAAGTTAAGTCACAATCCTGCAAGGCGCAAGTAATGTTTCTAGCTTTTTCAATTTTTCAGAATCATTACCCTAATAGATCAGCCCTAATAGATTGTACTTTTGAAGAGGAAATGTGGCCCCGTCATCATGGCGGTATTACGCCATGTCGCCACCTCCTGTTCCAATGCTGTATTCACACTCTGATTGGTTGTTTCAGTTAGCTAATCAGAGCACGAATAAAGGAAAGGCAGGGTTTTGGCACTCTATGTCAAAGAACAATTCACATCCTCAATGAGCAGCACTGGGTCAGAGGGGGGGCAGATTGAAGTGCTCTGGGTCAGAATACAAGGGTGTCAGGGGGAAAGGGACTTAACAGTGGGGGTGTACTACAGACAACCCAACCAGGGAGAAGAGCTAGATTGGGAATTTTCAGGTCAGCTTGCAGAGGCAGTTAAGTCAAAGGATGTGGTCATCATGGGTGACCTAAACTATCTGGACATCTGCTGGGAAGAGCAGTCAGCCAGGTTTGACCACTCATGTAGGTTTCTAGCTGTGTTACAGGGCTTCCATCTAACCCAGGAGGTGTACAGTGCTACCAGGGGAAATGCCTTGTTAGACCTGGTCCTGGCCCTCACAACCTGATGAAGGGAATGTGGGTGCTCGATCACCTGGGCGATAGAGATAATCGCCTATTGGAATTCACCATACAGCGCAAGGTGGCAAAGGCCTGCAGCAAGACAGCAACTGTGGACTTCAGGAGGGCAGATTTCATTGAGCTAAGGAGACTAGTTGGGGAGGCATTGAGGTCCTGGAGGGGTGAGGATTTGGGAGTCCAAGAAGCGTGGTCGTTCCTGAAGGAGACGATCCTCCAAGCCCAAAGGGTGGCAATCCCAACTATGGATCAAATGGGCAAAAGTGCTCAAAAGTCCCCATGACTCACCAAAAGCATCCAGGAACATCTCAAAGTTAAAAAAGAGGTGTATACCCAATGGAAGGAAGGGGCCATCACCAAGGAGGATAATACCTCCATTGCTTGGGATTGTAGGGGGGCTGTTAGGAAGGCCAAGGGGGAGATGAAACTGGGACTAGCAACCCGGATCAAGGATAACAAGAAATCCTTTTTAAATGCATAGGGCGTAAAAGTAGAAGGTTCTGATTAATGTGGGGCCTCTGCGGGACATGCTAGGAAATCTGGTGGTCTCATCAGACGACAAAGTTAACCTATTTAACAATTTCTTTGCCTCCATTTTTCTGAGTAGGGACCAGGTCATCCCTCCGACTGGGATCCCCAGTGGTCCTAGGGGAGGCGCAGCCAGGCCCCGGTTCAAAGAGGACCTAGTCAGGGAACTTCTCAAGGGGCTAGATGTGTTCAGATCAGCAGGTCCTGATGATCTCTACCCCAGAGTGCCAAGGTAATTGGCAGAGGACATTGCAGGAGCCCTGGCACGGCTTTACGAGCACTTGTGGTGCTCTGGGGAGGTGCCAGAGGACTGGAAAAGGGCCAATGTGGTCCCCATTTTCAAAAAAGGGAGGAAGGAGGACCCAGGAAACTATAGGCCTGTTAGTCTTACCTCAGTCCTGGGGGAAGCTCAATCAGAAAATTGTCCTGGTGCACATCTGCGAGGGGCAAGCAGTGTTCAACATCTTCATCAGCAACTTGGACAAGGGGGTGAAAAGCACCTTGTTCAAATTCAGAGATGATACTAAGATGTGGGCAGAAGTGGGCAGGCTAGAAGGGAGGGACAGACTGCAATTGGATCTGGACAGGCTACAGGGGTGGGCGGATGAGAATAAGATGGGAATCAATACTAACAAGTGCAAGCTACTGCAGCTAGGGAGAAAGAACCAGCATCATACCTACAGGCTGGGGAACTCCCTTCTCATCAGCACAGAGGCAGAAAAGGATCTTAGAGTCATTATAGACTCCAAGAGGAACATGGGCCGCTAATGTGTGGATGCAGTCAGAAATCACACCTTGTCATGCATCCCCAGATGCATCACGAGCAGGTCCAAGGAGGTGATCTTCCCTCTCTATATGACATTGGTCAGGCCACAGTTGGAGTACTGCATCCAGTTCTGGGCGCCACACGTCAAGACGGACGTGGACAACATGGAGAGGGTCCAGAGGAGGGCCACCTGCATGATCAGGGGGCAGCAGGGTAGGCCCTTTGAAGAGAGGCTATGAGACCTGAAACTTTTCAGCCTCCACAAGAGAAGGCTGAGAGGGGATCTGGTGGCCATCTATAAACTGGCCGAAGAAGCCTTCACTTTGGTTGCCCCTCCTCCTTTCTGCAGGGCATGGAGTCAGACCTGAGAATGGTGCTAACCTGTTACTGCTTCCTCGGGGCAGCAGAGAGCCAGTGGTTTTGGGCCCTGCTCACAGTAGCACAGCACAGTGCTGTGATGGCCAGGCCAGGGTCTGAGAGCTGGGAGATCAAGGAGGGTACAAGATGGGTTGTCCGGCAGGGGCCTGGAGCATCCACTACCACTTTGCCTGTGGATGAAGGGCATGGCTCCATGGGGAGCAGTGAGAAGGGGGGCTCTGAACACAGAAGTGTGGCACTCACTGCTCCTGCCAGGCAGAGCCTGGACCAGCTCACTGCTCCTACTGGACAGAATGAGCAAGCTGCAGGGCTCCAGTGCTCACTCTGCTGGCGGGAGGAGCAAGCTGGTCTGCGTGACACCGTGACTGCCATGCACTCTAGGGCTGTATCACTCATTCTGCCTGACACGCCTGTGGGACAAGGCACCTGCTCACCCTGATTCAGGAGAGGCCACTGCATTCTGGGATGCTGGAGGACTTCAACTTGGGTGGAATAGCTGAGGGAGTGGCCACACCTTAATGGGACAGAAGCATAATTATGTGGATTAGATATAACCCTGTCCTGGAGTGGCATAACTTTAAACAGAATAATGTTAAGCCCCTTAAAGGTCTAAATGTGCTACTAAAGGTCTCAATGTGCAGCTAGTCCAGAGGTTAAGAGCTCCTGAAGCCACCTAAAATTACTGTGCAATGAAGCCCTTGTACATCTATGGAGTTTTGAGGGAGTGAGGATCTTTTTAGAGCTCCATAGGAAGCATCAAAACCTTAGTTGAAGTAGGTTAACTAACAGGCTTAGTGAATAAAATTCTAGATGCTACACATTACACAATCCCATTGCACTCTGGGATTCAGTTTAAAATACATGGGCATTTGTACACGTGTGTGCTGCAGCACTGGCTTCTTTTAAAACCGTCTTGTACTGCAACGCGTACATTTGAATAAACAGTGAAATGCATGTCAGCACTGAGAAAATGGTGGCAGTGCACTCTTGAACTAAAACTCATTGTTGGTGTTTTAATTCAAAAGTGCACCGCTACCATTTTCTGCCCACTGGCACGCAATTTGCTATTTACACAAATGTTACACCAGGCACAGCAGCTTGCATGTTCCTTAGACTTGATTTCCAGTGCATCGTAGCAAACAAAGGTATGTGTATGAATGCCCCATATACCTTAAGTGGAGTCCCAATGACATACCTGAATTAATGAGATTATTTCTCTTATAAAAAGCATGAATATATCTTAACTGCAAGATATCCTGTCTAAATTTGTATAGACAGTAAATTTGAAACATTATTAGAAGGGTTCCTCCAAAGTCCAAAAGATTATTACATTTCCATAATAGCATTTGTTAATGGGAAAGGTTTCTTGAAGGTAAAGACAGATTGGAATAAACAACTTTTTAAAACTTATATTTGTATGGGAATAGTTATTAATGACAGCTTGAGTTCCTTAGTTTATCACCAAAGCCGCTGTTAAAAAAGCTTTACCTGGATATAAAAAATGTGGCTGTATTTTGAAGTGGGTTTCATATTTTAGTGCACAGGCAGACAAGGTTCTTTGGTGAATCTGTTGTCTTTTATTAGACCAACTTAAATAGTGCATGTACAAGTCTTTATACATAGAACAACAGTTTTAGAACTACATGAATACTTTTCCCTCCTCTTTTACACATGTAAACCAGGGTCATCACTTAAGAGTTAGGAAAAATTATTTGAAGAGTCTTCATTAGAAATAAATGGGTATGCATGATACTGTCTAAACAAAAGGGAAATATGAAAGGTTATCAATCATTCAGATGAAATAAGGAGCTTGCATAAAAGCCAAGAGACTGCAGAAAGTCTGTTCCTATTTTAAAGGAAGAGACTGTCTTTTCTAAAGTAATCATAATAATAAATCCAGTTCACGACTGGATTGACAGAACTAAAAAAATCTGCTTTTAGCATTTTCTCCAGTTAGGCCTTACTTGTCACCCATTTTATGACCAATTAAATTCTGGAAAAACTGACTAGTGGGTCTGCATCTACATTACAGATAGCTAACACAGTTTTCTATGTGGCAAGAATTGTCAGTTATGCATGGTAACCTAGCATATTTTCAATGAATTTTGCTACCAGGTATTTAGTGTCGGAGTAAACTGTCATGGTAAACATGCTGCTATCTTTTGCCCTAGACACCTTTACATCAACCATATGTTCCTGTTCTGCTGAAGTATGGCTATCAACAGAAAATCTTACTCTTTACACAGTCATGAGTCATCATACCATTTTTCTTGGTCTGATATTTTTTAGCAGCCACGTATTTCTTCTCAAAATTTCCCAAACTGCATTTTTACATTTTATGTCACTGATCTCTTCCCACGCGTTGACAACTGCCTAGATTTTGCTAAGTCAGTGCCACACTGTCTTCATTCTCATCTTGTTTCCCACAATGCATTCAGTCTAAAACCTTTGACATGCTTCTGAAGTATTGCAAATGCCACATTAACGAGCCAAATACATTGTGCAGTCTTATAATTTATACAATAAAAAATGCAGTTGCACTGATACATAGTAGTGTTTTCTAGCTAAAAAAAAGCTAAGGTAACAAAAATCAAGTGGCATTGAAGAATAGCAACTTGGATCATATTCATATTGGCACCCTTATCATTGCCTTCACACTGAACTGGCATCACTAGAGCTCTTAAAATACTGCATTAATGAGTGGTCTTCCTCCTCTCCCCCCATAGTAGTAGTCACTGGTATGAAAAAGAGTTAATGTTCTTTCAGTGCAACATCATCTACTTCATTTATTGTAATTACAAGTATTATAAGTGACATGTCTTCTTGTACAGTTGCAATCTGGAGTGCCATAAAAAATAATTTAAAAATACTGGAATTGTTTTATTCAAAACTTTTTTTTCTTGATCCTGTTAGCCATGAACTGGATCAACTCATTTTATATTGACTTGGATAAATAATGATCATGCATTTGCCCATCAAGTACTTGATGCAAGCTTTCCTGCATGATGGGACTGAAGTGGAAAATGTATTTACAGGCTGTAGAATGCATCACACACATTAATCTTAATTGACAGGGGGATCAGTGCCAGTCCTGTTCTTTCTCTTCCTGAGGATTTTGCTCCTAATCTTAGGAATCACAGGAGAATGAAGGCAAGCCTAGCTTCCTCATGTCTTATGCCATACTAGTGTATTGTCCCTGGGTCTCGAAAGTGATTGCAGTACTATGCAACTGTTTATAACCACCTCCTGTTACACCCAAAAGTTGGGAAGCAAAAGAGAAAGAATTCAGAAAACTGGTCAACATAAGCATTTGTTAGAAGACACGTAGATAGCAGCACTTTAAGCAATAAATCAGTGAGATACAGATGAAGTAAGTGAAGTAACCATCTTAGTACCTATGAAGAGGCATAACAAAGGTATTGGTCAGTTTTCCATGGATCCTGTTAGTCCATTTTCCTCACACATGTCAGAATCAATCCAATCTTGTTATTCTACCCATTTTCATACACGCATTTAAATCAGCTGAACATGACATACATGAATTTCCATTTTACCATATTTAACTAGCAAAGACACTGTTATTACCCGAGCATGTAAAATTATTTTTTCTTGTCAAAAGGCAAAACATCTGGTTACTACCACAGCTATTACTTTTAACTATTAGTACTTTCCAAAAAAAAATTAAAAAATTAACACTTGGCCTAGTTTAATGCCGGTGGCCTTCATAAATAGTGCTATTGTAATTTTTTTTTTTTTTAACTTTTGCAAAAAGTTTTGCTTTCACAAGAATACTTATCGGGTTTGGCTTGAAAGGGGGTTTCAGATTCCCAATAAATCTCTCTCTTGGATTGAAAACCACCACTTTATCCACCTATTCCAACTCTTGTGTTTGACCCGTAAAGGCTGAGCCCTTAACACATGACCCTAAACAAAAATTAGGCTGTTTGGTTGAGTCTACACATGGAGTGGACATTTGGTTCCCCAGGGACAACTAGCAGCAATGCAACTTCAACTGCTGCTAGTTGTTCCCCGGGAATGCCCATGCCACACATCCTCTGGCATGTGGCAAAGTGCCTCATGTGTGGTAGGGGAGGCTGTGGGCTGGCCCTAGCAGCCTTACCTGAAGTCCTGGGGACTTCCCAGGGCTGCAGCAGCAGCGATTGTGCCACCCAGAGCCTGGTTAGCAGCCACAACACAGCTCTGGGCAGCTTGGCAGTGCTTTTGAGCAGCATGCACTACCTGTGGGTGCACCACTCCACTTTTTTTCTCTGCAGGTTTTTTTGACCCCTGGATATTCCCACAGCCATGCTCATCTGGACATGGCCCTTGTGTCTAAGGCCAGTCCTATGTTGAATTGTTCCAGCAAGTTGCTATTATGATAGGACTGATCCTTTGGGAGAAATCTGGGCTATTGTATGAAGTTTCTAACATGCTGATGAGGCAAATGGTGGGTAAGCAGGGCTCAAGAAACTTGAGGTGATTATAAGTCCTGTACTGTTCTCCATTGTTTTTCTGGGTTCACAGTTAAGTTCTGAAGTTAAATGTGCTTAAGAGTTAAAATGACTCAGTGTTAAGAGATATTGCAGGCTCTGTTCATTTTGTTCTACATCAATTTCTTTTGCCAGAAGTATTTGAGGAGTCTTGCTATTGCAAGAATACATGGTGTATATATTGAATAATATGCTGGTCATAGAGCCAGAAATACCAAAAATTCAGGTAAAAGTTAAGATATTTTTTATCTTTCAGTTCAGTTGTAGAGTTCGGCTTTAATTATAGGGGGGTTTGATTTAGCTGATGGGTATTTGCTTAGGGTTCCCTGTCTGTACTGTACCAAACTCTGGACTGAAAAAATAAGCCAGCAGATGGCATCACTTGCTTTGAAACAGTGCTTGGTGCATACTATAGCAGAATATTCAGAAACTACTATATTCAGAAACTCCCCTATACCAGTGGTTCCCTACCTTTTTTATACTGTGGATGGATAAACTCACTCAAAGAATTTTGGTGGACCGGGTATAGAAACAATCTAATTTACTTATTTAAATTTATTAGGGCAGGGGGGTTTGCAAAGAGTTGCTCTGCAAGGGGAGTTGCAAAGAGTTGCCCTGCAAGTAAAGGCGCAGCTCCAGCCAGGTTGGGGCACTGCAGCTGTGGGCACTGGGGGACCCTACAGTGGAGGGGGCTGAGCAGGTGGTGGTCCGGGGAGACCCAGCTGGGGCTGCCTGAGAAGAAGGGGCTCCACTGCCTTCCTTAGCAGTGAGCAGCTGAGCTGCCTTCCCACCCTCCACCCCAGGCATTTCCCTGCCCACATCCCACTGCTTCCAGCCACAGGTGGGACTGGGGGGTCCTGCCCGGCCTGGCATGAGCGAGATGGGGTGCACAGACCCGGCTGCCACACTGCCCAGCTTTAACCCTGTGACTGCCAGTGGCAGAAGTAGCTCACCTGGGTGGACAGATGCATGTCTGAGCACGGGGCTTGTGCCGTGACTCGGCAGCCAGCTGTTCATGGCCTGGTACTGGGCTGCAGCCAGGGGTTGGGAATCTCTGCTCTATATACTCACTTCAAACTCAGAGCTCCTGCAGCTTAATGACATTTTTTCATATCAATCATGTAAATTACTACCTTGTGTGACAACCTGAAAATAACCATAGAAGAAAAGCATCTGAGATAAAAAAGTATATATTTTCTCTCTAGGATGCACACATTACTTTTGTTTAGTATTATGATGGTACAGAAACATGAATCAAGCAGTATATGGAACCCTGAAGCATTGGCTTTTACTCTGAATGCTTATGAATATTATTCACTTAGTCTTTTTATGTGAACTTGTTGGGCTCAACAATGTGCTATAAACCAAAATTTTAAAACATAATATGACTACACCTAAAAATTATAATGTTTGTCAACCTTTTAAAGACTTAATATTTTGAGAGGCTGCTGAAAAACAAACAAACAACAAAAAAACCCTTATGGTGAAACACTCCTTTGCAAGACTGCTTTTTCTTACATAAACAAAAAGTCCTTCCTGTCCCCTGTCACCTTTGCTTTCCATTCTCTATCAAACACTACTTTTCTAAGTTGCTGATTCTTTTTTTAATCTGCTTTTTTGTTGTATTTTTATCATTATTTCTTTTTCAAACCCTGGAAGGCAGATGTTCCTTTGAATTTTTAAAATTAGGCAACATGAGCTTGCTTTTTCCTGCTTTTTTGTCTCCTGAGATTTAGCTTTCAATCAGGAGTAAGTCATAAATACAATGAGGCTTTATTTATTGGCTTGTTTAGTCATTCATTTATTCGATATGCCTAGAAAGAAAGGTGATCTGAAGTCCACCTTTTAGTTTTGGGTTATCTTCTTTCATCAGTCTCACTAAAAAAATTCCTTTCTCTAGCAAATGAATTTTCTATACCAAACTCTCTAGGAGATAGCAGCAGCAGCAGTGCTCTTACACATTTTCTACTGTGGCAGAACTGAAAACTAGAGGAGGAAGAAAGTCTGGTTAGCTGGGGTTTACCAGCATGATCAAGTTGATCTCAAGTGAAAGAAAAAATATGGGAAGGAGGAGATAGACTACCGTGCAAATTACTTCTCCAAATGCAATATATTATAGATTAAAATCTGTAAATGGAAGGCTCCCTGCTTCATGCAGGAGGATTGAATGGAAGAGAAACGTTTGTGTTCTCTAGCCAATTTAGTTTTCCAGTAGGGGAAAACTGAAGTGTCTGACGTGGAAGTAAAATTTGAAATAGTTCAGTCACTTAAGGCATTAATGTAAGGTTTTTAGTTACTTTGAGGCACTCAACTCAAGATTCAGAGGAGACTCTTTTAACCAGCACCATTTTGCTCTATCCCACTGCCTCTATTTCATCTGTTTTGAAATTACAGCTCATTACTGATTGCATATACAAAATCCCTCAGCTTAAGCCTTTCAGTATGTAGAGCCCGTTCAAATTTTGACTCTCAAGAAATGAAAAGTAACTGGGACTAAAAATGAAGTCACTATCCCATCTACTATATAAAGTCCCAGAAAAGTCGTTATAAGCCCACTGGATCCTGTCTTGATTCAATAGGTCAGAGATTGCTAAGTAGTTACAGTCTTTTCTTCAATTATGTAGGCCAGGAACATTTTAACCAACAATACCTGGCCGTTTCAGTTGCACCCTGATAGGGGTTTATTTTCAGGCATGTGCTCCTGCCCTGACACTGAGGTGGGAGGGGGCAGGGCTCTTGTTGGGGGGTTCCTCGCTCTGCCCCAGGCACTGCAGCCAGGTCTGTCCGCTGCTCAGTCTGCAGCTGCTTTTCAGTCTGCATTCGGGGCCAGCCCTCTCCCGGCAGAGGGGGTTTATTCTGCCAGATGCTGCCCCAAGCGCAGACCGAGCTGGGCCAGGCAGATCCGGCTGCCATCCCCTGGGGCCAGAGCAGGGAACCCCACTCCCTGCCCGCCCCCCATCCCTCAAGGCCCTGCCCCCACCCAGCCACTCAAGCAGCAGCCCCCATTTCCATTTCCCCAAGTGTGAGCCTCCTCCCAGGTGTGCTGTGGTCAAGGGAAGCTGCTGCAGGGCATGGTGGTGCTGTGGGGTGCTTGGAGGGCTCTGGACCTTGGTGCTGCTGCGCGCAGTCCCCCACAGCTCTGCCTGCCCTGCAGCACAGTGCCCCCACCAGGAAGGGGTTTGCACTTCCCAACATTATGACAGGAGCTGCTGTCCCTAACAAGGGCCCTGCACCCTCCTGCTGCAGCGGTGGAGCGGGGGCATGGCCAGACAGAGCTCCTGGGGTGGGAGCAGGGACAGGGGTTATTTCCCCTGCATCTGATGGAGGGGACAGTAGGGGTCCTATTCTGCCTCAGGGAGGGGGCACGGCGGCAACAGCAGGCAGATCTGGCTGCCAGTGGGGGTAGAGGGGAAACTAACTTTCCTCTCTGCCCCTCTCTACCTCAGGGGCCATGGGTAGTGATCTTGGTGCAGCCCACATAGTCCCAAATCAGTAAGAGGATGTAACGGCATGTGTTGAAAGTACCTTTTATAAAAGGACTCAAATAATATGGTCACTTGTGACCCACTATCAAAGATGGCCATACACTTTTGGCCATTCACCGCCACAAGCACCTCCGCCCTAGAGCTTATTAGTCCTCTGGGTAGCGAGTCTGGGGCCCGGGCTTGGGAGTCTGGCAGCTCCAGGGCAGAGCTGACTCCCTTGCTCCGTCCCTCCCTCATTTCCCACTCTCCCATCAGGCCTTCAGCCATTGATAAACCAGGTTCAGGTTATCTGGTCATGTACACTCTCGGTCCAAGTGCTCACACTCCTCGCACCTATAACAGAGCCCCAGCATCATAGACCTAGCTTTTGTTCTGGTGGAGCATTAGAACAAGTGCAGCCTGGGGGAAACCTTGAGACGGCGGCCGCTAACAACCATAGGGCAGGCTCTTCATCAACTTCCAGAAGCCCCTTTTCTTGTGGGGTTACTGTCATGACACATTGTGCAGGGTTTGAAGGCACTGCTGCATGGTGATACCAGGGTTCCGAAGCTTGGCAGTCCTGATAACCCCAAAAGCGGGCTCTCTTAATACATCAAGAAGACAACGACTCTTCTCTTCGTCAGGTCCATGCCATGTCATCAAAGTTCCCTGAATGTGGGCAGACCAGGACTCAAATCCTTCCTCCCCCACACAGGGACTGGGAGGTTTCCTGAAAAATTCCTCAATCTTTTATGCATGGCTTGGTCCCTGGAGGAGTTTGCCGCATCTCTAATAACCTGCTGCAAGGCTGCAATGCATTCTGGAGTGACTGCTGTTCCTCCAGGCCCAGGAGATTATTTCCTCTTGATGACTGGAGACTAACAGACTCTAACATGTTTCTCTTACTGGCTCCTTCTGGGGACACACAGCTCTGGCAGTGTTAAATCCCTGCTAACAAATCCCATGCAAGCCCCCAAAATGTCGCCTGGGTGTACACGGGTATGTACTCCCTTCTCCAATTGAAGAGGATTGTTAGCTGGCAGGTGCACAGTGGATGAAACTGCAAATTACTCACAGTTTACCTCTGTCCCAAAGGAGCCAGGCCAGGACTGTCTGGAACTTAACTATATACGAATTTATTATTATTTACATAAGTGAGTAAAAGATAAACATAAATGTAAACATATGTACAAATATTTATGTGTATAAGTATATATTCAGATATGTAACTATGAACCTTATTCTCTATAATGCATTACCACCACTGGTGTTTCAGATGAGTGACAGGTAACCACAGGTAAGTAATAGCAAGAGGTCCCAGTGGATCCCCCCCAGGCAGGATTATAGACTCTGTTAAACTACTAATATACAATTATAAAAATACACAAAGTATGAGACACAGCATTACAAAATATGAGGCACTCCCTCACAAAATATAAGGCACATAAACATAAAAAATAAACTTGACTCTTCAAAAGTCCCCAAAGCCCAGGCCTTCGCTGTACTCCAGTGACTACCAGGAAGGTAAACCCTAGTGCCCTTGGGCCTTCCACAAACCTCCAATGAAGCCTATAAACTCAGAGGGGGCCCTTTTCCCCTGGGACCTCCCCTCCGGGAGCCCCTTATTAGCCAGAAGGAATTTCCCCTCCCCTGTGAGAAACCTTTTCCCCAGCAACTAATGACTCTGGGGTCCAGAATGAGTGGTCCTTGGCTTCTCAGGCACATTGCTTCTGGCTTGCAAGAGCCTCCTAGACCTCTGTCTCCTTCTGGACTGCTCACCTGCTCGGAGTTCCAAGTACCATCACATACTCCTGGCGACTTTGCCTTCTGCTAAGGGTTGGAGGCCTATGTCGCCTCGTGCAACATTGGGGCTCAGTCTGCTCCTGGACCCTCCGAGCAGTGTTGTCTGTGTCGAGTCGTTGACTCTGTGCCAGGGAACCCAGACCTGAGCCATTGCAAGTGGTTCACAAAGTCCAGATGCCTTCCGGACCACTCTGTGCTGTGCTGTCAGCACCAGCTGTCTGGCCCTAGGCCAGGGATTACGCACCTGAGCTGCCTAAAGCAGCTCCCACAGTCCTGCTCCATGTACCAGCATCATATTTCTGGCTGCATACCAGGGGTTGCAAACCCAAGCTGCCTTGTGCAACTCCCAGGATCTGGCTCCATGCACTGAGATGTGCACCATTCACCATGCTCCTCCACAGCAGTCCTGGGGATGCAGCTGATCACCACTCCCATTTGGTGAGGGAGGCTTTGAGCCACTGTATCAGTAAGTCCACCATAAAGACATGCCCTTTTCACTGGTCTTTTGGACTTATGTCAAAAACCTCTCTGAAATCTGACAGAGTCTGGTATCACTCCTATGCTTTGGAATGAAATGGGTTTAAGGTTTCCTTTCCATAGGGTTCAGCCTGAGGTTCCCCCCTGCTTCCTGGGAATGAACCCTGGGAACATTTTCAGCCCCTTGCACACCCCATGAGTAAACTTACCCTAGACAGGCTGTGAGAGACATCTGCTTGGTCCCTCACAATGGCTGGACCCCTAGGACCTAGAGGCAGGCATTTTTGCCAGCAGTGAGAGGAACCCTGTGCAGGTAGGAGTCAGCTGCAAACCTGTTATCTTTAAGGGTGGCCAGGAAGTAGACTGGGAATGACCTTAGTGCTCTGGCCAGTGACAGGCTGCAAGTCCATCTTCATGCTGTCTGGGAGAGGAGGGGAGCCCTCAACTTGGAACAGCTCCATGGCCATCTCTTGGATCAAGGTGGAGGCAGGAAAGAATGGCTGTGTAGAACAGAATGATGGCATGTCCCATCTCCATATTGCTGTCCTGGCAGATGCCAGCAGTATATGCCACAGGCTCCTTGTAGGATGTAGGATAGCTCCTTGTAGCAGGTACAGGACACTGCACACAATTGAAACCCCAGGCCTTCATGAACCACTGCTTCTGCATCTTGTACTTTGAGCAGTATTGGTGCCAGCTGTGGTTGTACCCATGGGCAGCCATTTCCACAGCAATCCTTTTATTGACCACCTGGTTTCAGTGGCTGGAATGGAGAAACTGTTGGGTCTCTGCCTTTCCCCAAATGGTGAGCATGTCCTTACTTCATCCTGCATCTAGTTGCTGCCATGCCTGCAGCCAGTGGTGATTGATGGAAGCATGGTTTGAGGTCAGGGTGCTGCCCTCGATTGTGTAGGTGAGAGCACAGGATGGCAAGCAAGTCACCACAGAGGGCAAAAAAAGGTGGGTGAGGCCACATGTGACCTCTCACCTGCAAGCAATAGAGTTCTCCTATGCTAGAATGACCATCTGAAGTTAAAGAGGGGCAGGACCAGTGCATTGTGGGATGTTTGGAGGACTGTCTAGCCAGCTTGTCCTGGGATGATTGCTTGAAATAACTTTACAGATGTGCAATTCTTTGTCCCAGAAAAAAACAATAGCGGATTGTTGACCTACATACTTTAGTATGATTTGACATGAAACATGGGATTGTATACCTGAAAGGTCAGGATTTGCCATGGGACAAAATGCTTCCTCCTGTATCAAATGCAACACCTATTTACACCCTATGACAAACTATGCTAGCTTCCAAAGCACTAGGCATGTTATTTTTTCTGAAATCTGCTGCTACCCAAAATGGCAATGCTGGAACATAAAAAGGTCTTTGTTTTCCCCTGATGCATCTGTTCCTCCTGCTTGCTTGCAGTGAGAGGTCATGATGATCTGCTGTCGGTAACATAATCAACATAACCTTACTGTAAGCAAGCAGAAGGAACAGATGCATCAAGGGAAAATGAGAACCTTTTTACTTTCCAGCATTGCCAATTTGAGAAGCAGCAGATTATAGTAAAAATAACATTCCTAGTGCTTTGAAAGCTAATGTAGTTTGCCTGCAATGCATTTGCCGAAGCTCCTAGCAACATACCTAAATTAGCTAGCCCAGATTGCTAGCAATACTGCTGTGACAGCAAAAAAACCAGAAAGCAATACCTAAGAATATGAGTAAATGCATAGACAATGATGCAATGCAGGACCTGAGCTAGATAATTTAAAGCTAACTTTGGTATATCTGGACTGTGGTGTGGATCAGAGGTCAGCAATAGGCCTATGTGAATAGGGGACTATTCGATTCGGGTTTGGATTCAGCTGATTTGGATGCCAGTGATTTGATTCAGAGCTCAGAATTGGTTTCCTACTTTGATTTGGCAGAACTGGCTCCAAAGCTTTTGGAGCCGCTTCAGAGATTCAGCCATAGGGTATAATGGGGAATCAATAAAATATCTATAACTTTGTTGTTTTTTATCCAATTTGGATATAACATGCAGGGATGGTAGCCTCTGCTGAGAGCACGAAGCCTGCCAAGTTTCAAGGAGCTAGGTATAGGGGTTTGGGGGAAACTGCACCTCAAGCTGCTGACAGGCAAAACTCACAACAGGGGTGACATTGTGTGTGTTAAGGCACAGCAGGGTGAAAGCTGCAGGCCTGCTTCTTGACCCTGCTGAGGCCACAAAGCCTGTCAAGGAGATAGATGCAGGGACTTCTGGGTTCTGGGGCCCTGCATCCCTAGCTGCTGACAAGCAAAACTCATGACATGGGTGCTTGTGCAACTGACTGTCTCTGTCTTGGAGCAGAAGCGTTTGGCTCTATATTTATTATTTCTCTCAGTTTGTGGTTTTGTAGGTGTTAATTCTTGATCTTTAGCTCATTATGTAGTTGGCAAGTGCTGTGTATTGGCTGCAAACATAGTAGCTTAGCAGCCAGGCCTGCAGTAGTTTCCCCCCACGCCCATGCCCCAAGACAGACATAGTTGCACAAGCACCCATGTCACGAGCTTCGCTTGTCCACAGCTTGAGGTGCAGTTTACCCCAAACCCCTGCAATGATCTCCTTGAAACTTGGCAGGCGCTGTGGCCTCAGTAAGAGCTACCATCCCTGCAGTTTTCACCCCCTTGTGGCTTAACACACACGACACAAGTTTTGCTTTCAGAATTTTGGGGTGCAGTTTTCCAGAAACCCCAGCACTTATCCCCTTGAAACTTGGCACATGTCATACTATCAGCAGAGGCTGCAAGTTTCATCTGAATCAGCCAGAATACAACAAAGTTATAGATATTTAATTGCTTTTCCATTATACCCTATGGCCGAGTCTCCAAATATTTTCCAAATCGATTTGGAAAGCCTAAAGTTTCCTGTGATTTGATTCGGATTCGTAGATTCGGCCTCTGAATCAGCGAATCATTTCTGAATCCAAATCATGATCTGAAGCTTTGCACAGCCCTAGTCAGCAACCTTCTGTTACAGCAGACTAGAGTTTGTGACCTGGCCCTCTGCCACAGGCTACACATGTCCAGCCCCACAGAGATACTCAGCCCTTCTTCAGCATGGGTAAGTGCAGGCTTTAGAAAAGTAGGGAGGACTATGGAGGGGACAGGTGACACAGTGCAGCTGCATGCCATCTGAAATCCCATCCTGGGCTGAATCTTCCTGGTTCAGATCCAACCTCTTTTCAGGCCAGCTCCAGGCTGTAGGTCACCAACCCCGGTGTTGAATGTGTTAGATTCAGTCTCAGGTACATTTATGCTTTTGTTGCCCAAATATGTGATTTGTCTATATGAGAGGTTCCCAAACTTTTTCTCATTGTAACCCCCTTCCAGATTTACCAGCTGCTTGTGTACCCCGTCAGCATATGCTTCATATTTTAACCCCTTAAATGCCCATTATTATAATAATGAAAATTAAGTTGACCATTATATGATTTCTCCTCTGTACCCCCAGAGATGTCTTGTGTACCCCCAGGGGTACATGTGCCACAGTTTGGGAACCCCCAGTCTATACCTTGCTCTTTGCCCCTGTTTTTCTCAAAGTATTTTACAAATGTGGATAAACATTTTTTATGTAGAAGTTTTATAGAGAAGGAGCCAAGGACTAAGTAGGGGAAGTGATTCCTTGTCCTACGTCACAATGAATTTATCTGAGACAAAAACTGAAGCCCAGCTTAATGGCTTTCAGGACATTATCAGACCACAGTTGCTGCTTTTTCTCTGTAGCAAAACTGAGGTGGGTGGAGGAGACCGTAGCAGGGGCAGTAGCCCCAGGCACTGCCTTTGTCAAGGGACACAAAAGCAGAAATGGTTATGTGGTTTTTTTTGGAAACTGACAAAGTATGTCCTTTGTTACCGAGTTTGTTGTCCACTCCTTCAAAGAAGTAAGGGACTGCCTAAGATTGTATTGTAGCTCCAGTCCTCATGTTCAGAGCCCCATAAATATCAGCAGTAGATACGATCCTGACTTAGGAGTAACGCTGAGCAGATAGCAGATATCTGAAAAACTTGACCTTTTCAGGTTTTTGCATGTAAATGGATGATTAGCACATTTGAAAAAGCCACTTGATTATTGAAATAATGAAAATAAAAGGTGGAGTTGTGAGACCAAAACTTTAAATGCAGGAGAAGAAACCTATTTAAATACCAGCCTATTTATTTCAAAACTGATTTTCAATCTTCAGGTGCCATTTTTCTAGTCTTTGGACCCAATTCATTTCCTTGTTAATTCAAAATCACTTTCAAACAGCATACAAAAAGGAACAGAGTTTCATAACACAATTCTTCAGTGCTTTGCTCATGGAAAAAGTTTCTTTCTAATCATTGGCCCGTTAAAAGTTGTTTCACATTTGCCTGCCATCCTCAACATGAACCAAGTCCAAGAGACCATTTACTGGAGAAGGTAGTCTTGTCATGACTGAGAAACTTTAGGTGGAAAGAGTAACTCCTTGGAGTTACTGTCACCTATTAGAAACAGAGAAAGTTCTTCGTAAAACTTGACATAGGTACAAACCAATCTACTTTGGTCAAAGATTAGATGCAGTCAGGCATCAAAAATATGGTCTTCCGGGGAGAGAATGGGGACCAGTGACTTCTGAGGGTTATGACATACCAGGCTCCAAAACCTGAACATGAAATCCAAACGAATTGTCCTCATACTAAATACTGTAATCACCATAGATCTAAGAAACATTTTAAATAGTCTGTTTCTGCCATGAAGAACTGAAAGCAGCACAGCAATATATATTTTACCAACAGCATATAATTTAATGGGCTATACCTGCTACAAAACACAGCATGTCCAAGCAGCACATTGCTGTAAAAGCTAAGAAGATTTCATTGTATAAGAGTAGCTTATGGTCTCCATCCTGGTGGAAATGTTTAATGTAGTATAGTCGAAATACATGATGAGGTATAAAGCAGACTAGTATTACCAAGGTGAAGAAGAAACTCTTCATGTGAGCTCTGAATTCCACATGTGAGTTCATTTCAGGCCAGTACTTCACTGTCAGTTGAAAGATTTTGGCTAATTGGATTATGGTGAGTACAGAGAATATTGTCATCAAAGTAGCAATCAAGCAGTAGTTTGTTATCATCATGCCCTGCTTCATCATGTCTTTCTGGAATTGAAAGCATTCCAAATCTTTGTAGCTGTCAGCGGTGCCGTAATAGGAAAGAAAAATAGGTAAGATCACTGGAGTTCCCACAAGCCAGAGAGCAGCAAGCCAGGCTGTTGTGTAGCACTTCTTAAACTCCAGTTTCAGCAGGCGTATTAGAATAATAGCTACATAAAAAATGAAAGTGGAATACATATGGACATAAATCAGGCCACTAACCATTCTGCAGGTGAACCGCCCCAGTTGCCATTCAGATAAAATATAATAGCTGAGGCGGAATGGAAGGCTAAGCAACAGAATGGCATGCACTACCATGAGATTGATGATGATAGCAGTCATCACAGACTGTGATCTTCTTTGAAGCAAGTGTTTAGACATTAGGACAACCCCAGTAATGCCTCCAGCTAGATCAACACTGTAGAGTGATATCAAGATCGAATATAGTGTTTTAGAGATCTGAGTTTCATTTAAGGAAATAAGCTGTTGTGCTGAACTTGTATTAGATATCTCCATCATTGGATTTTCTTTTTAAAGCTTCCTAAAATACAAAGATGGAAAATTCAGAATATACATTTAATATTAGGCTTATAAAAGATATGCATCCCTGGTATATTACACACATAAGAATTAGCTCTTTGTATATTGAAATGTGATCCATGTATTATCATCCCAGATAGCTGAATATTTAGGATAGCCCATTAACTGCTGAAAACAACACCATAACCTCATCATAAGTTAAATTTGAAAATGGAAAAAAGTTACTGGAATATAAAATTGTTTTCTGTGTGTGACATCTACACTGCATTGGGAAGTGAACTGAGACCACCATTTTAATTCCAGATAGGCAACTGAACAGCCGTGAAATGGCAACTTCTAGATTCCACTTGATTTGTGGGCCGAATTAAAACATGCAATCTAGCACTGAAAATCCCATCTCCCTGTTACCTCAACCTTTTTACCTCCTATTCACAGTCTTACTGTGTTGTTGGAGAAAACAAAAAGCAGTGAACTATTTTGAATCACATTTCAAAAAGACATAGTCCCCATCTAAAAAGGGATCTGCTAAATATACATGGACATACACAACTGTATTTGTGTTTCTTGTAGATAGATACCAACTACCCATGCTCTTGGAACAGTTACTTGCTTTGTGCACATGAATGTGATAACGGTGTTCCATCAAAAAGTAATAGCTAGCCTTAAAGTAATAGCTAGAAGTGATCTCTTATTAGAAAAAATAGTGGACTAAGACTCCTACTACTCAGAATCTCAGTTTCAATAATCCAATTTAACATAAAGTTCTTAGCCATATTCTTTCTTATCTATAAACTACCATCCCTGAAAGCAGATTTCCTGTTTTAATAATGTAAATAAAGGCCCTTTGGTCCCCACCCCCCTTTCTCTTTGACCATACCACGGCTCATTTTATTTCTTAAGTTTTTCAGGTAAACTGCGAGCTCTTAGGAAAAAAATTAGTCAGAGCACCCTGTAAAATACATTGTATAAGTTACAGTCTAGTTTTAGAAGAAATCACTTTAATTGCTTTATTTGATATGTTTTAAAAATGATTAAAATAATCTAACTCCAAACAATTGACAGACCTAAGAACTTTTGCACAAGGTGAATTAAAAAAAAGTGGGTTTGTTTATCAAGTATTTACAGGTTTCCCTTTCCCCCTTTAACTCAAATCTGTTTTCCATTGTATGGTAGTAACATCCCAAAGGGAACTATGGACATGTAGAGGGGTAGTTTCCACTTTGGCCTGACAGCTAGGTTTGTCCTTCTCGATGGTGGTTTAGCTGAGCTGCTCGTAGTGTCATTCTTTGCTCCTCAGTAACATATAGACACATCTGCCCCCTGTGCAGCTTCCTGCTTGCAGCTAGATTCAGGGTAATCACACCCCAGGGGTACCCCTGTCCTGTTGTTATGGGTCTGTCTGCTTTCTAGAGGTTAGTCCCCTAGCAGTTAGCCTGCTTCCTAGCTGCTGCCCCCAATAAAGCTGACTTAACCCTGCTGCAGCATCTGTTAAGGTAACAGAAGCCTCTGGCTCCCTGTTACAGTAATTACAATATCGGATACATAGTTTCAGTGTTTTTCAAAAGCTAGCTGCCTCACCCAGGAATATATTTTTTTTCCATTAGCTATTGTAACAAAAATAATTTAAAAGAAAAGTTACCTCTTGAATCTATAGTAATAATTTGTGTTCTTCTCTTCTTCATATATTCATGGTACGCCACCTTTACTGTCTGTGGGAAAAAAAGGGTAGTGTCTCTTTCTACTCTACTTCAGGGAGTTTTGAGGCTCTCTCAGCCCACATACAGGAAGATGAAAATGGTTACAAATGCTTTCACTTCGTGCTGAGATAGTAGTCAAATATTTTCTGACTCTGGTACTGATAACTAAAGGAAAGACTAGATGGCTGTAAAATGGCAAAGAACAATGACCTGGGATGGACTGGTGCACGAGCGGTCCAAAAGTTAACCAATCATTTTTCAAGTTAACAATTTGATTAATTCTGACAGTTGAGGAGCTTCATCTAGTGGTGCCAGGCAGAGAAATATGAGGTGGTACTTGGGGTCTTGTACTCCATCCAAAGGATCTAAAGCTGGGCACAGAGCATATGGACTGCCAAACAATAATGCAAAGGAGAGATGGAAGTACTGGGCACCTAGCCTGACTGCTGTGTAACTTCCAAAACTACAGAGGAAGCGCCAAACCAATCTGAAATTCTAACAGCCTGTCATGGCAGGGTCCTCCAGGAGGGCCATGATCTCCCTGAGGTCCCTCTCACCGTGTCCAGGCCGGCCCAAGGGTACCCTCTTATCCTCGCCTGCCACGTCTTTGATGTTCAGTAAGTTTGGGAGGCTGCCTTACACCTCCTTGGGCACAGCTACTCAGGACCTCTGTCCCCATGGTTTTCCCGGACTCTTTGTGGTCTCCCCGCACAATGGGTGCTTCTTGGGCACCCTACCTAGCCTTATGGGCTATGTGTGGCTCCTACCAACCCCTAATACCACACCCCAAGCCTCACAGATGGGAAAGACATTATCCAGTCAGAATACATGCCCGCTCTCTCGGGCCTCTCTGTAATCTAGCCTGCTCTTGGGCCTTCTCTGTATGTCTCTATACTAGTGCCCCTCCTGGGCTCTCTCTAGTGTACTGCCCCTCCCTTGGAGCTCTCAATGCCCACCCTGGACCTTCTTTAAAATATCATCCCTCCCTTCCTCTCGAGCCACTGGTATTTTAGGCCCACTGCACTGCTAACCTCTTTCTTCTGGGCGCACCGTGCTGCTATCCCCTTTTGCCAGGGACCACTGCAGCACCTTGCCTTTCTTTTTGGGGCACTGTACTACTAACCCCTTTCATCGGGATCCACCGCAGCACCCTGCCCCTGTCTGAGGTCTATTAACCTCTCCTTTTGCCGGGCCCACTGTACTGCTATCTCCTTTTGCCGGGGACCACTGCAGCACCTTGCCTTCTGAGACCTATCGCCGTGCTAGCCTACTACCGGACGCACTACGCCCATCTTGGGCTTCTCAATAGTCCCCCTTCTCTGGGACTTTCTGTGCCTACGCTGGGCTTCCTAATCCTGGCCCTCTCCTAGGGCTCATTGTGCCCCCACCAGGACTCCTCAAGTGTTGTCCCTCTCTAGGGCTCCTCAATAATAGTGCCTCCTCTCCCAGGCTTGCTATACCCACTCTTGGGCTTCTCAAAATGTTGCCCTCTTCTAGGGCTCACCGCACCTATGCTTGGGCTCCTTAAAATGCCCCTCTCTGGGCTGGGGTCTACACACCCCGTGCTGCTCCGCCCTCACTGGCACTAGACTGCACCTTCCCTGGTGCTAGGGCCCCACACCCTGAGGGCCCCTATGAGGATACTGCACCCTGACTGGCACTGGGGTCCCCACACTGCCAGGGTTAAGGCCTCCTCCAAACCATATTAGCCTCACCCAAACCACCAGTGCACACAAACACAAAAACAAAACACAAGCCTCCTGGCTATAACTTAACTTAAGGCTGCCTGGCCATAACAACTTTCCTCCCATGTCCTGGAGCTGGCATCCCTCAGTCTGCTTGAGCAGTACTCCTACCCCCTCTGGCTGCTAGCAGGGAACTGCTAGCCTGGCCTTGGCTCTAGGCTGTATAGGACCTAGGTCCTGCCCCTTATCATCAGTTGACTGCCATCAGGTGTGAGCCAATTTGCTGCCTGCAGTTGCCCTGGCAACTTGCAGCTGCGCTCCTTCTCAACTGCTAGGGCTTTTTCTCAGCCGCTTCCCTTCTCTAGGAACAGGGCAGCGAGGTGCTCCACGACACAGCCTAATACTCTTTTCTTTAAATTTCTTGCCTCTATGTAGCTTCAGTGCAATTTGGATGCTGAAAAGATGAGCACATGTTAGGTGGAAAACTAGCTTGCCACTGCTGAAAAATGATCATTTGCTGATTTCAAAACTACTAAAGTCTTAAAGGTGAAAAATATGATTTACTGTTCCAGCTTTTAAGCAGTAGCAAAACTAGTGCGGGGTGACCAGGGCAACTGCCCCAGACTGACTTGGGGGAAGGTCAGGGAGAGGCATAAATATATCATCTGCCACTACAGCTGCAAGAACATGCCAGAGCAACCAGAAGTCACCACTGGCCTCCATGTATGCTGAGTGCCCAGCCACTTTGTTATACTGTTATCTTAAAGTCTTTTTCCATTACAATGATAGGACACAACATTTTTCTGGGAAATGCCATCTTAGAATTATTCAAGATCCGTTAATCTCTTCCCAACTTTCCACTATTCTGTTAAGAGTCACAAATTTCTGTAATCTTCAAAATGTGGGTCAGTGGAAGCTCTGCATGCAAGGAAATGAGTCATTTTTAGCTTCTTCCAGTTGGTTTCAGGGAGCTGATTTTCTGTTGCAGTTTGCAGAAAAGTGGCTTTCATTCACTCTGGGCATCCGGTTTGAAAGTACATCTGACAAAAAGTGGAAGGGTTCAATATGTTAAGTAAAGGTCAGAGTTGCTGGCCATCACCAGGAGCCTAACAAGGAAAAAAGGGACTGAAACTGGTAAAATCAGGAAAAAAGATGAAGAGGAAGGTGGAAGTATAAGATATGCAGAGTTAACAGAAACATGAGAGAGGAATGAAGCTGAGCAGGTACTTCAGAGGAAGACTGGGGGCATGTGAAGGAGATAAAAAAGAGGGAAGCAAGATGAGACGAACTAAAGGAGGACAGCATATGAAGCACAATTACAGCACCAGGTGTGGACTCAGATTGTCTGAAAGAGCCATTGGACAGGTAGCTAATAGGTGCATTTGTGGGGAAGCCGTTAGGCTAGTGAGGCTCAGCCTTATAGACAAGCAGGCCAGATGCTTGCCACTGGACTGCCTCACAGGTCGCAGTTCTGGTAGGGAAATAGTGAGGAAAGGGAAGTGGCTGCCAGTGTTGCACGAAGAGGAGAAGGGAAAGAGAAAGAGAGCTTACTTCCATCTGCTGAGGGGATGGAGTGGCATGGTGCAGGGCAGGGAAGGGGGCATGCTGGCCTGAGTTGCTTGCTGCTGATCCCCTGTGCTGCAGGTCACTTTGGGGCTGGATCTAGCCCATGGGGCAATGGTTGAATGAACACCACTGCCTTAGATGGAGAGTTGTTGAATCAGTGTGACTGTGGCTAGGACATTATTTTCAGACTCTTGTCAACAATTAGTTGCACAATAGAAGACCTTTTGGTCTTTGTTTCCACTTTACATCTATAGGTGGTCTACTGGCCTTGGTCAGGGAAGTTATAGTTCAAATTCTTAATTTAATACTCATTAGGATGGTATAGATTGGGAAATCTTTATTTAATCTGCAGTCTTGTGATTGTCATTTTAAATGTAGCTAAGACAGCTCATTTTGTGGGGCACAGCTGAGACATCTTGTGCCATTTTATAGGTTCTCAATCAACTGACAGTCCATTATTATAAATTATACTAATTATATTATTCACTTAAACTAAAATCCTCCTCATTTGTACATTTGACTGACTTGTTCACCTCTTGAACATCAAACTGCATGTAGTCAAAGTAAAAGTTGTATCAGCAATATGGTAAACACCTGTTTCTACATTTTAACTTAATGCTTTATTTGGGATTTTAAGTATTTTCCCACAGTTTTATTTCACTCCCTTTAATTAAAAGCTACTTATACAGCAAAATGAGCAAATACTGCTTCACAGCTCATGATCTTTCAGAAAAATCTTTTTACATATATATGCTCCTTCACCTCATGCAACATCAGGAGACGAGCCATTTTAATCAGCGCACAGCCAACAAGATTTACCGTTGGCATTTGAAGTCTGCAGAAAGTAACAAAACCAAATTCTAATCATCAGACTAGTCTTTTGTGTTCTTCAGATAAAAGTTTGCCACAAGAAACATTTTGCTTTGCTTGGTCTGCACAATAAGACTATTTGGTTTCCAGGATGCAGATGTTCTAATGTATTACTTATAGTTGTATAACTAATATCTGCCTGAAAACTGCTTATCTAAGCTGAACTAGTATCTGCAGGGGTTCATAAAGGTCTTAATCACAGATCAGACACTGTCAGCTTGATCTATTTGTTCCATAGACATGTACCATCTGACTTCAGACATGCTTGTATGTGTTTTTTTCCAACAAAAATGCTTTAATTTTTTGGGCTTCAAAAATGAGAATTGTCACTGCCTGTTGATGATGTTGAAGAATTAGACAGGTCTTTTCCTATGCTGGAGAGTTTCCCAGAACTGTTGGGTGGAAGTTTCATGATATCCTTAATATCTTAATACTTAGACCAAGTCTCTCTCAAGGTGCAATTTAGAGCTGCTGCTGTGTTAAGTCAATCGAGGCTGCCGCGGGTACAGTGGGAATTGCTGAGAATTGGGTTAAAGCACTTTGGCACTACTGAAAAGCTGCAGATATCCATATTAAAGCTTGAAAAGCTGGCACCTAAGTTAAAATTTCTCTGTGCTCCACAGTTCTTTCCTACTTATACAAACTCTTTTCCATTCATCATCCCCACACAGTTTCTTTTAATTTTCATTCCTGCTGCCTTTCTCAGCCGCATTTCTCACAGGTGCTTTGGTTCCCGAGTACAGTGGTCACTAAGAACCTTTGTACATGCCACAAAATTGACCTTTAAAGTGGCTTAAATGCCTTTTTGCACTGCTTTAATGGCATTTGGCCATTACACTCGGCAGTATATTCCACTTCAAATAACTTTGGTACATAGCAAGATAAAACACCTCTGAAGTGTTTTAGTTTGCTACCTAACAAAGTGCAACAGTGCACAGGATGCTGAAAGCTGACATGCTCAAGGCTTGGTAGGCCCCGCACATAAAGGTCCCTGCACAGTGCAGGGGCTGTGGGACCTGGCGGCAGCCTGTGCAAGCAGGCTCCACTGAAGAAGAAAAAAAAAGCAGCAAGCCTGATCTTTTTTTCTCTTTTTTCTTCTCAGAGCCTACCTGCCTGCCTGAACTATGCAGAGGACCAGTGTTTCCCTCTGCAGCTGTGGAGGTA
>JAGPOW010000261.1:175833124-175850988 GCA_030014935.1 Caiman crocodilus
GAGAGGAGTCTCATGATTTCTTAATGGGGCCCCTGTGTGTATAACTCTTGCTTGTTTTGTGCTACTCCTGTATGACTGAAGATTTTCTGATTACTTGGTTGTTTGATTTTGTGGGAGGAGTTGATGGCCCATAAAGCTTTTTGTTCCTTCCAAGTTTGATAATTTACCCATCAAGTTAATTAAAACTACTTAAATGAAGGGTTGACAATGGTTTGGGGTGAATGGGAGGCCATTTTAATGGAGTGTTATGAACAGACTGCTTTCGGTGTGGCCTGTGCTGCTGTTGCAGTCACCGCTTCCCCCATCGGTGCCACTAACTGGCCTCTGTTTTGGCAAAGTCTCCTGCCACCTAAGCTTCCTGCCACCAAAATGCTGCCAAAGCCTCACAGCTCTACAGGTTGAATCTGGTGCGTGGGCCATAATTTACTGACTGCTGACTTAAAGCTTTAAGAGAAACGTGAAGGACCAGTGCTAGTGCCAATAGCAGTTTACACCATTAAACCTTAGCAAAGGAGACAAGACTTACAGAACGTTAGTGGGGAAGGAAACTCAAGGGTCATTTAGCCTCACCCTTGGCAGAGGTGCAGATTTCACTGTTTGAAAATCATTCCAGACCAGAGGCCTATCCAACCTTCTCTTGAAAACGTCCAAAGAAGAAGGTCCAACTGCTTTTACAGCTAGAAGGTTTTCCTGAGATTTCACTCTTCTAACTTTTCTTGCTGGGGCCTAGTTGCACCTTCAAGTAGAAGCTGATTCTACTTGAGAGCTGGGAACTTCCCCTGCGCCCTACAGGTTTGAGATAATTTGTCTGTTGGGGTTGGATGGGCCATGTCCCAAGGAAGAAAGCATAAAGAAAGTGAAGGGAGTCATGTCCTATAGGGCAGGACTTGACAACGTTTTCTTGCAAAGGGCCAGAAAAATCAAGCTCAGGTCTGACGTACTAGGACCCAGCTGTCCTCACCCCTTCTCCCTGCCATTCAGCTTCTGCACAGTGCAGCGCAGTGCAGTGCAAGGAGAATTCATCCTCTGCCAAAGTCTCTTGTTGCCCAGTTACAGCACAACACAGCGTGGGCAGAGCCCCTGCTGCCAAATGCCAGTGAAGCCATGGCACTACCAACCAGATCTGTTGGTTGGCATGTCAGGCTAAGTTAATAAATGCCTACATATGAGAAATATCTATGTCTTGGGAGTGGCTTGGAGACTTGGGGATGCTCATGCAAAATGGCTGCAGGTCATTTGAAGAGGAGCAAGAGGATTGAAAGTGGTCATACAAGGTTAGCCTGTGCCAGAAACGTGGGTCAGTGCATGCCCTGATTGTAGGAGCATCCACTGACTGCATTTTACTAAGGTAGGCTCTGTGGGATTTAAACTACTTCTCTTCCAGCAGAACAGTTGCAGAAAGCCATCAGTAGTAATAATGCAAAGCCTCCTGGGGTAAATCTTCTCTCCAGTGATTAGGCCTTTACTTTGAGGAAAGCAGCTTGGTGAATAAATATAGTAACTTGCAATTCCTTTATCTAGAACATTGAGCAACAGAGGTATTAACATCCATTCTGATCTGCTGCACAAGACTCTGTGGGCGCTGCTACTTTTATCAGCTCAGGGATTTCTGATAACGCAAAACACACCCTTTAACTAGCATTAGAAGATATGAAAGTGCATCAGTCCTCATAATTTTTTTCTTTTTCACTTAATCAGTAACGACATTTGTTTCACCCACCTTATCTCCTATACATTTTTGTAAAATGGTTGGTATGGTGATGGATTTTGTATAAAGAATTTTTTTCCATATGCCTTCTGTCACCACTTTTTATCATGCCTAGTCTACATTTAAATGTAACCACTGGTGACCCATTATCCCATGCCCTTTGGGGGTTTAGTCATAACCCATTTCACATTTTTTTTTTCTCTTGGATTCATTTTTTTCCCTCACACAAATGCTTATGTTACAGCTTGGTATCACTTGTTTGTTTGTGATTTTTTCTAGCTGAGATTACTATATAGTTTCATCTGTCAGGGCTTCATTTGTTGTGATTTCTTCTACCTCACCTATGTTATTTTTGTAGTTACATTTTTGCTTGTTTTATTTTCCAATCTTTCTGTGCCTCCTCCTATTAATGGTCTATTACAAATAATCCCTTGTTTGTATTTTGCATAATAAATAAATAAGCACTCTGAAATGTACAGTCATTAAGACTGCTTAATTGACTGAACATTCATACCCCTTGCAGGAAAAGAAATGTCATCTTTGTCAGTGTAACATTTAGTAACCCTGTGATAGCAGTCAGCAGATTGCTTCCTGAGAGGGGAATGCTCATTGTACCGTTATTGTTCCTTATCTTTTTGTGACTGTGAGTTTCCGTATCAGTTATTTTTTAGATAAATTAAGCTTTATGAAATGGTGCAATATCCAGTGAACGACCCTGAACAGTAACTATTCCTGCACATTAGAGTGGTGCTGCATTTTATGGATAACTGCATTTAATAAAAGACTGCATGTTGTACCCATGCATATTGGATCTATACAGACTGTACAAGCATGTGGAGTACATTAGTAAAGAGAGGTAGCCATCCCTGCGTCTACTGAAATTCAAGAGTAAGAATCAAATATACAAAAGCAAATTATCTCTTATTCAGCTCTCCCGGTTATGTCGGGACAACATAAATATATGTGATATTTTATAACACACCAGTATCGTTGTTATAGAAAAGGCAGGGCAGTGTAGTGCTTGATGGACTAACTGGTTCAGAGTGGCATAAGCTTTCATAGGTCACAGTCTATTTTGTCAGATGCTGCTGGCTACAGAATCGTATGCATCTCTAAACCAATTAAGTTTATAAGGGTGTGTATAGATGAAACGGGGGCCTTAAATTGAAGCAGTGGATTTTTAAAAATACCGCTTCAATTTAGGGCTGATTAAACCCCCGTGTCATGCACATAGCCCGCTAACTTACTTGCCTCTCTGATGGTGGGGAGAGGAGGACAAACTGCTAACAGGCAGAGCAGTCCCTGGGCTGCGGCAGGGGCTGGTGCTTCCCTCTGGAAGCAGTGGCCCCCACTCCCCAGGCAGCACATGCTCGCAGGCACCCGGTTCCAGCACAAAGGCAGCAGCAAAGACAAGCATCCGGCCCCTGTGCAGCACAGGCACAGGCAGGCAGGCTCCAGGGGGGAAAAAAATAAAAAATTAAAAAATCGAGCTCACTGCTTTTCTTGGGCAGAGCCTGCCTTCCTGGGCTGCTGCCTGCAGAGCTGCACGGAGCCCGGTGCTTCACTCCACAGCTGTAGGTGCAGCAAACTAAAATGCCTTGGAGGAGTTTTAGTTTGCTGTACCTCATGTCATTTAAGGCACATTATGCCACCAAATTTCCTACAGAGGCTGGAATTAATGCACAATACATTGCCGAGGCATGCAAACACTGACACCATTAAAGTGATGAGAAAGCATTTAGCCCACTTTAAAATGTCATGCGCACACACCCCTCATTTCGTCTACTTATGGCCTAAGGTGCCACCCTCCCCTGCCTTCTACCTGACTCCAGACCAGTGCAGCCAACTACCTCTATTGTTTTGGGGCTCTGGTTATATCTCTAATTAAGCTGTGCCTTAGGTTCCACTTAAAGCAGGAATGATCCTTGTCTGCTAAATAACTGAACACAGCTATGAACTTAATTAGGGACCACTGTTCTTCATGGACTAAGCTAATTTTGGAAAGCCGTCTTTTTGCTTATTGATTTCTTGGATATAAACACACCGATTCTGATCTTTTATGGTTGGCTGTTAGACCAGGTTACCTGAGATACAAAGGGTACTCTATTTAGATATGGCCCACAAAAGCTAGCTTACTCCACAAATCAGCTTCAATTTTTAAATTATTTCCATTATTCCTAACTTAGTGATGTTAACTGTCACTATAGGCAGCAGGAGGAAGGAAAACACCTCAGGCTTTCTCTTCACACAATAGAGACTCTCTCTGATCTTCTCTGATGAATCAAGCACCTCAGTCCAATTGTGCCACCATCTCTCCAAACATATGGTGCAAGTTGCCAGTGACAGACCCTTTCCTTCATGCTGCCCTTCCTTATTCTACTTTGCAGCATCTGGCTTTTAGTGAGATTATGCCCTGAGGATAACCAGGGCTACTTGAACGCTATGAACTCCAGAAAGCTTATCTGCATTGCCCTCTTGGCCCTTACGATTAATTGATGTATGAGACTTCCTGTGATTGTTTGTTAGGATGAGAAATCAGTGGAGTGAATCAATGTTACTTTTGGAGTCATTTTGGTTGTTTGAAACAAATGTACATCGTGCCAGGTCTCTCTAAATTCATCGGTTTCCTTGTTCAGAAATGTCCTGCCACTTCATTCAGCCTTGCAGCCAATAATCTTTACTTCAACCCTAAGGATGACGTTACAGCTCCTCCTCCAGACTGTCTGCACCCAACATACGTGGGCTACAAGCTCGTCATCTCTGTGTTTGCAACCAGAGAAACCTCCCAGCCCACCTCTAACCAGCTACCGTGGGGCAGTAGTCTCCACTGTTTGCTGCTGCTTCACTACATGAAGAGCCCGATTGCCCCTTGTGTGAATCCTGCACAACCCCATTTGCTCAAACAAGGCCTATGATAATCTTTGGATCCAGGATCCCTTACTGGTGGGTGCTGGGCTCTGACAGTATTAGGTGTATATGCAAGTCACTGCAGTCAAATCAAGTAATAGCCTAGCAGTTTAATGTGAGGTTGTATACAGCATTGTGAATCCTTTCATATAATTTTTAAATGTAATTCAAGCTAAGCTGCTTTAAGCCAAAGTTCCTTAATTGTTAAATATAATGGATGTAGTTTTCATATTGCCGGTCTATCCTTATTTGTTACGTAGGAATAATAATATCCTCTTGGTTAAAAATATATCTGAAGAACATAATTGTGCAATATTTTTTCCAATATATTTACTTTATCTAGCTCAGTCACAATCTAACAGGAGGCATGCTCATTGAGTATATCAATAAAACAAAAGCACACATGATTTAGCAGGCCTTAAGAACTGGTCAATCTCAGACTGATTTTTAAAAAAATCCTGTAAGCTGCTCTGGCAATACATATTTGAGGATAAAGTTAATTTCTTTCCAACGTGCACAAATAAATAAATGAATGCTGATAATTTGTAGCTTCTATTTCTACCCTGCTCTTGGTCTGACCAGGCACAGAACAAGGCCTAGGAATCTGTGAGACTCATGAGAGACCGTGTTTGGGGAGAAGAGGTGGGAAGAAGAAGCATCTCAGGGTTGTGAGAGCTGATTGGAAACTACAAGTTCTGGAAAACAAGAAGACTAGAGAGGCAAAGGACAGTTACTACTCTGCTTTGCCTCTGCACAACAAAAATGTGCTCATGTTCCTTCCAGTTATCCCTTTTTCCCCATTGTATTCTTCAGCTATTCCATACGAGATGCTGCTGTACATACTGCATTTGATGATGTTCCACTGTTTTTTCCCAGGTAGGAAACAGGAACTTTGGAGAACTGGGGGCTACTTTAATGCCAGTCTCTGCCTCTGACAACTTACTTGTGATGATAAACTCTCCAAGTTCCCTGTGTGTCCCCATGCTGTCAAACTCAGCAGCCTCTCTCCACTCTTTCCAGTCCACTCGTTCTGTAGATAGGTTTATATCCAGCATAGAAGCTGCATTTCAGTTCCTGCTTGATTCAAGAGTCTTGTTGCTAATGTTGTCTGGCAGCATTCTCCATTATGTCCTCAACCCACCTGTCCACTGGGGCTCTGGCAGAGCCAGCATTATGAGTGGGAGTGTTCAGGAAGCCAGAATGACTGCAAGTGAGATAAGGAAAGGAGTTAAAGGTAGTGCAAGGTGTGAAGGCATGCTGGCTTCTGTGGCTAGGGAGAACAGAGACCAGTCTGCATTTATCCAGCTCTTTGATTTAGTCTTTTCTCTAGCACCTACAGCACATGGTCCCTTGGTTCACCTCTTAGTATCATAATTCCATTTTCCTTATATCCAAGAAATTCACTGGTTACCTGCTATTCTCTGGACTTCCTCACCACAGGATTTTCATCCTAGGATCTCCCGGAATGAGCATAAGAATAGGCAGAACTGCCAGAATTGGGGAATGTGATAAGTCATTTCCCAAACTGCCTGTCAACACCAGGACTATTACATCTCTGCTTAGTGAATCTCTCTCTGCCTTCAGCTGTGAGTTCTTTCTGCCACTGGTAGTTGGAACTTACTTCTGACTATTGCTGGGAGGGGCAAAGGCTAGTCACACTTTAACTTCATTTTCTTTTCTATGGCAAAACAGTAACAATTCAAAGTGCAACGGAAGAGTTAAACCTAGTTAGCCACTGTCAGATATAAATTCTGCTTAGCAGAGACTCTTGCAAAACTTCATAAAAAGAAAAAATGCAGTGCTGGCTAATAAAAGTTTAAAAACACAACATTAAGACTCATTCTCTTATGTTTAGATTATGGATATTAATTTGGAGGGTGTATTAAAAACAGTTCATGCTTTATCCCATTAGAATTGCTGGTTAACTGTGGGCACGTCTACACGTCACCCTATGGTGATGTTGTTACTGTGCCATACTTTTGTACTTCCTTCTGGAAGTACAAAAGTATGGCACAGTAATTGCCTGTACTGCATCGTGCATATGACACAGTTGTTCTTCACAATATACGGTGGTGACCATAACTGCATGATAAACCAAGAGCTTTGTTTTGGATCTGATGTCACAATCTTCAAACACCCATTTCTTCATGTGTCAAAGGCTACACTAGCACATTTGAGGAGAAGTTGGGTTTCTTCATTGATGTCAGCCTTCTGGCAGATGGCTTCTGAAGTACAGAAAATAATGCTTTCCAGAGTCTCATCACAAATCTGAATTACCAGAGCTGGGGACTGTTTATTAAGAGCGTGTTGATGAAGGACCTTTGGTCTTTCTTAGTGCAGCAACTTCGATAAGTGTCACCTGAGTTCTTGAGTCACAACTGTGGTGTGGGTGTTCACTGTTAGGATTGTCCATGATGGTCCTGATGTTCTGGTGGCAGAGGTTTACTGCTACCTAGCATGTCCACAGCTGGTGGATAGAGGAATGATCTTCAGGGAAGGTTAGCAAGGGTAACCGATAAATAAGCAGTTGTGGAATTGGACCAAGCAGCGGCAGTAGCTCCAGAATGCAGTGGGAAAAGCAATGCTTTCCTTCCTGAAAAGCCACAGATATCTTTGATGGTGCTGTGATATAGTGTACAGGTCACCACTATAATAAGCCTGCCCGCCCCCAGCCATGGGTCTACAAGTCCTCAACAGTGGAGCAAGCAGATGTTAGAATCTTGAGAGCTGTGAAGGTGAATGAGATTTGCAATTGTCTTGGCTTGTTTGCCATCGGTTTTAGGCTTCCATTTTGTCAAGAGCTACGTGGGAGCTGATATGCGGTAGTGTCTTCATGATAAAAGAAATCACGCACAGGCGTGTTCCATGAAAACGGCTATTCCAGCATATTTTTCAAGCTCTTTGATGACCAGCTACTGATGATGGGCAAGATTGTGAGGGTTAGAAGTTCCTAATCATAAACTGGTACAAAGTCAGCAGTTTCTAGAAGGCTGTCTAACACTTGAATGAGGCAGAGTGTGATTTGGCCACTAACTGCAACTGAACAGCCTCCTTCAGGATCTGCTCTGCTCATCCCACCTGGGGAAGGGGCTAGAAAAGGCTCCCTAAACGTAACCTGTCTACCATCTTGACTGGGTAACCACATCCAGTGAAGCAACTTTATTGCGATCAAAATCAATGAGGATACACAATCAATTTTGGGATCTGGAACATCAGTGTGTATACATTTTAAAAAGAAATTACATGGAATTTTGGCAATACATGTACATTTTACTTCAAATATAGTTAAATTTTACCTGTGTAAATTTATTAGTTTTTAGAATAAATGCTTGCAACATTAACACAGGGGTGTAGGTAGTACAAACCCTGATGAAGGGTTTTTGAACCAGAAAGCTTGCTTCAGAATTGTTCTCCACATATTTAAGTTCTAATAAAAGATACCAGATTCACCCAAAGAACCTTGTCTGCAACATTAATATCATTTTTATTTAATTTATTTATATAGGTAGGAAGACCTTGAAGGAAGAGAAGTATTGATTTGGTTCACAGACACTTATTATTATAAAATAAATGGAGAGTGTTGTTGAGACATGATGTGCTGTACAGAATGCATGCAAGTCAGTAATGTTCTGCACACAAAAGGTGATGGTATAGGAAGGAATACTAATGAAAGGTAGTTATTCATCTTCTTTCCCAGGATTGTGGCATTAGTAAGGTTTAAACTCTTGCTGTCCCACATGAAAATTACTGATGTTCTCAACTAAGCCTAGTGTTGTATGAGCAGAACTGTTAAGAGATAAAGAAGGAAGGTCAGTCAGAAGGTTATAATGGAAAGAAAACAATAGAGATTGGAATGGGACCTAGCCAGTTCTGCCATTTTGGCTGTTGGGTGAGGAAGAAAGCAATAAGCATTGTAGTAGTAGTGTGTGGAGCAGAAATCTTCTGCAGTGGTGGAATATATTGTGACAAACTAGAGATAAGCAATAGAGCATGAAGCAGACACAAGTGAGTTGAGTTCATGTAGAGGTAAGCGGGAAAGACTTGGCAGAGCCATGAAAAAGGGTTCAGCCAGGTGATTTATGCAGCTAATTCACCAAATCTGTTAAAACATTCAAATATTCAACTGGCTCTAAATGAGAAAGTTGATCTTGATGCATAAAATAAGAAGAAATGGAAATATACATTAACCATCCAGTCTTTAGAGCTAACAGTGATGAATGTTCTCTGTAGACGTGTACATGATAGATAGACGTATGAAAGCTTGAATAGCTTTCACAGAGTGATTTTTCTACATTTTTCCATGTCTTCATAATACATAATTCTATTTTTTTAATCCTACTGTTCACAATGCTTCCATTTCTGTGAAGTATAATAGGCTGCTAAATCACACCATACATATTAGCTTCTTCCCATCATTTCCAAGCAGCCAATATTTTTACCTTTTCAGCTTGCAGAGAGCACACATTTCTATGGAATTAATTTTATCCCAGGGACATTTTGGGAGGCCAGATTATTACCATCAAAACTGCACCAGAGCATCAATGAAAATAAATTGTTACCTTGGAGACTAAAATTGAAAGTGATTGTGGGAAAATACTATGGCAGTCTGAAGAATATTCTAAATTAAATGACCTGTAGAGTTAAGCAGGTGAGCTCTTAGAAAAAAATGGACAAGTCTATAAACAAGAAAAATAAATGCTGGATTTTGATTTGAACAGCAGAATCCATAGTAATATGTAATTGCTGGAAACATTTTCACAGCATGGCAAAGACAGAAATCAACTCTTTCCTTCTCTCAACCCTGTATTCAAAAGAGAATTCAGGAGAAATCTAAGAGATACGTGCATTCCTTGCTGCTAAAGAGTTTGGCTCACTTGAAGTAGAAGTATATTGTTTCATTCCAGTGTGGGAACAGCATAGTTTAAGAAGCCACCAATGTTTTATCACAGATGGTTGTTACCAGGGGCAGATCCAAGAGTGGGGCAATGGCATGGATGCATCCCTACTTCAGCTGCAGTAAACTCTCAGAGCTCACCATCACTTCAGCACAGCTCCTTCTCAGGGCTCTGCATGTGCTGCAAGCACTATGAGCTCACCACTGATGAGTGCAGGCTCTTCAAAGAACCCTGCTACTAAGCAGCTCTGGATCCTGATGCTCAGTTGCTCCAAAGCATCACTAAATCAGGGACTCTGGGAAGAGTCCAGACTGGTGAGCTCAGCAGCTGCTGAGAGTTCACTGGGCTCCAGGATCACAGCAGTGGGCTATGGCAACATGATCTGCTCAATGAGCTTTCTTGACTGCCCATGCACCCGACCCCAGAAGGGTATGTGCCTGCATTCCCATTGCCACAATCCTGGATCCACCCACAGTTGGCACTGAATTAACATATACGTGAAAGGCACATAAATCTACATAATAAATTACCATATTTTTATTTTGTGTCCTCCCGACACTCTATTTGGTACAAATCATCTCTCTTTCCTCTCTTTGAAATGGCATTGGCACTAGGGTTTCCATTTTCACACCACACAGTGATACCTATTCTGATAGGCTAGCGCTTAGTTGTGGGAAACTTTCACCTATTCAAGTATATATTCTTGGTTTTGAGGCCTATAAGATAAATATTGACAGCATGTATAATATTTGTCTCATTTTTGCTAATTATTACCTAAAAGAGGGCTGTGCAATTTGCAGCCCACGGGCTGAAGTGTTAACTGGCTGCTTCTCCCTCCATTCTTCATTCTGCTGCTGCCAGACTCTCTGGACTCCCCCTGCCTCTTTCTCCAGCTTCTGCTTCCTGCCCTTGCCCCTGGGGACAGGAGGAGCCTGGGGAATCCATGTCATCTTTGCATCCGGAGAGTCCAGGTGCTGGATTGGGCAGGGGGAGAGGGGCTGCGAATCAGTACAGCCCACACGATGGTCTGAAAGTGGGGAGGTCCAAGGGAGTCCAGGCAGCCTGAATGGTGTGTGCCTGCAGCTGTTCAGATTCTAGACAGCCTTGATTTAAAAAAATACAGACAAAGCTTATGAGCTTTCCACTCACTCAATAGTACGGAAGACAGGCTGTGAAGGAAAAGTGTAGCTAACAACAGGTAAACTTGTTTCGGAGCATCATAACCTTCTGCTTAAGGAAACGGCTTCCACTCAGCACAAATGCCAATAAATCAAGACAGCTGACAGCTGTTATACTCAAGGTGATTTCATTGTAATTCAATAATTGATCAAATTCATTCATATGCTGAATGTAGTAGATTCTAAAAAGATGATATGGAAGGAAACAAATGATTATGACAGTTAGGAAAATCAAGCTTTTTATCTGAGCCCAGAATTCTTGATGTGACCAGATAGAGCCTGAAAGCCTTTTCACCACCTTGAGAATGATGATGATTTGCAAGGCCAAGAGGATACAAGTAATGCAGAATACACTTGCAATCATGATGTAATTCAGTACTTTCACACTGTTTTGCTTTAGTTCTTCTTGGAAATTAAAACATGTGGTATTATTATATGTTCCAGAGGTCCCATATTGAAAACAAAACACAGGTACCACAATGAGAGAGACTACTGTCCACACAGCAGCACTGGCCCCCACCGCATGAAGCTTCCTGTAGAACTCCACCTTGTCCTTCCACTGGAAGAAGATGAGCCACCTGATAACCAGGGTGACAACGTAGAACAGAAAAGTCAGGTACATGTGGATGTGAAGTGTAGCGCTCACTGCTTTGCAAAAGGGCAGTCCAAAAACCCACTCCCCATTAATATAGTAATAAAGCCGAAATGGCACCGTTAGGAGGAGGAGGCTGTGCACCACGACCAGGTTCACGATTGCTGTGGTGGTCACGGACAGAGTGTTCATTTTAACTAGAAAAAATGACATTGCAATGACTCCAGTCACACCTCCAATAAAGGCTACTGAATACACTGTAGTCAGTATTGTCTGTGCAATTCCAGTCTGAGTGGTGTTGGACGCTGATGCCTCCCCAGTCATGTTCATGAAACCTCTCTCGTACTGTTAAAAAAAAAGGAGAGGGAGAGAGAGAAAAAAAAATGCACATCAATGTGATTAAATACTAAAGCTGGACTTGTGTTCAACTGCATTCTGGCTCCACTGGTACAAGCATAATCCTAGAGGGGCTGGGATTATTATATTCCTTGGACGAGTCACTGAAATTGATTTTATCTATTAATGACATATTCTGAAGGATAAATAAAGAACAGCACTAAACCCTGAATTTACAGCTCACTCTCAGGTGGAAAAGACAGGAGGAAATTGTTCAACTTATTAAAATGTTACCAGGCATAAAATTAAAAACAGTTATAAAGTATTATTATAAAACCAAGGCAGGAGATAGCTTTTTGACCAGATTATTTGAGTGCCACATTTTTTTGCCATTTGTTAATAAGGCAGGTCTTTACTCCTGAAGAGCTACATAAGTATTGCCACTGACTAGGGCTGTGTGAAGCTTCAGTGCTGATTTGATTTGGCAGAGATTTGGCCCAGTTCAGTGGCCAAATCTCCAAATCTGAATCAAATCAGGAGACCCCTGAATCTCTCCGAATCAAATAGGAGACCTTCGAATCGATTCAGAGAGATTCAGAGAGATTTGATAATTCGGACATAGACACAACTTTAATAGTTTTTTCTACGTACCTCAAATTACAGCTCATGAACAATGAAATGCTGGGGTGGATGAAGTGTCCCATGGGATTGTGGAGGGGGTTCTCAGTGCTCTCAGTGGCAGACCCAGAAGTGGACTAGAAGCACTTCTGGGACCGCTGTGGAGTGTGCAGGGGACTTCCACTCCCTGGCTTGGCAACAGGTGCCTCCTGGGTTTGGGGGGGACACCTGCGGTCCGCCACTGAGCATGCGGGGGGCTCCCCTGCACTCCTATAGGACACTCCATCTGCCCCACCATCTCAGCATTCATGAGCTATGCCTGGTACCTTGAGGTATGTAGAAAAAACATTTAAAGCTGTGTCTATGGCCAGATCGCTGATTCTCCAAATCAGCATCAAATCTTGATATTCATCTGAATCGAATCAGGACAGTGATCCAAATCAACAAATCGAATCACTGTCCCACGAATCAGGCTGAATCCGAATTGAATACAGCCCGCTTTGCACACCCCTACCATAGACACAACGCTGTGCTAGAATACTGCTGCTTGGTCATTAGAGTCATTTTTGTTTATTTGTTACACAAATTTCTATTCTAAGGGCTTAATGTTAATGTTAACCATATGCTTCTTCACTAAAACCACAAATTTTGGATGTGTCTGAGAATAGAGTTTTTCTGAAGGGTCTGTACATAATGTATTTATATACGCAATACAACTTCAATATAAGAAACCCTACTTATAGCAACTTCTGGTTTTTTAAACTCCCAGAAACCAGAGCCATTTTTGTCATTTTTATGACTTGTCAGATTGAGTAAACTTATTGTAGCAAATACCTTCTCTTAGTGGACTTTTCTGTTACAATGAGATTGTAGCATAATACACATTTATTGTGTTTATTTTATGGGTTTGCTGCTACCATGACTGAACGGTAATGCTAAGAGGCGGAGTCCCCCTAGTGGAAATATGGTATATGCAAGCAGAAGTAGTTCGCTGCTGGCTTTGTTTCCTATCTCTTTGAACAGCAGAAGTTCTGCTGGCAGAAGATTTTTCTGTTAGCATAGCTGTGTGCAAATGGAGGGTGCTGCCAGTAGAACCAAAAGTCTCATCTTTTCATACTCCTAGCTGACATAGTATAGATGTTTGCCATAAATTACGTTTCTTCTCTGGTGATAAAGGGAGATAATTATAATTCTGATGATTCCAGTATGACGGCATTTGTTAAATATTACAAAAAATGTTTATATTGCAAGAATTTAAAATCAGCTTGGAACCCCCTACACTTCACTGCAGTTACATTTTGGGGAGCCGTGCCCTAAAAGTTGCAGTTCTCCTGCCTAGATTGGAACAACTGCAATAGAGAGTCAGCTTTGCAACACTCAACTACATATGTGCAACACAAAGCAAGTTCCTAGAGCTGACTGAAAAGAAGGTACCTTGATTTGTTGAAATGTGACATGGGATTGGGAGGCCAAAGATCTTCCTGACCATGTTATAGGAGTAGAGGCAGATGAAGGGAGGTGCACTGGTATGCTTGCACCCCACTTTGGGCACTTACACATATGAGGGGAGCCTGCTCCAATGAGCTGGAATCCAGCAGATTGGAGAAGACTCAGTTACTTGTAAATTGATGCACTCTGGCAGCTGTGTGTATCCTGTGTATCAGTGGCTCAGCATGCCTCCACACTGAGAAAATGCTGGCAGTGCACTTTGAACTAAAAGACGTTCCATGTGCCTTAGTTCACAGTACATTGCTGCCATTTTCTCAGTGTGGGAACACACTGCGTTGCTAATACACATGATAAGCAGACACTTTTAATTAGCATGGCTTGCTAACTAAAATGACTGGTACTGCATCAGAACCATATGTAAAAATGCCCTTTTATTCCTGCTGCATCCAAAGTTTAAGGCCAAGTGCCTAGCAGTGTCAACAGCACTTCTATTCAGGTGGCAGCAAGGGCATTAATTGACTTAATGGCTCATTATAATTTTCTTGATTCCTTCTAAATTCTTCATTCCACAGGTGTTAACGATCCCCTTTACTTTTAAATAGTCTTTAATGATTTACTTTAATGGTACTGTCCATTAGCTGCTCCTAGTACCATAGCTTCCATTTCACAGCTCTGACGACTGATTTTTAAATCTAGTTAAAAGCATTAACTCATGTGAGAAAATATTAACTCAGGTGAATATTAGCTCAGGTGTGGAAATCACTTTTAGTGAAGCATTCGAGGCACGATCTAAATGCTCAAGAAGGCTTGATTTTGTTTTATGAATCTGAAAAAGAGGCATATACATTTAATTATAATGAGTCCAAGATTAATGAAACATCTTTGGATTATTTTTGCCTAGTTTGTTGTATTTTTATATATAACTAGACACAGTCTATATAATTAGCCTCAGTCCCCACTGTCATGGCAGTGCTTAGCTGTCTGTCCCTGTCTGTGTAGGGTACTCTGATTGGCTGCTGAGACAGCCAATCAGAGCATGAATAAAGTGTTATGGACAGTCAGACAGACAGAGTTAGGCTTTTATAATATTAGAATGTATGATATAGCAAGTTAATGCATATGCCAGTCAGGGTCTTTTTTTTCTTTTTTGCTTCAATCTTAAATTGAATGATATAGCTTTAGGCCCCTGCTTATTAGTGAAGCTCCTAGTTTCTTTTTAACTGGAAAAAAATGTGTGTTGTGTTATATGTGATGACACACTATACTCTCTGCATCCTCCTTTTCAAAATCCCAGATCTGCCCATGTACGGGAGCAAGCGTGTTAGATCCAGTTCTTTTCCATATGTTCAGCAGCACATGATTATGGCAGGTATGCACTGGATTCTGTCTGGATCTGAATTCAACCTCTCATTTTCACGCTTGCTGGCAAAGCCTTCTTACCTGATCCATGGATTCTGCAATATAAAACCCAAAAGAGAAGCTACATTTTCCCTGGTTGGGTTTTAGAACTTTTTCTTTTAACATCAAAATGATGTTAGCTTTGCAGGGTGATATACTGCTTCTTCTGTCTGTTATATCACTGATGATTCAGATGACTTCCATTTTTAGGTAACACATATTTTTGATACCCAAAAGACTATTTAACAGTTTCCTCATTTGTGGAAAAGTGAAGGTTTGGGGTGAATTGAGACATTAAATATATGGTGGCTGCATCAGCATAAAATGTTAAATGTGTAGTAGACTTCTACTGCGCATTAGTGCACCATGGCAAAAGCTGTGCTAACGTGAAATTGAATTAATCTAGTGTGCATTGAGTAATCACTAAAAAGGCATGTGCCAGCACTACTGTGCAGTAGCACGAGTTGCTATGCATTGAGTTAGTACATGTTATTACAGGTACTAAACTTAATGTACGGTGACTACAGAACATTAATGCATGTGTAGATGTGCCCAGTATGTCTCCCTGGCTTTGATTTCTAAAATAATTTTAACTATTAGAAATGTTTCTAAAGTTCCTATCATTTCTAGTATTTGAGACCGCTAAAAAGTCAGCAGTTCCTGCTATATATCCCTACCACTAGCTATTTTATTACATATTCTGTCAGAGATAACTGTTCTATCTTAGATTCCATATGGTAACTCCATAAATATTAACTCTGTAACAGCTGACAATGTATTCTAGACACTAAATTTATATTTGTAACTCAGATCAGTGAATTCTGAGAAGTATAACATTGTAATCAAAAGGATTTTTGTAATTTACATTTTTCAGCTTACTGGAAGCAGTAAGAACAGTAAAAGAAGTTCCTGTTGTCACTTAGTAAGATTGCATTTTAGCTTTTAAATTATTCATGCCAGAAAGGATTAGCAGCAGCTGTTTGTCAATTTTTCAAGCTGTCAAGCCTTATGTTGAAAACATGTCTCTCTATTATTGCATTAGCACATAGTTTTAATTTGAATGGTGTATGTAAAGCCAAAAACTGTTACTGCAATATGGGCAGCATGTTCAAAGCTGGGCTGCTATGATGGACATAGCAGTATCAGTCATAGTTCTGTGACTGGAGCTGAATGACCCCAGCTGGATGCTTTTCAGGCTCTGATCTATGTAACTTTATCAGAGTCCACACTAGGAAAAAAAACAAACTGGAAATACCAGGTGTTTTGAATTTTCATAAATCTCTGCTAATAAGACAGGTAAACATGTAATTAGGTTCTTGAGTTTGTAGCCAATATATTGAAATGATGGTGTTTGCACAGTGTTGCACACTGTCAATCTTCTTTGTGGGATTTTGCAGAGTTTCCTTTTTATAGGATCATAGGAAAGGAGGGCTGGAAGGGACCTCACAAGTCATCTAGTCCAACCCTCTACCCAAGGCAGAATCTTCCCTGACTAAACCTTCCCAGATAGACAGGTTGTTTGTCCAACCTGCTCTTCTAATGACTCTGAAATTACCTCAACCAGTTCCCTCAATACCCTAGGGTGGAGGGTTTCAACCTTTTTTAATAAGTGTATCCCCAGGACAGGGAGGGGAGGCGGGTGGCAAACAGTCAGGCATAGAGAAGCTGGGTGGCAAGCATGGGGCAGTTGCGGTGGTTGCCGCATCACGCACTGCTCCCCAGGAGGAATGAATGAGCTGAGCTCCTGGAATAAGGGACTGGGCCCCTGCCCGCTCCCTCTCACTGCAAGTATCTAGTGCTCATGGCCCCCGGTTGCCTGCGCACAGCGCCACACACACCTACCACCTCCTGGACACATGGGACCCATGCAACCCGTAAAGGGGCCATGCAGCACTGTGCCAGCAGACCCCAGCCCCGACATAAGCGGGGCGAAGCCAGATGTGGAGCAGGGAGTGGAGGTGGGGCACACAACCAAATGCATGCGCGTGAGATTCCCCCGTGTCTGGCCAAGCATGCAGCACCTGTGCAGCAGTGCAGGATGGTGTGTGGCTGTGCTCCATTCCTGCCCACGTGCACATACCCCATAGGGCCTTCTCAAGTACCTCTCCGACCCTAGGGTGCCCTAGGGACAACCCCTGCCCTAGGGTACATTACATCCAGCCCTGCTGACTTGAAAGCATTTAGCTCAGGGGTGGGCAATTATTTCAGGTAGAGGGCCATTTACCAAGTTCAGCAAACTCTTGAGGGCCACATTGGCAGCCCCGCCCCTTGACAGATGCCCCATCCCCGGTCACCATCTTATGACTAGAGGTCCTACTCCCTAACCTCTGACCTTTGCCACCAGAAGGCTCTCCTCTTGCCTCTGGAATTACTTCTTTCAGAGAGAGGTTTTTCCATCTCAAAACCAGAAAAATACCAAATTATATTCTAAAAAGCTAACACCTACAGCATTCATTAATTTGGTTTCAAAAAGTATTTATGCCCCAATTGACATGTGTTTGTGTAGTGTACATAGAGGTGATGCACAATAGCTTTGAATGAAGTCTTACTTTTGTATATTAGGCAGGGTGGGTATAGGTTTGTGGGGGGCTGTGGGTGTGTGAGGTGAGAGAGCATGTGGGTGTGTGTGTGGATATGTGGGATGTGCATGGGTATGGGGTTTGTGGGGAAATGGGTGTGTGAGGGGATGTGGGGGGTCTGCGTTTATGGCAGTGTGAGGGTATGGGTGCATGTGTATGGTGGGGTGTGCCTGTGGGACTTAGCCTATGCGCGCACGCGGGTGC
>JAGPOW010000261.1:175859869-175871421 GCA_030014935.1 Caiman crocodilus
CATTTAGTAACTTCATAAATATTAACCGGCTTAAGCAAGTACTAAATGACTGTGCAGTAACTGGTGTTACTGTGAAGTACCATTGCTACATGTTTTTTTCCTGATGCTACTGTGCAGTAGCCCTATACTACTGTGCAGTAGCATCATGTCACAGTTAGTGCCTGGCAATGCTACTGCATGATAAAAACAAACTACAGCACAGTAGTTCATTTCTACTACATCATAGCAACTCCTATAGATGTGCCCCCAGTTCAGTACTGTCTTACAAGTTCAGAAACAAATTTTGAAGTTTTCTGTCTCCATATTAGGCTATTTTTTGGTAGAAAGATATTTTTATAGTTTCATAGTTTCATTTAAAGAACAGTGATCCAAGGAAAGGCAGTCACACATCTCATATGGTTCATCTAGTTGTAAATTATCTGTTGATGTTAGGGACTTGGAGAAAATCATCACACCTTCTGTATTCTGCGTCAGCCAAGGAAATAACATATTTAGCTATGCAGGTGGCCAGGAACTTGAGTCTTGGATAAAAATGATTGACAGAAGGCTATTTGTGACAAATCTGAATATTAATGTATATATTAATAGAGTATGAGTTCAGAAGGGACCACTGTGTTCATCTAGTCTGACCTCCTATTTAACAGGCCTTCCCTGAATGATTTAAACTAGAATTCACTAGTTGGATGAAAAGTATCCAATCTTGCTTTATAATTTTCTAGTGAGAAGAGAACCCATCAAAATACCTGGCAAGTTATTTCTAATGACTAACTTAAAAATTGTACCTTATTTCTAGTCTGAACTTGTCTGTCTCCATCTTGTAGACATTGGATATTTTTATTTGTCTGCTAACCTGAAGAGCCCTTCATTATCAAACTTCTGGCTCCTAGGCAAATCTTTATAGACTGCAATCAAGTCTCTGCATAGCCATCATTTTGAAGCTAAATGGATTGAGCTTCCGGACTCTATCTCACTATAAGTCATATTTTTCCAATTCTTTAATAATTCCTGTGGCTTTCCTCTGAACTCTTTATAATTTATCCATGCTGAAAGTGTGTCCTGCTGTAACTATACATATACTTTACATTTGGCTGTATTAAAATGCACAATGGTTGTTTGCACCCAGTTAATCAAGCAATCCAGACTACTCTATCAGTGTCCTGTCATCTTCATTCTTTACCACTCACCTAAACTGTTCTCTGTCCGCAAACCTTGTCAGTAATTATTCTCTTTATACCAGGTGATTGATAAAGAGGTGAAAAATGTAGAGCCAAGAAGTGAAACATCCAAGACCCCAGTAGACACATCCACTTGATACTGATTACTCAGCTGCTCTTTGAGATCTGTCAGTTAGTCAGTCTTTAATCCATTTAACCTGTGTCACATTGATTTGGTAAAATTCTATTTACTTCATCCCAACATTATGCAGTACCAAGCCAAATACCTTAGAGAAGTCTAAGGGTATGTCTGCATCTCATTTGTGGCAATCCTGAAAATGCTGGTAAGAAACAAACCCTGCCTATTTGCTTCATTGCTAGAAAAATATTGCACGATCGCTTCTCAGTGTGCCCAAGGACACACTTACTTTTTTGACAGCTTTTGCCTAGGTTTAATTCTGTGTTCTGTCATGACAGAAATGGCTATATTACTAAGATACCTACATATTTTCATAGAAACATGCAAATAAACAGACCCACCTATTTGAAACCTATAATATACATTTCTGATTAAAGGAAAACCTCAGTGAAACAGGCATTTGCTTTACATTATTTATAATGATTTTTTTCAAATAAGTTTTAGAAATACCTGTAACTCTTTTGGTAGCACTTTTTACTGGATGTAAGGGTGATGTTCCTTGGTCTCTGTCACCATTTTACTGACACTTCCGAGCTGGAATCCAGTCTACAGAAGTAGATGTAGACAAAGGAAATATATCTCATCACTAGAATGGCTGAGAAAAAAATGCAGCCTTTCAAACTTGTAGAGCTGATCCTGTTTAAACAAATAAATAGAATGATATAGTTAAAAAATGAAACCTTTCTCAAAACGTTATTCACTCCTTCTCACCATGGGTATATTACCTGATTTAAGAGAAGAACATACCATGATGAGCATCAGATATAAGTGATGACAAACACAAGATGTATAGAGGGGAAGAAAGAAAGGAGAGAAAAAGGGAACAGGAAAACCCAAAGGAAACAGAATTATATTGTGAAAATGCCACGAAAACAATGTAGAAATGTTTCCTGCATCAAACTGTAATAAGCAAGGAGCAATAACGAAAAGTTGCCATCCAGGAAAAGCTCTCAGTTTTATTTATAATAAGCCAATTAAACAATGTTTTTAAAGTTACAAACTTTGCTTTAAAAGAATTACAAACTGAACTGTAAAAAAGCCTTTTGCATTTTCCTTGTGTATGCACTTCCTAGGCTGGGCTCATCCTCTTCACTTTGAGATTAATTAATTTACAACCTGAACTTTAAAGAAGGAAAAAAAAAAGGAAGCCTTTTGTTTTTCCTACCTATTCACTTCCTAGCCAAGTAAGTGTCCTCCTCAGTCACTGGGGCTCATTGACTTATGTATTCCATTTGTGCAAAATCTTTTTTTTTTAAAGTTCCATTTAAATATCCTGCAATTGCATTACTTCCTCTTCTGAACCAAGTACAAATCAGTGGCCTGAATGTTGGATGGCTTTGTCCCTAGAGCTGATCCCTGGAGGGATCGTCCTGTGCAAGAGGACTCTTAACTGCTTTGGAGCTTTGCTAACAGCTTCTAAGCCATTCCTACAATCTCGCAGACAGCGCAGGGTCACGGGTGAAAAAAGGAGCCCCAGGAGTCATGTTCGTATGCCATGGTTATAGTCTTCTGCTAGAATGTCTCTTTGACACCCTAGCATTCAGCACTACTTAGAACCCACTTATATGTTTCTCTAAAATTACGTCAGGGAAAAAAAGGGGAAATACCAGGCTGGCGTTTGGTATTACTAGAAACAGCATAATAAAAATCTATAATAAGATTATTTTGCATGTCATCTCAACCCTGAAATTTTCAAGCTGCCTTCCTTGGGCAGCTTGTTTTTAGTCAAAGCTCTAAAGTTTGACTTGTTGCTAGTCCTTCCCAGGGGGATGGCCTACACTAACTTCTTGCCTGTTTACAAAGTGACCCATGGAGTTCATTTCCACTCTTAGCAATCTTCCACCCTAACTATCCAAATGGCTTTTCTTCTTACTCAGGAAAACCTCTAAAACGATCATGCTGTGAGTTTCCTTAGCAACTGGTATTCAATCAGCATGATATTTTCTGGCACATGCACACTGTATTTTGGAATGTAGAATCTGAACTATCCTCTTTCCTTCTGTGATTCCTAGAACACCCGGTCTTTTATCCCATGACTTTTATATCCCAGAATCCCTTGTGCTATGTAACCCAGAATCCCTTTTTGCTGATTCAACTGAAAAACAAGCAACCCCACAAAAATGGTGTACTATATAATTTATTTTGTTTTGTATTATGGCAGAATATGTTTTTATTGACGTCAAAAGGGCTTCTTTACATGAGTGAAGACTATTCATATGAACAGTGCTTTGAAAATCAGGTCATGCAATGCATATATTTTTGACAGTGTCATATTTCTGTACTTTCTAAAAGTGTAATTTATATCATTATGGAAAATTCATAAATCACATTCCCCAGTGCAGAAATGATTTAGGGGTAGGACTGAGGGGACAGTCTGATGAGGCAACTAGAGAAGCCAGCAAGCCACATATGGTCCTCTGGCTGGGGAGCTCTAGCAGGAAATGAAAATCTCAACCAGGAATCCATGACTGGATAAGGTAGTAGTTCTGGGAACTGTTACTGCAATGTAATGTAGACCTACCAATGACAGATTTGAACTGCTTGGGATACTGGTGGTAATCTAGGTATAGCAGCAAAAACACTTAGTGTGAAGTATTAAAACCTTTGCTTGACTGCTACTGGAATCTGAGCTAGATAGATTCCAGTTTCCTTGGATGTGCCTCCATTCATAGGTAGAACAAGATCGTATGATCTGGGGGGGCTGAGTGTGTGCACACTTGTACACACACACACACATCCTGCCCTCAGCAGGTGGGTCTATTGTGGGGAAGGGATGGGGGGCCAGATTGAGGCCCCCCATGGTGAGGGAAGGAGGGAGGCAAGGGCTAGGGCAAACAGAGCTTTGGGGCCAGGGCAGGTCATGGGATGCTTAGAGCCTGGGTGCTCATCCAGGGGCACAGGGTGGCTCCCACTGCTGCACGCACCCCTAAGGCAGGCACAGGAGGCACATGCCCTCCAATCTGTGCATGGGGTGGAGGCAGCTGCCGCTGCAGGCTGGGCTCTGCGCCTCGCTGCCAGTGCCCCAGGAGGGTGTGATGGCACATGCCTTCTGCGTGCTGGCTGTGCCACCTGCCCAACAACAGGAGGCATGTGGCATTGCACAGCTGCCAGGGCACTGGCAGTTGGTTGCAAAGCCCAGCCCACAGTGACAGCTACCTCTGCCCCACACACAGATCTGGGTGGTATGTGCCCCCTGTGCCTGCCCTGGAGGTGCACACAGCAGTGGGAGCCCCTGCATACCTAGATGAGACACCTGGGCTTTGAGCATCCCACTAACCCCCACCTTCTGTGGGGTGGCCTCGATCTGCCACCCTATGCCACTTCCCTCCCCAGTGCCCCTTCCCATCCACACATTTATCTGCTGGGCTCTGCTCCACTCACGGCAGGGCTGGGCTGAGCTCCCAGCTCTGTCTGTGTGTGCCCATCCACCTGCCCTGCTGCAGCCACCTGGAGCCTGCACCTAGGCTGCCTGCATTTGTGGGGGCTAAGCTCTGTTAGCCTCGGCCTTCCATGGCCTATGTCTGCATTGTACTGCGGTCACAGTGAGTGCACTGTCTTTAGAGAACAGGCCCCCACTTCTAAGTCCCCATCCAAATATACCAGTAATAAGGGACCACTGAGAGGGCACACTGATGTAAAAAACTGAAGACTAGATTTGTTTAAGCTCCACTCTAGCCCAAACAGCTCTAATCACTGATCTGTGGATCATTAGCTTAGACTGTTTGATGTGCCACAGGCTGCTTGCAAAACTGAGAGTACCTGTGGGAAGGCTGGTGTTTTTTTCCTGAGGACAGAGATTATAAGAAAGCATGGATGGATTGGGCAGAACATTAGTAGTGGCAGTGGTATTGCCATAGTCCCTAAGACTCTTAATCATGAATTAGGACACCATGGTACTAGATGCAGGCACAGAATAAAAACACAACCCTTGCCTCAAAGAGTCTTACAGAACAGTTGGTCTGTACTTTTCAGCTTCACTGGCTTTCATTTACCACACAGTACTTTTGCTCTACTATATCCACTGTACCTCACAAAACTATTATAGTTGCCCCTTTAAATTTTCTTGGATGTCCTACTTCCACATATACATCCCACTGTGGCTGTGGGAAGAATCTGCTCCCATCACCTCTATCTATCTGATAAAGAGTTTTGTTAAAAAGAGATCACCTCAAGGATGAAGTTCTTGGCTTTAGACTTATAGGCATAGGCAGCCTCTTTATGTGGCACATGGCAGAGTGGGCAGGGAGGACAGGGCAGAGAGCAAAAGGAGAGGAAATGGATCAGAGTGGCACTGAGAGGGCACAGGCTTAATTTGTGGCACTGCTGCCAAAAAAGTTGTCCCTTGCTGCCTTAGATGTAAATCATTACTGTGTAGGTTCAGTGTGCTGCTTTATCTCCTGAAATCAACCCAAGCTCATCAGGGGCAATAATCAACATGATGCATGAGTTAAGAAATGTTCACATGCTTTTGTGTGAACGTATTTCACCCTGAAGCAGCTTTTACCAGTTTCAAAAGATTTTTGGGGGAGGAATGTAGAATACAGGATTTGAAAGCAAGCATGCAAGACTTTCAACATTTGGATGCCTCTTAACTTATGACATCCTGTTGCTTCATTGTATGTTAACAAACATGTTGCAACAAAATCCATGATGCAGCAACAATCAGATATGGAACTATGGCATTAAATGGTCTTCTGCATTATGTAGTAATAATGTCATTAGTGGTAACAAGCAGCAATCCTTAACCATGCTCTGGACAGGCAGTGGAAGGCGCTAGGAGTGGCAGCTCTGCCCTTCCACTGCTTGTCCAGCCAGTGTAGGGGTTGTGGGGAATGAGATGTGGGCATGGCAGTGCTGGGAGTGGGAGCTCTGCCCTGCCACCACTTGTCCAGCCAAGGTGCATGTGTGTGGGATATGGGCATCCAAAGCTGGGAGCAGGGGCTATGTCCTGCTGCCACTTGCCCAGCCTGGGCAGAAGGGTGCGGGATGTGGGCATGGCAGCACTGTGAGGGCTGCCTGGGGTGGAGGAGTGCAGGATGTGGGTGCGGCAGTGCTGGGAATGTGAGCTATGCCCTGCTGCAGCTTGCCCCGCCAGGATGGCAAGGCACTGGACAGCGCTGCTGCGCTGCTTCAGACAAGTGGCGTGCAGCAACAGAAGCCTCTCCAGCCTCCTAGTACCTCCCGGACAAGCCACGGCTTTGCCCCAGCTGGGCAAGCAGTGGCAGGGCATGGGGTGGGTGCATGCACCCGCATTGGAGCAGGCCTGGCAGCAGGGGCTATGAGGAATTTTAGGGTGGGTGCAGCTCCCTTAAGCCCCCACTCCACTGCACTCTGTGGGGCAGGCAAAGCCACAGCTGCACTCAGGCTGCAGCTGGGGCTAGCTGCCCAAAGCACAGCCCACCCCACCCCATGCAGATCCAGGGGCACACATCCATTCCCATGCCCTTCCAACCAGTAGTGTGCGGCGGTATGCAGTGTCGGGAGTTCCCCTCCCCAAATCCTGTGGCCCCCCGTCCCAGCTGGGCAGCTTGTCCCAGGCCCAACCCCAATCCCCACCTTGCTGTGCAGGCATTGATCTGCCTCCCCACGCCCCTTCCCTCTCCCCTCTGCACACCACAACAGACTTGCCAGCTGGAGGCAGCTGTTGCCAGCGTGGTGGAGGACTGCTGCCTGTTTAGTCTATGAGTGTATCTCCGAATCAGCGCTGAATCTCTTTGAATTGATTCAGAGGCTTCTGACTCAATTCAGACCTTTTAACAGGTATCCTGATTTGACTTGGATTCAGAGATTCAGCTGCCAAATTGGACTGAATCCCCTCCAAATTGAATTGGCTACTGAAGCTTTGCTCAGCTCTAATTTTTACAAAAAAGATATAGCAATCCTGACACCATAAACTGTGTTCATTAGGCCACAGAATTAATGTACTACCCTGCTTAATGATAGCAGTATTTGTCTCTACTTGTCTACAGATTTAGTTTATAACTAAACTGTCCTTTTAACAGTAAGGGCAATGAAGCTTATTTGTTTTTAATGAATGCATAAATTCTACAGGAGACGGTGAGGCCACAGGAGAAACAGACAATAGCACCACAGAATAGTTTGTCTTCACTCCTGGCTAGCTCAAATAGTTCAAAATACATTGCTCTGTTTAACAGTAGTGCATGTTCAGAATTTTACCTTACAATATTTTAATGCAGATACTGCAAGATCCAAAGTCAAAAAGTTCCAGTAGGCTTTGACTTTGTGACTATTTTGGATTTTCAGTGAGAAAAATCAAAACAACAAATTTCATCTTGCATTGAACTATTCTGAGTTATAACACAATTTGCTGAAATGAAATAAAATACTTTAAGCCACTTAGACACTGAACTGCATCTGCCTACAGTTCTAGACTGCCACAAGATAATTGTCATTCAAGTGCCTTATGTCCCTATGTTGCCCAATTAACCACCATCCCTGGATAGATTACAACATTTATGGCATCACCAATGTCAGCTGGAAAAATTTGAGAACTTTCTGCTGAAAATTTTAAAACTTTGAATTTTTGTCCTGATAGGTGGAAACAAATGTTGAAATATCAAAATTTCCCATGAAAAAGGAATCCTGATGGAAGGCTTGAGTATATATAACTAAAATTCAATCATCCTCCCTAAATTGACAGCCACAAAAAGCATTAATCTCAGCATATTTCACAGAACAGTTTAAGAAACGGTAAATTTACATTTCCACTAGCAACATAATCATCAGAAGACAGAATGTGATAATTTTAGCACATCACATGCTAGCTGTATCAGGATTCCAGTGCTAAAAACATACAGGTTTTTTTTTAAGTTTTCACTAACAAGTGAGTGCCATAAAGATGCACAGAATAAAATATGAGTGAAGGGGTTGCCTGATTACTGTTTACCGTTCTTTGTGTTTCTGGGTCACATTCGTAGCTGGTGTAAATTGGCATATTTCAATGATTGCCATAAACCATATTATTTTCCTTTTGATTTCCTTTTGGCTTGACTTCTCAAGACATGTCTGCTTGGGGAGGGAAGGGATTAATGTGGACAACCAAACAACCAGATGAGCTCCTCAGCTAATATAAATTGGCATTGCCTTTAATAGAGCAGTATCAATTTAAACCAGGGGTGGGCAAAATGTGGCCTGGGGGCTGGATGCGGCCCACCAGGCCATTCTATCTAGCCTGCAGGGCCTCTAAAATATATAGAAAATTAATATTAATCTGCCCTGGGCTGTCTGTCATGCGGCCCTTGATGGCTTGCCAAAACTCAGTAAGTGGCCCTCTGCCTAAAATAATTGCCCGCCCCTGAAACCCATGGAAAATATGACCTAAGATTAAGAAGACCTCAGTCTTCATGTGAAATCTGAGCCCACAGCAGTTTCTTCAGCATGAGAGGCTCTCTCAGCACTCCTTGTTTTCTTTGCACAGAGATAAGGTACAAGAGCAGCAAGGGAATTCCTATTATGCCTTCTTTTTGTTATAAAGAGCCCAATTCTCTTAGTTTACACTGATCATGATCTTACTCTGATAGTAGTCTCTCTGAAATTAGTGGGCATAATTCCGGCATAAGATAGTACGCAGTGGTTGAATCTATGTGCAATGTTTACTGAGGAGTTATCTAATAGACTCTGCAGTAAAAGTCTCAGCATCTACACATGTGGCCCTATTAGGCCTAAGAGAACTAATAAACTTTGTAGCCTGTAAATGCAAGTACTAACCTGCTGCAGAGTTTTTTCATGTGCAGCAATGCACGTGCAGACACTGATTCAGCTGGCTTAGGCATGAAGGTCCTTCGGTGCAGGGGCTGCCTGCTGGCTAGGCCTGCACCTGAGCATCCTCATGCTCCAGCCAGCCCCTCGGCAGTGTGTTAAGCTGGGTCAGAGCAGCCCTGGTCTGGCAGGCTGACCTCTGGGCTCCCTACCAGCTAGGGCTGCTCTGATCTGGCTCAATGTGCTGTGGTCCTGGCCACATATGTAAATGTAGCACCCAGGAGCAATACACTCTGGCACAATATGCACCAAAGTTTATGCCACATTAATATGGCCCAAAGAGTGGCAAAATCTGTCCATTATTATCTGGTCACTAGTGACCTGGGCTAATTACAGTTTATCACTATTTACTATTTACTACAGCCTTAATAGGAATCGCTAAGAGAGAGCATGTAATTACCAATGAATAACTTGTGTCTACTAGTGCTAGATAATGTTTCTTAACCCATATATTTAAATTACTATGTTAAGTGAAAAATGTAAGAATTTTTAATTATTATATATGGAAGGAAAAATACTGGTAACCAATAACAGCCACCGATTTTGTACTTATTGTTGGGGCCTTGTTACACATTGCACTTTGACATGCTTAAATGTTGATTGGTGTTAGCGTGAGCTTGAGTTTGGAGCAGTCAGACCTTAAGGCTAAAAATGTTCTCTGACTTTCCCCCCATCTGTGCAGCTGTTACTTGCCACTACACAGCTGGCAAGTAGGAGGCTGATTAGGAGCTACAGCTGTGAGTAGCCACTACAGGGCTGCTGAGCCAGGACAGGCTCCTGTTCCTGCTTTTTGTGTAGAGATGGGTTTGGAGAGGTGGAGGGAAGGGGGTGGGAACATGAAACTGGGAGGCAGAGAGTTAATGGGATGGGGGTGGGTATAAAATTGGAGGTGGAAAGGAAATGGGTGGGGAAAGGGTGGTAAAATGAAGGAAGTTAGCTATTGAAAGGTCAAATGTCAGGGCAGGAATAAAACGAAGTTTAAAAAAAATTTAAAAAGAAAGAGGAAGTGAATGAAAGATTGTGTGTTTAATGAATTGGGATTGGAGTGGGGGGGGTGCTGGTTGTGACTCCTGGAGTGGCTGGGAATGGGAGCAGTGAGGAAAGGTGCTTGTGGGGGAGCTACTCTTACATAGCAAAATGGAGATCTGATCCAGCTTCCTTTCTTGTTCCACCCTGCTCATGTACCCATCTGTGCCCTGTGACCTGGCTAGCTGGTACATGCTTTGCAGGCTGTTTTCATGGGGTTGCTTCCCTGGGGATTGAAAGGTCACAGCCCCAGCATCAGAAAGGGTAGTTGGCTTGTGCCAGAACCACCCTCTTTGGCAGTAGAGTTCAGGGGTAGAAAGTTTGCCCACGTAGAACAGGAGGGTTGGTGAGGGGCAATGCATCGTGGGATGCAGGAGGACAGTAATTTAGGCAGCTCATCTATGGGGAATGGCCACACATTTATGGGACATGAGCTGGGTAACATGGATCAGAGATAAACCTGCCTTAGAGTGGCATAACTTTAAGTCACCTAATGCATTCGTAAAACTAGTTTCGGGTGTTAATATGTGGACAATCCTGGGGTTAAGAGCTCAGGAGCTGCCTAAAATAATGTGTTACTAACAAAGACCAAGGTCTCTTAAAAGCATATCTACCTCAAATGTCAAATAGTGGTGATATAATAATATCAAATATTATACAAGAGCTATGCTTTATGTGTAACAGACTTGAAAGGAATATTTACAAAAAATATATATAGCAGGAAGTATGCCTTGGCTTGTCCTCATTTTATATATCCCATCATGGCACAGGTTCGATGCTAGCTCATCTAAAAAGTAAAAAGAGTTTCTTCTTCCCACTTCAACAAGCCACCAAAAATACATTGTATGGCTATCTCTTTTCTGAGGAGGCACAAGGCAGAAGTGCCTGAGGCTATTTCCTGTCAAAAGCAATAGAAAGAGCTATGTGGAGCATATATAAAGCAGCACTACACCTGAGGAAAAGAAGGGGTTGGTAATGGCTTTCTCACAAACACTAGCATTACGCACAATTTTTTTGCTAAGGAATAAAATAGCAATTAACTCACATTAAGTTTTACCTGATTGGTTCACTAAACACAAACTTTCAGAAAGGAACTATTAACAAAGTTACCACAAATCCCTTGTGCCTCTTCCTTACAACTATTGAATTTTTTTTAAATTCACAGTTCTGTAATAACAGCAGCTCTGATGCTAACAGCCACCCTAACCTTTCCTGTATCTATTGACATTCCCAGCTGACATTCTGCTTTGGCCTCAGTCATTTATAACAGAGGGCATTTGGGGCAGCCCGAACCGTTTATGAAGAATGCCAGCACAAACTCCAATCTAAACTGATATTTTCAGAAGAGACTTCTTTTTTAACAACTGCATATTTCTGGCAGTATATCACCAGCC
>JAGPOW010000261.1:175878752-175891035 GCA_030014935.1 Caiman crocodilus
AGCGCCTGATTTTAATCTCCCTAGATCTTCTAGGGACCCAACGATGCTGAGCTATAGCGAAGGCCGCAGCACCGCGGTACCTGTGCGAGTTAGGATAGGGTCCTTCCTCGGCACAGGGGCGTAAGAGCCCTGGCTTCTCCTCCTTCTCTGGAGAAGAGCACGAGCAACCCAGAACACTCCTCGCTACCTCCCGCTCTCCAGACGACCCCCGATGACCCCCCCACCTCACAGCAAAAAGGGGTTTATAACTTTACTAGCCAATCATGTAGCTGCAAGAGCGGATGGTTCTGGAACTTGCTCAGAGGTTCTGTCAGTCCCAGCTATCCGGGTCATGGCTGCCTGTCGATCATTATTATCTAGGTCAGCCATTTAACCCCCCTTTTATCTTCAAAGAAGCTTTGGATAGTTCTCCGCTACCGCTTTCTCATCGCCTCGGTCAGACCACGTAACACGCAGGAATCATTAACAAACAGCTTAGTTTAACAAACTGCATTAAGACATCATTGAGATCCTAACAATCTGGGAGGGGTCACAATTTTGGATCTTCTTTTATGACAATCATGGTTTCATTTGTGTTACCTTCCCTACAGGTAGATTCAGCAGATGCAGCCTGACGAGACTAATCTTAAATGTTTTAAGTCTTAGGACTATGCTAACCATATTATATTCTCTAGTATAGGGTTTAATTTAAACTTCAGGCAGAAAGACATATTTATTACAGTGTGTTATCCTCTTATTAAACTGAGGAAAAGTGTAACAGTTGGGAACAGATTATCCCTGCTTTCTTATGCCACCTGATTTAATATTAGACCCTGCAGAAAGAAAAAGCATCAAATCTTGTTTTCCTTCAACCAGTGCAAGAGAAAGAGAAGCATTAGTATTAAATGCTGAACACTAGCATTAGGAGTCAGATAAAAAAAATAAACGAAGCATAAGCAAAGGTCTAAAGTACCCAGATCATACACACTGGCTCCCAGGGTGGGATCCAGAAACTACAGTCAGGTGCCCAAGATTTGTGCAGTGTATGGGGAAGAGTCATTATGTGCTTGACAAGGGCAATCCAGACCAAGCAGGGAGGACTGCCAAAGTGCCATGTGAGGGAAGATGCCCTTTCTCCTGAGCTTAGACAACTGAATTAGGGTTACAAAGGAGGCACCTCTCTCTACTTGCTATCAGGAGCCCACTCTTGAGAGCTAATGCCTGAAAGTATTCTTTGACAGAACTGAGCAGGGCTTGAATCTTGTTAAAACTACTTCCAAGCAGGTGCCATAATCACAAGACTACAGTGTTGGGTCTCCTCTTCTTTGCTTTCCTTTTGGTCCTTAGAATCTTGCATTCCCTCCTGCACAGCGGTTCATGACTCTCCTTACTACAGCACTAACAGAAATGTATGACCAGGGAAGGTTACTTAACCTCTATCTCTTTGTCTTCACCTACAGAAACAGAAACCTTTACAGAAATACACATTTTACATATATACAACATATAGAATACCTTTGTGCAGTGCTTTTAGATCTGAAGATGTCTGAATAATATGAATGAATGATATGAAATAATCATATACATTTATATACGAATTATATAAAAAAGGATATTTTGAGAGGCTAATGCTAAACTAGAATATTCTTTCCCCCAAAACTAGAAGGGAGTCCATGTTTGTTTGTTTGTTTAAATTATAGGTGCCAAATTGCCATTACATTTTCTGTTCTAGGCTTGTGTAAAGATCATACAAGGTCAAGTACAATAATGGGGGAGGGGGAAACATTGGTCATAACAATGGCTAGATAATTTCTTAGAATTTAATGGGGAAATATTTCTTTGGCTACAAGTAGTTTTTGGTCATAACATTTATTTATATGGTTTTAATCATACCAGTTTTAAAATTTACCATGCTTTACTCCAAGTAGACTTTTCATACTTTTTATAAGACAATTATACTTCAGCATAATGCCTGTCAGAATAGCTAAATGTTTCGAAAGCATTAATGAATATGTCTTAACTGAGCGCATCTACACAAGAGGCTGTAGTCTCTTGTGCAGTAGCCAGAAAATAATGCACAGTAGTTCATTGCAGCACAGACAGTGCTAATATGCTACTGTGCAGTATTATTAGGTTACTGCTCAGTAGCATCATCTTAAAGACATTTGCAGATGTTGCTGCACAGAAACTCTGCTTACTGTGCATTTATTTAGTACTTGCTACTATAAATACTAAATACATGTGCAGTAATTACTATTTGGTAGCACCTTGTGCTATTTGGTAGCCCACTGTGATGTATGACAACCACCTTATACAGTTAGCGAAACTGAGGCTCAGAAAGGTTAAATATTTTGTTCAAATTTGCACAGGAAATTAGCATAGAACGAAGACTAGAACTTTGCTTTCTTATTCCAGTCCAGTGATTTAACCATCAGTAATTTCCCTTTCGGTAGGTATAAGCAAGCTTCCTAATATTAAATTTCCATATTAACTTAGTGACCTCATTGAATGTTCCCATCCAAGGAAAAAGTATGCTGTCTAAGGAGCCAAGTTTCCTTAAAATGCATATTGAATCTTGGAAAGCTGAGAGGGCATTTGGAATCAGACTATGCTGGCGTGGAACCACTATCTGTAGTCTGGACTGGTGACATCACCAGGCTCTGCAATTCTTTGCTGGCTAAATAAATTTTGAATGTTTGGTCTCCTTAGTAGTAGAAGTATCTGTATGCTAGCAAAAATGTCATTGTCATAGTTTAAAAAAATAAAAGAACAAAAACCAAGCAGCATTTGTTCTGTTCTTTGGTGGGTAATTTGTAACAACGGCTTACGTTAGAAAACTGAAGGCTTGCAAACATTTTTGGGGGGTTTTCAGTGTTTTGAGACAGAATAATTGCCTGACACAAGCTCTCAGTTACAGTTATAAGTTGCACAACTATTTAAAGAGGACTGCCTTAGCCATGTGTACCAGAAAAGAAAGCCGTTTTTAACAACAAATATTAGGCTGATATACCATTGAGCTATCACATTTTAATTCCTTATTTGCTGTTGTTTATGTGCAAATAGAAGAGTAGTACTTAACATTCTGGCCCCATGGGCCAAATGAGTCACACAGAGCCGGTCCACAGACTCAATTCCATGGGCAGGATCAGTCTACAGACCTGATCCAGCACAGGCTCCATGCACAGGGTCAGCGTGCAGGTGCAATCCATCACACTGGCCAGCCCTGCAAGCCAGATTTGTCTGTGGAGTGACCCTGCAAAATCTACCCTACTCCACCCCATTTTTTCAGCATGTATATATTATCTGTACGTCTTATAACTCATCTCTCTTTCCATAGGTATGTTGATTCACTTGTCCAAGACGTCTCTTTTATTAAGAATCCATCTCTGTCTAACAGGTGACCATAACAAAAAACTGGAATGTTTATCTTGGTTTTCTTTCAGCTTTACTGAGAAAAGTGTTATCAAGGAGAAGGACCTTAAAATATGTTTGAATGGTACTCAAATTCCAGGTTATTATAATTTTAGCTGAAAGCAAATTTCACATGTTAGCAGCCTTGGCTGAAAACAGACACTCTATCCCTTGATCTCTTTTGTTTCATCCTGGGTTGTCTTGCCTGTCTACTAGGACCTTGACCGTCTTCATAACTGGAATTTCAGGTATAGATGTGGCAGAGGCTTGACCCATTAATATATTTGATGGTCATTTTCAACACCTTGAACAAGCAGGAGTTTTCAAAGCACTTTCCTCTCTAAACCTATATTGCTTTGGTCCTGTCTAGCTTGAGTTTGAGCCAGCAGGTTTCTATGAAGGTGCTGTTCATCTTCTGTAGGTACCACAACACCTTTGGGTGGTGGTGGTTTTATCTTTTGAAAAAGAGACACACACATGAATGGTCCTGGCAGCAAAGCTTCTGGCATCTAACCACATCTCCAAGTATTTGAAGAAAAGAGGAACATGGGAAGTGCCTCTGAAGTTTGCCATTAGTGAGGGGAAGAAATTGCCTAACATCACCATGCCCTGTTAGAGAAGAATCATTGGAAGCAATGAAGTACTGTGCCACATGCAACAGATGGCATACAAGTGGGTCAACAGCACTCGTGGGGCAAGCTTCTGAAAGGCTATAGAAAGGCTAAGAGCTTTAGGCATTCAAGATAAGGTATCCATTGCGATGAGGACAGCAAGATACCGGTTCTTAGCAGGGCTGTCTCTGACCTGTGGCTTCATCTGAAGCATTCAGGAAATTTGGATATACAGTCTATCGTTAGAGCTTAGCTGTTGCTAAACAGGAGATTGGAGACAGGGTGATAATTACAAAAGACTACCGAATCAAGTTTTATGAGGGAATATTTCTGAAAATTTATTCCTTTTTTTTTGCCTGCAAGAGACACCTGCAAATTCACTTCCCTGAGCAAGAAGCTGATAATTTTCCATTAGCTAGGATGCAATTGCTGTTTTCTGGCATGTGCATTACAAGTAATTGATCAAATACTTCTCAGGATGCATGATGGAGTTGAACTCCAGGTGTGTACTGGGGGTTTTCGTTCTTCCTGGTGAGTTCCTCAGGCAACATGCCCTTTGCTGCAAAGCAAGAGGAGTTTTTGGTATCTAGTACTTGAGGCTAATATTTTATTATGCAGCTAATTCACTCTGCTGTTCAATATTGCACCTGTGCTGGTAGTGAACCAGAAGGGGCCTGGCAGATATTAAACTTTTAGCAGTTTTTGTGCCAGTTTTGTGTGACCAAAAGCAACCTACCAGATCTTTCATCCTAAAACTGACAGATCTATGACCCGAAAGTTGCTTTTTCACCACAAATTTAACATCTGAACAAGTATTCCTGTCCATCATTATCTCACAATGCCCCACTTTCCCTTCTCCCCTCCAAGAGAGGGGGAGACTGGCTGGCTCCGTGGTAAATTTCCCAGCTGCAAGCTATCAGGGACCGCTGCCCCCTGCCTGGTCCAGGTTATTGACAGGAGCCAGCAGGAGGTGGCTCTGTCCCAATCGCGCTGTTCTCCTCCCCAGTCACTTCTTGTGGTGACAGGGTCAAGGTGACAGATCTGTGTGCAAGGGGGGATGGCTGGGGCTGTTTGGGGGCAGAGACTCTGCCTGAAACCCAGAACTTTAAAGGGCTTCTGCTGCTGGAATGTCAAAAGCACTGGGAAGTAGAAAGAGGTCCCAGGCTGCCTAAGACTGGCTTCAGCTGCCTCTGAGCCTCCCCAGAAGCCAGAAACTTTAAAGGCCTTGCAGAGAGCCCAAGACTAGGGGACACTTCTGCAGCCTGTTTCTGGTCTCAGCTTTTGGCATGGCAGCAACAGCTGATCAAGCAAATTGTCTTGTCTCACTGAAAAGCTCTCCTGGGGATGGGGGGAGTTACAGAGCAGCACTTTATGACTTCCTGACTAGAAAGTGTAACTTTGTGGTGACAGTGTTGCCTTCCAGCCACAGGGCTCTGCCTATGTGTCCACATTTTGTGATCTAATTTTCTGTGGGCTGCAACCTTTGTAGCACTACAGAACTAACATCTGTCGAAGGCCAAAGCTCGTATTGGCCTCTGGCACTGAGGTAGTGCAGTCTTGGAACAAGTTTTTGCGCTGACATCAGGGGTATAGGTTGGTCTAAGGATATAGGTAGGCAAGGTTCTTTGGGTAAATCCGATATCTTTTATTACATCAACTAAAATAGTTGGAAAAATTCTTCTTTACAAGCTTTCAGATACAAACACCCTTCTTCAGGCTAAAGAAGTGTCTGCAGTTGGTCTGAGCAAAGCTTGCAAAGAAGAATTTTTCCAACTATTTGAGTTGGTCTAATAAAAGATATCAGATTTACCCAAAGAACCTTGTCTGTGATGACACCTGCATTTGCAGCAGGGATGCATTCAACCTCGGTGATATTTTCACATCGTTTATCAGTAAACCACAGAGATAGTCTTGGTCACTGTGAGATGGGAGGCAAATTTGGAGTCACTTGTGGCCACTTGGAGGCCAACTTGTTCTAACAGCATATCAGCTCCTTGGCTTTGAGGGTTCGTGACTCGCGTTCTTGGAGTGGAAATTTAATTGAGTGAAAAGTTTTCCTCAGCTGAGCCAGTTTTGTTGGTGCATTTCCCTGAAAGGAGCTCAGCAGTCAGTGGGAAATGAGAATGCTCACTACCCCTCAGGTCCTACCCTTAGGCAAATAGTTAAATCCTCAGAAACTGAAGCTGAGATGAAAAAATAATCCAAGTCAGACATAAAAATATTCCTATTTAAACTGCTTAGAGACTGACAAGTGGTTGTCATGGTTGCTGAGTCTGGCTTAAAAAGGAATATTAAAGGAATTCGAATAATGATCCGAACAACAAAATAGGGCAGAAATTAATTGATTTGAAATACATCTACTAAAAACGAGATCCAGGTACTGGCTAAACAAATGAGTAGTCGTTATAGACAGCTCTCTGACCAAAACAAGCTTGGACATCATGTAAAATTAAGGAATGTTATAAATTAATAATCACTTCACAAGTTATAATCTGCACAAGTTAATGAGAGATTCAGGGCACCAATAAAGCATTTAGTTGTTACTCCTATATGAGCAAAAAGTTATTTTTCTGCAGTAAAAGGATCATACAATTTTTGGTATCTTAAGTCTATGGGCAGCTTGAACCAGACAACAGTCAAATACTGCTCCACTCCCTATTCGAATGAGTCACTATGAACAAGGAACATACTAATTTCGCCATCCTTACCAGCAGTGCAGAGAACAATGGCTTAAAAAATAACTGTCCTGTGGGAGTGACGGAAGAATTGCAGGCTAATGTTCTTCCTCATCAAGCAGTTCTATAAATTGTAAAGAGCAATAAAGGATAACTGACGTCCCAAGGAAAGATGATAGAAATAGGACATGCATTTGTGTGTGTGTGTGTGTGCATGCGTGCGCGTGGAAAAAGGGGGAAGGGGGCAGAGCAAAAACTAAACTAGTAAACATATCATTTAAATGCGCTAAGTCTATGGCAATACAACACGTGGATATATAGTTAAGCATTCCAAGTCATAAAATGGAAAAGTTTAAGGCTGAATGTATAACACTATTTTTGTCCCCTCAGGTTCATTTCAGAGTTGTTCACCTAGGCCTGGGACATGATATGCCCTAATTGGTTAAGCAAAAGAAGTATGAAGAAAGAGAAAGGAAAGGCCAGAAAACCTTTTGACAAGTTGAAGTCCATTGCCAATTACTGCCTGGGAGGAGCAGTTTGGCTTTGAGGCTTTCTCATATTATTGGTGCTCCATTGTGGCGGTGATTGATAAAGACATAACAGGATCATTCCAGTTGCTGAGCTGCTGGCTATTTTTGCATTCTTCCCCAAAGGCAGTGCCTGGGGCTACTGTCCTAGTCAGTCTCCCTCAGTTACGCTACTGGCCATTGTCTAGGAGATTAGATAAATGGAAAATTGGTAGAAATCATGTTTATAGGTCTAGATTTAATTAAGTAGCACATTTAACATTCATTAGATATGTATTGTGTTAAATAAGAGCCATTTCTATTATTACTGCATGTATTACAGTAGTGCCTAGAGGCCAGCATTCAGCATCATAATCCCTTCCCATAAGGTCTAATATACTTAATGTAAGATTCAGTCCTTTCCTTAAAGAGTTTGCATTCTAAACAGGCAAGTCAGGCAGGCAAACATCCAACAATGTAACGTGGGCAGCACCTTTGGGTACTGATTTAAAGGTGGTGCCAAAATGGCAGCCCCTTTTCTGTGGGATTGGGTGTGACTCAGCCTCTCTTCCAACCCTGGGCCACCATGAGTGTGGGTGCAGCTGGTACTGTTTAGCCTTAGGAAGATATTACTTTCCCCCTTCTGTATCTTTTTATAGAGGTATACACATAAACACACATATTATTTGAATAAATCTCCCTTTTGTTTCTCTTATTTTATAATCCCCCCATTTTCAGGGCAATAAGAACATTGATTTTATATTCAAGAACTTCAAATGAGTACTCAGCCCTAACATATAAGTAAAAATGCTAATTGTTCTAGCAATAGTTTGGCTCATTTTCTTATTACATTCAAGTTTGTAGTCTTCTAGAAAAACAATTTACAAAGCCACTCCCAACTCACCAGAATCCTAAAAATCTAGCCAAAAAAGCTGCCTACAGATGTAAAAAAAACCCCATTATGCTTTACCAGAAGAAGCAGTGTGTTAGTTTGACCTGGCTCTGCAGTATCTGTATAGATTAGGCGCTTCAGTGGGGCTTTTTGGGGCTTTTATCTAAAGCTGATTCCAAAACACCAAAACAGCCCCACTAAAGCACCCAGTCTATGCAGACATGAGAGAGCCAGGTCCAACTAATATGATGCCTCTTTTGGGCATCCAGTAGGCTTGCACAGGCCCATGCCAAGTATAAAGTAAGCTGCATTTTCTTGAGGTTTTTTTAACATCTGTTAAAAAGCCAAGAAGTCACAAGGGCAAGTTATGATAAGTCCAAGAAAAGTGCACATTTTTTCATTTAAAAATACAATTGGGGCATACATAACTGGATTTGAGGATCAGGGAAAATAATGTTGGCTTTAGGTGCTCAGCCACGGACTTCAGCCATAGCAGACCAATTTAGCCAGACCGACTCCACCTCTCAGCACTTAATGCCACAGTTATTTTCAGTATTTCTAACCCTTCATAGACTAACTTCAGTCAACGGTAGACTTGCTGGCCCACATAACAGACCTCAGTGACTGTGTGGAACTGGCAACATGTAAATGGACCCCCCTGAGCGTGGCGGTGCACCCCTGTGAAAAGGTGCCACTGACACTGCCAGTAGCACCTGTGAGCAGTCACTGCTTGCCACCCCCCCACACACCCCTCCTGGCCATCAACACTGCGGACAGTCTGCGATTGCCACTGGCCAGTGGCATCTGCAGGTGGTCACCAACCATCAGTTGGCGCTTGCCATCCCCACTATACCCCCACTACCAATAGCACTGTGGCTGCCTGTGGGAGCTCCCTGCTTGCCACTGCCATGATCCCACTGCCAACAGTGCTGACACTGCCTCCGGGAACTTGCCGTGCCCCCCAGCTGCTGGAGGCATGTGATATTCATGCTGTGTGGCAAAGAACTGTCACAATGATGCAACTTAATAAATCATGTCAGCCACAACCATCAATTCTTAATCTATTAATCTATTCTTAATCTATTAACCTGTTATGAATCTAGTCTTAACCATACAGGATATTATTTGTGTTTGATTATTTGAAAATCTGCACATCATAGCTTTCTCTTGTTGAATTGAGTGATTGGGTCTTTACACCTTTGAGACCCATTTGTTGAACCTCTGCAAGGTGTTTATCTCTAGTTAGCAGATATGCAGTTGTAAAATAGCTATAATGTAAAACTCCCAGTAAATGGAAAGCCTGTTTTTTCTTTTATGCTTCTGGTCACTTCCTTTACAGGATGTAAGAATGGGCCTCCAACTGTGGTTTAGTTCCCTCCCATCAACTCCTTTCCTTTTCTCAATCTAGATAAGCCAATGGACAGTACAATGTTTCAACGCACCCCCTCTTAGTTAGTTAAGCATTTTAAATAGCTTTTACTCATAGTTTTTGCTGTGACTATTTTGATGCAATATAACAGTGATTCTCAACCAGGTGCCAGGGCACCCTGGGATGCTGTGACAGCTTTTGAAGGGTGATGCAAGAAGAGAGAGAAACCTTGAGGAGAAAAGTGTAGTCTATTCTCTATTGCAGCCTCCCCCTACTCACTGCAGCCCAGGCTCTTCTCTACCAGCTGTTCCTCCTTTTTCCTTGCCCCTCTTTAAGCAGGTATGCATTGTAATAAAGAATTTAGTTTTTGAAATGGGTTGCCACTCAATTCACAGAAGTTACAGAGGGCAGCATTGAGTCTATAAAGGTTGAGAACCACTACATTATAGTAAGAGCAGTACTCTGAGATTCTTATTTCCTAGGCTACGCATTTTTTAACTGGAATTGGTTCAGTAAAAAGGGCCCAACTTTTTAGATACTATGGTATATCAATTACCCATTAAGCATCCTTACTTATTTTTGCTGAGATGCTGTCATGTAGTCTGTTCTGGTTTCTAGGACTAATCTTTAGTAAGCTAACATGGTTTCTGTCTTTGCTGCATTGCCCATTGAACCTTTGTAGATTTTCTAGGGTCCTGAACTTCATTCGACAGAGAAGCAGGAAAAATGTATTTGCTACTTATGGCTTGTAATCTCTAGTTAGTTTGGTCCCAGATAAAGCTCTGGGCCCTGAAAGCATATAAGCATGCCTATTATCACAAGGAATTCCAGAAGAGTCAATATGATTAATCATACACATAAGTGCTGAATGGAGCCCTGAAAGTGAAACAACCCTTATCCATCTTAAAAAAGTCAATTTCTTTAATACTGATGTGCCTTAGCTTACAAGAACTGAAATATATGTAAATTGCATACACTAATACCTCCAGTCACAGCTCTCACCTTACATGGCAGATAGATTCAAAGTGAGCCTGAAAAACAATGAATCAAAACAAATGAGCCTTACCTGTTTTTCTTGAGTCTGGTAGTTTCAGATCCTGGTAGAGAGGCATGGGGAATTACAAAGGCACACTTGCAGCAGGGCAAACTAACTCTATGATCCTTCTGCTTATTTTAAAACCTGCACTAAAAGATAGTATGAGAAGTGATCTCTCACTAAGCTATTTCTAGCTTACTCAAAGTGTTGAAGGTTATCACCCACGCTTTCATTTACAACCAAAAGCAAACAGGAAGTCAGAGCAGACACTGAGCAGAGATATTGCAAGCTTGAGTTGACCCCCTCCCCAGAAAACCTGCATTTGTCGTCTATGCTATGCAATACTCAAGAAAGGCTGTCTTATACAGAAGGCTTTGTGTAAATAGAAGGCTTTAACCTGGAAGCAACCAAAATCTGGAAGAGCAATGCAAGAGCCACAGAAGAGAGGAATCACTGTATCTCCTGGTTCTCCTCCTCAAGCAACCAGTGCTACTGGTGAATCTGAGCAGCACTGAATTCAACAGCACCCAAAATCTTCATTCTGCTGAGAAAGCAGCCTTATATTCTGCAACTAGAGAGGTGCAAAACTGTATTTTGCTATCCCATGACCCTGACAGCAGTGGGACCAGGAATTGTCTTATCTATGGCTACATTTGAAAACATTGTCTGACCATCTCACAAGAAAGCTTGTCTTCATTGGTCTGTTCCCACTAAGGTCCTCAGGAAAGTAGTGTTTTCAGTGAGCCTTACCCTGGACATGTCTACATGTGCGCTTTAATGCGCAGTAGCAATTTTACTGTGGATTAGAGCATCATGGCAAACCCATGCTACCACACTAATGCACAGTACACTTAGGCTACCACACATTAAGCATGTTAGAAATTGTGCGCAGAGAAAGGGATTTCCTTTGGCAATACGGGAAGCACAGCCTGTACCTTCAGGGGCCCACAACTTCCTCCATAGTAACTAAGCATGATAGACAAGCTTAACGGCAGACCTGTGCCTTATTTGGTAAAACTTTTTAAAACTTTATTTTGATTGGAGCTTACGCTGCAGGTGAAAGAAGAATTACGCAGTACTAATAATTTTCTGCTAAAGCTTTGCAGGTGCGAAAATCTCATGTAACCAAAGAATATAAATATGTGTGCAAGAGTGCAACAAGGGGCCCCTCTGCCTTTCTAAGGTCAGGGGACCTTTGGCTGAATAAACTGGAAAGACCACACCCTCGTCTCCTGCTAAATTTGAGTCTCAGCTGGGAAATGAGCCCCTTTGGGATCAGGAGTATTTGCAGGGGTTCCCTTACCAGATTGGGAGCTTAAACGAATAATTTCTCTGACAAATTTGGCGAGCCAGGCAGGAGCACCCAGCTTGTTGCATTGCCGCTGCCACCTGAACCCAACCCCCGGCTGGCCATAACAGAAGTGAATTCACCATAGGAAACTTGGGTTCAGGCTGCAGACATGGCAGGATGATAAGGTGACTCCTTCAATTTTATTGGCATGGTGTGGTCTTTTATATGTTGTATATGTTTTGTCTAATGTGTTATAGGCCAGTCTGCTCTTCGGTTCCTCAAACCTGGGCACACAGGCAATTTTCGTTAATTGCCCATTTGACTCTTTTGAGCGGATAAATCTGTGTGGTGCATCTTATGTCTTCATTCACGCACTGAGGAACCGTCTCTGTCTCTGACCTTCTAACTGGATAGGTCCTCCAACCTGTTTGAGGCATCCTAGAACCTGCCTTTCCAGATTGGTTAGGTCTAGGGTAGCCAAGAAAGCAGGGTCCTTGGGGAGATTTATAGTGT
>JAGPOW010000261.1:175896284-175916177 GCA_030014935.1 Caiman crocodilus
ACCCTCCAATCCTCCGGCACTTGTCCAGAGCTCCAAGAGCGCTCGTATAACCGAGCCAAGGGCTCAGCAATCACCCCCGCCAGTTCCCTCAGCACCCTCAGGTTTAGGTCATCCAGGCCCGCCGACTTAAAGACATCCAGCCCTTCCAAAAGCCCTTCCACTAGGTCAACCCTCACCCTCAGCCTAGCAGCGATTTCCGAGAGGGAATACATTCCTCCAACGGGAGGGATGTCCCGGTCCCCGCTCAGGAAGACCGAGGCAAAGAACTCATTGAAGATCTCCGCCTCCTCATCGGCCACGAGCACCAGGTTACCCGATGAGAGCACCAGGTTACCTGACGAGTCTCCTTAGAGTATGGAAAGTGAAATAGCCATATACAACTGAAAGTCTTAGAGTCAAGGCACTGAGAAGTTGGAGTCCAATGCCAATTACTGCCTTGAAAGAGGAGTTTGGACTTTGAATCTTTCTCTTATTATCTTCTACCTAAAGAAGTTAGGGAATCCCCATCCCTGGAAATTTTCAAGAGCAGGTTAGACAGACATTTAACTGGGGGGACTGAGTCAGGGATAATCCTGCCTTGAACAACGGGATGGCCTAAATGTCCTCATGACCTCAACCCTGCTTTCCTTTGATGCTATTTGTGCCTTAGTGCCCCATGTGTAACCTGGGTAAATAATTCTTTGGTGAGGAGATAAAGCTAAATATTTTATAATTCCCTCAGATAATATGGAAATAAAATAAAATTAAAGGCATTGCAATTCAACAACAAAAAAGTGGATTTCGTAGAAATAGCACACCATCTATGAGTTGGTGCTATATCATATAATCTGTTATGGCTCTGTTAGCACTTCATATTGGGAGGGATTGTCTAAGGGCTAGTCATGCAATACAGAAGGAACTATCCTTAAGGATAGAAGAGAGAGCCCATTGGAAGGGCTGCCACAAATGGAGACTTTAAAAAGGCAGTTATAAGGTTCATTCACATATATTATTTCAGCTCTCTGGGAGAAAGAGCTCAACCATGTTTTTGTCTGGATCAAAGGGCTATGATGAGAATATGTTTTTGTAGGAGGACAATGATTTCAGACCTGATATTAGCCACAGAGAGGCTAAAAAGTGAGAAGAAGTACCTCAGCAAGATGGCTGTTAAGCTTATTGAGGAAAATCACCAGCTCTTAAATGAAAACAGATATTGCAAGGAAAAGATCAAAAGGTAAAAGTGATATAGGAAGCTTTTCTCATTATACCTAGCATAGCTTCCACTTCAGACATTCCTCTGTGAGAGCTAGCTCTATTTTTCTTTGACAAGTGGAGAGTAAATATGTGTAAGGCTATTGTGTATGATAACATTGTGAAGTGGGAATTGATTGGTATTAAGTGAACTTCATCCAGAAATGTATATACTTAGAAAACCACCCAAAACAAGATTTCCTCTTTGAAACTTCTCCCAGTTTTTTGATTCTGAGTAGTTTAGAAATTGTATAAAACTAGGCTGTTCCCCTGATATTATAGTATATCTACTTCTTGAATCTAGTAAGACCATATGAAAGTGTAAAAGCAGGCACGATGTGAAAAAACAACCCTAGTTTTGAAAATGAATGAAAACCTCTCAGTTCCTTTTGGTGGTTAAGTGGTCATTTCAGAAAAAAAGCTTGGTTTAATTTATCTCAGATTAATTTTCCTGTAACCGGCCTTGTAAATGATATTTGGGAGCAGGAAGAGGAAGAAAGAAAGGTAATGAGAAAGATTAGATAAAGGGAGAAAAAGAGAATGAGAAAGATTGGATTCTCAACATTTTTTAAAAATTCCCTCACTCTTATCTAGTTAGTCTCTATAAACAGGACATAATCTCCCCGGTTGCATTTGTTTCTTATTCTTAGCTGTGTCATTGTCTTACAGCTTTCATAGCTCTCTGGTGCCTATGAAGAGAGTGAGGGGAAGTCTGGATGACATAAAACCAGGCTTTACAAAAGTTAAGAAGTGGAAAGACTTGGAGTGGCAGGAGAAGGAGGTTAGAGAACAGAATTTCTTTCTTGGGCAAGGGGGAGGTTAGCTGTGTGTTGGAAGTCAGGCAGAAGGCAAGGCAGGGCAGGGTGGCACCCCAGATTAGTGGTTCTCAACCTTGTTAGACTCACAACACTCTTGATCAGACTTGAGGCATCCCTCAACAAATTTCAACTCTTAGCTTTCACTCATTTTTCTACTACAAAGAAGTAATTTAACCATTTTTCTGTTGCAAGGCATGCAGAAAGCCCACACAGGGTCAGAATGGTTTCCTGTGGATTCCTGTTTCACATCCCTGAGTTTATCTTGTGACTCATTTGTAGGTGTTTGCCTTGACAGCGCTAACATTGGGCAGCACTCCATGACACTCTTAAAAGGATCTCATAGCCCACTCCCCTGGGTTCAGACTAACTGATTCAGAGAGGCATGAGCTTTCATAGACAACAACTTATTTCAACAGTTGTTAACAACCATATAGCATCGGACCAAGCTAAAACGACATACCATCAAATGATAGTTACTGATAGAATACTTTTTGCCCATGAAAGCTCATGTTTGTCTGAACCAGTTAGTCTGTAATGGCATGTGTAGATGGAACAGGGGCCCTAGATTAAAGTGGTGGGTTTTAAAAAAATACTGCTTCAATTCAGGCTGATTAAACCCAATTTAGGGCTGATTAAACCCAATTTAGGACTGCACACACCCCGCTGACTTACCTACTTCTCTGACAGGGAGGGGAGGGTGAGCTGCCGGTGGGTGGAGTGGTCCCTGGGCTGCAGGTAGGACTGGTGCTTCCCTCTTCAGCAGCTGGAGCTTCCCCCCAGATGGCACCTGCCCATAAGCACCCAGGTTGGGTGGTCCCGCGGGGCACCGCAGCTTCAGAGGGAAGCACTGGGCCCCCACACAGCTCAGACAGGCAGGCTTCAGGGGAGGGAAAGAAAAAAAGATCAGGCTCGCTGTTTTGCTTGGGTAGAGCTGCTTTCCTGGGCTTCTGTCAGGCTATCGACAGGGCTTCCTGCAGAGCTTCTGAGTTGTATGGAGCCTGGTGCTTCGCTCCATGGCTGTAGGGGCAGCAAACTAAAACTGCTCGAAGGATGTGGCATTACACTGCCACATTTCCTACAGCAGCTGGAATTAATGTGCAATATGCTGCCGACACATGCAAACACTGACACCATTAAAGTGGTGCAAAAGCATTTAGTCTAATTTAAAGTGTCACGCAAACACACCTTTCATTTTGTCTACACATGGCCTAAGAAGCCACCCTGCCTACCTTTTTCCTTTTAGGCAAGGAAAAATACTGAAATGTGACTGCTCTGCTAGGGCTATGCTATAATCCCCTAGGACTATGTATGCTAACATTGTACAAAAAAAGCTTTGTCCACATATCCAATGTGTAGGCTTATTCCTCTCTCATTTACACTATGTTCAATCCAGGTTTGCATTGGCTGTCAATTACAGCAAGTTTCCATGATCATTGGTTCAACTTATCTATGTGAAAAAAAAGGTTTCCTGCAGCATCTCTCAAGTTGTTGTGTAGCTTAATTAAAGAAAACACATTTGTAATTTTAGTATATTACCACTAGTAATTACAAAGAGATGTAATATGATAATGAACTGACAACAGTCAGATAGGAAGTCACCTACTTGACAGTTTGATGATGAAAAGTCAGGCTGCTCTGAAGGTAGAAAAAAAAATTGTATACTTTTAAAAATTGTTGTTAATCTATAGTAATTAGACCAAAACCACAAATTGATTAATTTAAGGCCTTGTGTTATAAGAGCATTGACACTATCAAATTTCAGGTGTTTTCAAATGCCAGAGCAAACATTTTCAGTCCTGCTTTACACTCAGTTGTGTCTTTGGGCAGTAAAATTAAAATGACAATTCTGATGGAGAGAGATCTCAAATTTCCTAGATTTTCATAGCACAGCTTGAAGTCTAGGCCTTACCTAGAACTTCTGTTTTTGGGGGGCCAGAGAAATTCCTGGAGTTTCAGGAATTTTTCATCTGGTAAGAATTGGGCACTGGTTATCTATATTTTCTAGTTCTTAAACATATATAAGTTTCTATTGTTCTTAAACATATATATAGGTTTAAATTTCAGATTTCTGAATTTCATGAAGGTGACATTCGTAAGCCTCAAGAATTTCCAAGTGCACAGAAGATAAATCAATTAAAGGCAAGTGTGAAAATCGTATTTCTATAATGCTACAATGCAATGTTAATTGTACTAAATGGTCTGCCATGGAACAGTGGAACTGTGGGTATGGTCACATTGCATTTTGCATATAAGTAGCACTAAGACTAGTCAGTAGTTGCTTTGTGGATTTCCTGACCAAGCTCTTGTAGGAAGTAGAATTAGTCTGTTTCACAAGCTGCACTCATTTCTGAGTCTGTACAGAATAAAATCTCCAGCATGATGTTAGGGAACAATGTGATTCTAGTAGCATTCTCTGACCATTGTGGGTTGTACCTTCTGTTTATGTGAGATAGCAGGGATACATCTATACAACCTCCCTTCCAAATTTATGTCTGCTGCTAATAAAATAAGCTGTATCCCACTTGCTTCTGTTTGGGCATACCAGATATTTCCTTGGGTAAATAGGCAGAGGAGTTAGCTCACAGTATCTGTATGTGGGGGTGTGCTCAGGCTGTCTGGAAGAACCTGAGAGGAGTATAGAAAGAAAAGACAGAAACACTCAGGTCGACTCAGAGGTGCTTGGTGCCATTCACCGAGAGCAAGTACTCTATACCTAATGGTTGTTTTTTGGTGGGCCTGAGCAGGAGTGTTTGGCAGTGGCCAGTTAAGGGGTTGGAGGGAAGTTACCTGGACACAGCTTAGATACTGTGTTGTGGCAAAATTCCAGATGCTGATAAACGTATTCTGCCTACCTAAACTCCTCTCACAACTGCAACTGGATAAATAGTTGTGTGATTTCACTGTCCATTTTCCTTATCATATGAGTCCTCATCACTTGTACATGATATGACTCCCATGTAAATGAATAGTTGGTAAATTTGAAAACACTTCCAAATAAATCAGCTGCTGAAACCTTATTCAAACCTCCCAAGTTGTGGTCCTTCTTTATGACTGGTAGGTACTCTGCACCAAACCCCAGCAAATTTAAAAAATAGAAAAGGGAAAGAATAATATTATTCAGATGGAAATTTGATTTTAGAGATGCTTTGGACTTCTAGAGTTATGTCTTTAATTTTCTCCTGCTCTGAGAATAATTTCTAACTGGGTAAGTTGGAGCAATCTTCTAAAAGAAGGGAAGAGATAGCAACAATACTCCTAAGTCTGGCGACTGGTTCAGTAAACACTGTGAACACTGGAGAAGCAATTAACCAAAACCAAATTCCCCAAGATCATGAGAAATCAGGGTGTCTCTTTGGTTTTGTGTGTATAGATATGAAGGAAGAGGTACTAAAGAAGAAATGAGACACATTTAGTTGTGAAATGAATTGTGTCAGTTGGTTAATTTGGCAACAGGCCAGTCAGCTAAGTTAACCCAAGAAAAATGTGATGTGGGAAAGCAGGTTGCTCCGAATGAAAGTACTATATGAATCTATGCCTCTATGCCCCTCCTGAAAAAAACACGCATAATTACAGAAAGCATGGAAAGTCTTACTAAATGTACAAACTTGATATACAGAAGAGTTCAGAATATGACAATCCCAGAATATAAGAACTAGTTAACTTATCAAGAGGCCTCAGAGAAGAACTTTTATGAGAAAATACTGCAAATAAACGTGAAAGTTGGCAGTGATGTTATTACATTAACATTACTATTATGCTTGTATATGCAGTAGCAGCTAGAGGACTTGATCATGGTAAGGGTTTCTTTTGGTAGACAATCTACATGTATGTAAGGAAAAAATGGCTCCTGGTTTAAAGAGTTCACAGGCTAAAATACAAGATTATGCAAGTAAAGTAGCCTTTACTTACTGCTACTTGTAAAAGCAAAAAGGGAGCCTACCTTCTGCTCCACTGACTACTGCACTTGTTTCTACACATACTTGCAACGGGGAAGCTATTAAGAACTACAAACACACATGCAGAACTTCTCCTGTTTTTGAACAAAAAACTTTGCAAAAAGCCAACAGAAGCTTCATTAATTATTTTCAAATAATAATAAAAACAAAGGATATAGTTACCATTAAGAAATCCTGTGGAGAGTTCCTTTCATTATCTGCAAAGTTTTGAAATGACAGTTAAGACCAGTTTGTGTCTCCCAAGCTCAAACATCATAGAAATCAATGATTTCTCTCTCACCTCTTGACCATGGTTTGCCCTCACACCATCTAACCTCTTACCATTGTCAGATGAATCTGCAGCAATGTGAGAGGGAGCTGGAAGACAAGAAGGGGGTCATGATAAAGGTAACATGTCCTTACCTATGAAGAAAGAAATTAATTCCTGTGGTAGACATCTCAGGGTATGATAATTTGCAATAAGGTTGTTGAAATAATCTTATATTGCAAGTTTGGTACAGACATAAGAACCAATGTTGCCTTCTGTAGCTGCTGATGGTCTCTACCCACAGACCTGCTATGGCATAAGTGGAAGTGCCATAATCTTCCCACTTGTTTCTCCAGTCTGACCTTCCCTGAACTGGAGGAGCCATCCCTCAAGAAGCAATTTTCCCATCATTGCTGTGGCACCAAGAAGCTTTGTCAGTTGTAACAATGGGAGCATTATTGTAGATTATTAGCCTCCAGAACACTGGGGTGTTTAATACTAGTGTTTTGCACTAATGTAGACAACACAGAAAGCAAAACACCAGTGTTTGTTATGGGTGTAACAATAGTAGTTCTTGTGTCATTGCTACCACTGGTACAACTGGACTAACTGTACTGCAATGCTTGAAAATGATAAGGATAAAGTGAGAATGGGTAAGATCTTAGGGACAGAGGGTAGTTTAGTCTCCATGATCCACTGAATCTATATTTTCTCCTTTGATATTACCAACAGGCAGGTATTATAGCTACTTGCTGTTTTGCCTTGTGCAGAACATGTGGGCCTTAGCATATGGAGAGGATTTTACCCATTCACTTGGAAGTAAAACTCTCCATATTCCATAACCTGCCCCCTTAGTCACCATGTGTCCTTCTAAGGTACTGTACTTTAAATAGTCAGCAAGGGTAGAGTGTTTTGATCTGATGGGTTTCCTTCCTTGTTTAGTTAGGTTTTTTATTCTTGGTACAGGGTTTGTGTGTGGGGATTTTTGTTAGTGTTCTCAGTTTTAGGGGAGAAGAGGGAAGGCTGCTTTTTCGTTTTTCATCAAAACCATAAAATTTAAGTCCTTGTCAAAGCAGAGTCTCAGACAAGTTTATAGCTGTGGTATTAAAGCAGAAGTGCAGAGAGATAGCTCTTTCTTTCAGAGAGAAAAATTGATTTGTCTCATTTTCATGAATGTATTTGACTGCTCTGTAGGACAGCACCTGACAATATTTAGCAAGCCGCAGGCTAGAACAACTGGGCTGTGGTTCAGCACAGATCAGGTGGCTTTGACAATGCATCAGCAGTAGGGAGCTTTGCCTGTGCCACCTCCTTCCCCTGCCCCTTATCACCACTGCTTTTTACCACTGTCCCCTAACACCTACCCTCTCCCAGCTAGAAGCTGTGGTCATGCCGCAGCCAAGGAATAGGAAGCTGGAGGAAGCTGCAATGAGGCCTGACCCTGGTGGGGGCATAAGCAGATGCAAACCCCCTCCAGATCTGGGGACAAGATCCAGTGTACCCTTTGCTGTAGGGTATAGTATTGCTAGAAATGTTTTAACCTTAACTGAGGCCTAGATCCACAAGGTGACCTTCAGTGCACAACTGCTTCTTGTGTTTTTGGAGGGGGTGCTGTGACCTTTGGGTGACGTAGTCTGTTTTGCCTTGGCCTGAATGCCTGTGTTGTCTAAGGGAAGGGTTCTGGAACCAGGACCCTGCATTCTGTTGCCTGACTTAGATGTCACGTGTGACCTTAGCAACTGCGTGCGAACTTAGGCAACTGACCTAACCTGTCTCCATTGACCCAGGTAGAATGGATTTAATACTTACTCACCTCCTGGTCCAATTGTGAAGTATATTGATCTTTAAGTACATTGAATACTTGTCAGTACTATGTCAATATATAACGTTTACTGAATGGATAGTGAAGACCATAGCAGAATTTCTTTAATCAGTCAAAGGACATCAAAGGTAGACAGAGATCAGAAGCAGGCTACCTTGTTGGTACCCTGTAACTTTGGAAAACTTATTCACCTGAGAGGTCTTTAAGTGCTAATCCTGATAGCTGCCACTGAAATAGAAAAGAATTGCTGATAGGGAGGAATCTTACTACAGTGTAACTCTGTTAATAATGATTTTTTAAAGAAATATAAAATACAAGTAGTTGATATTCCCTCTTCCCCCAACAAAATATATTTGTTTTTGTTTATTTTCAGGAAAAGCAGGAAATATTTGAAATACAAGGACAAGTGGCAGAACAGGGTAAAATCATAGAGGTATAATCTTATATTAGAAGTCAAAATATTTGATCTTTCTCTGTTTACATAGTTAATGTGACTGTCGTTGCTGTAGTCTCTCAGCCCTTCTCAAAATTAACAATAAGAAATATGAAGCAACCAGGTAAAATATAACATAGATTTGATTATAATAGAATCAGCTTAGCAATGACCTCTTTGGGGCATAAAATGAAAAGACATAAAATGTTTTATCTGTAAACAGGTGGGAAACAATTATTATACCTTTAAAATGGGTGGCACTAGAAGTGCATTTTAATATAGTGATCCTGAGGCCAAAGATCCTACTGTGATACAAATAGATAACAGGGTGGGAAGCACCTGTATATTTGTTTATCATAGTCAGTTGGAGACATGTGACTGATAATTGCAAGGATTGTACTGATGATTATGTTTTGCTAATGCTCACAGACTTGACTTCATAAGTACTAAGCTTGGTGGACTTCCAAATGTGAAATGGTTAATTTTACGTATGGGGTTTTTTCTGATTTTTAAGAATCTCCAGATAAAAATAAATCACCTACAAGAGGAGCTCAAAACCTCAGAAGTAGCTGCTTTGTAAGTATTAGCAACAATTATATTTGGGTTAAAAATAGTACCCAAAGTATTTACATGCAATTCATATATAGTTAGATGCTATTTGGTGTTGTCTTTACATAGCATCAAGCAGATACCTGGCTTCTGTATAGAAAAGTTGCTTCCCTCCTCCCCTGTAAAGCTTAGAAGCTAACACAATTGAAGTTTATATTTGGAGTATCTCAGCCCATGAGTGTCAGGATAGATTTTGATTCCAGAAGGTTGATTATCTCCTTTTCGGAAGAGACATCTGTGAGACAGGCTTAGGATCTCCTTTTTTGGTCCTTTTCATTTCCAGCGTGCACCAAATTCTTATTATTGCTTTGTCAGATGAGGGATTAAAAATAGCCAAAGCTGTAGTAAAGTGTAGTGCCACTTGCAGAACTCCAGCTCTGCAGCCCTGTCCTCATTAACCAGTGCTTTCCCCACATCCTCCTGGTTGCGTCTCATATTCAGACTGTGCACTTCCGAGCACTGGACTTAGCACTCCACCCATCTTTGATTCCTCTGCTCTGCAATATGGGAAGTTCCCTGAATGTTGCCCGTTAGCACTTACTCATTTATGTTCTGCTCAAGTACTTTTAGATAAAGAACAATTACCCTACATCAAAATATGTTGGTAATATGATTAGACCCTCCTGAGGTTTCCGTCTCAGTTTTTTCCCCCAGTAATACCATTAATGGTAGATTGAATATTCACGTTTGTACACTCATATTTTAATAAGAACAATGGTGATGTTTGTGCAGCAACATGTTATAGACAGCAAAATCCCAAAATTCTAACATTTAGCAAAAACCAGACTTGAGGAGATTAAATGGGTTAGACTCTGAGGTCCCCTGGGGGAATTTGGGGTAAATTTACCTCTATTTCAGCTCTATGATAATAGGCTATCATGGTAGAAATGGTCCAGAAACCATTGTTATTATCACAGTACCTCAAGACCTGCACAGCTGGGATGAAAGGAAGAAAAAATGTAAATGTGTTTTTCACATTAGTGCTTGTGCTGTTGCTGCCATGGATGATGCCATACTACTGTGAAATATCCAGATCGAGACTCTTGTTACCAGAGTCATAGAGGGGGATAACCTAATATCACTGCCCAGTTGGAATAGAGTTGCATTGACTTAAAGGAAGCACCCAGAATTGTTCACACCCTAAAACTGATGGAATTCATTAATTGCTCTGTTCCATGGAGAAATTCTGATGATAATATGTAACTACAATTAGTCTGTATAATAAACTGTCGTCATAAAAATGTGTTTTGGAACAATCTATTGTATTGCATTTGGACTCAAAGGCCCCAGGTGGAATCAGAGCCACGTGGTACCAAGGGATGTACAATGAAGACAAAGTTTCTGGCCAAAATCATTTTCAGTATGACTTAATCAAGACAGCAAGTATAACAAGCAAAAGAAAGTATGAGTACAAAGGATAACACTTATAAAGTCAGGCAGTTAAACAGACTCTCCTTTGTCACAGCTTGATCTTTGCAAATCCTTGGTGTTCTTTTCAGTTTAAATATAAGGTAAAAGTGATGTTAAGGGGACTCTCAGAACTTCAAAGGAGATATAAGAGTAGGAGTAAAAGAAAGAAGGGGGGAAATAATAGAAAAAGAGGGTAATGAGCAATATAGCGAGGAATACATAAGGGGGGGATGCAGCTTGCAATGAAGGTAGTGGAAGGAGGAGTGTGGAGCAAATAGTCCTTCAGCAGACAGAAAAGAGCATCCAGTTGACTGACATTAGTGTTCCTGAGGGTAGCACTGCTTTCTGCACGGGGGTTCCCAGGGGTTGGTTTCAACCTGGAGGCCTCTATCTGCTTCCCCACAACCAAAACTGCCATGGAAGGGAAATGCACTTGGGGTGTAGTTCCTCAGAGAGGGTAAGTGTTTTCTGAAAAGGCATTTTATGTCTAGGCCTACTAGGGAGAAGAAGTAGAGGTTGAAAACAAACCCAAACCCAGAAACTCAGAATTCAAGAAGAAGAAAGGAAAAATAAAAAACAAAGTCTGGCATATGACATTCTCTAGTAAGAAGAATTTTGAAGTTGCTTGCTTCACCCTCCCTTTTCCCTTCTTTATTGCTTTGCCAAAAATGGCACAGTGAGTTTGAAAAGCAGTTGTGCAAAAATGCAAACCCTTCCACTATCCATTTATCTGCTAAGTCACAGCGTCTTTCTTTGCTGAAGCAAATTTTTGTTAGCGTTGATGAGCTAAGCTGAGATGGTGCGGCTGTAGAAGAGTCAGGTAGATTCTGTTTTGGTGTCTTTTTTTCACAGCAAGCCAGCAATGCAGGAGGAAGGCTGCTCAGAGCCACTGATGCATGAGAGGACTGAAGGAAACCTGGTAAGAACCTGCAGTGTTCTTCTCCCTGTTCCTCCATGCAGAGGCATAACTAGGAAGTTGACCACCAGGCCACCAGTGGCCACCAGGGCGGGAGCTGGGCCAGTGGTGGCAGCAGAAGCAGCTGTGGCAGTGGTGGCAGCAGCTGCCATTCTTGCTTCTCTTAAGTCAGCTCCCCAGACTTGGTGCCCCACTCACCCACCCTGAGTACTGCCACTGCCTCAATTTGTTCCCTATCTACTCTCCTGTGCTACAGGATGCAAACCAAGCTACTTCCTCCTGTTAGACTTGAGCTGCATTTCTTAACCCTTGAGGCTCATGATACCGCCTCTACCCTTATGATGGAATCACAGCAACTGACCTACTTGCTTGTTAGTCCTTAGGGAGTGGCTGAGACCTTTAATTCTTCATTGTTTCTTCTTTCTAGAAAGAAAAAAAAAACATTTCAAACCAATTTACAGTTCTTTCCCTTTTTCTGTGTTCTGTGTTTGTAGAGCCAGAAGCTAATGAATAGGTATTTAAAGAAAATCCTTTCCTGGTTCAGGTAGGTAAAATGTTTTGAAAGTTTGCAGATTTGGTTACCATTGTTTGGAAAGGAAGTGTTGATCCTCTCTCCAAAAGGGCTCTAGTGCTCATGAGCTGGTAGCTAGAGGAGGGAGAATTTTATCTACAATGTACTAGAGAAACAGAAAATGGAGATAATATTCGTGTGGGACGTGGGACCTCTGGGTTCTCATCCCAAATCTTTCACTAGGTTTGCTACATGACCTTAAGAAAGTTGTTTAACATTTCTAGGCTTCAGTTACCCATTGGAAAAATATAGATTGTCCACATTTACCTTGCCTGTTCCTATGCTAACCTCCAACCTGCTGCCACTGCCCATGCACCCACGTTGATGGCTCAGTACTCCTTTGGAGTATGGACTTTCAACAAACGATTCCAGGAAGGAAGGCTATTCTCCCTGAGAGAGCTTTGCCATTTAATACCTTTTCTTCACCCAAAGTCCAAAATAGGTCAAACTTGTTACTCTTCAGAGCATGCCATTAAAGTCCCATATTCTGTTAGGCTCCGAGGAAGTAGGCAAATTGCTGAGGGTTTGAGTGTCACGGACTGACTCAAATGAGCTGGTGTTTCTTACTCATTCTGTTTGTAGAGCTCACTGAGCACAGAAATATTTGAGCTCAATATCAAGAAATCTTTCCTCATAAACAAACTTATTCACTGTGAGAGTATCTCCCAAACAGAATTGATGGAAATCTTACAGGGGCTGGAAAGAGGGCTGGGGAATCACCTAAGAGGGCTGGAAAGTCACCTCCAGGACCATCTAGTCCAATCCCCTGCAAAATAGACAAGTTTTACTGTACTCTCAAAAAAGGGAATGTAAACTTTACTGGACAAAGCAAGATTAGATAGGAAAGTGATTAACACACACTTTAGGAGTGGGCTCAATTCCTGTATCTGCCTCAAGTTGCACAAAGGTTTGGCATGTTACTTAATCTTGCTGAATCTCAGTTCCCCGTCTGTAAAATGGGAATAATAATTACTTTTTCCCAGTCTTTGCTTGTCTTGTCAATTGTGTGTCTCTCTCTCACTGCAGGAACCCATGGGAGCAGTTTGGCAAACTCTTATTGTGCCTAACCATTCTTCTTGCACTGATTATATTGTATAGACATTTCTTTCCTACTACTTTGGTATGCCCATTACTGAAAGGGTACCACTGTCACAACTGCACTGGTCACCTTCGACCGCACTGACACAGAAGATTTGAAATAATGGCATGGATTGCGACAACATTGTTCTCCTACTAAAATGCTTCTGGGAAAAGCAGCACCTGAAATAATTAATTTTAAAAATAAAGCTTCCATCAACACCCTGAGTTTATTATGATATGATTTTCTGCTGAGATTGACTTAACTTCCTCCCTGATGTCATAGTCTTTTTCCCTCCAGTCTGTACAAGAGCCTGTGTTCCTCCAGTTCTTTTCTATGATTAGAGGTGAATCTGGATTATAGAAATGAGTTGTATTGCTAAATTCCAAACAGCAAAGAAAGCATAAGGAGTTTGGTTCAGGTGCATTTCTAGTGATGTCTGAAAAATTAGGGACAAACACCAAATTGTCATAGCTTCAAATCAGTGGAGCAATAACACTTTAAGATAGCTGATCTCTGCCCCAGCAAATGTAAAGTCTGAAAAAATACAAGTGTGATGCATGTCGCTCCGAGTATAAAGATAGCAGATTTCGAGTTCCTGTGGACTGCCTCACAGAAAACTGCAGTTGCTTCACCCCACCCTCATCCCATGGTCACTAAACTATCTTGCACATATTCTGTGGTTTGCTGTACTTACAAGTTTGGAAAATTACAGAAAGCACAGTTCAGTTTTCCTTTCTTATATTTTTTTCTGTCTTTAAGGCTTTTCTCAAGTATTTCCTATGTCCTGCTTCATTTTTCTTTAAGAGCCACTCCTACAACCTTCTTTCAAGTTTGGAGTAATGAGCTACCTAGTTTTCACATCTATTTTGTGATTTCTTCCAGGTTCCCCCTTATACATACAATGTCTTTCCTAACTGCCTCTGAATTCAGATCGCTACAGAAACCCCCATTTCATATTAATTCCTGCGGAAAACTTGCTAATGGATACTATCTGCCTGGAGGAGAACATAAGGTATAAATTGTGTCCTATTTACCTTAATTTTTTAACATAACTACACAGTGGTTGTGCTTCCCACTGATTGATGTCTGTTTGGGTTGGTTGTCTGAATCTTAACTGTGCGCTCTTCATGACATTAAACACTGCCTATTTCTGTGTTTTGGAAAGCTCCTGTAGATGTTATCAGTAGGAGTCTATTCAATTTGTGATTTTGCAAATTTCACAGAAACCCCAAAATCAGCGATTGTCTGTGAAATCAACTTAAAAAAATTAATAAAAATAAAATTCTGGCTCCCCGGTGGGAGCCAGCAGTCCTTGCTGCCATGGCCTAGTCTCGCAGTCTGCTTGAGTGAGGAAGGTGCTGGCAGGTTGTCAAATGAAGGGCAGCAAACCAGATGGCTGTCAGCCCTTTGTCCCTCCTCCCTTCGCTGGGGTCTTGCTGCCAATCAGCGCCAGTTCACGGGGCCAGCAGAGCACATCTGGGAAATATCAATGAAATTTGTTCTTTATGCCATGACCAACCTACAAAAATAGTTTAGTCTCACTGAGATTTAAGTAGGCCCCTAGTTATCAGGAATAAATAATAAAAACACCTGTTGGGAGCCATCACCTGCTAATAGGCTAGGTCAAGACTAGACTCCTGGGCCCATTAGTTATATCCTTATATAATAGTTTCACTCCCTATCCCCTGAAAGAAAGGAGAAGGACTGTTTACATAAGAACTGTCATTTCCTGGGTCAGACCATAGGTCTGTCTTGCCCAGTATCCTGTGTCACACAGGGCAGAGTGAACCGGGGATGACCAGGGCTTTTTTTTTCCACTGTTCGTCTCTGTCTTGCAGCCTCCAGCATTTAAGTTATAAGAAGTTCTAATTCAGAGGCTGTCTCCTTAACTCCTGTGCTCATGACTACTGATGCACCTTTTATATCCAAGAATTTGTCCAATCCCTTTTTGAATCTGGCTAAACCATCAGCTTCCACAGTTGCTGACCATGATTTCCACAATTTTATCACATACTGTGTGAACTAGAGCATCCTTTTGTTAGTTTTAAACTTACCACCTACTGGTTTCATGTTTTAACCCCTACTTCTTGTATTATGAGAGGGAGAATTAATAATAAATCCCTATTTACTTTCTCTTCACCATTTTGTAAACCCTAATGTCCCCCTTCAAGCAGCTCTTTTCTAAACTGAGCTTCTTTAGTCTCTCCTCTTATAGAAGCCCCCCCTCAATACTCATCCTCGTTGCCCTTGTCTGGACCTTCTCTAGTTCTTTTATACCCTTTTTCAGGCATAGGGACCATAACTGGGTACAGCACTCAAGGTGTGGACAGATCATGGATTTATTGAGGAGCATAATGATACCTTCACTTTTGTTTAAAATTCCCTTCTTATTAATCCTTAGCATTTTGTATGCCTTTTTGGTGGCTGCTGAGTCCTGAGCTGATTGTCCACAGTGACTACCAGATCCCTTTGTAACGGCTAATGAAGAGACCATCAAAGTGCAAGCAGAGTTCAGGTTATTTTTGCCAAGGTGTGTCAATTTACACTTATCTGCATTGAATTTCACTTGCCATTTAGTTGGCCATTTGCTCAGTCACGCCAGATCTTTCTGTACTTCCTCACAGTCCACCTTTGTCTTCACCGCTTTGAATAATTTAGTGTCATCTGCAAATTTGGCCACCTGGCTACTCACCCCCAGTTCCAGATCACTTATGATTATGTAAAACAGCACTAGTCCCAGCACAGTTCCCTGAGCAACCCCACTGTAACTAGGTTCAGGATGACGACTGTTCACATGAGCGTATCCATACGAACGCGCGTGTGTCTCTTGCCCCACCTCAAACCCCTTTGAGGCAGGGCAAAAGGCACGTGCGGCAACAAAATAGCATTCCCTGTGCTGCAAACTTGCAGTGCAGGGAGAAAATTAGACCCCTGGATATACAGGGGTCTAAAAAAAGTGAAGTCCCTGACTGTGCCCTGGGGCAACCAGAGGCTGGGTCCTCCATAGAGACCTTCTGGCTGCCAGAGTGTCTCTGTGGCTGCCTCTTGCCCCAGTGCTGAAACATGCCACCGGTCAGGCCTCATGTTTCTGCACCAGGGCTCCAGTGCCGATGAGTAAAGGATCGGGGGGGACTTGAGGAGCAGGGAAAAGACTGGGGCGGGGGGGGAACCCTAATGGTACTGCCCACTCCCCCAGCCCCCTGTCAGCCCCCCAAGCCCTGCCGCTGCCAGTCCTTCCCCATGCCAGCCCCCCAGAGGCCTCCAACCCTTGCCCTGGCCAGACCCATCGCCCCATCCCTGATCCCCCACCCCATAATTTAAAACAAAACCCCCCGGCACTTACCGGCAGCTCCATGGCTGCCTGGGCCCCACCCACACAGTGCGGGGCAGGCTGACAGCCCCGCGGGCCCCGGCCTGGGCCCTGCTGCCCCTCCACTGTCCTGTGCTGCCCAGGGGGCTCTGCCAGGACCCCCCGGACCCCCCACCCCTGTTTCTCAGGTAAGTGGAGGCTTTTGTTTTTCCATTTCTTTTCTGTTCTTTTTCTGTTTTTTTTTTAAGTGATAGTGCCTCGGGTTGTGGGGGTAGCCTTGGGGGCCTGGGGGTGCAAGTTGGGGGGTGACACTGGGTAGGGCAGCTATTGGGGGTCTGGGGAAGTGGGGGTGCTGGGTGAAGCAGCCATTGTGGGGGCTGCAGCAGCAGGCGGGGGATGGGGCCAGGTGGGGCAGCAATCAGGTGGCTGGGGTGGGGTATGTGGGCCTTGCAAGGGGGTGGCAGCCCCTGCAGGGGCCATTTGACCCCCAGTGGGGGCCCGTACCCCTTGTGTAGAGGATGAACCCTCTGCTGGGGGCCATACCCCTAGTGAGAGTGCTGACCCCCCTGTTGGGGGTCTGAACCCCTTTTTGGGGGCTGAACCCCCTTTTGGGGTGCTGAACCCTTTGTGTGGGGGACGAATCTCCTGTTGGGGAGCTGTAGCCCTTGTGTCAGGGCCCCAGCCCTTGTGTCGGGGCCATTGCCCTGTGGAAGGGCAACAAACTTTGTATTCATGAATTCATGAAACCCATATTTAGAGTTCACTTATTATGATAAGAGACTTGCTTTAACACTGTAGATATATCAATAAAACATTGACCAACTGATCTCTGTCTCGCTCTCTTTCTCTCTTTATAGTGGTCTTTTGTTTTACTTCTGGAGGAACATGGATTTTGGGGTATTTTAGAGAGTGATTTTGAGATTTTTTTTATTAAGGATTTTTCAGTTTTCCGATAGTGAACACCAGAATTGCTGCTAGGGAGGCCAATGACAGGACTCTGTCTGCTCAGAGCTGGCACCTTGGACCCAGCTGGCTGTGGCTGACTTCTTGGCCAGATGGGCCTGGAGGACGTGCTTTGACAGTTCAAAGCAGGCCACCACGCTGGGAACATCTTCCGGCTGATAGCTGCCCAGATGGCCGGGCAGGGGGCACAAATGGCAGTAGTGCCACACAAAGGTCAACCCTGCAACCACAGTCCACTGGCAGCTGGCCCAGGGGGGCAGATACCTCTACTGGCTGTGCAGTCCTCATCCAGGTCTGGCAGGTGCGCAGCAGGTCACAGCCAGGCAGCAGCCCCCAGTGCCAGACTGCTGCAGTGGGTAAAGGATGCAGGAAATTTTCAGGGCTGCTTCAGCAGTCCAGCTGGCACAAGGGTTAGTGTCCCCAGGTACCAATTGGTTGGGCCCCAGAAGCTCCTGAAAGCTAGTAGCCCTCAGCTACTTGCCAGGGCAGCTTTTTATACTGCTGGGGCCAGGACAGGGCAGCTTTTTGTACTGCTGGGGAAAGCACAGTTGCTGGCCCCTGGCTCTAGCTCTGCCCTGGCTGAAGATCCATGAGGAGACAGGCAGGGTTATTTTGCCCCACGTGGCACAATTTGCTCCACAACAAAGTGCATGTCTGAGCACATGCACTGAGGCAAAAAGCCCCAGCTCAAATCTGCACCACTTCTATCTGAGTTGCTGCAAGTGCACGTGCTTGCATGTGTGGATGCACCCACAGAACCTTTTCTTTTGGTGTCATTCATTCACACTGACTTCGTGTAGGAAAATTATAGCAATTGAAGGCCAAAACATGGTATCCAGATTCTGCAACTTCATAAAATGATCTTAATTCCATGTTTCTCAAGGTACCTCTTGCTCCAAACTCTTTCTTCCTGTTTCATAGATTGAAAATAATGTGAAATCTGCTGTTTGATGAAATCTCTGTCCAATATACTGGTAGTTAGCTTGTGCTGGGACCAAAATGTTCATTGAAGGGATCCAATGCAAAAAAATGTAAAGAAGAGAAATTGGAAGAGAAATAGGGCTGAAACTCCCAAAATATAAGATCTAAAAAGACAACATATCGAACTTGTTTGTGATAGAGAGAAAATACATTTAAATCTGAATTTCAAAAAAGCAATTTTTTGTTAAGCCTGAAGCAGCAATAACATATAGAGCTTGTTTTAAACCAGAAAATTCACAGAAGTTATTTAGTTGTGAAGAGAGGCTGAAATACATTATTATAAAGCAAAATATTAAAATAAGCTGTTACAGGGTATCATTATGTGTGAAAAACATGCTGAAAGTTTTTGGCAAGCCTTGTCTGTTGGTCAGTTGGTATGAGAACGCACACAAAATTCCCATGGTTATTGTATAGTAAGTTTCCTATCACATTTTATTTTCCTCCATATCAGAGGTGTTGTTGTTTTTAATAAATGGTACACTATGCGTGAACAGTGCCGCTTGGGATTTCTGTGGTCTGAGACTAAATTTGGAAGTGGAGTCTCTGACTAGTTTAGAGGGAAGCTGGGTACTTTTGAAAGACAATAAACAGCCCTTAGTTAAGAATATACTTACAGTATTGGACCAGATACAGTAATTACTGCATAAATGAGCACCAAGGAATGTAAGCCATGAGCCTTTAAGTACAACGCTATATAAATACCACTTTATTGAAGAATTTCTCAACCTTTTAAGACTCTAGACACCCTTCAGAAAATTCCATCTCTTAGCTTTCATTTGTTTCTTGACTAAGGAAAAATAATGGAGTAATTTTTCTGTTGCAAAGAACTCATGCGACTACAATGGGTCTGAAAATTTTTGATACCATGGATTCCTATTTGCAATATCGGGGTTTATCTTGTCAATTGTGTGTGTACCTAACAGTACTAATATTGTGTAACACCCTGCAGTACCTTTAAAAGGATCTTGCAGTGCCCTGAATGAGAATCACTGCTCTAATTAAAACCCACGTGGATGACAGGAAAATAGTGTGACTGTAATTGTTGGAAAGGAAATCTAATGGTGACGGGTATAGCAAAAGGGTTAAATGGAGATGGGATTCACAGGGTCCCTAGTATAAACATCTGGGATGTGTGAAACAGGCTGTATTCAATTAAGATTTGGATTTGGCCCAAATCAGGGACAGTGATTTGATTCATTGATTCAGATCACTGTCCCTGATTCAATTTGGCTGAATCTGAATCTGCAGATTCAACGCTGATTCAGAGAATCAGCAATTCAGCCATAGACAGCTTTAAATGTTTTTCCACATACCTTGAGGAACCAGGCATGGCTCATGAACGCTGTGATGGTGGGGTAAATGGAGCATCCCACGGGAGTGTGGGGGAGCCCCCCCAGGTGCTCAGTGTTGAACCCAGAAGTGGACGGAAAGTACTTCCGGTCTACTTCCATGTCTGCTGCTGAGCGCATTGGGCCTCCCCCCACTGGCTCAGCGATCACCCATGGGGGGACCCTGGGTGCCTCCCCACACTCAGGAGGCACCAGTC
>JAGPOW010000261.1:175916277-175927319 GCA_030014935.1 Caiman crocodilus
CCAGGGAGGCATGGGGGCTGAGGCCCCGCACGCTCCCCAGCAGATCTGGAAGTGGACTGGAAGTGCTTCTGGTCCACTGGTCTGCTGCCAAGCATGCTGAAGACCCCCATTGCTCCTGTGGGTTCCTCCATCTGCCCCACTATCCCAGTGTTCATGAGCTGCCCGGTACCTTGAGGCATGTAGAAAAAAAATTTAAACTGTGTCTATGTCCAAATCATCAGATCTTCCTGAATCTCTCCAAATCGATTTGGAGCGCTCTGATTCAATTCAGAGATATGCGAAAATTGGATTTGGAGATTTGGCCACTGAATTGGGCTGAATCTCTGCCAAATCGAATCAGCAACTGAAGCTTTGCACAGCCCTAATAAACAGAGAGCTTCTCTGCCTTCTTGGCTGATGTCACTAAAACCATAATGAAAATTGCCTCTCTCCTCCCTAGCTAACATGCTAAGAGGTCCCTTTTCTGGTTCAACTTCCTTTAGCCTTTTTGCTGAATGAAAAGCTGTGTGGTTGGCAGGTGGAGCATGAGTCTGATGGTGCTGGGCTGGGCCTGTCGAAATGAGATGAGTGGGCAAGCCCAAAAGGAAATGATGTGCTACTTATCTTCTTCTTTTTTCCTAAATATCTTGAATATTATTCACAAATTCAGACATATTGATTCAAGCACTTTTTGTTTTTACTTTTTAAAAATGAAAAGGCTCTATAGCACCTTCATCTCTGTGAGGAACTATTGTGAGGAACTATTGCCACTGGCTTTACCCACCCCAAGACATCCTTTTGGTTTACATTACTGCTCTTTGTTCAAGTGATATACCTTTTTCATCATGTATTTTATTTCCAACCAATTCAAAGGGTCATTAGTAATGTTTTTTTCTAAAATTAGATAGATAGATACTCAATTTTTGACTTTTTCATAGCTTTCACAGGTACCCTGCCACCTTTCATTTGCAAATTGTTAGTATGCATTGTCCTGGGTTGAGTTTTATTACACTTCTCATTTTTCAGTCAGAGCAGGTACTGCTCAATTGACAACTTTGCTGAAGTTAATTCTAGTTCTTTCTCATCTGTCTTGATTTACTAGATTTGTCAGCAGGGTTTAGGTCCAGATCACCAAGTACTATAATTTTATCTTTTGTCGATAGAGTGGGATTTTTGAAAATGCTCAAGATTGATGCAACTCTGCTTCCACAGAAGTTAATAGGAGTTTAACTGTGAACTCTGTGAAATCCTATACTATATGCCCAGTGCACTCCTGTAATTCAGCGGTTCTAGGTGGCTTTTGGCTCTAATCTGTCTTCTCTTTATAATTTTTCTAATGGGTTTTTCCTAGGATTTGTTCTTGGTTCACCTTCTTGCCTCTGTACATTCAGGTACTTGATTCTTTTGATTAAAGGTGAATTTCAAAACAAGCATAAATGTGTGTATGCTCATTATTTCTTCTCTCTGAAGTCTCCTGAAGGTATCAACAGGTTTTTATCTGCTTTTTATGTTTTTATTATATATTAGGAATTTTTTCCTACCAAGTACTCACCAATCCTTCTTTTTTGGCCTTTATTAAGAATGCCGCATTTGGGGGAGGGGCTTGTTGGGGGGAGGGGTTATGCTGTGATGGTCCAGAATATTGCTAAAGTTCTTGAGGACAAGAGAAGTCAAAATAAGAAAATAATTTCAAAATGTTTTTTTGACTGGAGAGGGATGGGGGTGGGGTGGATGCAGCAATGGAAAACTTTTTGCAGATTATGTTGATAGAAAGCTTTCCTTTTCCCCCCAATCTATTTTGTTAACGCTGAAATTATTTCCTGATGGTTTTAATGAAAAAAACCAGCAGGAAAAAAAAAGTTCTTGAAGAGAAGCTGTTTGTCAACAGCAGTAGATAGCTTTACAGTTTGAGATTTTGATCCAACAAGTCATGGAAATTGTCCTTTTTGCATAAATGCATTACATTAACAGTGTATATTCATTACAATATATAAGTTTCATATGTGATCAAAAGGCGATGCAGTTTAAGAACATAAACTAAGAAGAATCTCTGTTACCTTTCATCTTAAAGATAGCATTTTGGAAAAATTAGTCTCAGAAATAAGGGCTTTATAACACAAGTGCTATCCCATTCTTAAACTGTAGCACTGCTAGAGCAGCTGTATACCACTTGGCAGCCTACTCATGCCTGAGTTGCTCACTGACACCAGTAATCCAAGATTATGACATTACATTGTCTTTTATGGTTATGCATTTTGATTTTACGTGTACTGGATTATGATACTAGCAGATTTGAGATGGAGATGGTTCTGCTGGAGGATGTTGTCATCTTTTAGTGGGGATGGGATGTCTGTGAACTATAGGCAAGTGCAGACTTTACTAAAGGTTTTACTACCATACTTACTAAAATCTAAGATGAGGGTTATCCTCAGCGTGAGGGGAAAAGCTCCTCATCTTAGATTTGCATACAAAGCAGGTGCAGGCAGTTGCTAAAGCTCTGCCTCTGTCCCTGAGCCCAGGTTGGGGCTGGATTCAGATCTCCTCCATTTCCCTTTCTACTTCTGCTCCTCCCACCCCTGTCCCCTTCCCTCCCTTACTTTCAGGTGCAGCTCAGCTCCAGCTCAGGCTGCATCCTTTCCCAGGTATGGAGCACATGGAAACTCTGTTCCCTGCTTGGCCATCAGTAGTGTTGACACTGCTCCATGGCCCAGCAAGGACAGCTTCCATGTGCTACGCTCTGGGAGAGAACAGATCCTGAGCAGTAGGCCTGTGCGAGCAGACAGCTATTCAATCCAGCTTCAGATCTGGCCACTTCAGATGCCCGTAATCTGATCCGGAGCTCTGGACCGGGTTTCTGCTTTGATCCGGCTGAAGCGGCTCCAGAGCTTTGGAGCTGCTTCAGAAATCCAGCCATAGGGTATAATGGGGAATCAATGAAATATCTATAACTTTGTGGTTTTTGTCCAATTTGGATGAAACTTGTAGGGGTGGTAGCCTCTGCTGATAGCATGAAGTCTGCCAGGTTTCAAGAAGATCAGTACAGGGATTCAGGGGGAACTGCACCGCAAATTCTTGAAAGCAAAACTCATGTCATGTGTACGTGTTACGTCATGGTGGGATCAAAACTGCAGGGTTAGTAGTCCCTGCTGAGGCCACAAAGACTGCCATATTTCAAGGAGATAAATGCAGGGGATCGGGGGAAACTGCACCTCAAGCTGTGGACAAGCAAAACTCGTGACATAGGTGACACTGTGTGTGTTAAGGCGCAGCAGGAGAAAGCTGCAGGGATGGTGGCCCCTGTTGTGGCCATGAAACCTGCCAGCTGTCAAAGAAATAGGTGCAAGGCTTCTGGGTCCGGGGCCCTGCACCTCTAGCTGCTGACAAGCAAAACTCGTGACATGGGCACAGGGGTGGGGGGGAACTATAGCAGGCCTGACTGCTAAGCTACTGTGTTACCAGTTACCAATCAATCATGATTCACTCAAGGACCAGCTCAATACACAGTAGCTAGCTGCTAGTAGCTACTAGATAATTAGTTAATTAACAACTATTAACACTACAAAACCAAAGACTAAGAAGAAGAAATAATCAATACAGACAATCAACTGCCCCAAGACAGAGACAGTCAGTTGTACAAGCACCCATGTCATGAGTTTTGCCTGTCAGCAGCTAGGGGTGCAGGGCCCCAGAACGCAGAAGCCTGCACCGATCTCCTTGACAGCTGACAGGCTTCATGGCCACAGCAGGGGCCACCATCCCTGCAGCTTTCACCTGCTGCGCCTTAACACACCCAGTGTCACCCATGTCACAAGTTTTGCTTGTCCACAGCTTGAGGTTTTAGTTTCACCAAAGCCCCTGCACATATCTCCTTGAAACTTTGCAAGCTTCATGGCCTCAGCAGGGGCACCATCCCTGAAGTTTTCAGCCCGCTGAGCCTTAACACACACACAGGGTCATTTGTGTCACGAGTCTTCCCTGTTGGCAGCTTGAGGTGCAGCTCCCCACAAAGCCCTGCACCTATCTCCCTGAAACTTGGCAGACTTTGTGGCCTCAGCAGAAGTTACTTCCCCTGCAGTTTTCACCCCTCTGTGGTGTTAACACATACATGTGAAATAAGTTTTGCTTTCAGTAATTTGCAGTACAGATATTTTATTGTTTCCCTATTATATCCTGTGGCTGGATCTCTGAGGTGGCTCCAAAGCGCTTCAGAAGCTCCGAGCCAGTTTGGAAAACCTAAAGCAGCCAGCACTCTGATCTGGACATGCTGCTTCATATGCCAAAGTGTCCAAAGCTTCTCTGGATCTGAAGAACTGCCTGAAGCCTTGCACAGCTCTACTGAGCCGTCTCCAACACTAAGGGGGTGGGAAGAGGCAGAGGCTGTGGGGAGATGCAGCTGGCAGGTGCTGGGAGGGCAGACAGAAGGCTACAGGGAGCAGAAGAGGGAGACAGGTGTCAAGAAGGCTGCCTGACCCCCCAGTCATCTGACTCCCCTGCCACTATTTCTCCTGCTGTAGCAGTGGGAGGGGAACAGAATCAAGACAATCCTCCAATAATTAGTTAGAGTTATAAAAGTATAAATGTCCTACATATAGATTCTAATTGTTGTGGTAGGGTCATCTTAAATTCAGGCTGACTTACATCTGAGTAAATATGGTAACTGGCAGGTGGCCAGCAATAAGGTTGCTGGCCACCTGTTTTTTAGTAAGGTGGAAAAAGCAGTAGTAATCCTGGGATGATTTGAAAAACCAGTGTGAAACATTAGATTCATAGATGTTGGGGTCAGAAGGGACCTCAATAGATCATTGAGCCCGACCCCCTGCATAGGCAGGAAAGAGCGCTGGGTCTAGATGACCCCAGCTAGATGCCTATCTAACCTCCTCTTGAAGACCCCCAGGGTCGGGGAGAGCACCACCTCCTTGGGAGCCCGTTCCAGACCTTGGCCACTCTGTGAAGAAGTTCTTCCTAATGTCCAGTCTAAATCTGCTCTCTGCTAGCTTGTGGCCATTATTTCTTCTACATGCCTGTGGCTACTGTTTTATGCCTGTGGCTTCTGTTTTTGGAGGCAGTCTTAAAAACAGCTCAGCAGGCTTGAGAATATTGTCACTAGAGACTGAAACCCAACACAGCAGCCCTGTGGACATTGGGTAAAGGGATCCTGAGTGGTTTGTTAGTACTCCTGTCTGCAGTTAGCTAAAAGAGGAGAAGCCATCACCCAGCCTGCTTACCTGCGTAGGAGGGTCTCAGCCAGAATGAAGTGAAAATGAATGAAGGGGCATTATTGATGCTGATTGCAGACACAGGTGCTTGGACATTGAATGGTGGAGCTGTGAGTCAGATGCAGAAAGGTCCCAGAAAACAAGCAGACCACAAGATGTGTGTCACCCTGCTAAAAGGGAAGGCTGCTCTGAGGCAGAGCAGTGTCTGAAAAAACAGGCACACTATCTGTGATCTGGGAGACTTTGTCCAATTGTCTGTTCCTCCTGTGTTTTGGGGAAAAAGTGCTGTGTAAACAGGACAGCACCAAAGAAATATTTGATTCCCTCTCTCCTCCAAAAGGAAGCAACCTACCAAGGCTCTGGATGCTGGTTGGCTCAAGATGCAACATTATTAAAAAGTAAGTAGAAATAGACCCCATAGTTACAGATGTTCTCCCTATTATTCAGTCCCCTCCCTCTCTCCCTCCTTGATTGTTGAAAGGTTGTCTTGGCCAGGACTATGAAGAGGGTAAAACAGAGGCTTGGTGGGACAATGAGAAAGTGTGCATATATAACAAGTTGTAGAGAAAAGTTGTAGCCAGAACCTCAGAATCAGAAAAGTGACTGTAAATTGCTCCCCTCTATATATGTATGCTAAGGAAAGAAACCTCTAAAATGGCAGCGAACATGGAGGAGAAGGGTTTGAGGCTGGAGGGTGGCAATATCCTATGAACCAGAGAAGAAAAGATAGGGGCAAGGGTCTTTGGTTGAAGCCAGGCCTGAGTGCTCTAATATACTAGGTATAATAATAGGTATCATTTTGGACCATTTTCCAGTTGGTCTAATAAAAGGTATCATTTTGGAACCAAGAGTTCTAGTTTTTTGTGTGTCTAATATACCAGGGCATTGGAAGAGGTTGTGCTATCTAGGTCAGAGCTCCAGAGCTGAACCAGTAAGTGAGGTTTTGTTTGGTAGCAAGCTGACTAGAAGCTGGATTGTGATCCTGGAAGTGAAGTTGCAGCCCAAGAAGGACTGGAAACCACTGCTCTAGAGAGGTTTTTTACTGCTGTCATGGCTGCACCTGATAGCCAATAAAGCTTTCATTTTAAGAGTAGTGTAAGTGGACAAGACAGTATTGAATCCAGCTAGTCTAAGGATAATTTACAGTTTTACCTCATTCCAGATATGGCTAGGCAGACGTATTGGATATTAAGAAAGCTTTTGTTCCATATGACTTCCTTTCCTGGGAGAATGAATGCTGTTTGATCCCAGGACCTACACAAATTTGATAGCTATACCAGCAGGCTAGGAGACTCATATATTTCAAAAGAGAAGATTGAGGTGACTAGCCTTAAAGATAGACGGTAAATTTCTTCTTGGACAATTTAAATGATTAGAGAGGACTACATGTCCAAGCATTTGCAGATAATCCAAATTATCTGAAAGAGACTTAAGGCTGTGGAAGTTAATACAAGTGATTTGCATTTCAAAGGGCTGAGAGAATAAGTACTCGCACCGATATTTCTCTCAAGAGTTTTATTGGGTTTATTTTCAAGAGATCAGACAGAGCAACAGCTTAAGCTCTTTAAGCCACCTTGGATAATTTGTTAAACAAGAGGATGGCTTTGGGATAAGGTTCATAACCTATTTCAAAACATAGCCAATGCAGAGACAAGACTGGGTGCAGAAAAAGGAGATGGAAATGGCATTTGCCATTGTAACAAACAAAACTTGCCTATTGTTTCCTGACACATTTTATGTGTTAGCATAATCCGATAAACCTAAAAAAAATACACTTTAAAGTCTGAGCTATACCATCTGGCTCTTTCCATACTCTGTGCCCTGTGGCATATGGCCACAGAGCATGTTCTTCTTTTCACTGTTTTGTTTCCTCCTTAGGTTAGTTACCATATATTTCCTTACACAGAACTGATGAGTAGCCATTTTTTTGCCTATGCTCCTCGTACATCTGCATCATTCTGAATATCATTTGTCTGGACCAGCAGCTCTGCATCCATCTTGTCATAAAAATTCTTTACCTTAATGCGTATTCATTCTACTAAATGATGACATACTGTGAATTAAATTGGTCCCGAGGATGATCTTTGTGTTACTATACTACTTGTTTCCCTTCATCCTGAGCCACCACCAGGTTGGTTCACTCTTAGTTTCCAAATCCTCTGGGCTAAAGAACTGTTCATGATTAGTTACAGATGTATAATTGCATGGATGGAGAGTTTCAGAAATTGTTATTTGGTCTCAGGCTTGCTTTTATCCTTCAATTGGTTTAAGCTCAACCAAAGTCAGATTGACAGAGCCTATGGTAATGTCATATCCTGAGATGATACTGAATGACAGAAGAAATAGCTCTGAGGAGCTGGCAGTAGTGGTGACCCAATTAGCTATCTACCACATTGGCTTTCTCAGATAAATTCCTAATAGATGCATCTCTCTGCTCCTAGACTGTACCAATGATGACTAGAAATATATTTTTCCTCCTTTGACTGACCAAAAGACAGTACTTTTTTTCCTCTGAAGAAAACATTTTCACTTTATCCATTCCAGCTTCCAGGCTGGACAGCTGTAACCCATTTAACCTGCAACTAACTATAAAAACTAGTGAGCAGTGTTCATCCTTGCCTCCTCAACGAGACAAGACAACTAACATATTCTAGCTACATGATGCCATCTGCATTGGCTTCTACTGAAATGCCACGTGAAGCTAATTGTGCTACTTCTTTTGACCAAAGCCTCAATCAAGATAATGCCAGCTACCTCCTCCCCTTCACTGACCTACAGCACAGCTTCCACTTGCTCATACAACTGAAGGTGGCACTTATTACAAGACAGCCTTTGTAGTGCAGGCCAGGTATGCATCTGCTGTAAGTTAGCTGCACAGAGGAGGATTGATGCTTACAATGCCTTGCTAATACAACACTTGTACAGAGTGGTATGTATAGCTGCAGGGTAGTAAGTAATTGCAACTGGATGTGGGTGTCCTATATTTATGCATGTATACATGCAGCATTTCATGATGTAATGATTCCATTCTCTACTCAAGATAAAATTAATGAGTATGCTCAATTTTTACATTACACATCTGTGGACACAAGGGTTTCTGCTTAATTCAGTACGATCTGAATTAATGAATTATCTGTTTGCCCCAAATTTCTATTGGAATCAAACATCATTTTTTTTTCTGCAAAAGGTGGCTGTTTTTTTTTCCTTATAAAGAATTCTGAAAGTGTATAAAGAACCAGATGTGGTAGTATCTTTAAAAAAAAACCCTGATGTTCTTGATAAAAGGATTTTTAATCCTAACTGACTTCTCCAGATAAGCAAGGTTTACCAAAATAAGTGCAGCAACATATGGTAAGGGGATTTTTATTTTAAATTTAACTTTTTCTTTTATAAAACTGTCTAGGTTAACTGTCTAGATTAGAAAGAAAATAAGTTATTCATGTTTGTAGGGGAGAATACGGTCCCATGTTAGAAACAGGTGGCTGTTTCCCAGTTTTGGAGGCAAGGAATACTTGATGCATTAGAACAAGGGTGTGAGGAAAATGAATGCCTCAAGTAAACCATTAGGATTACCCTTTACTGTGTATACAGTTGGAAACAATATGATAAGCAATATTTAAAGCCATTATTTAATGCACTGCAGTATTTTTAACTCCCTAGAATATGACATAATTTTTCATTAGTTAACTGTAACCATTAAGAATATTTTTGGGAAGGGAAGGTGTTTTGTGGTTAAAGCACTGGACTGAGACATGGGAGATGTAGGTCCCAGCTCTGCCCTGTGTTACTTTGGACAAGTCATTTAGACTCCATGTCTAAATGTGTGTTTCCATCTGTAAAACTAGGATAATACTTCCTTTTTCTGTCTTTTGCTCTTAAACTATAAGGATATGTACAAATGATGATGCTGCATTGAGCTAATATGGAGTAGAGGCTTCCCACAGAGCAGTTGATGTGCTAACTCTCCATTTGCCTGCTTTTACCTTGCAGTAAGTGAAAGCTAAATCAGCATAACTTTGTCCTATGTCACCCATACGTATTGTACTAGAGCAGGGGCACTCAACTCTGTGGACTGCATAGACCAAATGCAGCCCACAGAGCCTTGCAATCTGGCCTGTGGGGCTCCCCAGAGGTCAGAAAGTTGTGTCAGTTCATACCACCACCCCTTCCCACTGACAAAAGCCCCACATGGTAGACAGAAGCCAGGCCATGACCCTCCTCAAGGAGGGCCTGATCTGGGTCAGGTCATGCCCTCATGCCCTCTTCCCTCCCACAGCTGGGTTGGGGCCAGATCACATCCCCTTCCCTCTCCACAGGGCCAGGCTATATCTTGTCCCCCTGTTTGGCTTGTTCATAAATGGTCCACATCCCCTTATCCTCCACCCAGCCAGGCTGGGGCTGGGCCATGCTTCCCCATTGAGCTGGATGGGACAGGGCCACACCCTCCAGGGCTGGGTCAAGACCCTTTCCCTTATATGGCTGGGTCCAGGCTGGGCCATGCATCGTTCCCACACCCCCCTGCTAGAACAGTTTAGGGCCAGGCCATACCCCTTTCCCCCATGCAGCTGGATTGGGGTTGGGCAAACCCCCTCTGTCTGGCTGGATAGGGCCCAACACTCAGTGCCCAATCCAGGGGCACTGGATTGGGACCACCAGTCGATCTGGCCTACAGAGGGACTCAGTCCTGCACATCCATTCTTCTGGTAAAAAAAAATAAAGAAAAAAAAAAAAGGTTGAGCATCTGCTGGGAGGAGCAGTCGGCCAAGTCCCAGAGGTCCCGGAGGTTCCTGGCGGAGCTGCAGGACCTCCACTTGGTCCAAGAGGTGCATGGCCCCACCAGGGGGGATGCACTGCTGGATCTGGTCCTGGTCTTGGGGGACAATCTGGTTAGAGGTCTCCAGGTATGTGACTCCCTGGGAGATAGCGATCATTGCCTGATAGAATTTGCTATCCGGCACAGTGCAGCTAGAGCCCACACTAGGACTAGGGTCCCAGACCTCAAAAGGGCCAATTTCACAGAGCTCAGGAGGCTGGTTGAGAAGGCGCTGCGGGCCTGTAAGGTTGAGGACATGGGCATCCACGAAGGGTGGATGTCCCTCAAGGAGACGATCCTCCGAGCCCAAGGGGCGACCATTCCTGCCTGATGCAAGATGGGCAAAAATGCCTGGAAGTCCCCATGGCTTAATAGGGATATGCAGGGGACCCTGAGGGCTAAGTGGGAGGTATACAACCTATGGAAGAGAAGAGCCCTCTCCAAGGAGGAGTACTCCTCTTGTGCTCTGGAGTGCAGGAGGGCTATTAGGAAGGCCAAGGCAGGAGTAGAGCTTTGCCTGGTGACTAGGATCAAGGACAACAGAAAGTCCTTTTTCAAATATGTGGGGAGCAAAAAGAGAGCCCCGGGCAATGTCGGGCCCCTGAGGGACTTGTCGGGCAACCCGGTGCTCGCAGCCGATGGTAAGGCTGAGATCTTCAATGGGTTCTTTGCCTCAGTCTTCCTGAGGGGGGACCGGGACATCCCTCCCGCCGGAAGTCTGAATCCCCCCTCGGAAATCACTGCTAGGCCATGGGTGAGGGTAGACCTGATGGAAGGGCTTCTGGAAGGGCTGGATGTCTTTAAGTCGGCGGGTCCGGATGACCTGCAACCAAGGGTGTTGAGGGAGCTGGCGGGGGTGATTGCTGGGCCCTTGGCTCGGTTATACGAGCTCTCTTGGAGCTCTGGACAGGTGCCGGAGGACTAGAAAGTGGCCCATATGGTTCCCATCTTTAAGAAGGGGAGGAAAGAGGACCCGGAGAACTACAGGCCTGTCAGTCTCACCTCGGTTCTGGGAAAGATCTTTGAGAAAATTC
>JAGPOW010000261.1:175937040-175955619 GCA_030014935.1 Caiman crocodilus
GCCCTCCCCCCTGAGGCCCCCAACCCCTGCCCCACCACCGCATAGTTTAACCCCCCCCCCCCCAAAACGCCGGCACTGACCGGCAGTTGGAGTGGCTGTCTGGCTGCCTGGGGCTCTGCCCGCACAGTGTGGGGCAGGGTGACAGCCCCAGCAACCCCAGCCCAAGCTCTGCTAGCCCCCCACTGTCCTGTGCTGCCCAGGGAGCTCTTTTAGGAGGCCCTGGATCCCCCACACCCGCGTTCTAAGGTAAGCAGAGGCTTTTTTTCCCCATTTTTTTCTGTTCTTTTTCTGGGTTTTGTTTGTTTGTTTTTTTTAATCAATGGTGGCTGGGGTTGTGGGGGTAGCCTTGGGGTGCAAGTTGGGGGGTGATGCTGAGTGGGGCAGCCATTGTAGGTAGTGTAGCAGCTGGTGGAGGATGAGGCCAGGTGGGGCAGCAATTGGGGGGCTGGGGTGGGGCATGTGGGCCTTGCAAGGGAGTGGTAGCCCCTGCAGGGGCCATTTGGCCCCTGCTGGGGGGACGTACCCCTTGTGTGGGGGCCAAATCCCCTTGTGTGGGGGCCGTAACCTCTGTGTGGGTGCCATAGCCCCTGTGGGAGCAAAATATGTATTCATGAAACATCTAGAGTTCACTTTATGATAAAAGACATGCTTTAATACTGGAAGATATATCAATAAAACATTGTCCAACTGATCAGTGTCTCTGTCTCACTCTCTCTTTATAGTGGTCTTTTGTTTTACTTATGGAGGAACATGGATTTTGGGGTATTTTACAGAGTGAATTTGGGATTTTTTTGTCCTGGATTTTTCAGTTTTCCAGTAGGGAACACCAGAATTCCCATTAGGGAGGCCAGTGGCAGAACCCTGCTTGCTCAGAGCTGGTACCTTGGACCCATCTGGCTGTGGCTGACCTCCTGGCCAAGTGGGGCCAGGAGGAAATGTTTTAACAGTTCAAAGCAGGCCACCACACTTGGAAAATCTGGGCAACAACTGCCCAAATGGCTGGGCACGGGTACACACAGCATTAGTACTACACAGAGTCCAACCCTGCAACCACAGTCCACTGGCAGCTGGTCCAGAGGGGCAGATGCCTCTACTGGCTGTTCAGTCCCCATCTGGGTCTGGCAGGTGTGCAGCAGGTCACAGCCAGGCAGTAGCCCCCACCGCCAGACTGCTGCAGTGGGTAAAGGGTGCAGGGAACTCTCAGGGCTGCTTCAACAGTCCAGCTGGCACAAGAGGTAGTGTCCCCAGGTACCAATTGGCTGGGCCCCAGAAGCTCCTGGGAGATGGTAGCCCTGAGCTACTTTTCAGGGTGACTTTTTATACTGCTGGAAACAGCACAGGTGCTAACCCTGGGTTCTAGCTCTGCCTTGGCTACAGATCTGGGAGGAGCCAGGCAGGGTTATTTTGCCCCAAGTGGCACAATTTGCTCCACACCAAAGTGTACATCCGAGCATGTGTGCTGAGGCAAAAAGCCCCAGCTCAAATTTGCACCACTTCTATTTGAGCTGCTGCAAGGGCACATGCGTGCATGTGTGGACACGCCCTAAAAGTCCTTCAGCTATCAGTAGATCTAATATAGAAGAGTCAAAAGAGATAAGGAGGATCAGCAGAGACCCGTCAGAGTAAAGGTACTGATAAGTTGCAAGTTCTTTCTAATGAAAAAAAAATTGGGAGATTAATTCAAAGACCTGCCCACTTGAAGACTAACAGGTTAAAAAAGCCATATGATAAATACGTATCCATAGAGTAGATCATATACCACTTACAACTGGACAAAGCAAGTCTGCAAATGTGTTTGCACAAAAAAGGGTATCAGGAACAATTCTGGAAAGGGAAAGATGTAGTAACTTTTATGAAACTTGGAACTGGAGCACAGGAGGGAATAGTTTGAAGGAGGTACCAATTGTGTGCTCATGTCTAAAATGTTAGCTGCCATTTAAACATCTGTTTTATAAGCATGCCATCCTTTCTTGTTATTAGCCAATACCTAGTACATGGCCTGGCTTTCATCCTAAAGTACTATGACTTGTTGGGATATCTTGCCACTCCTATTAGAGTCCCACAATCTGACATCCTTCAAATCAGGCCCCTGAGCGTGTATACTAAAAGCTGTTTGTTTATGGTTGGTTTTTCTTTGTTTTGTTTTTGATAGTCCTATTTGTGATAGGCCTTGAATATGTTCAGAGCATTAACTTAATTTCAATTACTGGAAGCTTACAATTCAAGAACCAGTCTACATTTGTGATATGATATAGATTTAAAAGTGGTGTCAGGAGGGGGTGTTAACCCTGAATGTAAAACAGAACAGACAGAAGTTATTTCTGCTGAAAGCCCATGATGTGCATTAGATTCAGTGTTTTATTGTGTTGCTTTGAGCTCCATTCTATTTGCCTTGAAAGGAAGGCACTCTGTAATGCACTGACTTTTTGTATACTACATTTGTGCTGTGGGGAAATCGCAAGCATTTCCTCAGTGATCTGACAAACAGAAGTAATCTGAGGAAGGCGGCTCGTGTAGTTTTGACACAGTTGAGATAAGACCATGAATTCCAGTTCCACTTGCCTAGCTTTTCTGAGATCATTCAAGCATATCATGCCATTAGTGCATAAATAAGAAGTGGGTCTTACATGCTTTCCAAAACCACACAAACAAAACATACATAATCAAGACTTTTTTGTGTGAGAGAATTTCCCGAGGTGAAAACAGTGAACTGAATACTTGCTACTGAAAAAGCCTGGCTTTAGAGCCTTCTAGGCTCCTTAGTCAGAAGTGAATTGCAGAGACTCTTAAGTTAACCAGAGAAAAAAAAGTCTACTTATTTCTATGTGTAAGTGGAACATCTCTCAATGATATTTCACCTTCTTGTGCAAAGACTGTCGGTCCCATCTTCTCTTGCCTACTATGCCTTGATGCTGTCATAATATGGAAGGAGGGAGGTATAATGTTACCAATAATTAGTGGTCTTGTTCAGAGTCACTGATGCTCTTCACAGGGCTCCTCCATCCTCTACACCCTGTCCTGTTCCACACCCAGTGGTATTTCAGCTGATAGCCAAATCCCCAGCATCCCCGCTTCAGGGTCAGATCCAGCCCCAGCCCTCTCCTGGCCCACCAGCCTTAAGTGTCTGGCCTTGCTCTCAGTGGGGACATAAACCCCAATGCTTTATGTTAACCTTGGGATCTTCCCAATTTAGGTCAGTTCATGTTGCCTAGCCAGGGCAGAATCTGCTTAATCTGCCTACATCTGGTTTTCCCAGTCTGGTTGGTTGTGGTCACCTACACTACTTAAGGTCAGCTTAGGTACCCCAGGTGTGGTCCTTGGGTTGCTTCCCTTATTTCCTTCCTTTTCCTTCAGGTCTTTCCTGCCCATCTATGTCAATCTGTCTTAATTAATTGCTGCCCCTGTGCACTATCACTTTCAGATGGTACTGGCCCTCTTTCCTTCACTCTCTCTCTCCCTTCCCCTCCTTTCCCCCCACACTGGCTTTCTTTTCCTTTCCCAGCAATCAATGGATTTGTATTACCTGCAGTCCAGGCCTGCTTCAATTCCCTTGGTTACGGATCTCCAGTCGCTCCCTTCAATTTGTCAGACTCTTGTGCCCCAGGGCTCTAACCGAGCCCTGATCCTGGGCTCTGTGCCAGCTCTGGCCTCAGTGCCACATCCCCATGTGGCTTGCATGGATCATGCTGCTTCCAGTGCATTCCCTTCACCAGGGGACTCTAATCTGCTGATCATCTCCTTTAAATTCCAGCAGAACACTTGGGGCTAATGGAAAGTGGCTCCTGCCACCCATGAGTGGGTCCTCCTTTGGCTGGCCTCTTCCAGTTCTGCTGGCCATATGGGGATGTATCACCAAGGCTCACTCATGCAGGTTCCAATACCCCTTGCTCCCTGTCAGTTCCTGGATGGTTTCCAGTCCAACAGGAATGCCTGGACTGATTGTTACACTGTGCTATGCAAACCACTTGTGAATAAGTGATACTTATGCTGTGGTAGTGCATAGGGCAGTGGTTCCCAAACTGTGGGTTATGACCCCAATGAGGTCACAACATCAGCGGATGGAGTCACAGGGTTGGGAGTGTGAGGGGTCATGCTGATGAAATAGGGCTATAAATGGGGTCATGCCGAGGAAAAGACATTATGTTAAGCACTGTACGCACATAGCACTTGGCTCCTTGTAAATAGGTCCTTGTCTGTACCTATTTAATGTAGGACCTTGCAATATATGTAATGATGCAAACCTTCCCATAGGATCTCCTTGTAAGCAAACTATTGATGGTCTGGAAGCACCCTCTCCCCACGTGGTTTTAGCACGTAAATTAAGATGGATGATAAGGAAAATCAGGGTAATAGAATTCCTTATCCAGATACAAAGTGGCTCAATCATTTATATATTCAGTGATAATAGTTTGTCAGACACATGATTCTCCTCTCTCTCAAAAGTTCTACAGCTACGCAACTACATTGGCCTCAGAGGGCTTACTTCTAATTGACGTTAGCAGAGGCAAAGGGAGAATTAGCCCTACCTGAGATGCCCTGCAGGGAAGATTTGAGACAAAGCAGTCTAGGTGCCAACTGCTCTGGCTTGGCAGAAGAAGGGTTATAGCAACACAGCAGAATGGCCACTTGTTAGAAAAATGCATATTGCCAGACCCCATAGACTTTTAAAATTCAGGGTCTAGATCTTCACTGGTGAAAACCTGAGTTTAATCTCCATCTGGCTGGAGCGATGGTATGGTATGTATCAGTTTAGGATCTGGCTTTCAACCCCAGATTATTAGGACTTGATGTATGCTCACAATGTATTTGTTATTGGATATTTGTAAATAAGCAAGGTTATACTAAAAATAATTGCACTCCAATGGTGGTACTGCCTGTTTCAGTGTAAATATATAATTGAAGGCCACAGAGGGGGCTCAAATAAAGGCAAAGTACCCACTACACAAGGATAACATAGACAATCATATATACTGGGGATATTTTATCATTAAGGAAAAGCATGATGGTTGCCTCTGGGAATAACAGTAGCTTAGTTGTCGTCGAGGCAGTTATAAAAGAATTTGTTCCTCTCTTGGGACCCCTTTGTGCCAATTAAGCAGGTGCAAAGAGAACATAATGACCTCCATAGATAATATTCTCAGTGTTGTGACAGGATACCCATACCCAGGTACCAGAACAGGGGCAATCTGAGTATGTATTGGAAGTGAGATGGGGGACAGAAGAGTTGGTTCCTGGGGCTAGTGATACTTTTGGGGAAAAATTAGTCCCCAGCAGCCACTAAATAAAGATGTGCAAACTCTCTCTTTCTCTGGCAGCTGAGGCACTATAGCAGAGGAAAATTTACCCCTTAGGTATTTAACTGCACTTGAAATCTCCTCTGTCCCACTCTACATTATTGAATTTGACTCCTTACATACCTTTTTTATTTTCCTATAAGTGTGTTCTTTTAATACATGTTTATTATTGAAAACCTATTGGCTTAGAGGGAGAGAAAACACTTCTCTGATGCTGTTCCTAGTATTGTCAGAATACACAAGCAAGAAATCTTTTACTCCTTTAAGTCAGGGCTTTTCATCTTAATGTAAAATCTGAATTGATCAGAAATTTTGGGTGAATCCTATCCCCAAAACTGAACAGTATATAAAAAGGATCTGGAGTATTTCTGGATTTTAATGAGCAAAAGCAATTGAAAATATGGGTGCTGGTGGGCAAATACCATTCTCTGAAAAGTTGCATGAGTTTTCATTTAAATAATTCTTCATAAACAGTGGCACATAAAGGTGAGAGAGGGATACTAGAATAAATTGCCATGAGTAGTTGCAAGACATTTTACACATTCTGACACTTATTGAAATGCCACTCTGCTCCTGTATTTTTGATATAGCTAGAAATTGTCCCAAACTGTAAGGATTAGAAGTGATATTTCTGAGAGCTTGGAGACCTTTAGATTCAGGATTGTGGTCTATAGGAGATAAGGGCCAGCTGTAGCATTTGGTTCTAGGTAGAAATGTTTTTCAACTTTCAGGTGCATTTAGCTTGAGGGATTAGGTACAGGCCTGCTTTGAAATACTACAGATTCAAAGGAAAAGTAAATATGTGACAAAACAAGGAAATGAAAGTAATTGCTAAGTTTTCTGTTCTTCAATAAAAGTCTAATGATGTAAAAAACATGTAATGGAGATAGGATTTGCCTTAGTAGAAGTTCCTGAAATAAAGAAACAGCAGCATAGTGCTGTTATCATTTCCTAATTAGAGTATACACTAGCTATGCTTAATTAAGTCCTGGAAGTTAATGAGTGTACACTATCTTTAAATACATAATTTGTCTAAATTCGGTAAAATCTTCTTCTTTCTGTAAAGGCAGGCTTACTCCAACATTTACCTTCATTTTAACATTTTTACTTGGATTTGGAGCCAGATTTCAAACTTTGAGGTCTCAGTTATTTTGATTGCCCTACTCAAAATCTTGGTTTGGTCCTGTTGGCACTGACAGATGTGCACTCCCCACAGTAACTCATGGTGTTTTGCAGGAAGCACCATGAGTTAGTGTTTCCCACAACCCAACATTCACTGGAAGGGTTCAAGGTCCAGTTTGGAGTAGCTGCATGTCTGCAGCTGCTCCCCCCACAGCCCCTTTCCCAGCTCCAGTGATGTCTTCAGAATGGGATGGAAGGAAGAAAGGGGAGGGAGCTTGGTCTGGGATTTGCCTGGCCTGCACTGGAAGGTGGGGTAGGTAGAATGGAGCCACAGACAAAAGCCCATCCATCCTCTCTTTAACTGTCTTTCACGTATTGGAGGGATAAAAATTGGGGAAAGTACTGCAGGTGAGGCCTCATCAGTGCTGAATAGTAGATTCTGTTCAGTTTGGCTCATTGAATGAAGCCGCTTATTACATTACTGATTTACAATAAACTACTGTTTTGGTATAAAGCAGAGACTATAATCTAGTGTTCATAGGTAATGTTGTGGATGACGCTATGAGAGCTGCATAAGAGAGGTCAACTTGCAGCTTCAGAAATGGTGTCTCAAGGCAGACTTCAGCTTTTTGGACCACCACCCATACTTTAGGACAAGAGACATGCTCGGGTGGGATGGGCTTCACCTCTCCCCCAGAGGTAAGCGTGTGTTCTCTTTCAGGTTGGTTGATCTCCTCTGGTGGACTTTAAACTAGGCTTTTTGGGGGAAGGGGAGGATGAGGACGCAGGGAGCCACGGAACACCAAACCAAGAGTCACCCACAAGAAAAACCCAGCCAACTGGCAATGAGCACAAGAAGTACCCAGGTTAAAGACAGGAGCCCGAATGGTCCTGCGATTAGGGGGTCAGTGCGTGCACCTTCAGGAGGCCTTGAATACCTCTGCACTAATGCTTGTAGTGTAGGGAACAAGCAGGAGGAACTGGTCCTCCTGCTAGCTAACAAAAACCCAGACATAGTGAGGCTCACTAAAACTTGGTGGGATCCAATGCATGACTGGTCAGTGAACTTAAAGGGCTATAGGCTGTATAGGAGGGATAGAACAGGAGGAAGGGCAGGGGTGTGGCACTCTATGTCAAAGAGCAGTACACATCCTTAACAAACAACACTGGATGAGAAGAGGGACAGACTGAAGTGCTCTGGGTCAGAATACAAGGGGGTTGGGGGGAAAGGGACTTAATGGTGGGAGTCTACTACAGGCAACCCAACCAGGGAGAAGAGCTAGACTGAAAATTCTCAGGTCAGCTTGCGGAGGCAATTAAGTCAAAGGACGTGGTGATCGTGGGTAACCTAAACTATCCGGACATCTGCTGGGAAGAGCAGTCAGCCAAGTCTGACTGCTCACGTAGGTTCCTAGTTGAGTTACAGGACCTCCTTCTAACCCAGGAGGTGCACAGTCCCACTGGGGAAAATGCCTTGTTGGACCTGGTCCTAGCCACAGGCAATGACCTGGTGAGGGGACTGCAGGTGCTCGACCACCTGGGTGATAGCAATCATCGCCTATTGGAATTCACCATCCAGCGCAGGGTGTCAAAGGCCTGCAGCAAGGCAGCAGCCCTGGACTTCAGGAGGGAAGATTTCAATGAGATAATTCCCTAAGAGAATTAGGGAGGCACTGAGGTCCAGGAAGGAAGGGGAGTTGGGAATCCAAAAACAGTGGTCATTCCTTAAGGAGATGGTCCTCCAAGCCCAAAGGGTGACAGTCTCAACATGTATCAAAGGGGGCAAGAGTGCTCAAAAGCCCCATAGCTCACCAAAAGCATCCAGGAATGTCTCAAAGCTAAAAAGGAGGCATACACCGAATGGAAGTGAGGGGCCATCACCAGGAAGAATTATAGCTCCATCGCTTGAGATTGTAGGGGGGCTGTTAGGAAGGCTAAGCTGGAACTGGGACTAACAACCCGGATCAAGGATAACAAGAAGTCCTTTTTTAAATACATAAGGAATAAAAAGAAGGTACCTGGTAATGAGGGGCCTCTGCCGGACACACTAGGAAATCTGGTGGTCGCATCAGATGACAAAACTAATCTGTTTGACAATTTCTTTGCCTCCATTTTTCTGAGCAGGGACCAGGTCATCCCCCCCTACCAGGATCCCTGATGATCCCAGAAGAGGCACAGCCAGGTCCAGGGTCAGTAAGGACCTAGTCAGGGAACTTCTGGTGGGACTAGATGTGTTCAAATTAGCAGGTCCTGACGATCTCCACCCCAGAGTGCTGAAGGAATTAGCAGAGGTCATTACAGGACCCCTGGCACCGCTTTACGAGCACTTGTGGTGTTCTGGTCAGGTGCCAGAGGACTGGAAAAGGGCCAATGTGGGTCCCCATTTTCAAAAAAGGCGGAAGGAGGGCCCAAGAAACTATAGGCCCATTAGTCTTACCTCGGTCTTGGGGAAACTCTTTGAGAAAATTATCCAGGTGCATATATGCGAGAGATCTCCAGGAGAGATTATGCTTAGGGGCAACCAAAGTGGGTTCATTAGAGGCAGGTCCTGTCAGACCAACCTGATGGCCTTCTATGACCAGGTCACAAAATCCTTAGACGCAGATGTCGTGGTGGACGTAGTCTTTCTGGATTTTAGGAATGCCTTCGACACTTGTTTCTCACCCCATTCTCATTAAATAATTAGGTGACTGTGGTGTCAATGCCTACATGGTTAGATGGGCCACTAATTGGCTGGAGGACCGCACCCAGAGAGTGGTGATGGATGGGTCATTTTCAACCTGGAGGGATGTGGGCAGTGGTTTTCCCCAGGGCTCGATCCTCAGGCCTGCACTGTTCAACATCTTCATCAGCGACATGGATTAAGATGTGGGGAGAAGTGGGCACACTAGAGGAGAGAGACAGGCTGCAATTAGATCTGGACAGGTTACAGGGGTGGGCAGATGAGAATAGGATGGGTTTCAATACTGACAAGTGCAGGGTACTGCACCTGGGGAGAAAGAACCAGCAGCATACCTACAGGCTGGAGAACTCCCTTCTCATCAGCACAGAGGCAGAAAAGGATCTTGGAGTCATTATTGACTCCAAAATGAACATGGACACCAATGTGGGGACGCAGTCAGGAAGGCTAGCTGCACCTTGTCGTGCATCCATAGATGCATCACAAGCAGGTCCAAGGAGATGATCCTCCCCCTCTATGTGACACTGGTCAGGCCGCAGTTGGAGTACTGAATCCAGTTGTGGGTGCCGCACTGCAGAAGGGATGTGAACAGTATCAAGATGGTCCAGAGGAGAGCCACTCGCATGATCAGGGGGCAGCAAGGCAGGCCCTATGAGGGGAGGCTACGGGACCCGAACCTGTTCAGCATCCACAAGAGAAGGCTGAAAGGGGATCTAGTGGCCATCTATAAACTGGCTAAGGGAGACCAGGCAATGGGAAAGTCCCTATTTCCCCAAGCACTACTGGGAGAAACAAAGAATAACGGCCATAAGTTAATGGAGAGTAGATTCAGGCTAGCTATCAGGAGGCCCTACTCTACAGTCAAGGTGGCTAGGATCTGGAACCAACTTCCAAGGGAAGTGGTGCTCGCTCCTACCCTGGGAGTCTTCAAAAGGAGGCTAGATAGACACCTAGCCGGGGTCATTTGACCCTGGCATTCTTTCCTGCCTATGGTAGTGGGTTGGACTTGATCATCTGCTCAGGTCCCTTCCTTTGAAACTATGAAACATCCAGAATATCTACTTTTCACAGACGTACTTATCTCATTCCAGTGATACACATTCTGACTGGCAAAATGAGTCAATGGAGATAAGTGATACATGAATATAGATGATTAATCAGTTGAGAGATTTGGGTATATTTTAGGATTTCCCTGTATAGAACACTGAAGAACATGGCATGGCATAGCATAGAAGGTGACTGAATTGTATAACTAGGGAACACCTGCTCTTATGTAATTAAGTTTATAGAGACCTGTTATAAAGTTAATGTTTCCTCTTAGGTTCCCGTTAAAAAGATGTTAAAGTCATTTCAATTTTTAAAAGCTCCAGCCTTAATTTGATTAAATGAATTTAGCTCTCTGAAACGATATACTTACCAAATGTGTGCATCAGCTTTTGTTATGTTTGTACCCAAAACAGAGAACATAAACATTCCATATTTATGGAATTAATGAATTTCCCATTTAAAAGGAGGCGGGGGAGAAGCTGCTTTAAAATCCTAGTTCCTGATCTTTGTCTGGGAGTCGCAGCATGTGACACATTCAACCACCCACATAAGCACAGACTTAGTTTCTACAGTATTCTGTCCTTTCTTAAAAGCTCATGTAGTTTTTTTGCAAATGGGAAACTGTAAGCCTTTAACAGAAATATGCTGGTTAGCAACTCATGGAAATTAGAGAGCCTAAGCAAAAACATGGTTTCTTCAGTATATCATTTGCCATTTACAAAATAGGTTTCTTAAGAGTGGATTGTTTCTGGGTGCGATATAGCATGTATAACTTTTGTCTTTTAAGTGTTCCTTTGTTTGTTGCGAGTAGACTAGCTCTTCTGCTACAGCTAAGAACCTCTAGGAAGTTAGCAGAAAGTCCCAGAAAGACCATGTGGTTAATCTTGAAGGGTTTCTCAAATTTTCTCTAGGGTAGCAGGGGCTTCAGCAGAGTAAATTGGGAATCTGGCCTCCCAATTCTGTGGACTCAGGGCCTAGGAGAGATGAAGAAATTCACAGAGGCAGATTACTTCATGTAGAGGCTGTCTCTTCATGCTGCCACTGGGTTTTCCTTTTCATCCTGAAGTACTGCATTAGGAACCCAGGGACAGATCCATGGAATGGCTTATGCTGTGGATGGCTTAGCACCATCAAATGATCTCTCTTTTACTGGGTGCATCACAAGTTCATTAATGCACTTTAGGTAAAGTATATTAAATCTACCTCCATTGTGAGGTACTAGAAAAATGCTCGTTGGTCTATTTTAATACGCATTCATTCAAGAGTGTGGGGTTTTTTGACACCATAATGTACCTTAAAATAGGTTAATGCACACATGTAGATGCACCTACTGCATAGGAGCAGCCATGGAAAAAACTCCACTGATGAAAATCCTGATATCAATGAAAATCTCCCAGTGCAGTTTCTGTAGTGATAATCATGGACAATCCTACTGAAACCAGATGATATTTGGTTATTCTTGTCCCCATCTCTAAAACCTACAGAACCTGATGTGGACAAAGCATTTTGCGTGTGGCAGCTCTGCCTCAGTGGAATTTTAGTTCATTCCTTGAGCAGCCCCATTTGGTAGCCTGTGCATGCTGGACAGCTGGGCTCTATTTAAACTATTTCCATCACTGTATATACAATCAGAAATGTTTTTTTTTTTTGTCCTCTCATTACCAAATGCGAGAAAATCAGCTCTCTAGTGACACTGTTTGGAGTCTGGTATACTTATATAAATCAAGGTTACAGTTCCCCATCAGCTGTAATTCCGTTACAGTAGATGTATATAATAAAGCGTAAGAGTGAGCATCCCATATTGATACAAAGTATTACACATGCCCAAGGGGGCTGAGGTATGATTTTTATAAGAATTAATTTGGTGCAGTTATTTGAGTGGTGGCTCTAAAGATGCTCTCAAGCCAACATTTCTGATGCAGGGTCCTCTATTGCCATGTTCCTAGGCTTTGTCTACCATATGAAAAATCAAACAGAAACCTCCAGTGGAGTTGCCAGGTAACAAGAATATAGAAAGTTCTTGGATACTTTTAACATGTGTCCTCTAAACCTATTGAAAACCTCTTCAGGGTAGATGACACGATGTTAAGAATTCCTGATGCCTTTCTATACAATAACTTGCCTCAGTAGAGTGGCACAAATGGAGAAGTATGGGTCTAAATCTCAACAGCATAGCTATGTACCAGAGCCAAATAGAAGAGATTTTCAATCAGCTGCTGTGACAGGCGACAACATCACAAATACGTTTCTTTTGACACTCTCAAGCTCTCCAGTAAGACATTTTCCATATGGTAAATTCAGAAGCACTTTTGGAAAACGTAAGTAATATACAATATGGCTTAACAAAGTGTTCCCCCTAGAGGTTCCTAGAGAAAGTAATGAATAATCATAAAAATAAGAGAAAGTACAGAATCTAGTGCCAATGCAGTCAATCTTATGTTCTGTCATTCAAGGTATTATATATTAAATGACAGATTACTGATAAAATTCTTCTGTCTCCCACTTCAAACCTCCTCCAACTCTCAGGTGCATCTTAAATGATAAATGAAACTGGAGAAAATAAAATGTTGTGCATATAGATGAGTGGCAAGCAACCCATGTAATCCTATTTTATTCAGCCCTGCTATTGGTTACTTTATGTGTCGCAGACAGATCCAATGCAGTAATACAGGTATGAATGAATTTCTGGGAAATAAGTGACAGGAACCTTTCATTTTCTTTACTAGTGACATAACAGATATGCCACAAAATTTAAATACCGAAATGCAACTGGGCTTTGTGGGGAAAGCTCACATCTCCAGCACAAATTACGGGGATCCTGTAAACACAAGCCTGCTCTGAGTACCATATACTCCTTTTGTTTGTTGTTAATCATAAAAAAAGTAGGGCTCGAAGGGACTTCCAGAGGTCATCTAGTCCAACCCCCTGCCTGAGGCAGGATCGTTCTGTCCTCAGAGCACAGAATAGGGCCGAAGTCCCTGTTGACCTTGCATTCTGCGGGTCTGGGTCGTGAGGGAAAAGCCTCATTATCCTTGCAGAATCAGGCAGCAGCAGTTGCACAGTTCTTTCCTGCCACATCTTGATGTAATCTATAGGTATCAGGAGGTATTCTCCTGCTGAGAGTTCACTTCAAGGACTGTCTCTCCTGGTGGTCCAACCTCCCCTTACACCCCACTTAAACACCAACCAGATGTTATGATATTGCAAGAAATCTATTGTCATTAACAGATGCTCTATACCTTCACTGCTTTTTCTTTTCCCAGGCTCAGGATCTCCTTCAGTGCTATCTCCAGATGAAGGGGTTGGGTGGACCCAAAAGAGTATCGGATCATCACGATAACAAAAAGGGAACTGCAACTGCTACAGAACTGCGCAGCTCGTGTAAGTGTTCAACACTCCTGAACGCTATGTGCTTCCTGTTTTCTTTTTTTCTCTTTTTTTACAGGTACAGATTCCTCTCCCTGTGGGCTCAGGAATGATCCTTGTTGAGACATAGCTCCACAGATAAGAACTTACAGGAAAAAACAAAAACAAAAAAACCTTGCCATGGAAAAGCAGTGTCTTTGCCCCACAGCACCTCAATATCACTTGTATGGTTTGGGGTTCCTACCCCAAAACTGATAGGGCCTGAAATCAGCCACTCAACTCTCTGTATATTTGTGACAGAGCAGCTTCACTGCTCCATCACTGTAAGGGCTGGAGCAGGCAGCTAGCAGGTGCTGAATTAGGGTGGCCATTTTAGAGCTCTGCTCTCAGAGCTGAGGCAGCAGTTTGCTGCCAGCCAGCAAGGGAGTAACATCAACCATCCGAGATACTGCTCCAGGAACATTTTGGAGGTAAAGGCAGGAGCTGTGTGGAAGGAGAAGACTGCATGCTCCTGGGTATGACCTAAAGCTGCACCTTGCTGGGGTAGGGAGGCCTGGAGGAATTGCCTGTGGCAGGGCAGTGTCATTCAAATGCCAAGACCATTAACCTCCCCAGTGAAAGGCAAGTAGGGGCACCTGAATAACCTCATCCCCCACCATCTGATAGGCCATTGTGTGAGCAGGGGGTGTGGGGGAAGGCATGCTTACAAAATCACCTGAACCCTATAGGAGTGTTAGACCCTGGAGAGATGGTCCAGGCATGCCATGTAGGGGAACCTGAGCCTGTAGGGGTATCCCAGGGTGTAAAGGGCAGAGTGTTGGCCCCAAGGAGGGGGTGAGACTGATGAGTTGCCTGGTGGGAGGCAAGGGGCAGAGTCAACCCAGATTTTGATTAATCAAACAGTCAGCACTCAGATGAGGGCCAAGGAAGGGACTTTACAAAGGTCTGAATTTGACTCGGCTGCAAGCCAGAGAAGTATTAACATACTGGATGACATCTGCAAGGCATGGGACATGTAAAGGGAAAGCCGGAGCATGTATGTACTGCTCATTGACATCAGGGTGCTCAAAGGGAAGCCTCCCACCTAATTAACATCTTAATTATTGAACAACAAGGCGTGGCAGGAGAGTAAGGTGGTCAGTGTGCCCATGGACAGGTGGCAGGCCGGCACTAGAACTGGGCCTGGGAGTTTACCCTGTCACAATATTATATAATAGTAACTCAAATGCAAGGAAAAGCAGAGAAAAAAACAGTCTTATCTCATGCTGAGTGGGTTGTGGCTGCTCTATCCATCCCGATGCTCCAGTATCCATGGTTAAAGAACACTTCAGCACATACCTTCAGTAGTTAGAGCTCCTCTGAGCCCTGAGACTGAAATCTGGTCCACTGTCTGTCCCCAAGGCTCACACAGCTGGGCTGAGGCTGAGGTAGTAGAATTTGCCTGTTTTCCCAGTCCATCTTCTCCCATCTGGTGCAGGTCCTCCACCGGAAATAGGGCATTGAGTGCAAGGAACACCAATCTAGAAGGACTAGCAGCCAATAAAACAGCATTCTGGTGACCGCAATGTTCTCTGCATAGATTTCACTTCCTGAGGATCCAATAAGTTTCCCTGGTTTTCCTTTTTTTTTTTTTTTTCTCTGAAGAAGCTAAGGAAGCCTCTTTGCACATCTCCCCCCTTAAGGTGCCACTAGGTGACTTATCTCTCATCTTTGGCATCGTCTGTCGGGAAGACAGCCGGTCGCCACAGTGTGGATGCTCCTTGAACAGGAACTTTTGGTCTTGGTGGCATCTTGATAAAAAATCAGCCACTAGCTTTGTTCCACCTACCTTATACTCAGGTGGCAAGAAGGCTGCAAACAGCTGCACTGGTCTGTAGAGCCCCAGTCAGGCTCATTGCCAGCAGTGGGTGAATGCACACCTCAGGGCAGAGGCTGGGGTAGAGGGCAGAGCTCCACTGCCACAACAAGGATTGGGCTCTCCTCAGCTCCCCCCATCCACCTCAGCTAGCCAACATCTTACAAGTCAAGGTTGCAGGTTTTTCTGCCCAAAAACATTGCCAACCCCTGGTCTAAGATATTATCAAAACAACACAGTCAGCCCTGGCACAGCCATAAGACAAAATACCTTGATCTGCCACAGGTAAAGCAGGGGCACAATGGTGGGCAATGTGCTGCTGCTACAAAGGACAGATCCAAGGAAGAGGTCCATACCACCGCTACAAAGAAAGGCAAAAAACCCTACAGTCTATACCAATCTGACCATGGTGGCTACATTCAGACATTGATTGTAATCCATAGAACACAAAGTACTTTACTAAAGTTATTAAAACCTTATTTTATAGATGAAATAGCTGAAATACAGAGGTTTAGACTATTATTTTGAAAACTAAAGGTGAACACCTGCTTGCAGTTTCTGGTAGGGGTCAGGGAGAATGGGAAAGATTTCATTTTCTGTGCCCTAATTAGGTAGATACATCCATGTATAGCTCTCCCAAATAAGGCAGGTCTGATTTTGCAAAAGAGGCCAATCATATACCTTTCCACTGGGAGCTGCAAGTACTCAACATCATTGAAAAATTAGGCCACTTGTTATTTAGGTAATAATGTCAGGTAAAAAAGGTTGGAATATCTTAGCTTGAATAACTTAGATAACATTATACAGGATATCAGCAAAAGGGCTGACAATAGGCCTCCTGACTTGTAGTTCTGTGTTGTATGCACTGGAACTTACTGCTTTTCCTGTGAATACTTGTTAAGTATTAATAATATATTTTTCAATCTACTGGCACAGAGAGAGCTTATTTATCTTCAAGAAGAAGGTGAGCATGACTACATCCATATTTAAAGACCATCTTTACTGAATTTCTACTTGTGGTGCTATCACAATCCCAGTAGAGGGTATAGCAGCAGTCACGATTCTATAGTAAGCATATATGCTAATTATTGAAAAGTGGGCTTGTCTCTGCTGTTGACTGTACTTCTAATGTGTCAAGGGAGTGCTTAGAAAAATTATATGCCTGATATACCTGGAACAGGACTCCTTGAGCCATAATCATGAGATATATCAGCTTGAGCTAATGAGAAGAGTTACATCTTTGGTGGATCAGCACAGAAAGGCATCTATAACACACACACACTCACACTCATTCCTTATATTGCATATATATGTCAATCTGTGTAAGCAAATAATAAATATGGATTATCTGGTGCAGGATGGTGGCAACTGAAAGGCTCAAATCTAGGTGGAGGTATCTGCCAACCTATAAGGCATGTGCAGGCAGCAAAGTAGGGACACTCCTTTCTGCCTGTTGTATTCTGCACCACATCTGTTAACGTCGAAGCAAGGAGTTTAATAATCTGTGGAGTTAAGAGGCCACAGGTCTTGCTGCAAATTATTCAAACCCAGCCAGACAAGCAGTTCAATTCAGTGTTGTTAATACTGGAAATGCCAGGTGCGTGAACCTAATCAGAAAGCTTGTGCACTTGATTTGTGAGTGAAGGGTGACGGAAAGGCCTAAAGCCTGCAGTCTTAAATGTTCTTACTTGCTGTTACGCTGTTATTACTTAATACTGTTCTCTTTGTTCCTGATTACTTTGACTTTATGTGCTGATCTGCATCATTTTGAGTATTTATGTGATTTTTGGCTTAGAAAATTGATATTAGGAAATATCAAATGGTGAAGGGCACCTGTGCTCATTGGGGTATACGTTGGTGTTTTCGCAAGGTTAATTAAATTCTACTCAGTGAAATTTTAGTGAAGAAGCATATGCTGAGCACCAACTTTTATTTACCAGCAAATATGCTGCCAACTGCTGTTAAATACCTGATCCACAATAGCAAAAGAAAACTATATACAATGCAGTCCTTTTTTTCATAGGAGCTACTCAGTAGGGCTGGAAATGCTTGTCCTCTAAGTTCCAGTTCATAGAATCAAAGGACCGGACGGGACCTGTAAGATCATCAAGTCTAGTCCCCTGCCATGGGCAGGAGGTTTTTGGGCTCAAATGAGCTCAACTAGTTGCTTGTCTAGCCTTCTCTTGGACACCTCCAAGGATGGCAACTATACCACCTCTGCTGGGAGTGTGTTCCAGCTTCTAAATACCCTTATGGAAAAGAACTTTTTCCTTATGTCCAGCTTAAATTTTTCCTCAATTAGCTTGTGCTCATTGGTCCTTGTCCTCCCAAGGGGTGCCTTTCTGAAGAGTTGCTCCCCTAGATCTTGGTGTTCACCCCTGACACTTGTAGGCAGCTATCAAGTCACCTCTAGCCTTCTTTTACTCAGACTGAACAAACCCAGTTTCTGGAGTCTCTCTTCATAGGGTCTATCCTCTAGGCCCCTAATCATGTGGGTGACCCTTCTTTGTACCCTTTCAAGCTTAGCCACATCCTTCCTGAAGTGCGGTGCCCAGAACTGGACACAGTACTCCAGCATGGCCTCACCAACGCTGAATAGATGGGGAGGAGCACCCCTCCGGATCTAGTCTCAACATCGGCTGATACACCAGAGTTCTATTTGCCCTGCTGGCAGTTTCATTGCACTGTTGGCTCGTGTTCATCTTCTGGTCGATTGTCACCCCCAGGTCCCTTTCGGATGCAGTGCCAGTCAGTGGACCACTACCCATTGTATAGTGATGGTGAAGCTTCTTCCTACCCAGATGAAGGACCTGGTACTTGTCCCTATTGACCCTCATCTGATTGTGTTCAGCCCATAGAACCAGTCTGTCAAGGTCATCCTGAATCCTTACCCTATCCTCACATGTGCCAACATTTCCCCACAGCTTGGCATTGTTCATAAATGTAATCATTGTGCTTTCTACCCACTCATCCAAGTCATTGATAAAGATGTTAAAGAGCACAGGCCCAAACACTGATCCCTGGGGGACACCACTGAAGATGGCCCTCCAAGATGAGGTCATCCCAACGATTATAACTCTCTGGGATTGGCCTCTGAGCCAGTTGCTAGCCCACCTCACTGTAGACTGGTCTAGTCCACTGCTTTCCAGCTTGAGAGAATATCATGGGAAACAATATCAAAGACCTTGCTGAAACAGTAGTGATGGGTAGGGGGT
>JAGPOW010000261.1:175957868-175978464 GCA_030014935.1 Caiman crocodilus
TGGAATAGCCTCATGGGTGAACTTCTGGCTTAGCAAACTCAGCAAACTGACGAGGATGGGAAATGCTCAGTCCTGTGCTCTCCAAGATCCATTGCTGTCACAGTGTAGATGCTTGCACCCAGACAGTGATGGTGGATGAGTCATTTTCGACCTGGAGGGATGTGGGCAGTGGAGTCTTCCAGGGCTCGGTCCTGGGGCCTGTACTGTTCAACATCTTTATCAGCAATCTAGGTGTGGGTTTGGAATGTACACTGTACAAATTCACTGATGGCACTAAGTTGTGGGGTGAGGTGGGCACACTGGAGGGGAGGGAAAGAATCCAGCTAAATCTAGACAGGTTGCAGAGGTGGGTGGATGAGAATGCAGACAAGTGCATGGTACAGCATCTAGGGAGAAGGAACCAGCAACACACCTATAGGATGGGAAACACCCTTCTTATCAACATGGTGGCAGAAAGGGATCTTGGAGTCATTGTTGACTCCAGGATGAACATGAGCCGCCAATGCGAGGAAGCAGTCGGTAAGGCTAACCACACCTTGTTGTGCATCTACAGATGCATCACAAGCAGGTGAGGGAGGTAATCCTTCTCCTCTATGCAGCCTTGGCTAGGCTACAGTTGAAGTACTGTGTTCAGTTCTGAGCACCGCACTTCAAGAGGGATGTGGCTAGCATTGAGAGGGTCCAGAGGAGGGCCACTCGCGTGGTCAAGGGGCAGCAGGGCAGGCCCTATGAGGAGAAGCCAGAGGGCCTGAACCTGTTCAGCCTCTGCAAGAAAAGGCTGAGGGGATCTGGTGGCCATTTACAAACACACCAGGGGAGACCAGTGAGAATTGGGTGAGGCTCTGTTCCCCCGGGCACCACCTGGGGTTAGTAGGAATAATGGCCACAAATTGTTAGAAAGAAGGTTCAGGCTGGATATCAGGAGACATTACTTTACAGTTAGGGCTGCCAGGCTCCGGAATGGGCTCCCAAGTGAGGTGATACTCTCTCCTACATTGGGGGTCTTCAAGAGGAGGCTGGACAGATATTTGGCTGGGGTGATATGACCAGGACAGGGGGCCAGACCTGATGATCTGTTTAGGTCCCTTCTGACCCTAAGCACTGTGAAAATAGACAAGCCCTTCATTTTCCTTCTGTTGAGAGATACTGCTGTATAGAAATTGCTTTGTTCCCCAAAGTGCATATCTGTTTTATAATACATTGCCTGCAATGGGCTTAACTCTGAATCACATTGAGGTAAATGAAATCGGGCATAGAACACCTGAAGTCTTCAGGCACCACTCTGGATGCAAAATGTTTAAAAGCCGTCCTTTTTTTTTCAATAAACAGTTCCAAATGCAACTGCATATGAACAGCTATTTGGTTCTGTGCCCTGGGCAGCAGCAGTGAATAAGGACAGCAGCTGTAGTTGGGCTGCTAGTTATGGTGGGGGCAACTTTTTCTATGTCCCCATTAAATCAGAGGCTGGGGTGGTGCCCTAGTCCTCTTCCCTCCCTCTACCCCCCAGTACACTATATAAAAGGCCATGTTATGTGTAGCCTCTTTTGACTTCCTGTCTCTAATGTAAACCATATGGGCTAAGTACAGACAGTCAGAAAGCTCAAGGGCTGAATTGATTTGGTCTTTGCAGGCCAGTCTAAACTGCAGAGATTGAACTTATAAATAAATGAGCAGACATTCACTTTTGAGTCAGGGATTGCAGCCACATGCCTGCGGTGGCTCAACCCAGAAGCTGGGAGGCACTAGAGCATGCCTGCCAGCCACTACCAAAGGGAAGAGAAGACAGAAAGCTCTCCAAGACTTTCCCCCATTCCCTGTTGGAGAAGATTGGGCATGGCCAGGTCCCAGACTGTGCTCTGCCTGGGCAGGGGGGAGAGGGGAGAAAAGTAGTGGCAACCAAATTTATAAAAGCTTGAAGAAGAGTAGTTCTGTCTCGGAAAATCTATAAACTGAAGAACTATAAAAACAGGGTAGGCTGTGTGTTTATTTCCTCTTCCTGCTACCCCTGAAATCTCTGTTTTTTGCAATCCAGAATTAGAGCAGCAGGACTCTGCAGGGTTATGCATCACTTCCTCTTCCTGCTTCCAGGTGCCTGTGGGATTTGTAGTCCATAGTCGCAGCCATCACTAAGTAAGCCAGCAGGGCAGCTCCGTACTTGGGGGAAGGTGAGTTTAACCACACTCCTTGGCCCCAGATCCCAGCCAGGGTTTGCCTGGGGGGCTGGGATGTTGGGGGACTGTGATTTAACTTGAAGGGGTCTGGGACAGAAGTTTCATAACCCAGTTTGACCTAAATCAGTTAAGTCTGATACTACATTCAAACACATTTATTTTTAACTGGTTTCAGACATTTTGAAATTGGTTTTCGTGCACTGAACTTCTATTCTGTTATGGGTTTAAACCACTTTCTGATCACTTAAACTGGTGTATGTGTAATTTCTGTCCCTAGCCTTAGAGATACAGTTTCCAGATCACAGTACTTACTGTTTAATCTGAAAGTATGATTTGAAGATGTAGAGGCCACTTTAATGTACATCCTTGCTGCTGTGGGGTTGAAAGCTGCCCTGAGACATCCTAGAGAAAAGGAATTCCCCTATGCAATTAAAAGAAGCCAGAAATAGACCAACAAAAAAAGAATGTAGTATAGGAAAATTAGGTTAAATGCAAAGACGTGTATTGTCATAAAACGAACAAACAATGGGCCCTAATCGTATACTGTTTTGAATTTGCTCAGTTCAGTACTTCAGTACCAAGTCAGTATCAGCCTCTACCATTCTGATTTAGTAGTCCACCTTGGCCAGTTCACAATGAGTGAACAAGGTACCAAAGGAATTAGTGTTCTAATTCTCCCGTCACTTACATAGATGTAGCACTGGCATACCTTGCCTGTATTAATTGGGATCACTTCTAATTTGCATCAGTGGAAGAGAAAGCAGATCAAGCCTGTAACATCTAAACAGCATATAGAGTTTTAGCTCTGGAATTCTCATCGATTTTTAATGAGTCACACAGCTGAAACCCAAAGCACCACTTGGAAAACGAAGAGTCATTTTGTGCTTTCAGCACTGGTGACACCATTTAAGCACCAAGTATGACATGTATCCAATCAAGCAAAAGTGGGATGAAGCAAAAATGAGAAATTAATGTAACACATATGGCTTTATTTTCCCTGTGAATCATGTTCAATTTAGGCCATAATGATTTTTCTAAAAGCCCATTTAACTCCAATTTAGCTCTCTATAAGAGAACAGATGGGGGAAACACATAGAGCTGCATTTTTCTGCATAAATAATACAGCCAATTGTATTTGTTGGCTGGCTGACTTCTTTTTGTCTTCAGATATCTTATTTTGGCTACTTAAAAAAAATTAAAATAAATTGACAGAATTTATTTCAGCATTAAACTACTCACAGCTTACCACAGTGTTATTGCTATGCAACAGACAACTCTTTCCATCCCACTCTGTGCCACACACACAATAGCATCGTTAATATAGGGCCTACATTGTTTTGTGGTCTGCTTCTGGAGAGAGAACCAATCAGCAGAGAGAGAGAGATTATACGTATTCCCACAGCTGTGCTGGCATCAGTGCAGATCCTGGTGTATCGACAAGGAAGTTATCAAAACAAAGTCAAACAGGGCTGCATTATTCCAATTTCACTGAGGAAAACAAGAGGGAATAGTCTCAATTTTTAAAAAGAGGTAAAATGGAATTACCAGCCTCACGTTCTTTTCTGTTTGACAATTAGCTATCGCTTTAAGGATTTGCTGATACAAGAAAATTACACCTTGGTAAACTAGGAAGATCAGCATGTGCCCTGAGATTTGCTATTACTGTTTTGCCAGCCATTATCCACAGACTGTGGCTAATAGCATCCAGATAAGGTGGTGGCTGACAAAGCTTCCTTTTTTGATCATTGGTGGTACATTTTGTCAGTGGTAAGCAGATCTCTTAATTCCATTGTAAACTGAATTCAGTCTTACTTTCTTAAAGAATTGTATTGCCCTGGAAGTGATTCTGGACTGGCAAACTCATTGCTTTATGGGACACTTACCACATTGGAGCTATCCAAGCCAATTAATCTCTCCTCTGTCTATCACCATGTTATCTGACCTCATTACAAAAAGAGCTACCTTACAGAATCACAACATTTTTTGTAAAACATGAGCAACTTTCTTAACTAATTTTCTGCTACATCACTGGCCAGGCATTGCCAGTCATCTTCTCTCTGCTGTGCTTGATCTGTGGCATGTTCTAGTTGCGTGTTTTCTGTTCAATAGGGTGTTTTGGAGCTGTGTGAAAGGGATAGGAATAGATACTCCTGTGGACTCCTTTGGACAAATTGTTGTGAACACAGAAGACTGGACTGACTAGATGGCCCAGAAGGCCCTTTTCATTCCTGTGTTTCTTCATAAAGGTCAACATTGATGTATTAGGCCCAACTTCTCTTGTCCATGTGCTGTCCTCTGTGATTCAAAATTAGCCTACATGATCTCCCTCCTACATCTATCCCAATAGGGCCAGCTCCAAAATGACTTTTAGAGAGAAATGTACCCAGCCACTCACTTTCCCATGATAATTAGCTCTACCATTTCAACTGATTTAGTTTCTTCAAACCTCCCAGGAGGTCACTCCAGGTACTGCTTTTACCCTTTGTAAAACATTTTGTGATTCTACAAGATCTTTGATTCTTTTAGAAGCAGCAATACCATGTCAGAAAGAAATCTGACATAAAGATGTTGTATAGTCTTTGCGTTCACTGTTGCCCTGGGTATACCATTGGTATAGGTTGTTGTGCCCTTAGGGAAAAGAGAATCTAAACTGAAAACAGGCTATGGCTATTTGCAGTCTGCTAATAATAATTAATAATTATATGTAATAATAATTCTTTGGACAGGAATGTTACATAGTAAATATGTAACGGTTCTCTTATTTTAAATGTCAAAGTATTATGGGATAAACTGGTATTGTCAAAGGATTCTAAGTCAATGAATGTGATGCATATAACTCTCTAAGGCTCTTTTTAAAATCTATCTAAAAGTAATACCTGCTATCAAGGAGAATTAGAAAAATGTCGTTTCTTTAGAAGTATGGGAGCTAGAAATGCTCAGCTTCTCTTTGAAGCACACTCTGTTCATAAGCTTTCACTATAAAAATGAGACTGCCTAGTTTGTAAGAAGTGTGCTGGAAGCCATCCCAGCTAGTAAATTATATGTAACTGCTGATCCTGCATGTAACATTCAAAAGCCCCTAAGTGAATTAGGAGTGCAAATCTCACTGAAAATCGATTTGTGCACTGCTGTTTAATTTCAATGGGTAATATTTTCAAAATGGGATTTGGGCATTTTTGCAATGTTTTCCCCACTGAAATTATGTAGAAACAAACTAATATATATCAATGAACATAACAGACCTTGGAGATATTAAACTGATCGAGTATATTTTCCCAGTCAATAAGTAACATGCTAGCATATAAAAAAAATAAGACATTTCACTAATTATTGCTCTAACTAAAAGTGACAGATACATAATTGTTACAACAGCTTAGAGCCACTCCATAAAACATTTGCAGAACTCACTTGGCAATGCTATGAATGAAATGTGATTCTGAGATTCTCAGCTGTGTGCCCGGTTGCTAATCACAGAGGAGGGAGAAGGCTGATTTAAAAAAAAAAAAAAAGGCCAGGTACAAGAAAGACTCCATATGGATCAAAGGTACATAATTCACTCCCTGCTTTTCACTCCCTTGGGAAAAAGTTTTATAGAAATTAACAGGCACAAGACTAATAAGGGTATGCAGCATTTAATAATGTTCTATCTATAGGCATTTGTTTAAACAGCCCTAAAATTTTAATAGAAAATGGAATCTCCTTAGTAGATACCTTGCCCAGGCATCACAGCAGGGACTCTTGTATATTCAGGGACCTTCCTACAGTTTTGCCTTGACTTTCTCAGCCCTATATAAGGTTAACTGCTTGCTCTAACTCTCCCCTCCCTCTCCCTTGTGCTCTCTTCACTTCAGCTTCACAAAGGTGCCTCATTTTTCACTTTAAGAAACACAATTAGTAGTATAATAATACGTCTGATTTTTCCATTATCTTTCACAGGAAATTTCCACTGGGGCTCTGAGGTCATAACAAAAACAACTGGAAGTCTTTGTGGTAATACTCTCTCTTCCATCAGTCCCTCAGTACTGTGGCAAGGACCCTCAAAGGTGCTGTTCCATGGACCTTATGGCCCATAGGTTAGATCAGTGTTTCTCAACCAGTGGGACACCTCCCAATGGGACATGAAGGCCATCTAGGTGGGATGTGGACAAGCGAAGGGCTCACCGCCAGCACTTTGGGGTTCACCGCCAGCACTCCTGCCGCCATGTGCTGCCAGCACTTCTGGGTTCATTGCCAGCACTTCCGCTGCCGTATGCCACTGGCACTTCCGGGTTTGCTCGTTGACCGGCTGCCAGGGGACCGCCCCCCCACTTGTCATTTATCATGGTGGGACCAGGTTTTGGGGACCAATTGTTGGTGGGACGTAAAGTGGAAAAAGTTGAGAGTCACCGGATTAGATAATCTGCTGGCCCAAAGGATTCCATCTACCCAGCTTCCTGGAAGTATTCAGACAAGTAGGTTAGCTCACCAGGGCCATATTCCCCAATGGTTCTTCCCTGATTACTGTAATAAGAAGGGCAGGGTAGATTCTTGAGGAAAAGCCCCTCAGCTGAAAGGACAAAGCAAGTCTTCAAATAAAAAAAGCCAACTGCCTGGAGTGAGGACCTGAGGCTCAAAAAATAGCAAAAGCAAACCACTACATGAAAAACTTTTTATCTGCACTGTCACATGCTCATTTTGTACAGCTCCAACGCTAGTCAGCACATGTGCATTTGCATCTTTATAAAGTCAGTTGTGCACCTTAATGACCATCTAAATGCGTGTTTAAAATCCAGTTGCTATTGCATTAGCACTTAGGTGCAAGTATGCTTTGGTCCTATAGACCCACAGAGGGAATAAGGCTTCTTTCATTTTCCTTGCTGTCCCATATGGGACCACTGTGATCATGCGAGGTAAGAGCAACAGCATGGTTGATGTTCACTCTGAAAGTGAGGTGATAGAGAGGGCTTAGGAGAAGAGAAGAAAAAGGAGAAGTGTGGCATCCTCTTCCAGCAGCTAGCCAAAGAAAAGGGGAGAAGGCTGCATCCACAAAAAGGATTTTTCTGAGACATGTCTGGGGAGTGGAAAAACAAAGGAAGCACTGCTATGCATCCCAGTTCCTTCCTGCAGCAGCTGCTGGAGCGGGGCTGCTCTGCCCTATGCTTGAGGCTGAAGCGTCTATGCTATTGTGCTAGCATCTTTGTATGTTCCTAAGGACTCTGAGGCTCAAAAAAATCAATGCTTGAAAGTCCCTACGCTCAGCTTTTTATTTCCAAAACAGCCTGGTGAACAATAAGGGGGGGAGAGGGAGGGGGTGAAGAAAGAAACTGAGCATTAGATTGATAAGTCTAACAGTTGGAAGATTTCTTATCCTTTTTTTCATAATTCAGTGAATTTATAGATTAAAGGACTCAAAACCAAAAAGGGCTTATTACAGAAAAAAGAGACATTGTAAATCTTGAAGACTGACATGAAAGTCATGTGACTTGCAGTGCTTTATCTATTCCATTGGTACAGTTTTTGCTTGTGCATAATGCTTTGTAGTCATCAAAAATTGATTCCTGAAAATTTTAGGAATTGAAGGCTTGTTTCCTGTTGAACATCTGTAGATAGCTTTTTTCAACTTCAAAGCCTAAGTCAAATGTGTTTAATATCTGAAATTATCTCCAAGTAGTAGCAGCAGCAGCAACTGACAGTCATAGAAGTCTTCAGGAAATAGGCTCAAAGTATAGCATATGCAAACCAGGTCTTGGTTAGATCCACTTTAAAAACCAGGATAAAGGCACAGCCAAGAGGATTTTGTATTGGGAGGTTAAAGTATGGTTGCCAATTGTTAGAATGAAATAATCTTATAAGCTGTTTTTTTCATCTCTCTCATACAGAGGATGTTGGGTGTCAAATCAGCCAAGAGTTGTAAATTTCTAGCTATTTTTTTCCCCTTCTAAAAATATTTGTATTTTTAATATGCTGTAGTCATTAAATTACAGCCAGCTGTGTGCTGTCACTGACATTTCTGGAAATTGTTTTAAAAATGTAGCACTTGTGGTCTATAGATGTTTAGTTATTCTACAGTTGAATGAAGAAGCAGCATAGAGCCAAATGAACACATACCAAACAGTGACTTTATCCTTGTATATTTTTTAATGAACGTAAACATTCAAAGGAGCAGTCAGCTTTCTTTAAGTTGTAGATGAACTAGACATAGGAAAACATATCATGAAAGGCTAAGGAATAAAGGAAATTTAAAGCAAAACCAATTTCTCTTTGAGAAGACCAGGAGTGGTATTTTGACATGTCACTTAACATTTCCAAATGTTTTAAACTAGAACTAACTAACATTTTTTCAAAAGAATATTTTTGTCCAAAACCGACTATATTGCAAAAAAACCCCTGCCAATTATTAAATTTAAAAAATGTTTAATGAAAATGTTCATGATGTAGTACTGTTATTGATTTTTTTACAAAATTTAAAATCTCACTAATCTAGCATTTGCAAATATATAATAAAAAGCTATACAACAAATTTATGAATAACTTTTCTGAGATAGGAATAAAATGGATCTGTCCTTGATCCTATAAAAGGGGAATCAAAGTGTTTCAATTTCAAAAATTTTTCTTTTTAAATGTCCATGAGTTCTATTTGAATGGCTGTGTTAATAGAAACACAAGCCTTCTCTTTGGTAGAGAAAAATATAAATTAGGTCGTCAACTCTATAGGCATCTATACACGTGCTCCGGTTGTGAAGGGGGGAGTGGGGAAGGGACTTGAATTAGAGTGGCTCTGAGAGATGCTCTAATTTAAAGCACCTGCAGAGTCGCATGTATTCAGTGTCCTGCTTTACCAGTGTAAAGCTCGTTCCAAGAGCTTTAGTTAAAGCACCTCCACTGTCGCCCTGAAACAGGAGAACGCTGAATACCTGTGATGTGGAAGCTGCTTGAAACTTTGGTCCCTACTTGAGTCAGCAGCAAATCTTAGAATCATAGAAAGTTTGGATTGGAAGGGACCTCTGCAAATCATCTAATCCAACCCCCTCCTCAAAGCAAGACTATCCTAAACTAGATCATCCCAGCCAAGGCTTTGTCTAGCCAGATCTTAAAAACCACCAAGTATGGAGCATCCATAACCTCTCTGAGTAACCTGTTTCAGCGTTTTACTACCTTCCTAGTGAGAAAGTTCTTCCTAATATCTAACCTAAATTTCTTTTCCCTTCGCTTCCCTTCCCTGTGACTTGAGACCATTGCTCCTTGTTCTGTCATCTGCCACCACTGAGAACAGTCTAACTCCATCCTCTTTGGAACCACCCTTCAGGTAGTTGAAAGCTGCTATTAAATCCACTCAGTCTTCTCTTCTCTAGACTAAATAAGACCAGTTCCCTTAGCCTCTCTTCATAAATTATGTGCCCCAACCCCCTCACCATGTTTGTCACCCTCCACTGAGCTCTCTCTAGTTTGGCCACATCCTTTCTGTAGTGGGGTGCCCAAAACTGGACACAGTTCTCCAGATATGACCTCACCAGTTCTAAATAGAGGGGAATAGTCACTTCCCTTGATCTGCTGGCAACACCCCTACCAATGCAGCCCAGTATGCTGTTAGCCCTCTCGGCGACAAGGGCATATTGTTGGCTCATATTCAGCTTATTGTCCACTGAAACCCCCAGGTCCTTTTCTGCAGAGCTGCTGCCCAACCACTCAGTGCTCAGCCTGTAATCCTCCAATTTGTGTAGGTCTCTCTGAATCCCAGCCCTTTCTTCCAGAGTATCTACTACTCCCCCCCGCTCTATTTATTTTGGTAATACCAGGTTTTCTCCCTACAGCCACATAGACATTTTAGAAGCGCTCACGTTGTTCCAGTTTCTGTGAAACCTCAAGTATGGATTGCAGCATTTCATGGGAGTCAAATTCCTTGTTATTCACAAGCATCAGATGACCATAACAGCCAAGAAGTGGTGACTGATGGGGTTGAAGGCCTCAATATTCAGACACCCAACTTGAAGAAATTGTGAAGGAACTGACTTTTGAGTGGGTGGGAGCTCATTGCTTTCTAAAGAGGGTCCTAATAGGTGTCTCAAGGATAGAAATAACCAAAATCACTAGTCAGTTTTGAAAATCTTGGCCTTTGTATTTGGGGAAATGAGTATAAAGGAAGGTTTCCTTCTTACTAGAGAAATTGTTTTATCCAAAATTAATACTGGAAGTCCATTATATGTTACATGGCATTCTTCCTCCTACCTTTAAAATCTTGCGGTCATTGAGCTAGGGAACTGAAAAAAAATTGAAATCCCTTAAGTGAGCAATTGCACAATCTCAGCAGTCAAAATGTGAACAGCCTGTAGACTGAAAATGGTTGAAGCCCTTTGATGAGAGATGCTATTTAAGTGCAAGATAGCAGGAATAGAGGCTTTTCTCATATACTGCCCATGCTCATCTGTACTCGCTAACTTGGCTATGGGTTGTGAGGTATTTATTAATCACCTTGAATTCCAGTTTTATATTCAAGCAACAAGGAAGAACTAAATCCACAAAGTCAAAAATCCTATTGCAGTTGTGTCAAGCAGCAGTTTGAAGTGTACAACATTAACATTAGGTGGGGGCTGCCATCTCTTCTCTATGAAAATTCAGCTCATATGTTGCACTTGTCTAGGCTTAATGTTTGTCTCCTCTAGCCTGGCCTGACTTGGACAAGTCCACCAGCACGTGGTTCTTTCATTCTGAACATTCACTTCATTTTTGTGGCTCACATCTGGCTCCAAGGACACTTGATTGAATGGTTCAACACTGCTGAATAACATCTGGCAGGAACACTTAATTTTCTTCCAGGGTTATCTTGCACACTGCAGCACTTACCTGAAATCGTTTAGAGATCAGAAAACACTTCGAAATTCTATCAGGACTGCAAGTGGCAAAGTTAATTCCTTCCCGCACAAATTATCTCATTTTCAAACAACCATTGCTGCCAAAAATGTCACGGCTGTGGGGGAATATAGGAAGGGAGAGGAACCCTGGATAAGGCAGCATGGATAGAAAGGCAACAACTGAGATCCACTACATTCCTTATTTTAACTGGAAAAATCACGAGAGCTAACGTTAGAGGGAAGGGTAATGATGCAAGTCTGCAGGAACCAGAAGCAGAGGGAGAGGGGGAGAAAAAGAAAAATGGACTTGGAAAAAATCATGAATGATTTAGAATGATTTTGCAAATATGAAAGGGATTGCAACTTCTTAAAACATAGTTATAAATGAGATCTAGCCCGTATTACAAATTCTTTCTTAAAGAAAGAAAAAAACCCCCTGAAAAGCCAAAGGAATTTCTAAGCTCTTGGATTATAAATATAAATCAATATCTTTTTTTAACCACAAATCAGCCATTCTTAGTAATTCTAATTATTTTTTTTTCACATGGCAGATATACAACATTTGTATTTGGTAACAAATGAAGTTGACAAAGACCTTCCCTTCCCAATGTGGAGACTATCACCTGCTTTTGATATTCTGTTGGTTTAATACTAATGTGAGTTAGGTATTTGACACTGCTTCCTCCCAAATCCCCATGTACACACTGGGGGGAAAATGACCCTCTGAGTCGGATTTCTTTCAGGTTCTGTTTCTGCTCTAGGGTCAGGTTGTGGTTACAGCCAGAGAGCTGGTGGCTTTTTCAACAGTAGGTTGTAGTAGTCAAGCGGTTTGATGACAGGGATCACCATTCTACCACAGCACACCTTGTCAGGGGCTACTAGCAAGCTGATCTTTAAAGTATGGGACAAGCCTATTGAACTATCTCATCCACTTACTTTCAGTGCAGGGTTGCTCTTGGTAGTGTCCTTTCTAGTGCTATATCTGACCTAATTTTAAATGATTTAATAATTGACGGAGTTTCCACCTCTTCTCTTGAAGTACCAGTGCACAGTTTATCCATTACTATTAGGAAATGTTCCCTGTATTTTCCACAGAGGGGAAAGAGAATAGATTCACTGCAGTAGTCTGTCTAACATAATAGAGCATATGGAAAGATTCTGTAATACTGTTATGAACAAAATGCATGACTTGGTTTGTGCCTATCCATGAGTTCCTTGCCTTCTGGGTCCACCGTGGTCAGCTGTCCTCCAGGAACAAGGGATTGGATGGTGGTGTCATGGTAAGAATGTGTTAGTGGGAATCATCAAGGACTGTAGATATGAATTGAGCAACACCTATTCAGGTGGAAACAATGGATTGACTAGAATTGGGAGAAAAGAATTCACTGAACTTTTTGAAAAAGAAACAAGCAAAGAAGAGAACAAATGGACAAGATGTTAATGCTGGAACTGAAAAATATTGCACACGGATAGAGACAAATTGAATTTTAGGAGAACGAGGCATGTAGAGCTTGTTGCTATTTAAGTTTGTCTTGGCCACAGTAACCTAGAGGTGCTGTATGCTGTAATCCCTTGGACTGGTTTGTTTTGGAAAGGCAGCCTTCAGTGCTGCAATTATTTATGATTGCAAAACTTCACTATAAACCTAAAGGCCCATCAGGACTAGGACTAATTCTGACTCACTGCCATCTATGTAGACAAACAGAAGCCATGAGGTCCAGTCTCAGAGTCGGTGGCTCTCCTGATTAATTCATGCAGGCCACTTAGAGGGGAAAAAGGCAAGAACTTGGAGCAGAAAAGCCTTGTAAATCTGTGATGACTAAACTCAGGAGAATACAAATGCATTATAATTATCTGGAATAGCCAAAGTTCGGATATCCATTGGGACTGGTGAAACACTAGCTGTACTTTTCCAACATCATGCTTGGTAAAATGATGGAAGTGCAGCAAGTCCTGGAACCGCAGGTGGTTGTTCCCTGAAGTTTAAATTCCACCTCATTTCATGTGCAAGACACCCATTGACATCAATGAGATTGAAGACAGTATGGGGGAATCATACTTCTATTAAAATACCATCTGACATCCAAAGCCTGCCTGAAATTGCGAGTTTTAAAGAATCAAGGTTCTGTTGCACATATCTTCTAAGGCTTAGTCTTATAGTCCTTTGTGTGGATTTGAAAGAACTGCTTTATAATTTCTGAGCAAATCCTCACAATATGCCAAGCAGAAATTATTACTCGCCTTCTTGGAGGGCTGTACAGGACATCATGCAAATGGTACTCATTAATTCCCAGGAAATGTCAGCCTTTTAAAGGTTCCTTTAAAGAAAGGAATAAAGAATACAACTGGGCTGCAAGAATTAAATCAATGTTTCCTCCTTACTGCTAGTCTTCATTAGAAATAATGAGGTATTCAACAGACAAGGGAGTACCTGTCCTGAGCCATTGCTCTGTGCAATGACAGATCAAATCCTAGACAATTTTATGACCATGGATGGCCAAACTCACTCTCATTGCCCTTCACAGTGTAGGTGAACAAATCATGGGGGTGTTACACAGGTGTATAAGGTCCAGGACCAAAGGAAACAGAATCTTCCACTGGTAGGTATAGACATAAGCAAGGCAGATTTGGTCCAGAGCATTTCCATTGTGTTGGATTGGATTAGCAGACAGTCCCTGCAGAGTAACCTCAGCATATCTCTTCACTACATATGCCATTGCCATTAGGCCTGCCTCCATAAGGCAGCAGAAGAGGGACAAGTTTTACAAACTGTGGTGTAGTAAAGGTTTCCATATATAATATGGATTGATATGTAAATTGATTGATAAAATCAAGCAACATCACTACTTAGTCCCACTGCAAGATGCATTATCCACCCATGAGCTGGTGGCATTGGTGCCCTGGCCCTTTAATTTGTCTTGAAACTTAAGGCTCCTTTGTCTGGCCCTAACGTGTTACATCACAAAGGTAAGCAAACAGTACTTGTGCTTTAAAAATTGGGCTCAAAGGGACTCTGGAATACATTTTTAGCATAATGCATGAAGGGCTTAGATTAGCAACTCCAAATGGCACTGATTTTAACGATCCATGGTCAGATAAATACGTGGGCTAATGTTCTTTTTCTGACACCAACAAGTTTCTTACATGTTTCCATGATCGACACCTGTGCTGATAGCCTGTCACTCAAACTGCACACAGACAAGGTCTAAAGGTTACCGAGTTAGTAATAGGAAGTGAACCAAAATAAACTGCCTCTTTATCAGCCTTTTATTCCCTAACAGACTCACAGAACATTTTAGTTTCACTCAGAATAGGGGCGTTATATGTAGTTAGGTATCTGGGGAATTATCTGGCTTTGGCTCAGATAATACATATGCTAGGCCTCCTCTCCCACATCTGCTTTCTTTTCCACCTAACGCTTGGCATCTTTTCCTTCTGGACCATCAGCACAGTTGATCTGAAAGAGCCAGATTGCTTCTCTCTGGCTGTAAATGCATATTGCTACAGTCAGTGCTGTTTTTACCCCTAATTTTTTAAGGAATTTCCCTCATGGGGAAGTGATGTTTTGCAATTCACACTTCCATAAACCACTGAAACCCCCCATACCCCTGAATTTAGAGTAATGTGACACCATCTGGATTTAAGAGAAATTTCTGAAACAGAACTATTTTTTTAACCCATAATCTGTTTAAGAAATTAGTATTTGTAAAGTTTGCACTGTACAAAAATACTATAAATAGGTTTAACTAGCTATCTTTTGTCAGCTCATCTGAGCTCACCTGCTCTTTTACTCCTTCACACTTGCTGGAAGAGTGGCCCCTTTACACGTGCCCGGCTTTCAGCTAAACAAAATAATTAGGTCTTTATTTTTTATGTATCTTTGGACTCACGTATCCCTCGATCTGGATTACTAGGACCTGGATAGAACTAGGTTATATAGTCTGTCTCCCTGATAATAAAGAATAACATGCTGTTCTTAACATTTCATTTCTGGGTAGCTGACCATATATGTGTGCATGCAACAATCCCCCTCCTCCCCCCTCAACACACACAGGATATGCTAGAGCAATACTGGTACTACCTGTTACGGACTGAGCTTTCCTGCCTAAAAGAAACATATAGTAATTGCAGAGATCTAAAAAATATGAAGCATTTAGAGACAGTGTAACATAATAGATCAGGGATAGGCAAACCCCAGCATGCTTGCCAGAGGGTGGCATGCAAAAGCATGTTGTTTGGCATGCGTGCCTTGATACAGATGATGGGAGATCCATAAGGGGCCTGATCCTTGTTGTGGCAGTGCAACCCTGGCCCCTTCCCCACTGTTCACCTCAAGGTGTGTGTGTGTGCACCTGCCACTGGGAACAAGCTGAGCCAGGGCTCCACAAACCCTAATTCAGCTTCCTCGCTGCTTGCTGTGAGCAGCCCGGGCTCCACGGCAGATGGCAGGGGCTTGCCTAGAGTCTGGGCTGGCTGTGGCAGGCAGCCAGGAGGCTGCAGGCAGCTGCACCAGGGTTCACAGAGTCCCAGTTTGGCTTGTTGCTGTCAGCAGGTGCATGCACGCCTTGGGGAGGATGGTGGGAAAGGGGCCAGGGCTGCATCGCCACAACAAGGATTGGGCCCCCTTGTGGTTCCTCCACCATCTGCCCAGCACGCCAACATCTTATAAGTCAAGGTTGCAGGTGTTTTTGGCACTCTGCCCAAAAACATTGCCAACCCCTGCAACAGAAGAACCCAGATTCCCCGTACAGGTGAGCTTCCGAGCCTTACAATACAATGGTTAAAAAGAGCGCAGCTCTGGAAAACCATGTTTTGAAATATTCATAACATCCATCAAATCACAGAGTGAATGTTCTGACCTAAAACTTTCTTCAGATATCTAATTTTTTGGGTCTTGAAAATAAGCATTGTGTCTGACATTTTTTAGGTGTGCTTTTCTGCTTGAGCTATTCAACAAAGCTCTGAGGAATTACCGTTGATGACCAATATTGGTGAGTCATCCTTGTATATATTCAGAACCACAGTAACTGTAAGCATTGTGTTTTTCTCCAGACCCACGAAGAAATGAGACTCAGCGCTGACCTGTTTCCCTCTCTGCATGCAAAGTACAGGTCAGTATCACTTGTAGCACCACCAACAACCTTCTCCTGAGAAAAACAGAGATATGCTGCAGACTATTTCTAAATTTCTTCCCCATGATCTGACAGAGCTGGCTAGCACACTGTTAGGGTATGAGATAAGTTTCTTCCCTTTGTACGCCTTTGCTATGATTGTAGAAATGTATTCAGTTTGACTTTGGGAGGTCCTTTTTTTTTTTTTTCTATTTTTTTAATTGCATACACATACTGAGAGAATACCTGGTGGGCACATTCTATATTAATCTTAACTTTTAAATCAAACACTTAACACTTAAATAAAACCTACTAACCTGGCCTGTAGATAGCCACAGCAGGAGGAGAAACTTGATAGGGTTGGGTGTAGATGCAATGAATCTGAATTCCCATAATAGTCTTTACTCTTAGCCATCCCCTGATGCCTCAGTTATACACCAATGCTTTTCCATTTTGGGAACAGAATAGTAAAGGCCGTAGGGCCTGCATTCAACTTGCCTTGCTTCCCATGAATCTGGCCTCCTGCACCTCCCCGTGGCAACAATAGTGATTCTGGATCACTCTACCCTACTAGATTTCTTTCTCAGTTGTGGTCAATAGAGAGCAGTAGAGTCCTTACTGATGTTTAGTAGAAGACCTCTATGGTATAGTTTATGTAATAGCCATAATTGCACAGGTCTTAATAAGTTATTGAATTGCGTGGCTATAGGGCCACATATGAAATCATGTGGTGAAAAAATGACTTACAATTTCACATCAGTAGCTACTGAACATAGGGATGTTAGGGATACAGCCGCTGAACTCGAATTCCTAGAACTTAAAGTGCTGGAGACTGCAAGTGAGAGAAGAACAGTGGAAAAAAACCCTGGTCATATCCAGCTTACTCTCCCTTTCAGCATCAATTCTCTGTCTGTGTGTGCCAAGGATACTGGACAAGATGGACCTATGATCTGACCCATTAAATGGCAATTCTTATGTTCTTAATTGCTATCTCAGAAATTTGGCTCTTATTCCATCTCCATCTCCATTGTAGCTTGGCATAAAATGTTTAGATTCATAGATTCCTGGAGTCGGAAGGCTTCTCAGTGGGCCATCTAGTCCAACCCCCTGCCCCTGGCAGGCAAGAAAAGAAACACCAACCCTTAAATAGAATTAAAAATAATTGTATATTCTAGTAACATTGAAGGCTTAGCAAAAGACACAGTAAAACAGGCCAAATGGCATAAATATCTCAAAACAGTATGCTGGCATAACTGGGACATGCCCAGTTGCGACAGGGAATTTCTGTTTTAAGCCCCTTCCCCCCACTCTGTAAAGTCTTATTATTTGGCAAAGCTCTTAAGCAGCTTGTTGAAAGCAATGCATTTATGCATGTGCTTCAGTGATTTCCTTAATTGGGGCCCCAGAGAATGCCCTTATTTTTTATGAATTTTGAATGTATAATGTTTAAAGGTAGGTTTTGATGTGAATATTGCTACCTTTTTACTCTGTGAATATTTTCCCCCATCAATCTATTTCCCTATTTTGACTTTACCAATATTTTCCCTATCTGAAAATACTACTGTATCCATATTTGCAGATAGGGAAGAAGCAAGGACTTCTGGATGGGAGCTTGGAGACATGGGTTCTTATTTCAACTCTACCAATGATTCACTGCAGGACTTTGGGCATTATGTCTCAGGTTCTCTATCTATGAAATGGGATAATAAGATTAGCTTTATAGCAGCTGTATGTGATGCTCGTGATTAGCAGTAAGATCTGCTACTCATACACTGAGAAGTAGCTTATTCATCAGAAATCCCTGAGTGGGGACTAGTTATACAGTGTACTAGCACTGTATAATGTGCTAGCCAGTGTAGGTTAGGGTTGCAGGATCTGGCCATAAACAATTGTAGATTTAGAACCCTTTGAACTCTTTGGATGAAGGCTGCCATGGAAATACAAATAGTTCATTACACTACGATTTCTTTATTCTGTTCCCGTTACAATGAATTGGATCCAGCATCTAATGCAGTCCCACAAAAATCAATGGGATACAGTAACTAATGCATTTACATTGATTTATCTGAAGAAGCAGTAGTTATTAGACAAGAAAGTGATTGTCAAAAATGTTATTAAATAGTAGTTAGCCTTCAAGTAGAGTAACAAGTTTTTTTGCTTCAGCATAAAATCTGGCTGACTCCCCTCATTTACTGAAACTGTGCTGGAGCATGTCAAGTAGCATTTGGTCCATTTTAGCTGGATTACCCACAGCAATAGCGTAGATTGTAGTGCCTGGGAAATCTGGTATCTTAAACATCAGGGTTTTTGTTTTCTTTGGTGATGAGCAAAAAATGCTTCATGCAACTGTTGTTTTTCTCGCTTACAACCACTTTTAAAATGATTTAATTGTGCTCCTGTTGTGCCTCTGCATGAACTGCTCTTTGTTTCTTCATCAGTCTGCAATGTGCTTTATTCCCTTCTGTATTCTCTCTCCTGTTTCTCTCAATGCAATGAGCAGTTTTAAAAAAAATCATAGCCTTCAAAGATTGTGTTTAGCCACTTATTTATTAATAAGCTCCAGATGCAGATTAACCATTTGGTTATTCATCAAAGATGATACTAGCATTTAATATTTATTAATGTTTCATCTGCTTCAAAACAGGGAAGAGCAAGCTCTTTGATAAATAGAAGAAAAGGTTGCCTAATTCCACTATAGCTTTGGGATATAGCTACGTATCCTATGTCCTTGCTGCTCTCATTTAATAACTTACTGTAAAAGACCTCTGCATACCTCGGGGATAAAAAATGGATAATTCTGTAGCTTCTATCAGAATAGAACACATAAAGGAATATTTTTTCTTTTTTATCTGAAAGCAGAGGGAAACTCTCGCAGATACTTTAATAAACCAAAGCAATAGTACTTTCTATTAATGAAAGTGCAGAGGTTCTAAATCAGGGGTCCTCAACTCCTGGCCCACAGGCCAAGATGTGTGATCTAGCCCACAGGGTTCCCAAGGGTGTTGCCATTGTTCCTCCTTCCCTCCTACCCCCCACCAAATTTCCAAGACTCATGGGCCAGATAACATGGCCTTATCATAGGATCTGACCAGAGCAGATGGGGCCAGGGCAATAGGTCTGATTCAGCATGCACATGGCTGGAAGCCGTGGACCACCAAACCATGTGGCATCCACAAGGACATCCCAGCCTGAAGAAAGAGAACATCAGAAACCTGCAATCCATGGGGCGGCCAGCAGTACTGTACAGGTAAGCAATAAGGGGCCCTTTGGGAATCAGAGCTGTTGGGCAGCAAAGGTGCCAGTCACAGGGCTCAGGTGCCTATACACTAATGCTAGGAGCATGGGGAACAAGCAGGATGAACTAGCACTCCTGCTTGCAGAAAAAACCTATGACTTAGTAGGGCTAACAGAAACCTGTTGGGATTCTTCCCACGACTGGGCGGTACATATTGAGGGTTATAAACTGTACAGAAAGGACAGAGTGGGGAAGAGAGGGGGAGGGGTTGTGCTCTATGTCAATGAGCAATATACATTGACCCTTATCAAGATGGAATCGAAGGAGGAGAAAGTAGAAGGATTGTGGGTTAGGTTACATGGGGGTCAAGGAGAAAGGGATTTGGTGGTAGGGGTCTGCTACAGACCCCCACACCAAGGGGAAGAGCTAGATTCGGGGCTCCTGAGGCAGCTCTCGGAGACCATAAAAACTAAGGAGGCGGTAGTCATGGGAAGCCTAAACTACTCAGACATCTGCTGGGAGATGCAGACAGCAAAGTCCCACCGTTCATGCAGGTTCCTATCCTGTGTACAGAACCTCCACCTGACACAGGAGGTACATGATCCCACTAGGGGGAATGCCTTACTGGACCTGGTGTTGGCAATGGGGGATGACATGGTAGGAGACCTACAGATCGGTGGTCACCTGGGGGACAGTGATCACCAAATAATAGAATTCATCATAAGACATCAAGTAGGTAAGGTAACTAGTAGGGTGAAAGTGCTGGACTTTAGGAAAGCTGATTTCAATGAACTCAGGTGATTAGTCTAGGACACACTGTAGAGTAGGAGTTTTGAAGAGATGGAAGCCCAGGAAGGGTGGCTGTGCCTTAAGAAAATGATCCTTTGGGCACAGAGGCGGACAATCCCGATGCAAGGAAAAAGAGGGAAAGGGGCCAGAAAGCTTCCCTAGGTGACCAGAGAAATCCAGAGCAGCCTACGGGCTAAAAGGGGAACATATAAAAAGTGGAAACAGGGAGAGATTACCAAAGAGGACTTTATCTCCTCTGCTCACGCTTGTAGGGAGGCAGTTAGACAGGCCAAAGCTATCATGGAGCTGAGAACGGCATCCCAAGTTAAGGATAACAAGAAATTGTTTTTCAGCTATATAGGGAGTAAAAGAAAGGCTAAGGGTGGAATAGGACCCCTATTAAATGGGCAGAAGCAATTCGTGACAGGCAGGGGGGACAAGGCTGAACTCCTCATTGAGTTC
>JAGPOW010000261.1:175978564-175993089 GCA_030014935.1 Caiman crocodilus
ATAGGCCAGTCAGTCTCACCTCCATCCTTGGCAAAGTCTTTGAAAAAATTATCAAGGCTCACATTTGCAAGAGCCCGGCAGGAAAAATTATGCTGAGGGTAAACCAGCACATGTTCGTAGCAAGTAGACCGTGCCTGACTAATCTAGTCTCTTTTCATGACCAGGTTATAAAACACCTGGACACAGGAGTAGGGGTTGACGTCATATACTTAGACTTCAGGAAGGCCTTCGATACAGTATCCCACCCCAGACTGGTGAACAAGTTAAGAGGCTGTGACTTGGATGACTACACAGTGCGGTGGGTGGTGAACTGGCTGGAGGGTCCTACCCAGAGAGTCGTAGTGGATGGGTCAGTATCAACCTGGAAGGGTGTGGGCAGTGGGGTCCCGCAGAGCTCGGCCCTAGGACCATTACTCTTCAATGTCTTCATCAGCAACTTGGACAGAGGACTGAAGTATACTCTGTCCAAGTTTGTGGATGACACAAAAATGTGGGGAGAAGTAGACACACCGGAGGGCAGGGAACAACTACAAGCAGACCTGGGCAGGTTGGACAAATGGGCAGAAAACAACAGAATGCAATTCAACAAGGAGAAATGCAAAGTGCTGCACCTAGGGAGGAAAAATGTCCAGCATACCTCCTGCCTAGGAAATGACCTGCTTGGTGGAACGGAAGCAGAAAGGGATCTTGGAGTCCTAGTGGACTCCAAGATGAAATGACTCATCAGTGTGATGAAGCCATCACAAAAGCTAATAGCACTTTATCATGCATCAGCAGATACATGACGAACAGATCCAAGGAGGTGATACTCTCCCTCTATCGGGCGCTGGTCAGACCACAGTTGGAATACTACGTTCAATTTTGGGCGTCACACTTCAAGAGGGATGTGGATAACCTGGAGAGGGTCCAGAGAAGGGCCACTCATAAGGTTAAGGGCTTGCAGGCCAAACCCTATGAGGAGAGGCTGGGGCACCTGGATCTCTTCAGCCTCCACAAGAGAAGGTCGAGAGGCAACCTATAAGTTCATCATGGGGGCACAGAAGGGAATTGGTGAGGCTTTATTCACCAAGGCGCCCCTGGGGCTTACAAGAAATAATGGCCATAAGCTAGCAGAGAGCAGATTTAGACTGGTCATTAGGAAGAACTTCTTCACAGTTAGAATGGCCAAGGTCTGGAATGGGCTCCTGAGGGAGGTGGTGCTTTCCCCTACCCTGGGGGTCTTCAAGAGGAGGTTAGATAGGCATCTAGCTGAGGTCATCTAGACCCAGCACTCTCTCCTGCCTATGCAGGGGGTCGGACTCGATGATCTATTGAGATCCCTTCCGACCCTAGAATCTATGAGTCTATGGTGCCCAGAGCCAGGGCTGGGGGTGGGGTGGTAGGCCCAATCCAGGGCTATCGGCATGATATGCCAAATAGGCATGTGCTGGATCCAGCCCTAGCTCTGCACATGCCAGATGGGGTCCATGGACCCAATCTGGCCCATGTACTGACTCTGACTCACTCTTCCAGTCTATAGGGCCAATAGGTTGGGGACCACTGGTCTATATAGACCAAGACCTTAGTTCTGTGACTGAAGTCCCATTCCAATGTACACTGAGGTTGCCCAGAGTTCTGCACTACAGGATCCTATTGTACAGGTAAGATCTGAAAATGCTTGTTCTTCTTCTTCTTTTATTTTTTGCCTCCTATTTAATATATACATACAACCAATAAATTCAGCCTAGGGGGAAGATTAACAAAATTAAATTATAAATGCCCAAAAAGAAATATTGTTTTACCTGCAGCACCCTCAAGATATATTAGAATGAATAAACTAGGAGATCAACCAAACACTTCTCTGTCAGATGACAGATTTTAGTAAATAAATGACAATAGTAGTGATAAAGCCACAAAATAAAATACAAATGAAATATATGCATTAACAACAACTTCATAAGAGATCTCAATACCGTATATTCTAATTCAGGCACTAATCCTACAGACAGCTCTGGGCTGGTAAAGGATTTGTCTGTGTGAAGCAAAGTCCATGTGAAAGGGCTGTGCTGTTGGGTGTTCGGGACTGGCTCCTTTCTTAGTCTAGTGAAGTGACTGGGATTGTTCACAAGTTAGAACAGCAAGACATTGCCATAAAGTATTTCTGAATATGTATGTTGGTATATTGTAGCAACTGTTGTTTCAGTTTAGTCCTATTTTTGTATTGCAGGGCACCTGAAGTATTACATTGGTAGGCTTTTTATTTTAGTATATGTATACAAAAGGAATATGGACAAATTGGAGAGAGTCCAGTGGAGGGCACCAAAAATTCTTAGGAGGCTGGGGCACATGACTTATGAGGAGAGGCTAAGGGAACTGGGCTTATTTAGTTTAAAGAAGAGAAGACTGAGAGGGGATTTAATTACAATCTTCAACTATCTGAAATGTGCTTATAAGGAGGATAAAGCTAGATTGTTCTCAATGGTAACAGATGGCAAAACAAGGAGCAATGATCTCAAATTGCAGCAAGGGAGGTTTAGGTTAAATATTAGGAAAAACTTTCTCACCAGGAGCGTAGTAAAGCACTGGAGCATGCTTCCCAGAGAGGTTGAGGACTCTCTGTCCTGGGAGATTTTTAAGACCCAGATGGACAAAGCCTTGGCTGGGATGATCTAGTTGGGGATAGTCCTGCTTTGAGCAGGGGGTTGTACTAGATGTCTTCCTGAGGTCCCTTTCACCCCTAATTCTCTATGATTCTGTATCGGGGCAGGCAAAATGTGGCCCAGGGGCCGGATGCGGCCTGCCAGGCCATTCTATGTGGCCTGTAGGGCCCCTAAGAAATTTAGAAAATTAATATTAATCTGCCCCAAGCTGCCTGTCACGTGGTCCTCAATGGCTTGCCAAAACTCAGTAGGCATCTCTCTGCCCAAAATAATTGCCCGCCTCTGTTCTATGTCTACCATATTTTCCTAAATCCAAGACTACTTCGAAATTAAGATGACTCCCCAATAATTAGATTCTATATATGGAAATTAATAAATTTGTTATAATTTTCTGTGTATTGAATCTAATTACTAGAAAGTTTATTAAATTTATCCCATTTGACCCCCCCAGCTATTGCTAAGGCAAGGAAAGAGCAGTGGGGGTGGGGGGAGTGAGGTGCCCAACCCTCACCCCTGGATCTCCTTCCCCTTGCCTTCATCTCTTGCCCCCACCCAGTCCTTATTCCCCCTGTACCTGCCCTATGCCATGCATTCCCCATCCACAGGTCCCTCTGTGCCTATGCCTGCCCCCTTGACCTGCCCCCTGCCACCAGTCCCCCATTGCCTGTCCCACCTACCCCCTGCCTAACCCTCACTTACCTTCTGCTGCAGGTCTGTTCCAGTTTTTAGCAGCAGCAGCCAGGGCCCAGGCCCAGTCAACACAGCCAGGTAAAGAAGCAGCGACAGCTGTTGGCTGGTAAAGGCTAGAGAGACTGGATCCAGAACAGAAGGTAGGGGGAGAGGGCAGCTGGTGAGGGGAGCAGAGGGTGAGGGAGGCAGAGTGTGGGAGGAGTAGGCACAGGCATAGGGTTTGGGGGTCAGGGAGAAGGCTGCAGGTTCTCCCCACTCTACAGTCTCTCCCACACTCCTCCCCTCCAGCTGCATATTTCCTTCCCTGCCAAACAAGCCATTCCAGCCCAGTGCAGGCAGTGGTTGAGCTCCAACTTTGGTCCCGAGCCAATGGCAAAAGCCAAAGTTGAGCTGCCACCTGCCCCAGGCCAGTACTTGAATCCAAGACAAGATTTTTTTATTCCTATGTTGTTGTTGGGGTTTTTTGGGGAGGTGTGGGGGCACCTCTTCTTGTATTCGAGTAAATATAACATGTATTTACTAAAATTTATTAAAAATGTGGGAATATATGCAAATCTATAGATTTTATATATGAGTCTGTATTATGTGTATACACACATGCGCGCGTGCGCGCGCGCGCGCACACACACACACACACACATATATATATATATACAGGCTGAGAGAGGACCTGGTAGCAGCTTACCACTAGGGGAGTACATCAAGGGCTCGGTGAGCAACTGTTCAACATTTTTAATAGAGACTTCATGCTACAAAAAGGGACAGAAATGACTTGACAAGTGAAAAAAGAAAGGTTTTCAGGATAATAACTTTTATTGGATTGACTGTATAGCTGGAGGAGATGTTAGACTAGCTTTTGAGTACAAATTGCCTTCCCCAACAAATGGAATCAGTATTAAGATTAATAACTATTTAGGAATGAATTGCCCAGCATATCAGCTGCTTAAAGCAAATTGGGAAGAACAACCTTTGGGCAGATCTTGCAAACCTGACAGACCTGTGGCCTTATCACTACAACATATCCTTAAGGACCAATGTCATTAAGGTTGGCTAGATTTGGCCTTTTAAAACAAATGATTGCAGGGGTAAAGATAAGAAGTATTTCAGCTGATCACTAAAGGAGTCAGGAAATAATTTTGTCCTTGCAGTGAAGCTAGTTAGACAAGGGCATTATGTAGGGTTTTATCTTTTTCTGGAACATCATGAATGGTTTGCTGTCAAGGCTAAGAAACCAACTAGAGTCTTATCTAGTATGGAAATCTTATCTTTATTTGAATATATGCATGAAATAAACTAGCTTGTCAAAGCTCTAGCAGTAATATGTTCTTTTGATAGCATATTCACAAGATGACAGGTATTTAGTACAGAGTTACTAACAGGACAAGAAGAAAACAAAATATGCTGGCTGTCCTTGTGAATCTTTCCATGCAAAAGATGATCAAAGTTTGAAAAAAACCCTGCTTTGTTTTCGTTCTTTTCCAAACAGCTAGAGTATCCCACATTCTTCCAAATCATACTAGACATCCATTGTGTTAGATGTAGACTTGAACAAGTTACTGCAAAAGTAACTTATAAGTGCCATTTAGGCAAGGAGTGGGGTCACTATATTTATCTGATATCTTAATTGTTTACAATTTAGGAACATAAGATGAGTTCTTAATCAGCTAACTATCAGCAATCCAAGTCTGGAGCTCAATGCAACTGTACCCCTTGAAATGCTACAGACAGGTTAACTTGCAAACATACACATGCACTAGTCTCCCTCACTCTGAATGTTACGAGAGGCTACTACCACCTGTTCTTGAAATTAAATCTGTTGTTTTACTGTCCTTTCTACAGCAGAAATCACTCTGATCTCTTCAGGGTTGGACAGGGAACCAAAAGAGAATTTCATACAGACTACTCAAGTGAGATCAGGAAATAGACTTTATGGACGTGACTTTCTTTCTTTTTCACTGTCCAGAATATCTATTAAGTAACAGCAAAGTCATTACCCCATGACCTTGGTGCAACACATGTATTTGAATGCATCTTTTTCAATAACTTAAAATGAGAAAAGAAAAGAAATATGAAGATTGCTGGATTGGAAATTATCTATACACATTAGTTTTACAGATAATCTGAAAACAATGAAACACAATTTCATTATGCAGTAATGCCCTCTTATAGTGCAATCTTTATTCCCACACAGAGCAGCTCCACCAAAAAAAAGACATTTGCTGGAACAAGAATTATAGTCCCGTTACTGTGCTGCCTGGAAAATAATTCGTGATTTTCAATTTCACAGTAAAAAAGTTTCACTGTACCTGGTGTTGCTGCAGGAGGGACTATACTGAATGTCCTGGTTTGATGTTACTGTTTGAGGGTAAGATTTTCTCTCTCTCTTACCTGAAATATACCCTCAGTGTACATCCCTCCTAGTAATATGATGCAGCTGGGCCAGGGGTTTCACTTTTATTGGGGTCTGTTTCTCTTGTTTATCAGATGAGTAAATAAATGCCTTTGGGTTAGTGCCCAATCCAAATAAATTCCTCCTAACTTTTACTGAGGACACTAACATTCCCTGTTTAATGACCAGAAACTCACTGTTCTAACAGTTTTATTATTGTACTAGTTTTACACTGAAAGACAGTATGAAAACAAGAATTGATAAGAGACTGTGTGCTTTACTAGAACAAAATAAAAGAGCCTTAGAGAAGGCTTTCATTTATGTAAACTAGTACATCTCACCTCAACACTGAACAGAAAAAATCCCAACATTTTAAACTTTGCTATAGCGCCAATCAGAAGTATAAAAACAGTAGGGACTAAGTGTGTGAATACAGCACACTCAGGCTAGGGATAAAAAGTACACATAAACCAGTAAGTGATCAGAAACTGGTTCAAATCTGTAACACAACAAATTGTTTTTTAAGATGGCTGAAACCAGTTTAAGATAAACCTGGATTGACATAGTATCAGACTTAACTGATTTAGGTTAAATTAGTTTATTGAACTTCTGTCCCAGATCCCCTCCAGATTCAAGTTAACTCACAGTCCCCCAGCACCCCAGGATGCTTTGCACTTCCCCCTCAAAACCTACCTCACAGGGTGGGTGGGCTTGCCTTGGCCTAAGCTGTCTGATCCAGCTGAGCAGGGAGGTGTGCTCTTGTGCCCCCTGGCGTGTGACCTGGGCCACTACAAGCATGTAGCTGCATTTCCAAAATCAAAAGTGAATGTCTGTTCACTTCCTTATTGGTTCAGTCTATGCAGCTTATACTAACCTGCAAAGATTGAATAGATTTAGCCTCAGGCTTTTTAACTTTCTGTACTTAGCTTTAAGGAGCAACTCCATTTTACTCGATAAGTTTCCTCTAGACTGATATCAGTGGAAATGAGAGCAGAATTCAGTCCCGCGGATTTCATTTTTTTCTGTTTATTGTACCATCAGGACCTGGGCATGTGGGTCATTTGTACATAAGATTGCACCGCAGCACCAGGTGCTTTTAAAAGCACCCACTGGCAGTGCATGCATTTGTATAAATGGTGAAATGCATCTCAGCCTTGAAAAAATGGCAGCTGTGCACATTTGACCTAAAACACATCAAAAGTGTTTTGGTTCAAAAGTGCACCGCTGCCATTTTCTCAGCGCTGATGCACATTTTGCCATTTATACAAATGCATGAGATGCAGTGCTAGGAGTGTCAGCTTGCATGTGGAGCCAACGTGCCAGATTTCTCGTGCAACAGAGCAGACAAATGTATATGTATAAATGCCCACAGTCATTTAGGGGGCCTATAGGTGTGCGGGTGTGGCAGAGCACTGGCTGTGCCTGCCACTTTAAGGGCCTGGAGTTGGCAGCTGCCTGGTGCCTGATGAGGGCAGCCGTTTTGGATCTGGGGCTGCCCATATAAACGGGCAGTTCCGCTGGTGGAGGCCAGGCAACAACATCACCTGGCCAGAGAGATGCTGGTATCATCTGGAGGTAAGGGAGGAGCTGTAGGGAATGGTAAGGAGGCTCCTGGTCCTGGGTATGACCTAAAACTGCACCCTGCCAGGAGTGGGTGGCCTAGTGGGGCTCCCAGTGATGCGGGAGCCCCCAGGAAATGCCAGGCCAGTTACCACCCCAGTGAAAGGCGGGTGGGGGCACCTTAACCCCTAGCCCCCACAGCCAGGTGGGTTACCCCTGTGTTTGGAGGGCCTGGAAGGTGGACCCCTGAAAAGTAAGAAAAGGCCATAGACTCAGGCCTGTCCAGACTTCCCCTGACTGGTCCATGCTGGGGCCAGGACTGGAAGAGTCGAAGGGCCAGGGGGCCCACCATGAGGAATGCTCAAGAGCTGAGGGCCTGGGTTTCTGACTGGCCTGGAGGTGGGCCAGGGCTGGAAGAGCCAAAGGTCCCGGAGGGGACCACACCCGGGAAGGGAGGTTGGTCAGGGAGCTATGCTGCCTAGCATGAAGGTGGACGAGGCTGCCTGAGGAGAGGAATCCAGGGGGGTTCAATGAGTGGGATTCTGGGACCCAGAGTGGGGCCAGTGATAGTGAGAACATCATGATGCCATCTGCGAGGCTTGGGCTGCGGTGTAGGGGAGGAATGGAGCCGCAGATGCTGCCCCCTGGCATTGGGGCAGGAAATGGGCAGCCTCCCACTTAATTACATCTTTAACTAATTAATTAACAACAAGGCATGGCGGGAAAGAATGCGGGCAGTTAGCCCAGGAACAGGTGGGCAGGTCACAGTGAGATCGGCCCCAAGCAGGCCCCCTATTACAGCAGGACACTTTACAGCTGTGACGTGCTGTAATCACAGTGCACCACAGCAGATTCAGTTCATGCAATCTGCCGGACTGTGCTAATTAGTAGTCTCGGCATCTTGTGCATTCCATGCCCCTACACTTCAAAACGGTGGTGGGGGCGCTTTAGCTAAAGTTTGTTGAATGAACTTTAGTTAAAATGCCCCCACTGCCATTTTGAAGCATGAGATGCTGAATAAATGAGATACTGTGGGCACTTTCATTAGAGCAACTCCTGAGAGCCACTCTAATTAAAGTGCCCCCCTTTCTACCTATAAAGGCACCCCTTGGGCCTATGCATATAGCAGTCCGACCTGATTTTTGTCACTGGCAACATAGTTTTCAGGGCCTTGATAAGAGCTTTTTCAGATGTCTCACAGTGAGCCTCTACAATCACTGGTAATATTAACAATAGGGCTGTGCGAAGCTTCAGTCCTCCGATTCGATTCAGCAGAGATTCAGCCTGATTCAGTGGCTGAATCTCTGAATCCAAATTGAATGAGAGGACCCTTTAATCTCTACGACAGTGCTTCTCAAACTATCTGATATGGTGGACCAGCAATTTTTTTTTCAGTGTGCCAAGGACCAGTGCCAGGTTCAGCTGGCGGCAGCAACGGCGTGTAACAGCACTACACAAATGTGCAACCGGCTGTTTCTTTCTCTTTCCTCACCTTGCACAACGTGACATCACCTGAAGTGTTGGAATGTATGAACTGTGGTGCTATGGCATATCAATGTTATGCTTCTGAAAATGTAGTTCTTTTTTTCCTGGCAACTCGCTGCAGACAGGCGAGTGGTGGTTCGCAGACTGGCACCGCCAGAATCTGCATAGAATAGGGCCTGCTTCGCACACCCCTAGTTAACAATGTTATTGGGAGGCCTACATTTCCTAAAGTACTGATCCCTACTTTTTTTCTCTTTTTCCAATATCAAATGACAAAGCAGGCACCAAGGGACTAACCCTGATCCTCTCACAGATTTCTTTGGAGCCAGAATTGCACTTTTGATGTCTGTATTTTCCTTATGGAGAATTTTCCTCAAGGAGATTCTGCGTGTGTTGAAATCCAAATACAAGTTGGTAGAGAGCCGTCTCCTTTGAAATCTTTTAAAAGTAGAAATCCTGACTGAGCTGAAAAACAGCTTCTCTTTCCAAGTACATCATGGCACCCTTTGGCTTGCATGTGCTGTGAATGTACATGTTCCAGTTGGTGCAATAAGCATTTATCCACAGCAGAAACAGGGTGAATGTCTCCTACTGTTAAATATGTAGTTACGGTTCCATGGATTGCAAATCCCATCACTTTATTTGAATGTATAATGCTCCCCCGCCTTGCGCTTCTGTAGATTAATCACTATTTGTTTTCAATAGCACCCATCTGTGACCATCATGATATAAACTGAAGTCAATTAAGATATCATTTCAAATTACACAGAATAGAACAGGAGGTTAAGGTAGGGCTGAGGACCTTTGGGCTGTTACATTTAAGAGTTACTTTTGTGTACACTCAAAATATCTTTGAAAGTCTGTGGAACTGTTACATTTCTTATATAATTAATCTGTTCCAGTTTCTAGTCCCCATTTTTTCCCAATTCTTATTTCCCCACCTTCCCAACATCTAAGAAACTGTCCCTCAAACAATCCCTTTCCCAGAGGATTTTCCAGGACTTTGTGTCATTCTTTCTGCCTTGCAAGGAGATACAGATTGAAATGTAAAGCCTCAAAAGGAATTTGTTCTGAATTGCCATCACTTGGTGGAAGTACACAAATATGTTCTTGAAAATAAATGTGAGAGAGAAACTTGGCAGTCACATAGCAGATGTGGCTGTGCAGGTACTACTAGGATACAGCTTTTGGAAAATGTATTGTGTACTGCTGAAAAATAAGCAGCTGCAAAATTGAGATCTTTTTGGCTGTACATCATACTTTTTAGGTCAGAGGGGAGCGCTATAAATCTTTCATCCTGAAAAAGACCCAAGAGACTGTTTAGCAAATAGTTTTGATTTGGAATAACAACATGATTCTCCAATCAGATGGAAATAGTTTTTCCCCTTCTTGTCTTCACTTTAGTCAGGTCTTTATAAGAACTGTGACTTCTACAGTTATCAAAGGCCAGATCCTTAGCTAGTGTAAATTGATGTAGGCCCCTTAACTTCAGTAGAGCTATGCTGAATTGCATCACCTTTGAATCAAGCATCCTGTTCTTGAGATGTGATCAATTACTGCAAATAATTAAATATCTTCATCCTTTCCAGATCAGTTTTGTAATTTATTCTTAGTCCTCTTTGTATAGAACAGTCAGTTATCTGCATCCTCAGAAAATAATCAGAAACCACTTCACTATCACATTCTTTATCAAGTAACAGCTTATTCCTATTTCCAGTCTCACCAGCTGGCTAAAAAAAAATCCCAAGAGTTTTGATTTGTAAATAGTTTTGAAGAAGGAAAATAAATCTTTTAACTTCTTTATATTTCAGAGAAAGCCTTCAGTTGTTCTCTCTCTCCCTTTTTATTCCTTATTAAGATTGCTTTGAAATGGTTGGACAACCGGTAACAAAGCAACCTAATAATGAGACTTTACAAAAGAACAAAAGTCCAGTAACTGTTCGCCTATTCTATCTCAGGGGACAAAAGCAACAATTTCTAAGAACAAGCCACCACACTTCTGTGCCAGACACTCCACGTTAATTACAACACAGCTGGCATGGTTCAGGATCACAAACAATCTGCAATATGCAGTGCATCAAGCCACTTGATATGAATGATTAGGAACACTCTCTTCCTACCTTTTTTGAATTGCTTGTGTCTTAACACAGAACACAGACTAAATCTGGTGGCTGTTTTTGCTTGTAACATGACAGCAGACTAGCACTAGAAGAAATATGTGTGTGTATTATTTACATATAAATCTACACACTTATGTATACCGTATACATATATGTTAACAGAAGTATGTATATATTTATTTCGATATTATATACATATTGATGTAGACCCCTTAACTTCAATGGACCTGTACATATACACATACATATAGGTACACATATTTAAGTTTCTCTTTTTCAAGTCTAAGGTTGTAATGTTCTGTCGTGACAGCTAAAAAAGGAACATTTTGAATGCACTGAACTCAGTGTTGAACTTTGTAATTGTCTGCTGATGCTGGGAAGCAAAGACATGATTCTTTCTGGTGGGCTTAAGTGTAAAAGATATACTGGAAAAAAATGGGATTGAAATATAAAGACTCTCCTGTTGTCTTGTGTGGATTTATTTCCCCCTTCACATGTCAGGCAACTAATTCTAAATCACATGTAAGACGGATTTCCCTGAGGAGGACTGCTAATGCTTTCTGGGACCAAGCTGATTGATTGATTGATTGATTGATTATTTATTTATTTTCTATTGCTGAGAATTATCAGGGTGTGCATATGAGAGTTCAAGGATGCTCCAGCACAAGCTCCTGGGTTTTTTTCTTTTTTAATTAAAACAGTTGATACCTACAGAAACACCATGGGCAAGATGCCAAACTGAAGCATGAGGCTTAAGAGTTTCCATGCTAGATATCAGCAGCTCTAGTAAATGGTCAAACCAGAAGAAAAATTCAGGGGAATTTTAGTATAATAGCCTAAATCCTTTGTTACACCTAGTAAATGCTGGGAGTAGCTGGACAGAGGAGACATAAAGGAACTGTTCAACATTCTTCACTATGGAGTCTAGTTCTGCATCATCCCTTTGTGTGGCTACATGGACTGGAGAATCCCTAATAAAACACAGTGCCATGACGCCATATAGTGGGGAATCCAAAAAGGATCAAATATAACTGGCCATATACCAACTGATAGATTTTCATACTGGGCGTGTCTACATGTGCAAATGATGTGGGGTGGGTTTCCTCTAGAATAAATGAATCTAGAGTAAACTCATCCCAGGCAGGCATCTACAAGTGCAGGGATACAGGAGTAGATTTGCTGCTCCTGGCAGCAGTCTATTCCCATCTCTTCTGGCCCTGCACTGCCCCCTGCAGTAGCCAGGGGGAGCTGTAGGCTCTTACTGGGCGCTAGTCTAGGAGCTGGCAGGGAGCTTGGGGCCAGGAGACAGCTGTCTGGTGGCAGGGGCTGGGAGATTGCTGCCTGCTGCCAGGGCAGACTCCAGTGGTGGAGCTGAGGTGAGGACAATGTCCCCCTGTACTGCCAGCAGGGAGCTCCTGTACCTGGCTCCCCAATTAGGGGAAGGGGGCTTGGAAAAAGCTGCAGGGGAGGGGAAGATCCCAGCCCCCTGCCCCGATCTGCCAGTTGGGCAGCTAGCAGCAAGCCCCTGGCTGGGTAGGGAATCCAGGAATCCCTGTCCAGCTGGGGACTCATTGCTAGCTGGGACCTACCCCACCCCTGAAGCTCTTTCCAAGTCCTGTTCCTTTGATTGCCCAGTTCTCAGCCAGTCCCAGGAACAAGCTCCCAGCCCCCACTCCATGATCATGGTGCACAGCCTGGGAGCTCCCTGGCAGGGGGACATTGTCCTCACCCAGGCTCCAGTGGCCAAGCACACCCTGGCAGCAGGCAGCTCCTGGGGGTAGGGAGCAATCTCCCACTGCCTGCTGCCTGCCTGACTGGGAGCAAAATTGCTCTCGGTTGACTGTCTACACACTGCCAAGAAGAGGAAATTACTGTTCAGGAAGGGTCAGCATGTACAGACAGTCATGATTACTATGCAGTAATTAGCTCTACTGCACAGTAAAGCATCATGTGTAGACACACCCACTGAAGACAATACAGGAATGTTTTTGTCCCCTTGCACAACTGTAAGAGCAGAGTGGAGACTTAATTTGGTCCAAAATTTCACCCAACAGACAAATGAAGAACCAGCTAGTCTCGAAGTAATTCTACTGAAATCAAGAGTTATATTGTTGCTTGAGTGGACAAAATTCAGTCCAATATGTTGACTAGTGAAGTTCTATTTAAGTTGATGACTAGTGGCTATACGTTTTCAGCACTGTACACCTATGTGAGGTACTTCTCAATGGTCATCTGAAAAAAGCCATATCAAGGAAACTCCAAACAGAAGCATCAGCCCCCCTGAGGAGCCCAACAACTGGTCTGTAATTTGAAAATGGACAATGTCCAGAGAAGTGGTTTGGAATAATCTAACTACAGATATGCTTATCTGATGAAGAATGGTCCAGAGATTCAGATAACTAAACAGCTGCCAGAGCGGCTGGCTGAAATCCAGTCTATGAAAGAATACTTGCTCAAGTGTTCAAATCGCAGCATTCAGAGCTCATTGCCACTGAGCAGGATGCTTCTGCCAATGCGTGGGATGAGCAGAGAGATGCATTTTATCAGCCGTGAAGACATGACTTGGTTGGATTTCATGTTCTGATGCCTACATCTTGCTGCTTGTTGATGAGCACAAGTGTCTGAATGTAGCAGCTGATATAATGGTATGGAAACAAGTCATGGAAGGAAGAGAGCTCAGGAGAAAAGGAAAAACAAGGATGGGAAATAAAATTCGATGGTACTTATCAAAACAACTGAGATAACCAGCAATAAGACTGCAAAAAGACAAAGCATGCCACATGGCTGCTGCCTTTAGGAAAACAAGTACCTCATCATGATACCAAAAGCTTAAGGGTTCAAACAAATCTAAGTATCGTAGAAGAAAAAGTCAGATGACTTGAGGATTGGTAAAATACAGGAACAACTGAGAACCCGCTTTCCCCATATTTGGGGAGACTAGCATGAGGGGAATGATTGTGCTTTCATTAATTTTGGCACTGACCAGAAGTAACCCCCCTGAAATTAGTGGAGTTAGCTTAGTTGAAAGAAAAATGAACCTCAGAATATATTTTCTACATCTGCTTTTTGAGGAATCTCCCAGACAATTCCAGTTCTCATCATCTAACTTGCCTGTTGCACAGATCTTTCCTTTATTTGCTTTTAGTCAGAAATACAAAGCTACTTGCAGCACTAGAAAATGATAAAAATTGGACAGTCATCTAATTCACGTGGATGAAGGAGACTCGGAAACTAAGCAACGATTGGAAGAATTCACAATTGTATCAGTCCAGTTTTGCCTTAGCTTACTCCACTGGAAGCAAAGCCGATGCTGCCAAAGGAGTTTCTCAAAGGCAAATATAGAATGCAGGGGCTGGAATATTGATTGATGAAGTTGTGCACATGTCTTTACTTGAGAAAGTCAGGAAAATACACCAGAAGGAGGGGCAAAAAAATCCAATGACAATCAGAACAATTGTGGGGAATGTGGCTTGTGGAAAGCTACATGCACTTTGAGAGTACATACTGACTGGGAAAGGTCTTCAAAATTCAAGGAAAGACTCTCTTTCTTGTCATTTGATTCCTGCTGTGGTCAGGGAAATGGGATTTGTAAATAAATGGGATTGCATTGAAGATCCTAGACCCTGTCATCTATTTTTCCAA
>JAGPOW010000261.1:175993488-176004183 GCA_030014935.1 Caiman crocodilus
TACCAGAAAAAAAAAGGCTACATGGTCCTACATTTTTGGCTAACCACTTAGGGCAAAAAGAGATATCAGTAGTCAGAACTAAGAAGGTGCAGGCAGACAGGTATAATTAAAAGGTGCTTTGTTATGAATATGAAAGTGTGGTCAGAGAAACTTATGCCTGGAATCCATGTCATAAAATCACAGTAAATTTAATATTTTCTCTGTGAAGGCAGTGATTTTTCCAGAAAACTACTTGCCTGATCTCTCACTAGAACAGCAGTGATGTGGAGAGGGAGAACTGGGTGATCATGACATAGAAATTTGTTTTGCCTGAAGAAATACAGTCCAGTCCCAAGAAACAATAGATGGTGTCTTCGGTATGACTTGATACTGAGGCAATGGGATCAGCATTCAGGGACTCTTTGAACAGTAACAGGCATTTTGTCCTGCAGCCAGACTGTTATCTACTAGTTGGCTATCAGCCCTATACTAATACAAGAGAAAGTTGCTGCCCTGCAATATCCTAGATCTGTTTATCTCCTGCTGCCTCTTTTCCTTTTTTACAGTGCTTCCCTGGGAGATCAAATGCCTCAATAATTTCTTCAGGCACCACTTCCCTTTACAAAGGTTAGGAAAACCAGTCAGGGAGCATAGATCATATTTCATACTGTAAGGTTTAAGAAAGTGACTACTGAATTCTAAATAGGTCTCATTCAAAGCTAAAGTTGTAGTTAGCAGTTCCTAAAATGTATATACCAAGCATTTCCAATAAGGACAAATTTGGAAGAAAGTTGCCCCCACCACCACAATTGGTTGGTAGCCCATTTGGAAGCAGAAAAAGAATCAAATTTAACAGATAAATTGCCCAAAATGACCAGTTTTGACAACTGCATCCAAGTCTATACTTGACAACAGATATTCTGGAGAAGAAAATAATTCAGTTATCAGATGTTATCATTTTAATTTTTCGTATCAGTAAGTAAAACCTAAATTCATCCTTGAGACAATGTGTTTTAATGTTTAATAATTAATCTAATATTTTGCAGACTATGGGAGTTATCCCAATTGTCTTTAAACTTACTTTATTTCATTAACTTTATTCTTGTTATAGCAGTTAAGCACAAATATATTTAGCAAATTCAATCTGGAAAATCCTGGCATGCATAAGCCAAATAATAGAAGACCAAGTAAGTCTTACATTAAGAACAATCTTTGCAGTTAAATATCACAGGGTGGAGTTTATCATAAATCATTAGTCATTAATTATTACTTTTATCAAAGTCTCAACAGCTGGTTTTATGAATTGCAGTGGAATATTCCAAAGGATGGCACAACAAGCATTACTCAAGGATCTATATAAGGATTGAATTGCAACAGGATATAAGGAAGGATGTGGAAACAAAGTTTAGTAGAGGCCTTTCATTCACTGATGGTCAACACAATTCTCCACAGCTTTGCATTAGATAAAACCTTCCATGTCTTTGGAAAGATAATGTGATACTGCTGTGAGGAGGGTACAGATCTGGTAGCATATTTTACAATAAGGCAGTGGTTTTTGACTCGTAAACTCTATGAAAGTTAATATTTCCTGTCTTAGAATATTCACAGCAAGATTAGAGACTGCTGTCCTATGATTCTCCTACACAAAGCAATTTAAAATAAATAATCTGGTATTTGTGGACAGTAAAGAGAACAAATGCTTCTACCAAACAGCATTTTTTTAAAATAGTCCTTCAAATTAAACTCTGTAAAACTGAAGTACTTTTGACCATCTGTCAGGATAAATCCTAGTGTGTATATATATGCTATTCACCTTCAAATTGTTTTACAAACATTAACTGATTAATCCTCACAACACACTGGGCCTGATTCTCCCAACTCAGAACATAAAACCAATGGAACCTGTTTGCCTCTGGAGGCAGGAAAATTAGTCTCCATGCAAAATAGGATGCTTGTAGGCTTTTGGTTCCCCATTTTTCACATAGGAAAACTGAGACACAGAAAAGGCAATACACCAAATGTGTGTGTGTAAAGTTTGGCATGTCTGTCCATACTGAGGTACTTGAAATAAACCAACGGCCTAGTTTTCACAAGTGCTACACAACCACCAGCTCCTATTGACTTCAGAAATGCTGAATGCTTGGTTTTAACAGGAGCTGCAGGTGCTCAGACCCTGTAAAATGTAGGTCATTTATTTAAATGTCTAGTCAGAGCTATGCAAGTAATTTATTTATCAATTTGGTGGTCTAACCAGTATATTTTTATTTTAGGATGACCCCAAACAAAAATGGTTGCAGAAAGAAAAACCTGAAATATTTTAATTTTGGGAATTAAATAAAATGTCTCTTGTTGCTGTTGTGGTGGGGTTTTTATTAAACAAAAAAGTGTTACCCTTAGGTACATGTAGTTTTGAAATATTATTTTGAGAAGAACATATCAAAACATTTTATTTAAAAATTGTCAAAACAAAACTCTGATTTTTTTTTCCCCAAACCTTTTTCTTTCTTTCTTGACTCCCTGGTGCACTTAATACACACAAAGCTTGGATGTGAATTCTCAGTGGACTAGTAGCTACTCCACAACTTCCTCATGTGGACACTCTTAATGTGTGCCAGGTGGAATGCAGCTAATATTCTGCTTTCAAAGTGCAATAATCTACCTGGCACAAAAGCTACTATGACAATTAACTATGGCGCTAAACAAGAGAATAAAGGACAACAAATGCAAAGGTCATGTCTACATGGTACAAACTGGTGCAGTACTAAGCTAGCTGTGCCCATTCTGACTCTTTAATACGAAGCCACATAGATTCCATGGTGTTGCTGCAAGCAGGCTAATTAATTTTGCTGAAAAGCAGGGCTTGTTATCTCCATGCAGGCTCATGAAAGTTTGCGTGTGCTGCCTTATAGTGAGTAGGTGACACCAAAATGTATATGGGAAAATGGAATTCAAAAGGCAGCAATATGTTTTTCAATAAAATACAAGAAAGAGTAACCTCTGGCGACACAAATATTTAAATGCAACTTCCAGATTCACATCAGTTATGGAACACACAACCACGGTACAAGGCAAAGCATGAAAAAAGGCATAAAAATAGATGTCAAAAGAAAATGTATCTGAAGTGATGGATCGTGGTAGAAGAGAAGCATCAAAATTGGATAATATGGAAATAGAAAATTGCCATGATTTAACATTCATGCTACAACATAGAAGCAGGCAATTTAAAATTATTTTTGCCTTAACCTTGAACTTCACTGTCTAGTGACAAACGGTTCAACAAAAGCTGTAAACGGACAGCATTTATTATTGAAAATCTTTTAAATAGCTTCTTTCCAGGATTGAAGTAGGGTATTTTAATAAAGAACTTGATTCTTCCTTGCCTAGTGTTTTTTCTTTCTTTTATATTCTGCATCAATGTCACTTAGGCTTCCAAGTTATCTTAAAAATGTGTGCGCGATGGTTATGCCATTTTGAAAAGATTTTTCTTTATAACCAGTTCAGTAGCTTTGAAAATTTCTTTGGCATGGACAGGAGTTTTCAGCCATAAGCATTATCTCTTTTAAGAAAGTACAAAATAAAGCATGACATCAGGACAAAATATTTTACAGGCAAAGTGACATTTTGTAATAGTGGGATAATAAATGCAGAGAGGAGAAAGGGTAAGTTCAAATGCAGACGTGTATTCAAAGGTTCATTCATATTAATTATGCAGCTGTTACTCAAGTTGGGTAGCACTTGTTCACATGAGTTCACTCAGCAAACTATTAGCAATCAATCAGCTAGTTATGTGTGTACTAAGACAAAATAACTCTGGATAAGGAGTTGATCTCCTCATGCTACATGGCTGGCAACAATTACTGCCTAATAATTAATATTATTAAGAGGCTAAAATGAGTGGTAGAAAGAAATGTGTGCTCAACAGCAAGGAAATCACAAATCATGCAAATGAGCTGTAGAGTTGAAAAAGGAATGCAAATGGCACATGATTCTACTTCTGTGTTAGGTGAGTTGTTAGGCAGACCGTTGTGATGGCTGTGTTGTGGTATGTATTGTGCTAGTGTTGTTCAGTCCTCCCTCCATCCACCTGTTAGAAATTCAGCCAGTGAAGCAGTTACTATAACTTACCATATGTTTGTCTGTCACCTAACTGACTAGCAACTTTAACTAGACAAGACTGCTTTAAACTAGTGAGTTATAAATTGAAAGCAATAAAAATGATTACCGCTAAACTGGACAAGCACAGTCATATCTGATTACATATCCCAAAACTCAACTACATAATACAGTCTATAGATTGATTATTTTGACTGAAAAATAGGAGTAAATCTGATATCTTCTATTAGATCAGCTAAATAGTTGGAAGCATCTACAGATGCTTCCTCAGCCTGACAAAGGGTTTTTAAACCTGAAAGCTTGCTAAGAAATTTTTTTCCAACCTAATAAAGATATCAGATTTACCCAAAAATCCTTGTCTGCCTGTGTCCTTATACAAACACAGCTACAACCTACACCACTAAAAAATAGGAGTGCTTTAAAGGTTTTCAAGCCAGGAAAGAAGCAAGCAGTCTATCTTTTAGAGTAATGTGCACTCCCCAGCAAAATAACAAAATAGAAATTAAATAAAATTACAAACTGGGGTTAAACAGTAAAAACATCTATTCAGATTAAATCTACCTCTGAACAGGAGAGGATTGTTATTACTGTTAACTTGATTACAGTAGTATTTGAAAGTGCCAGCTGAGATTAATGTTGCCGTTGTGGTCAGCAGATACAAACACATAGTGATAGCCAGCCAGAAGATGAGAGGGAGATAGGCACAAGAAGTGACTTGTTCAAGGTCACATGTAGCAGGTTAGTGGCAAAGCCTAAGTTATCTGCCTCAGTGACAAATATGCTGTTCACTAGGTGAGCCTCCCTCAGAAGATGATAAAGCATAAGCTTCCAGTCAACCTTCCCCCAGCTATGACAACAGTAGAAATGAAAGGGAAAATGCCCTGCTGTTCAAATGCCCTTGAGGACAAGTGGCAAGCTATCATGAAGTTTCAGTACCATGACAGATATGTGGAATGCCATCATTTGATGGAAGACCCAACAAAGAACATATAGCAGATAATTGTGTTCACTTCTAAGAGAATGGCTTTAAAGATTTCTTTTCTCTCTGCAGTGCTTTATGCATGCTGCAGCCTTGCAGGCCCTATAGCTGTTGAAGTATTGTATTTCTTTTGTTTTCTGTTGTACCCTTTTCAAAACATGAGTTGATAAACAGAAATGGCTGGTGGCAACACAGCATGAGGAGGATAAGCTCCCTGCCATCAATTGCATTCATGCTGTGAGGAACTGTTAGCAGACACTGGAGACAGCAAATCCCTACATCTAAGTATCTGCTGGAGAAGTACCATGTTAGACACTTCAGAAAGGAATGAGCATCACAGCTCTCATCAGCATGCATGATGAAAAGTTGTCAGCCTGACATGTGTTTATAATCTAAAATGATCAATAATCAACTTTTTCTTCTGCACTTCACAAACACAATCTCTTTCCTTGGTCACCTGGGGATCTAATCTGGTGCCATTGCTGTCACTAGAAGGAGTCTCATGTCCTCCAGTAAGTTTTTAAACTTAAGCCCTCATGAAGGGAGTAGCAGCAAGGAAGAGATGTCCATCTATGATGCTAGACCTCATCTTGCATCTGGTATAGATGTAGCTACTGGTATTAATTCTTCCTTGATTTATTGTCATTTGGCCAAACTGAAAGGCCATATGATAAAGGCTGAGTAAGTACCCTGCTATTAAATAATGCCAGGAAATCTTGGGTTCTTAGCTGAACCAGCTTTCTTAGATTCATAAATTTTAGGCCAGATGGGACTATTGGGATCGTATTAGTCTGATCTTCTAGATAACACCGGCCAAAGGACTTCACTGAATTATTTTGTGTTTCAAATATAGCATTGGTGATTGAGCTAGAGCACACATTTTCAAAGAGAGTGCAGACTAGATTTAAAAAAATTCCAGTGATGGATAATTCCCCACAACCCTTGGTAAACTGTCCCAGTGGTTAAATACTACTAGTTTTTAAATAGTTGTGCCTTACTTCTATTATGATTTTGTCTCACTTTACTTTGCAACCATTGGATCATTTTATACCTTTGACCTTTGCTAAATGGAAATGTCCACTTAATAAATGTCTGCTCCCCCAAATAAACACTAACAAACTATAATCAAATTATCTCCTGGACCTTCTCTTTGATAAGCTAAATGGATTGAGTTCTTGGAATCTTTAGGTGAAAATCAGGTTGTATCTATTTGAATTTAGGCTCCCCTGGTAGCTATAGTGTTATTTAACTAGCACGTAACACACAGCATCTTTAAAATTCCTCTTCTTTGGGACATTGATGTCTGTATAACAGTAAAAATGAATTGTAGTGATGTACCTTTCTTTTAAGCATAATGTGTGTTTATTATGTGCTCCATGTAAGAGTTATTGTTTACCTATTCATTACCTTACTTTTATGTGCTTAGATTTTCATGAAGGATAGGATGTGTATGAACAGTGATGTCACTTAGCAACCTTAAGGTTCTTTGAAAAAAACCCACATTTTTTCCTTTGGGAAATGTATTGCAATTCTGTGTCTCAATAATATGAGAACAGCAGTTAGGGAAAGTATGAGAAAGTACTTAAGAGAGAGGAAGACTTAGGCTGTTTTTGGTTAATTAAAAAGCTATTACATATGTTTAAAAACTGGACATTCTACAAAGGCCATAATCTCTTCCATGGCATTTATTATACACCTGTGACAACACTATAGTAGATTTACAACGGGAGTAGATGTAATACTGAAATGGATTTAGTCACAATAGCCTTTATAGTCTACAATGCGATGCTCTTATTTAAAAATCACTTCATTTAACATGCATTTATCTAACTGGACCAACAACCATGGTTTAGAGATGTTTTAGAATATATGCAGATTTTTAAGCACGCTACAATGCTGAGGATGAAATACAAGCTTCACAGGCAGCCTCTTTTAGAATGATTGACGTAAGTGCAAAGCACTTTAGGTCAAATTGTTAAAATCTATCACAATTCGTGTGCAAAGGCACTTTACCCAAATGTAACAGGTAGCTACCGCTGCAGATGCACTAAAAGAAGATAACATGATTTACAAAAAGTCAAATAGAATAATAAGGCTGCCATTTTATAAAGCAACCAGCATCCCAAAGTGCTTTCAAAATTGTGAGCAGGATCTTGAAAATCCTTACTTACTCAAAGACAACAACACTACTGGCATGCTGGAAGTAAGAATTTACAAGACTGGCCTGGTGCTCATGTATCATTGCAACTATATCCCACTATCTGTGGAACTGAGGGGAGCTGGACAACTGGATTAGTCATTTTTGAGGGTCTTGGACTCATATTTAAGGCCACCACCATAACAACCACACAAAATAACTTGCACAATGCTCAGTAGCTTATACTCCCTTTTCTGGCTCTAGAACCATTTAGCAAGTTTGATTTGTTCATGCAGTCTGATCCAAATTTCACTGAAATTAGTAGGAGTGATGTGAGGGTACAAACTCTATTATTGCAACCGGTACTAAAATGTGCTTCTGGTAGCAGACTCAACCAACAAAAGGGTTAGTATTTAAGTAAACATTAAAATGTAAGCGCGCTTAAACCAGTATAAGTGCTCATTCCAAGTCAGGGTTGACTAGGAATTCAGAGGACAAATTCCCTCTGTACTCCATCATGTGTGGATAAACTCACATGGCTTCTTCTCTCAGACTGCTTCTCAGGTTTTTTTAGCTTGAGATTTTCCATGCATCATAATATGGGTCAAAATAAATGTTGACCCATAACCTATGGCCAACACAAATTCTTCTAGGCATCCTTTTCTAAATGTCAACAGCAATAAATGTATTTTGTGTTAAAAAATGCATGCTCCTGCAGTGTTTCAAATCTAGATATTGAAGCAGTAAGAAGCTGAAAAAATATTGATTTTCATTGTCCAGCCTGAGCAAAATAGGGAAAACATGTAAAGAAATAAGTGGTAAAAATGATGAAACTGTGCACTTATATAAGCATCTGCAAAATGGGGGACTGAGTTGAAGTGGGTAAAATGGGTAAACAAATATTATTTTTAAATTTGCAGCATTCCAATATATTTACTTAAAATTATAAAGTAATCTTTCCTTCTCAAACAAATATTAAATGATTTTTAAAAAGCACAAAAATCCGTGCTTAACACACCTGCCTAAAAGTGGTTCAACTGCAACATGAATTTGTGCTTCTCTAGTGCTGACTGTCTCTTCTTGAATAAACTAGACAATAACAAGAAGAGGCTCTCAGATTGGCTTTATAATCCTTTTTTCTATTCTCTACAGTCCTTCTACTATCTTGGGTTCCTTTTGATTATGTCTTAAGTACAAACCAGACACGTATGCCTAGCATTTTATATCTGCATTTTTCATATATAGTTTGATGTGTTATAGTTTTAAAGTTACAGTATGATTAAGTTGAATACAAAACTAATGACATTTCTACTCCAGGCATGTACTGATACATACTCATACAAATTGTAAGACTGGGCTAGATCATTCCCACTTGCAATAACTGTATCATGGGGAAGGAAGTACCAGTGAACATGCAGAAGTGTCATGGCTTTACTGGGAAACTGACAGTGGGGAATCCCCACCATACTGAAGAGAGATAATGCAGTTGTAGGCTTCCTGACCTCACCCAGTGCTCAACATTTTATTCTCTGCCCCAAATTGCCCAATTCCCATCTCTTTTAGTCACACAACAAATCCTGCCTTTTGAGAACATTTTCCTTAGAGTTTAGGAGAAAAAAGTAGGGCTGCTTCCTTGCATGTGAGGAGGATAAGATTTACATGTAAAAGGGAGCTTCCAGTGTGATCTGGGAGGTATGATCTAGCCAGTGATATCCCAGATTATGACCTGAGTCCTGTGAACATTTTCTTCTGTCTGTTACTTTGTTCAGGGGAGCAGGGAGATTGACTAACTCACAGAGAATCTTGTGATCTGCTCTAGCACGTGGTTGTTACTGGGAACTACAAATCAACAGTAAGCATAAATGTTATTTCCTACTCTGGCAAGTCCCACCATTTTTATTTGATGTGGAGGACCTACGCTGTTGTTGTATTTTCAAGAGCCTGGAGACTCTCACACATTAGGTAATGCTTTACAGCTTTATTGTGATCACAGGCCCCAATCCTGCAAGCTCTTATGCAATATGAGAAATGTAAAGAGAGGCAGCTCTGTTTGTCTAAAGTCATGCAGAAGGCAGGGTAGAGATGCTCCTTATTGGATAACTGAATCAGAGATGCATAAGGTTTTGCAGGCAGATCACTTCACCAGGTGCATCAGATGCAAAAGAGCTTGTGGAATTGGGTTCTGTGATAAAGATGAAACTGTAATATTTTAGTTACAGCAGATGTATCTGACTAAGTAAGCTCTTGCCCACAAAAGCTTACGCATCTCCAATTCAGTTATCCAGTAAGCTGCATCTCTACCCTGCCTTCTCCCTGAGTAAAGCAAGTTATCAGCCTAAGTGCTTAGAAGATCAGTAGTATTTGTTCTGGAAATTTTTGGCACTTATCATCAAGTAAGTATTTCAAGTTCCCATACTATAAAAATAAGTATTATTGTACTACATGAATCATTATATCTCCACGCCTTCTAACTGGTACTACTGAGAGTACTGGATAGCCACCGAAGCGTTACTTTGGACTTGAGCAAAATTTGAGTACCTAAGAACCCATGATATTTGAGGATAAGGTTTGTGAAACTGCATTGAAATAACTGTGGGTAAGATTTTCAAATGGGGTTAGTTTTTGGGCACACCAGTTTGGAGAAGTCCAGTCAAAACGATCAGCAAGCTGGATTTTGAAAGCTTGAAGTCAGACACCTAAATAATATCTTTGAGGAGCCCGGCCTCAGCGCTTTCTGAAAATTGCACCACATCAGGTTCCTTAAATTGTGCATTTAAAATGCCTGATCAGTTTGTGGGGTATAGGTTATAGCCATGTTGGTCTAAGGACACAGGCAGACAAGGCTGTTTGGGTCAATCTGCTATGGTTTATTAGACCACCTGAAACAGTTGAGGAAGAGCACACAGGAACTGCAGATGCTTCCTCAGCCTGACAAAGGGTATTTCAACCCAAGAGCTTGCTAAGAAGATTTTTTCCAACTATTTGAGCTGATCTAAAGAAGATATCAAATTGACTCAAAGAATCTTGTCTCCCAAATCAGTTTGCAAAATCCTGGCGGTTGTAAGACTAGACCCTAGGGAGCACCCCTGGCTGGAGTCTCCACTGTCGATCTGTTTGGGTCACAGGTATCCAAGGGGCAGATCAGGGTGATTCCTCCTTTACCTCATGTAGCAGGAGCTGGTGCTTTCCAGCAGGATGATCTGAATCCTGTTTACCCTTTCTCTGAGTGGAAATTGTGAGCAACACAGTGACAGCTGTGAGGTTGGTGGGTGGTCATAGATCTATTCCAAATTTGGTTTTTGTTTCATCACAGAGACTTTGAGAAGAGCCGTTAAAAAATGTTAGAACAAAAGTACTGACAGGTTCTCTCTTTACATTATTTATAGTGTAGCCAATTTGGGAGAGAGGGGGTTCCCCTTCTCCTTTCCTTAAAGCAAAAAAAAAAAGGATGTGCAAAAGGGAGGAAGGAAACCTCCAGTGGCGGAGG
>JAGPOW010000261.1:176004283-176017894 GCA_030014935.1 Caiman crocodilus
AAGCCCAAAGTGGGGCCTGTGTGCGGGTGCTTGGTGAATATTTTACCTTCCTCAAAAGAAACTTTGCAGATTATCTGAGGCGGGGTGCGTGTGTATGTGCATGTGTATAGCTTTTTTTTCTTTTCTTTTTTTTTTTTGCAGATGTAAATTGTGTCTCTGGCCAGCAGGAGGAAGGAAGAGGAAGTGAGAGCAGCAAGCGGCAGAGAGAGAGTGTGTGCTCGAGTCTGAGGATGGGATAGAGCCTCTCCAAACACCAAAACAGCAGCGGCGAAAGCCTAACTTCCATGGTGGCAGAGGCGTGTGCGGCAGGGAGACAAACTTTCCCCGGGGAAAGGCGGCTCGTGGCGGGGGGAAGGTGCCTGGGCCCGGCGTGGAAGGTACTTGGGCACCGCCGGGGAGGGAGCGGGGGACTGCGTGCGCCGCCGGGGCGCGGGGATGCTTGGCGCGGGGGAGGGGGGTCCCTGCACCTTGCTCGCAGCCCGCCCGATTCTTCTAGCTGAGGGGCGGCTGGCTGCAAGCACCCAAGGGGGGGAGGAAATTGCTGCAGCTGCGAGGAAGAGGAAGCACAGCTCTCGGGCTGGGGGAGGGAGCCCGGCTCTGCCCTGCCTCCAGGTGCCCCCAGCAGCGAGGGCTGCCCCCGCTCCCTTTGGCGCGTGTGGGTGGCTTGTGGCGGCCAGCCCGCGGGCTCGTCCTTTGCCGCTCCTGCCTTCATCTGCCGCCCCCGCCGGCCTGCGGGAGCAGCTGTGGGGGGAGCCCCGCCGCGGCACATCTGGCCAGCTGTGTTTTGCTCGCCCCCTTCCCCCGTGTGGGGCAGGCGCTGGAGAGTTGAGGCGGCCTTTTTTTTCCCTCTCGTTTGAAATGGGGGAGGATGAGCGGGGCGCAGAGGTGGGATGGATGAGAGCAGCAACCTGCGGGGCCGGGGTTGGTTTGCCCCGCCGCATTTCTCAATGCGGGGCAGCTCCCCTGGACCGCCCGCGGGGGGTGCGTCTGCCGGCAACTTGCGCTCCGCAGCCCCCGCGCGGGGACCTGCCTCGGCCGCTTCCAGCCGGCGAGCACCCGGCTGCGAAGTTAGCGCACGTTTGTTTGGGAGGGCGCCGCGAGAGCTTTCTGTGGCCGGAGAGGTCGGTTGCGGGAGGAGCTGGGCTCCAGGCGCTTGCTTAAGTCGACCAGTCCGTTGCACCAGACCCGGACGGTGTAGAGGGGCCCCGTGCTGAAGGCGGCGGGGGGGAGCGGGGGGCGCCTGCTCCCATCAAATGGATGTGCTCCACGGTGGGTGGTAATTAGGCCGAGCCAAGATGCCTGAGCTCTTAATCTAAGCAGGAATAATAGATTCTGAATCTGCCTGCCTGCCTGCGTGTCGATCAATCGATCTGTCTGTCTGTCTATTCACCTGTCTGTCTGTCGATCTATCAGTCTGTCTACCTACCTGCCTGCGTGTCTGTCTGTCTACCTACCGGTCTACATACCTGTCTATCTTTCAGTCGGTCAATTGATCTACCTACCTACCTGCCTATCTACCTACCTGCCTATATGTGTATGTATAGCTCTATATGCACGTCTGTGTATCTATCTCTCTACCTACCTGCCCATACGTGTGTGTATATATCTATATATGTTACATGTGCACTTGTGTGTATCTCTCTCTCTCTATTGATAGAGACACAGGCATACTTTGTGAGGGCTGCTTCCATTATAAATCTCATCTTGAACATCTTTTTCCTTGCAGAACTAACGCGACTATCCGTTTGCCCCCTGAGAATGGCATAAACAACATTTTAGAAGTTCCTGATAAAACAACAGTGAGTACGCTTGGGAAGAAATCATTTTGCTGTCAATTATATAAGCACTCTTCCTGACTTACCACGGCTTGGAAGGTAGAGCAAAAAACCCGGGCTAGAGAACTGGTGATAACAGTCATGCCAAACATTTGCAAGGTGGTAATTTCTGTAGGATAAACAACATTGTAAGGTATGTTTCATGCTGCAGTGTTTATGCTGCAGATACACTTCAAAATGTCTTTTTGATGTACTCATAAGCAGATGGTTTTCCCTTTAGTTGAACTTGATTTACAAAAATTGTCCCTTATTAAAATGCTTATCATAAAAAAAAAATATGGAGTGTATTAAATTCTTTACTTCCAACTTACTTGATATGGGTCAGGGAGTTGGACTACACATTTTGTTGTCCCCCTGCCTGTCATCAACAGTAATGTGAAACTCTGCTGATTCTAGATATTACAGATCATTGGGTATTCATGCCAGTTCCTTTCTTTGCATCGTATACATGGCAGGTTAAGCCACCTTACTGAATTCTTCACAATGAAGAAAAATGCCTGCTATTGTCTGCCACATGAAGCTCAAAGCAAAATTAATCCTAAATTGAATTTTTCTAAGGATCATGTGTATTCTTTTTTCCTTTACCTTTCCCCAACTATCCAGTTCTATGATTGGGAAAAAAAAATATTAAATTCTAGTGGTAGTACTAATGCAGTAATCTGACTGAGTAATAATCAGGTGCAAAGGAGAAGTAGTGGCGATTCATAAGCTTCCCCGTGGTATAGTGTTAAGGAACACGTATGACAATGCACAATTTATAGTGTGATTAAATTGTCTTGCAGCAACTTTTCAAATCCAGTAGAGTTGGTTGGGTAAAACTAAGGATTAACATTATGTTGCTGCATTAACCATATTAAGCAAACAGGTTGTGCTGGCAAGTGCTGCAGTGAGTATGCTCTTTGATTGTTTGGTATGACTTTAGTAGTGTTGAGGCATACTTAATGATTACTTTATCTGTGCAGTGAGACTGCATTTAAATGGGCTACTCTTTTTTTCTTTCAATACTTCTGAGAATTATAGTGCTGTATTGCAAACCTGTCTTCTCTGTAGGTTGCAGTTTAGGTACGAGTGTAGCTGTCCGAGTTTCTTTTCTAAGAAGAAAAATCAAGGATTTCTACAACTAGTTTATTTGTTCAAGCATTATAATGCAAAAAATCATAATATACATAAAATTGAAATGGATTTTGATGAGTTTCTGGGTGGACTGATTTTATATTAGACCCTTTTAATTTTATCACTGAAAGTACCTGCATTTTTGCAGTGCAGTTTTATACTTCATTACGCAGAGAGACCAGGCAGTAGATTGACACAAAGGAAAACAGATATTTCCATTGTCATCTACTCGGTTCTGTTTTCTTACCGTTAAGTGATGTATACTGTCTTCATGGGATTGATAGAGGTGACTTGTTTTGGTTCCCTCCCCTTATTATCAACTTGTCATTTATTTTGGTACGAACTGTTAGAGATTAAGTAACTAGTCCTAGAGGTTTAACTGTTGCTAAAACAAGGCTACATACATGTCATTTCCTTACAATCATGCTCTTCTGTGAACACTGCCGTATTGTTGCACTCCACCCTTCCTTCCTCTCTTTGTTTACCCTGCCCATTAGAAATCTGCTTGGTTTTTTGTTTTGTTTTTAAAGGTTTGAGCTCACATATTTTCTTAGACTGGAACACTACAACAATTTAGAAGTGTTAGGATATGATATCATGTTTCCATGCTGAGACACAAACAGCAATGGCTTCATGTTTAAATGTGATAACATGGATAGGTTTATTTCTAAAGGTGAATTTAGTGTATATGAAAGTGAGAGGCTGATAATTCAGCTAATAGCTAGAAGTAGTAAGTTTTCCCCCACGGCTATGCTGATGCACCTACATGCTGATATGCAGCACCTCCCATAGTGCTGGGCCTCTGTCAAATAGGTTGCCAATCATAGTACTAACCTCTTTTCTGGTTCTGTGATTTTTGGATAAGGATCTGCTTGTGCCTAATGTCCTCAACAAATACTAATTGTTCCCTCCAGCTGCGACACTGTCATCCCTTGATTTCAGGGCTCTAGAAGTAAATAGTACATAATAGTTTAGGAACCTTCTTTGTTTTTCTCAGGATTGTATGCATGCTGTATCTTTTTATACATATATTGCCTGTCAAAGGTGATGAAGTTTTAAGAATCCAGGAGACTGAACTGTATGGCTCATCTGCAAAACAAGCAATAGCAATGTAGGCTTTTCCAGTCTGTCTTGCTGGTTTACTTTCGCCCTATTCTTAGGGGAGCACACCTGCTGAGGAAAGAGGAATTCAAGGATGTGTATCTATTTTATGCTTCTCCAGTTTTAATAGGATATTAGTTATAATTACAGGCTTTGTGGTCCAGACACCTGTACATTGGAAATTAACTGAAGGTTACTCGTTTGTTTTATGAAAACCAACAAGCCACCATCTGGTAAAAGTGACTTTTATGTGCTCTGTATCTTTAAAGATTTCTCTGCCATGAATGAGTATCTGAAAAAGGTTCTTGTATTCGTGGCAAAAGGGGAACTTGCCAAATACACTCTCAAAGTGAGGAAAAATTATCCAAAAACTTTAAACAGTTGCTCTGTTTAAACTCACAAAGGTTTAACAATGTGTAAGTCACTTTTTGTGTTTTGTTTTTAATTTTTTTGTTTCCATATGTGAAGTGCAGAAGTCAACAGGAGCTGGCAGAAAAAGTATAGTCATAGTTAAAAGAGAAACTAATTCATCTGGTGTCAGGTTTGCACTGAACAGGCAAGTGAAAGAAAATTCACACTTTGGATTCTGAATTTGTCATTTTCGGCTTGCTGTATTAAATCTATAGCAAAAGTTGTGTTCCAAGTGATCTTTCTTATCACGAGTTTTGCAAAACCAAAAGGGTTAATTTTATAGATGGCCTTTAATTCCCCTGTTTGTTTGTTTTTTAATATAAATTAAGGGCAGAATTAATGAGACTCTGAGGCCTGAGAACTTATGATCATCTTTTTTTGGTTCGTATCTTGCTTAACTTGACAGAAATACTTTAATTTATTTTATGGTTTTCTGTGATTCCTAGCAATATAATGCTAGCTGCTAAGTTTGATTTACCAAACTATGATCTGTGGATCACCATTTAGGCTAAGTAGACAGTCAAAAAGCCCTAGACTGAATCAATTCAATCTTTGCAGGTTGGTCTAAGCAAGTGTTTCCTAACCTTTTCTAGCCCAAGGCATATTTACATTAATTAAAAATTTTCCACAGTCCACCTGTCAAGGCATTCCCCGTCCCCATACCTATTGTAGCTTGTTGCCATGGCAAAATTCTGCGGCACACCTGTTCCAATTCTGGTGGCCCACTTCTGTGCTGTGGCACACTGGTTGGGAAACACTGGTCTAAGCTGTGTAGACTGAATCAGCTGGAGCAGAGAGCTTTGCGCAAGGCCAGCCTGCCCAATCTGTGCAGGTGGGGGGGTGTTTGCGGAGGGAGGTGGAAAGCATCCTGGGATGCTGAAGGACTGTGAGTTGACTTGAGTCTGGTGGGGATCTGGGACAGAAATTCAATAAACCAATTTCACCTAAATCAGCTAAGTTAAGCTGATGCTACATTCATCCAGGTTTATCTTAAACCGATTTCAGCTGTTTTGAAAGCAGTTTGTATGCACTGAACTTCTGTTGCATTGCAGATTTGAACCAGTTTCTGATCACTTATACCAGGTTATGTGTAACTTTTGTCCCTAGGCTTACTATAAACACTTGCTAGAAGGACACAGAGCACAGGCATCTTCTTGCTTGCAGTTGCCTTACTACCCCAGCGGGCAGCCTGCTCTGTTCTGTTAACAATGCATAACATTTATGCCCACTTCAGAGTTGTTAGTACTTTAGGACAGGGGTCAGTAGCCTTTGAAGGCTGCAGGCCAGATTGACCCAGTTAGGATTAGGTGAGGGATGTAGTTTAGGACCCAGCTGCTGCTGCCACTTTTCCCTGCAGCAGCACAGGGAGAGGGCCTGCAGCAGAGATCTTTTCCCTGTGGAGGCAAGGGTAAGTGACTGCTGCTGAAGTCCCCCTGCCACTTCACCTCCAAATTTCCATGTCCACAGGCCAGAACAAATGGCTTTGAAGGCTAGATCTGGCCCTTGGGCTGTAGGTTGCTGATCCCTGGTTTAGTAGAAATGCTAAAGGGATTGAACAGACATTCCAAAATGATGATAGTCATGAATCTGGCAGAGGTGACTCCTGCAAAATAAATTTGATGCAGTGATATCTCTAACTAAATATCTCTTACAACGCCTTTTTCTTTTTCCTCCTTGTTCCTTTAGATCTGCAAGTGCATTGGTGTTTGTCACTTTCTTTTTTGGTTCTCTCCATTTATTGCCATACTTATTTCTCTATCCCCTGGAACTTCTTATTCTGGATTACTGTGCCAGTCTGTGTTGCCTTTTGAGTTTTTTAATAGACCCTTAGTTTGGGTAAAAGGAAGTTTGTGTGACTGGCACACATGTGAGGATTTTAGGTTCTTCACTGCTGTTCTGAGGTATTCAATTCTCTTTCTTTTTCAAGTAAGCGAGAAAGGACTAAATTATTACCAGAGTGAGATGGATACATCTTCTTGGGAGACAAGAATCATAAAGTAGGCATAATAATCACTCTCTCAACTGGCAAAAATGTGGTCCACAATTCATTGACCAAAAAGCTTCACAAATGGCCACAACAGTGAAACCTGTAGTCTAAAAATAAATCTGGGCAGCTTGCAAATGTGGAGAACCCCCCCACCAAACAGAGCTTTACTTTAAACTTGGCATGGTGCAGCACTGAGCTCAGCACATGACCAGAAGCAGCAGCACATTAGTTGCAGCCGGTTTTCCCAATGCCTGTATAGATCAGGCACTCTAGTGGGGATTTTCTGGTTTCCCCCTCTTCTCCCCCCCAGTGCTTGTCAGCACTGCTGGTGTCTTTACCAGGATGTCATTTACCTGTGTCAGAGATGAGGCTTATATTACAATGCAGTCAGGGCCTGCCAACAATTTTTGGAGCCCTCTGCAAGTTAGAGTATTGGGGCTCCCTGATATGAAGAAGCTGGCAGCAGTGTCAGCGGCAGGAGGGGTTTGGAGTGGGGGTGGTGAGCAGCCAAAGAAGCCAGTGGCAGTGGCTGGGGGAGGAGGTGGCAAGTGGCCAAAGAAGCTGGGGTTGGGGGGTGGCAGCGACGGTGGCAATGTGGAGTGCTGGCACCCGGCTGCCCCTCCCTGGCTACAGCACTGATTTGGGATGTTCACAGACATGGGGGGCCTTGACTGTGGGGCCACTGCAGCCACAGGTACAGCAGGATAGGATGGGCCACCCCTGAATTCAGTTGCTTAACAAAAAATAATAATAAAAAAAAAATTTTTGAGACTCATCATTATTTGCACTACAGTTTTAGCTGTGTTGAAGCTGCATGAGTGGATGCATGCTAATGGTGATTTAAAGGTTTAATTATTTTGTCAGTGTAGATGTGGCCCAGAACACATGAAGAGACAAGCTCTTACAGGAACATTGACATTGCTCGTCTAGTAAAGAGAAGAGCCATTGGTGAGGGTGGGGGTAAAACTACCTTTTGTACAGCCTCTGGTAGCACCATCAGTTTCTAGATAATGTACTTTAAAACAGTATTTTAGAATCCTTGGAAAAGTTTTGGTGTGAAGTCACTACCCAACTTGTTCTGATCTTTTTCTGGCCTCATTAATAATGTAGAGCTGTGCAGTAATTTAGGTTGACATTTAACTTCTGGAAAAAAATTGCATTACATTAAATCTTTATTTGCAGTCAGTGGGGCATTTGCTATTGTTGTTCCTTCTCCTGATACTGCATCCTATTCCTGTTATTATTATGATTATCTTATCTGCAGCTTTAAATTCCAGACAAGTTTTCTTTGTACTTCAGTGCCATAAATATATAGAACCAAAAGATGGCTCTTATTCATAATGGAACTTAGAGAGACAACAGACGGGTACCGACAGGGATGACAGTGTTGGTCAGCATGGTATCAGTGCCACTGATGACCTACCTATTATCAGGTTTATTGTAATCATCAAGGCAAAGGAGAACTCAAAGGAGAGATTTGAAGGAGTATGTATATGAAGTGAAAGCAAAGCAAAGGCAGAATCTTCCTGTGCTTGTGTTACTGAATAATTTTTTTATATTTACTTTTACAATGAGGATATCAGGTTATCATATATTTTGTTTAACACTTTTTTTTTTCTCCCCAGTGTATATGCTTATGACCTAAGTATCCTTAAAAAAATCCTTAATTTTAAAGATTCCAGAAGTCTTTTATTTTAAATTATTTTCTATTCTATTTAACTACCATTGTCCTTAAAGCTGTTTTTTCCAGATAGTATTTTTTTTTTTTTCCATTTTAGTTTATATAGAAATAACCAATTTTGCTCTTGAAGATATTTTTGTCTCAAGTAATCAGTTAATCCAAACAGTGGTGTTCATTTGTTTGTTACTTAATTGCATAACTTAATATGCCCCCATACTACTCTCTCTCTCTCTCTCTCTGTATATACACACACACCTTAAGGCTAAGTACAGACATTCATGGGGTTAAAGTGGGTTCAAAATGTTCACCCAACTTAGCTCATCCCAGTATTCACCTTATACTTACAGACCTGGTCTCAGTGACCAGCAATCAGTCTAAACCTGTAACAACAGAAGTTACAGGCACAAAAAACAGTCTAAACATTGTAGAACCAAGTTTGAGATAAGTCTGGATCTGTGTAGTATCAGATACATTCAGTTTAGGTCAAACTGGTACATAGAACTTGTGTACGCATTCCCTGCATAGCCCCAGGTCTGGGAAAACCCAGCCACTGGCCCTAGCCCTGGGTCTGCTCTTTTCACTCTTCTTTAACTCTCCTTTCTAGTTAAAGCAAGTATAAGAAGAACTATCAAGTGTTTAACATATTTCTATTAAAGTACCACTGCCACAATTACTCAGACGCTTGAGATGATGTAGCATTTCAGGCACATGTACCTCTAGCTAAATATAGATATTCAGGGGCATTGAGGGGAGGTGGTTTAAATCAATTAAAAATGTCTGGCCAATGTCAGGTAAGTCAGGATGGGGGTGGGGGGGACCTAGCTAGGTGGTTGGGGGTCCTCCAGCAGGCTGGAGGGGATTGAGGGTCTGCCAGAGGATGGGGGGGAACCTGACTTGTGGGTGGGGTAAGGGGAAAGGTATGACTAGTGTATTGGGTGGTAGGAGCAGGAGTGATCTATAAGGTTTAGGGGGAGTAGGTATGACCCATGGGTGGGGTGTGGGGGCAGACACAACCTGTAAGAGGTAGGAGGATCAGGCACAGCCCACAGGTAGAGTGAAGATGGCAGCTGTGAGGGATGGCTGTATGGCCAAGCTAGGGTACTGTTGTCAGTACCCTACAGTACTGTCCCATGTACTGTTCTCTGTGATGGAGCAGCCTAAGCAGTGTCTGACAGTAAAAGCGGGGGTGGGGGTGGGGGTGGAATGAGGGGAAAAGGAGAGATTTGGAAGTTGGTGGGGGGTGGAAAGATGCAGAGATGGGGGGAGTTTGAAAATGTGCGGGGGTGCAGGTCACAGGGGAGCAGGAAGGCTGCAGGAGGGAGAAGTGGGGCCACCCGAAACCCTCCTCTTCCAGCCACTACTTTCTCTGGTGTAGCAGGAGTGGGGAGGGATACAAGACGGGTCTCCAATAATTAAATTCTGTATCTGGAAAATTACAACAAATGTATGTATTTTTCATATATAGAAATTAATTATTGAGGATCATTTTATATTCAAGGTTGCTTTATATTTGAATAAATAATAAAGTATCTACTTTAGCCCCTACTTTTGGTTCTTGCACTGTCCTTTTAGCTGTGGTAGGAGCTGGTGGATGAATGTTAGTGGTGAATGAAGGGTTTTATTCTTATATTAATGTAGATGCAGCATAAAGTTTTCATTTTTGTTTGTTATTTATTTTTGCCTTTAAATACATTTATGAGTGCTTTTTGGGGGGCTGACAGTTTCATTTTGTGAACTTTTTCTTTTTTTTTCCTTGCATTGTTCTAGCTATTACTATTAACAAAATACTCTTTCAAAATCTACTTTTAAATCTTTTGGATTTACAAAATGTCCATGTTATCAGTGTTTTAAAACTAGACAAAAAATGCAAAAGATGTCAACAAACCACCAAAAAGTCTGCTGGTATGAAAATCGCATGCTTGTCTTCAATTCTTATTCTTTTATTTTACACATTGCTTGTAAAATTTGTTAAGCTACCACTGAAAATGTTTTAAAGTCTTTTTTGTGTTGTAAATTAGTCAGTTTTGCTTTTTCTGATCATAAACACGTGGGCTCCAATTCTGCCATCACTGACAATCACACTTAAAGCCAAGAATGGAATGAGTCCCAGTAGCTTTTCTGTGACTATACGCACATTGCGGCTTGGGACAGAAATGACACACAAACTGGTATGTCCATTGGAAACCAGTTCAGATCTATAGCTCAACAGAAGTTCAGTGCACATAAAAACTTTCCAAATGGCTAAACCCAGTTAAGATCAACTGGATGTATGTAGTATCAGACTTAACTGATTTACATTAAATTGGTTTATTGAACTTCTGTCCCAGATCCCTTCCAAATCCAAGTTTAACTCATGGTCCCCCAGCATCCCAGGATGCTTTCCACCCCCCATGCCCTGGCAAACTGCCTTGCAGGGTGGGTGAGCTAGCCTTGGCCCAAGCTGTCAGCTCCAGCCAGCAGGAGCTGTGCTCTAGCATTCCCTGCCTTGTGGCCTGGGCCACTGCAAGCATGTGGCTGCATTTCCAGAATCGAAAGTGAATGTCTGTTCGCTTGCTTCTCGGTTTAAGCTACATAGTTTAGATTGGGGCAGGCAATTATTTCGGACGGAGAGTCGCATACTGAGTTTTTGACAAGCCATTGAGGGCCACGTTACAGGCAGCCAGGGGAAGATATATAGTTTCATAGTAGCTAGGGCCAGGAGAGACCTGAACAGATCATCTAGCCTGATCCCCTGCCGCAGGCAGGAATGAATGCTGGTAAGACCCCAGACAGGTGATCATCCAACCTCCAATTTATATTAATTTTCTAAATTTTTAGGGGCCCCGTGGGCCAGATAGAATGGCCTGGTGGGCCACATCTGGCCTGCAGGCTGCATTTTGCCCACCCCTGGTTTAGATTAACCTGTGAAGATTGTATTGATTCAGCATTGGGCTTTTTGACTGTCTGTATTTGGCCTGGAAGTTAAATGTATGGTTCGTGTTAGTTGGTTTTGGGGGTTTATATAGTTTCTCCTAATTTTACCCTGTCTTCTGTTACTGTGTGAAGAATTGAAAACATTATGAATTGAGAAAAATTATATTTTTAAAAACCAACAGAAAATGCTAGAAGGATTTGTAGGCTTGCATGCAACTAGAAACTATTCTGACTTCTTGAAACAATTGAGGTTTATGTTGACAGTATCCTTTTAACTGTGTTCATTCTATTAGACAGTGCTTTGATAAAGAATCATCTTGCCTAATATTATTTCCTGTCTCAGATTCTTCTGTCACATACTCAGAAGCTACAGTTCACTTGGACAAAATTGTGCAGGTTGCATGGGGTGCTGCGTTTTCATGAAATCGGTGCAAATAACCACATTGGTCCTTGGGTTGGTAGGACTTGGCATAGGTGCCAAAGTTTATTTTTGCTGGGTGGAGAGATGCTAAGATGATGGACTTGTGGCATGTTTTATGCGTTTTAGGTGATGGCCCTCTTCCTGAAGGGGGCCAGTGCCCTCAGGCCGTCACTCATTCAGTGCCTCTGGGACTTGAAGTCTTCTGGATGGTATATTGAATACTGTTAGTGTGATCAATATAGGGTAAACCTTCAAAATGCTATTCCATATTTTGAGATAGTTATCAAAATGTTGTTTTTTAGATGCCATGGCAATAGGGATTTCATAAATACTGGCATAGAATCCTCTCTTCTGCCTAGACCCTGCTTTATTAAGGCAGTGACTTGTTTTGCATATCTCTTCGACCACAAAGAGGAAGAGAGTAATGGTTATGACACAGCTGATATAATGCAACCTCCAGCCGTAGTGGTGTTGCACATATTTGTTACATCTAACAGCATCTTTTCCATCACTGTTTTCTGGAATACCGTCACACATTTAGTTTTCATAGCAACAGTTGTGGTTTTGGCTGGAAACCGAAACCTGATAAATGTTGGCTCAGAGCTACTAAAACAGTTTATCCAAATGTCTATGTCCAGAGCCAAACCAAGGGTTATTTTTCTTTTTTTTCAAAAGAACTTTCTACCCCCAAACATAAATAGTAGTCTTTTCACTTAGGAAATGTAATGAAGTATGCTATTTGGTCAGTAGGCATTCCAAGTGCTGAACTGTTTGGGGTTTGTCCTGTCCCTCCCTGCTCTCTCTACAGTTTTTTGTTTTCACTTTTCCCCCTTCATGTGTCAGGTCACACAACTGTTGTTTAGCTCTGCCCCCTGTGGATACAAGTGCATTCCTCATATCACCCTTTCTATGCCTCCTCACTTCCCCCATATACTCCAAGAGCCTGCTGTTTAGTAGGCTCACAAAATTAATTTCCTGATGTGGAGTCTAGATCTAATTCAGGGTTTTTCCTGGATCTATAATCCTTTTCCTCTACATTACTGCTACACGTGTCTCTTTTTGCTGTTAACCTCCCTTCCTTAAAGTCTAAACATTGGAACACGCAAACAGTTTCTTATTAGTCAGCAAAATGGGAGAATTTGACTATTGCTAACAGTGGTAGTTATAGCACCGGGGATGTTTGTGGAAAAGTTACAAAACCCTCAAAAGTCTGATTTCCTCTTACTTTGTTTAAATGTCTCATAATTGGCCATACCTGTGGCAAAACTTGGAAAGTCTTCAGTTTTTGTCAAGTTTAGCAAAAAAAAAAAAAAAAAAAATCGCAGTGAAGCTGCATCCGTTTTCTAGAAAAGATTGTCTTTGGTTTGAATAAAAGTGTCTAATTTATTTTTTAAAAAAATTACAGCCAAAATCATAACACCATGCAGCAATCTATTTTTTTTATTGTAAAGATACTAATTTAAGGAAGCTTCACTTCAATTAACAATTTCTGAGTTGTGTGAAAATAAAAATTAATTTGTGAAACTGAAAGAAAAAACATTGCTTGTATGCAGTTAAGCTTCATGATGACAGACACAGCTCACTCTTAATCTTTCCCTGCTCCCTGTCACCTTTATTTGGTCCAGATCTCTGGCAACTTCCCTTCTGTTTCTCTTTTCTAAGAAATGATGATATCTTCAGTCTTCATTTCTTTTTCTTATGTTTTTGGATGTATTTGTGCATGGCTCCTCTCTCACTTTTCTGATCTGTGACTTCCTATTACCCAGCTTGCTAAAATCAACTTTTTTTTCCATCTTCCTTAAAAATTAGCTTGTTGGAAATACTGTTTCATAACATCAAGAAGAACCTTGATATGATAGCACCCTGGAAGGCAGAGTTTTCAATACTCTATTCCCTGAAACTTGGAATGAATAAGAAAATGCATATGAAATAGGAAAAATATTTAGGTGGGGGTGGGAAATAGGTCTCTCATTTTAAGGCCAAATGCTCAATAGCTGGAAATTTAAGTTATAGTTTCTTTCATAGTTGGTAGGGTTGGAAGGGAGCTTAGGAGATCATCAAGTCCGACCGCCTGCCATGGCAGGAAAGAGTACTGGGGTCAAACGACCCTGGCTAGGTGATTATCTAGCCTCCTTTTGAAGACCCCCCC
>JAGPOW010000261.1:176017994-176034631 GCA_030014935.1 Caiman crocodilus
GGTTGGGTTGGACGGGTGCTTTGGTGATCCTCACGTCCGACCGCCTGCCATGGCCGGAAATAGTACTGGGGGCAAACGACCCTGGCTATGTGTTTATCGAGCCTCCATTGGACCACCCCCCCCCCCCCCCGAGTAGGAGTGAGCACTGCTTCCTTTGGAAGTTGGTTCCAGATCCTAGTCGCTCTGACTGAAGTAGTGCCTCTTGATATCTAGCCTGAACCTGCTCTCCATCAACTTATGGCTGTTATTCCTGGTAGTGCTCAAGGGAACAGGGACTCTCCCATAGCCTGCTGGTCTCCCTTGGCCAGTTTGTAGATGGCCACCAGATCCCCTCTCAGCCTTCTCTTGTGGAGACTGAATAGGTTCATGTCCTGTAGCCTCCGCTCATAGGGCCTACCTTGCTACCCGTGATCATGTGGGTGGCCCTCCTCTGGACTCTCTCAATGCTGTCCACATCCCTCCTGAAGTGTGGCACCCAGAACTGGATGCAGTACTCCAACTGCAGTTTGACCAGTGTCGCATAGAGGGGGAGGATCACCTCTTTGGACCTGCTTGTAATGCATTTATGGATGCATGACAAGGTGCAGTTAGCTTTTCTAACCATGTCCTCACACTGGCAGTCCATGTTCATCTTGGAGTCTATGATGAGTCCAAGATCCCTTTTTGCCTCTGAGCTGACAAGAAGGGAGTTCCCTAGCCTGTAGGTATGCTGCTGTTTTTTTGTCCCCAGGTGCAATACAACAATATAAAGAACTTCTCCAAAAGCATCAAATAAGGAACTAACAAACCCGGGTGACAATCCAGCAGTTTCCCCATATCCTTTACTTACAATTATCTGCCACTTTTCAAGTGTCTCCAGCCTCAGTCTGCATAAATGGGTAGACATTCAGTTGTTGCTCTAAATAGTCTCACTTGGCCTATTGCCTATCAAGAAAGAAACCCCAACACTTTCTCATCCTTCCCACTCCACACAGGCGATTAGTATGGGGGGGCATGTGCCCCCCTGAGATTTGGCCCCTGACTCAGCACCACTGAGGGGGGGATGGTTATTTTTTGCTGCGCAGGCCAACCGTGTGTTTGGCTGGGGGGCAGGGGGGAGCACTAAGCCACGCCAGAGCAGTAGTGGAATGGATATGGGGCTTTTGGTCCACCCACAAATTGTGCCCTACCCTGGACCCACCAGTCACTGCTGCACCAGTTAGGCACCAGCCACCCTTGCAACTCCCCACCTCTATGGCTGAAATTATAAGGGCCCCATTGTGGTGCATGCCTGTCAGTAGCAGCATCTTTTAGTAGGAAGTAGAAGCAGACTCCCAAACAAATAGGTCTAAAAGTCATTTAAGCTAGGGGCAGGCATTACACACAAACTAGTTTAAGAGATCAGAAACTTGTTTAAGTCTGTAACAGAGCAGCTGTTCAGTGCACATAAATCAATTTGAAAATGGCTGAAATTGGTTTGAGATGATAAACCTGGTTGAATGTAGTATCAGACTTAAACCAGTTTGAGCCAAATCAGTTATGCAGCGTCTGTCCCAGATCCCTTCCTGGTTCAAGTTAACCCAGAGTTCCCCAGCATCCCACATGCTTTGCAACCTTTGGTGAAGTGCTGCTCTCTGCTCCAGCCCAGCAGTTTGGCTCCACCCCTCTACTCTCTGGCTGCAGCTCCAGCAGAGACTGTAGGTACAATAGTGTCTGTCTGGCTTCCTCCTGCTCCCCCTCTTCCCCTCCCCCCCCCCGACTCCCTGCTCAAGCAGGGATCCTCCCACCACTTTGTCTTACATAGATACCTCTCAGCATTAGCTAGCATACCATATACTGGTTACAGTCCATGCTGTGAGAGACTGGACAAAGGCTGATGGGACAGTGTCCGTTTAGGGCTTTTTGGAGCTAATTGGCAGGTAGCTGGTAATGTCCCTTCATTCATTCCTTGAAAAAAGGTGTTTAAGAAGAGGTTGAAGTACTAAGAGAGGCTTTGTTTTCTTTGGCCTGATCAATGTTAACAACTCCCTGTGTAACTCCCTGCTATGAAACTAAGTGTTCTGGTATAAACACCCTGCTGGCTCCCTCCTGCTCAGGAGGCAGGGGTGAATCCTCCCTAACTGGAGCATCCTGCTGGGACCTGGCTACTTCCCTCCCTCCCTCCCCACCCCACAGTTTATCAGTGTGGAAGGGAAGGGAGGACATACCCCTCAGCTCTAGTCTGAGCCACTGCAGGCATATGCCTGCATTTCTGCGGTACAGAGGGGATGTCTGGGTAGTTACAAATCAGTTCATCCTAGCCAGGTTAGACTAACCTGCAAAGATATTGAATCAATTCAGGCTCAGGGTTTTTAAAGGTCTTTCCCTAGCCTTAGTGCTTCACAAATCAGCATGTTTAACTCTGGGATCTAGAAGCCAACCAGTACAATTCTTGGAGCATTGGTGTCTTCTTTCAGTAGTGAGATGCTCTCTGCTCACCAAGTAGGGTAATGTGTTATACTCCTAGATCAATTTCTGAGCGAATGTGGAACCTGCATTGCAATAGGAGAGGCGTGTCAAAATCACTTTGTGATCCAGCCTGGATCTGAACCATTAGGCACCTCACATGCTGAATCCAGCCCAGGGCACGAGGACTATTGGCAGTGGTGGTGGTGGCAGCAGTAGCTCTGGCTCTCACTCTCACCTGGAGCACATGGTGGTGGCCCCAGTCTTCACTGCACATCCCATGCTGGCCTGACATGTGTCCTGTGCTATAGCAGCAGTTTCAGCTTCAGCTCGAGCACTGGGATCCAGTGGGAAGATAGGGTTACATCAGTGGCAATAGATGAAGCAGCCAAAGGGCAAGTAGAGTTATGCCAGCCTTCACTTGCTTTCCTGCTGCTGATCACCTGTTTATACTAGGGCATGAGGGTCTTGGATTGTGCAGTAGACTGCTCTCCATGGTTATGACCCCCAGTTCTAGTGGCCTGCTGGTAATATGGTGGACTCCATAGAATGGCTCAGTGGGATAGATCTGGCCTGCGAGTCATCTGTTTGGCATCCTGTAGCAGCATAATTTTCAGGTGACAAAGCCGTGAACTAATAGTAGCAAGATCAACATCTGAAAGCTGGTCTGGATAAAGACTGGAACAAAGTCATTCTTGTCACTGCTACTATGTAAAGTAGCAACAGTAGCAGTGCTGAGAAGGGAAAGGAATCCAGCAGTTTCTAAATTTTAGTAACGAAGGGTAGCTGCAGCTCCACAGTTACAAGGACATACGTTGTTTACTGCATCTTTCAGTCATTTTTCACAAAAGCACAGTGGTCCTTGTCTCTCTTCCATCCTTGTTGTTTACCTTGACAGTTCTGCATGCATGCTGGAAAGGAGGGAAGACAACATTTAGAGAGAGAAGAGCCTTTGTTAACTATTGCACCCTGGGATTGATCTATTGTAGGGAAAGAACAAAGCCCTAAAAGAATCATCTGGTTTCTGCCAATTTAGGTTAGTCACAGAATCCATAACAACCCAGCAGCCCTGGTAGTGAAAGCAGCTGATACATCAAATAGAAACAGCATGGACAATTGATCTCTATCCATTATGTGGAGAAGATCATCTACAAATGCTGCCAGGGTCCAAATCTGTTTCATACTGAGAAAAATCAAATGACCTGAGGCAGCCAGAAATTGTTGGAAGTTCTCTCAGTAAGTTTCTCAGTAATTTTAAACCAGGAATGAAAGATTAATATTAGCAGGTAGTCAGTCAGATTGCAAACTTCAAGTAATTTATTTAAGTAAGCCATTGATTGTATAAACAGCGTGCTTAAGAGAAGCTGATAAACAGCTCCTCCTAAGGTAGACCTAGGTGATGTGTACTAATGATGGTAAGTGTTCTTCCCAACTATTCTTCACCATCGGGAAAACTTAATGGCTTGCCTCCACAGATGTAGGTCAGATACTGACCTACATCTGTGGAGGCAAGCCACTAAGTTTTACTTGCCTAATTTTATCTGCAAAATAATATGAATGTTTATCACAATGGGAGAGAACTTTTGTCCCCACCTGCCATAAGATGGTGCGGTTAAGCTAATTTTTCATGTACTTGTATTAAAAAAATCCCCAGATTAAAACGGGGGGGGAAGGAAACCACAGTGGAGACAAAGTCTCTTACTGTAAGATTTAAAAAAAATAGAAGAGGAGGAGGAAGCAAGTCTTTGAGATGGTCTGTTAAATTTAGGTTATGAGGTCTGCTGCTAGCATCTAGGTAAGTTCCCTCCTCCAGTTGATATAGGTCATGCATAAGTAGTAGTGACCCATGAGGCTGAAAAGAGAACTGTACTGCAGTTCAGCTTTCATAAAATGTGAGGTAATAGCTGGCGCACAGACAGTTACTGCAGAAGAGCTGCCTCTTTTTAACTTGCTGTAACTTGTTTTGTTAATCAGAACCCTTGATTCCGTTAACCTCTGGTTTAGACCATCATATCTGCTTTTTGCACTGATGAGAGGCATGCAGAAAGGAAGGCTTGACAATGGACTGTTCATAGCAATTGCCTTGTAGGTAACTGTGCTGCATATTTGATTAAAACACTTTGCTGGACTGGAACTTTTTATGTTGTTGAACAATATGATGGAGCAACATTAATTCTTCAGGTGCACGTTCACGTTTTCTGTCTTTTTAACACTTCAGTGTTTGGGAGCAGAAAGCAGGCTATGAGCTCGAGAACTGGTGTCTCTCTCTTTTTGATGAGTTAGTATTTTATCTTTACCCTTTTTATTTTGGATTTACAGTGTGTTTTGTTTGAAACCACACTGCTGTGTGTTAGATTAGTGTTCTACAGTAAAAGTACTGGTACTATTTTGGAATAATGCCTCTTGCGTGTAAAGCAGTAGTGCTCAATGTTTTAGTTCTGTGGGCTAAATCAGGTATGGGACCAGTCATCAGGTTGGCCTAGTGCACTGGGATTGGTCCTTGAGGCCCTACACTCCCTCTACCCACCCTTGCGTTCTGGGATCAGGCCCTGGGATTGCACACTCTCCCTGCCTGGCCCTTTGTGCTGGGATCAGGCCCTTAGTGCATCCAGTCTAGCATGGGGCCAGCCCCACACATCCATAGGGAGTCCTGCAGGCCAAATGACAGGGTACTAGGAGCCAGATTTAGTTGGTGGGCCTGGGGTTGAGCACCCCTGCTCCAAAGGATTCCTTCAAACCGTTTTATCCTTTATTTTGTATGACAGAAATGATGTCCATATCTTTATTTTTGTGCGCTTTGGTGTTTTTGTCAATTTGGGATCTCCTGACTGTCAGATATTACTAGGGATCACTACGTGGAAGTGGCTATTGTCTATCCCCCTTTTATCCTGTGATAACTATTACGACAAATGTTAAGATGAATCTGCTATATAGTTGTGACAGGAACACCAGTTTTCTCAAACTGTAGGCCACATTGTCTGTTGGTGCAACACTGTGGCTAGGGACAGACATTACACACAAATTGGTTTAAGAGATCAGAAACTGGTTTAAACCTGTAATGGAACAGAGATTCAGTGCACATAAACCAGGTTGAGATAAACCTGGTTGAATATAGTATCAGACTTAACTGGTTTTGGTCAAACTGGTTTATGCAATGTCTCTCAGACCCTTTTCTTGTTTAAGATAACCAGATGCCCCCAGGATCCCAGCATGCTTTTTGGGCTGGGCCGGGCTCTGTGCTCCACAGAAGGGCTGGCCCCTCCTTTCTGCTCCCTGGCTGCAGCTCCAGAAACTGCGAGTTGCTTTCCCCCTCCCCTCACCACTCCTTGCTAAGCAGGAATTCCCCCCTGCCCTCTGCCTTGCTGAGGAGGTCTCTGTGTATTGGCTAGCAGACCATGTGCTGGCTAGGGTCCATGCTGAATCAACAGGTAGACTCAACAGGCAGAATCAACAAATAGCTGGTAATGTACCTCTGTTGCTTTCTTAATTGGGTGATAAACACTGTTATCAATTACCTGCTGGGCTAATCACAGCATCCTCCTAGAGCCTGGCCACACCCCCCTCATCTCTGCTGTGGAAGGAAGGGAGGGCTGCTCTAGTGCCCACTGGCTTCTAGCCTGAGCCATTTCTGGGATATCTGTCCATTACAAAACTGATTTAGCCTAGCCAGGTTAGACTAACCTGCGAAGATTGAATCAATTCAGGATTAGGCTTTTTGAATGTCTGTCCCTAGCTTGCAAGTTGCAATAGAAATATGTCTATAGGCATCAGTATTAGTAGATTACAGTTTCCTCTTTGTGTAAGCATTTTCCTCACAGTATGAGCATGATTATTGAGAGAGAGAGAAATTCAGTCAAAGATGAAATGGGACCCCTTTGAATTTGGTGCCAAGTTGTTGTTTCAGCTGTTTCTGGCCCTATTGAAGAATGTAATAAATCAGTGAAAGTTAAGGAATATATGCTACACTAATTTTGGGGGGTTCAGCACTTTTTTTTTGCAGAACAATACTGATACTATAAGAAAATGATCTGTCTGCTTGAATCTCATTAACATACTGTTAAAGTGAAATAATTGCATTCAGTAAGGGGAGTTGCTACTAAAGTAACTATATTCTTAGGAAAGACAGTTTTCTTATTATCTTGGTATACAATGAGATTGGGGTGCTGAAGTGTTTGCATAATATATAATGTGTCTTTTGGCAGTCATTTTTTATTTCTGACAAAAATATTTATTATCTTTTTTGGCAGCCAACAGTGGCTTTTGTTATACTGCTGTCAAAAAGGGAGCAAGATTATTGGCATGAACTATAAGAGATTTGTAGCATTAGTTTTTTCAGCAATAGGGTAGGGTTACTGGAGGTTTAGTTGATGTCGGTAGGTGTGCGAGTTCCACAAAATAATGCTTTTTTTTCTACTACTCTGAAGCACATTTACACTTGGAGGAGAAGCAGGTACTCACTGCTGGCTGATTACCACTCAGTCAGTTGCTTGCACTTCAGTAAGGGGAAGTATTTTAATTTCAAATGGCTGGTGCAGACATCACTGGTTTCTCCCCACTCTAAAAATCCTTGCCTTGGTTTTTGTGTCTCTAGATGGAAAAAAAAATCTGTCTTGGTTGCTTTGTTGAAACTGGGCTTGAAGAAGTTTGCCTCTAGCATTTTTGATAGGAAATACTACTTTTGAAGATGCTGGTTGATTTGAGGTGGGTGTAGAGGGTGGGGCAGGCTGGTAGCCAAGAACAAAATAGGTATATTATGGAGATTTTGAAAACCTGAAAATGCTGTTTAAAACTATGTAAAAGATGGAGGGAAGTGGGGCATTGGGAAAACAGAAAGGAAAGTGAAAGGGGAGCTGGAATTGAAATGTTTTAATACAAGTATTCTCTTCAAAGTGAGTTCTCACCTTTTTCTTGTCCCCTTGTTAGTAGGGCTGTGCGAAGCTTCAGTCACTGATTTGATTCAGCCCAATTTGGTGGTCAAATCTCTGAATCTGAATTTAATCAGGAAACCCTTTAATCTCTCCGAATCGAATCGGAATCCTCCGAATCAATTCAGAGAGATTGCAAAGATTTGATGATTTGGACATAAACACAGCTTTAAATGGTTTTTCTACGTACCTCAAGGTACCAGGCTGCTTGTGAACACTGAGATGGTGGGGCGGATGGAGCGTCCCGTGGGAACACAGGGGGGTCCCCAGCGTGCTTGTCAGTGGAGCTGGAAGTGGACCAGAAGCACTTCTGGTCCTCTTCTGGGTCTGCTGGGGAGTGCACAGGGGACTCTTTCCATCCCCTGGTTCAGCAACTGGTGCCTCCTGCATCTGGGAGGGCACTCGGGGTCCCCCATGGCTGGTTGCCAAGGCGGGTGACTGTAGGGAAGGGGTGGGAGTTCCCCCACATGCTCAGTGGCGTACCCAGAAGTGGACCAGAAGTGCTTCTGGTCCGTTTCTGGGTCTGCTGCCAAGTGCACTGAGGATCCTCCTCTGCTCCTGTGGGACGTTCCATCTGCCCCAACATTTCAGCTGTTCACAAGCTGTGCCTGGTACCTCAAGGTGTGTAGAAAAAGCACTTAAAATTGTGTCCAAGTCTGAATCGCTGATTCTCCAAGCTGTCATTGAATCTTCAAATTCAGATTTGGCTGAATCAAATCAAGACAGTGGTCTGAATTAATGAATTGAATCACTGTCCCCGATTTGGGCACCCCTACTTCTAGTTTTCTTAAGGCAACCCTCAAAAATGCCAGCTTTTAGTTTTCACTGTTTTTTTTTTTTTTTCACTATGGAAAAATAGTAGAGCAATCTTTCTGTTGTGAAGAACTCAGGAAGATTACAAAAAGATTACAAAAGTTTTTGATACTGTAGATTTTCGACTTGAAATCTCTAGGCACTGTTACACATTTCAGGGGTGGCGCTCCAAGAGCCACTCTGATAAAAGTGCCACAGCATCTCATGATGGCAGCTGCCCCCGTGTGCCTCTCCACCGATCCGCACAAGGTGCGGGGCTGCACAAAGGGCAGCCAGCAGTCAGGATGGTGGCTGCCTCCTCCCTCTGAGACCTCTCTGCTAATCAGTGCTGAAGGGCTGGGTTGCCTTGAAATGACTGTGAAATTGGCTCTTCGGGCTGTGACCAAGACACACAAATTGTTTTCTCTTGCTGTGAGTTAGATTCCTATTTACCGTCCCAAACTGTGTTCTATACTATATGCGTAATATATACCCACACACTGCATTTCTCAAACAGAACTTGCTGTCCATGGACTATAAGACAGCTTTTATCAACCTTTGTGCTGTCCTGGTCTTGGACTGTTCTGGAGTATGGAGAAGCCCGTGATATAATTTTCCTTTTCCCTGGAAATTGTGGATTGTGCAAGTCATAGCAGGTGACCATATTTAAGTTCCAGAATCACATGCTGTTAGTTCTAACCCTGGCACTTCCTTGTTGCTCTGTTTCAGGATTTGTGTGTGGTTCCCTGGAATTCAGCCTTGTGGTTATATTTGTGCTGTCTGCTCTGGGGAAACACTCCCTCAGCAGAAGACTGAGCTTTAAAAGCCCAGTTTAGGTCAGTATAAAGGGCTTATAAAGCCTTTATACTGGGCTTTATACTTTGTATAAAGGGGTCAGAATGGAGGTGAGGTTCTTCCATGCTGAATTCAAGTGGATTGCACACCTAAGTTTTTGGAGGAATGAAAGGAAGTTTTTTGTTGAAGTCCTGCAAACTAATAACTGTATGTTATTTGCAGTACAAGCAAGGTAGGAAGAATATAAACAAGGATCGGATTTGTTTAGCAAGAAAGTATTGTTTTGCACAGTCTCCAGACTATCCTGACTCTTTAAACAGATTCTACAGAAGGTCTTGCTATGTAGGAAACTGGATCTGAATTTTAAATTTGAACTTTTATTCAAAAAGCATTTCTTACCAGGGGGTGTTTCCATATATTGACACACTGTTGGCCAAGTCAGAGATCCTGTGGTGTTTTTTTTCTCTTTTTATTCATATAATGGAAAAGATGAGCAATTAATGTTTGATCTGGTACTAAGCACTTGCAGTTTAATGGGATTTGGGGATCCCCAGTACCTCAGTAAAGAAGGTTCTTTTACTGCAAAGTTTTGAGGTCTAAGGAGTATGTTTATAATCTGAGAAAGAAATGCTATGATTGTAACATTTTTACCTGAAATTCTTGGTATGTAATTAAATGTGTAGGCTGCCATGTAGCAGTGGTAGATAATGAGCTATTTATTTCAATAATCCACTAAAGTACTGTTATATATTAGTAGTAGCCTCTAAAGTGACATGCATACTGCAGTAAGTGAATACCTTAGGTGTGTTGTGAAGAATATAGGTGGTATCAGACCATACACAAATGCTGAAAGTGCTCTGCAGTTGGTCTTGCTCTTTCCCCTAAGCCTCTGGCATGCTATTATTGGAACTTGATTTCCCTGGTTTGTGTTGCTGCTTTTGTAAAACATCTTTTTCCCTTTGTGCCCATGAAAAACAGCTGAAATAGTAAGCTTTTCTACAGTAAGGATTGATTGATTAACCTTTTTTTAACTGTGTGAAAGGCTATGAATAGTAAAGGGTTAATGTGAAGTAAGAGTCTTAGAAGCCAGTGTACCTTTTGACTTTTTCTTCCTTATTGAAAGAAGTGATGAGTTGTGAATAATGGAGAATACAAGTGAACGTAACATCTTCCCTACTCAAAATCATGCAGCCCCCCATTGAAGTTAGTGAGGAGGCATGAGCTTAAAGCCTTGTCTACACTTGCTGACTCTGTCATCAGAAACTGGTGGCAGACAACAGCTGTTACTGCCCAGCTGCCAGATCTCTCGTATCTGCGTACTTCTGGCAACTCTGCGCAGTCCCACCACAGCAGATGTGCCAGCAGGGCATGAAGTGTACTCTGGGAAGGCACCTAGCAGAAGGCCTGGGAATACCCTCATGTCTTTTGCTAATTGGTAACAGAAGACTTTTTTGGTTGAAGAGGGGCTATAAGCAGGAAGAAGGGTCTCTACAGCTGCAGAGGAGCTATTAGTAGGTGCACTAATAGTTCTGCCAGCAAAATTATGTAACATAGACAACCAAATTTTATCCTCTTAACGGCTGTCTGGTTTATTTGTTTAGCACTTGGGAAAGAGCTCAAACTAAACCAGAAAAACCTAAACCTGATATCATGCTCTTATTCATTAGTCCACCTGGTGGAGAATCAGTTTCATGTAATTGGTAGTCTTGACCATAGGCAGAAACCTAAGCATAGGAAAGTAAAAGAAACAGATGCATAATATGTATATGGTTTTTTGTATTTTGGAAGTGTTTTTGTAAATATTACTGGTGTTACAGAGTTGGGGAATCCTGTATGCAGCCTAACATTTCCTCACAATTGAGGCCAATTGCAGAACCCAGATGCTTAGTAATAACTGACTAGTCATATTTATCACACTTGCATGTGCCTATCTCCACACCCCCAAAAACATTAATATTCATGAGAAATTATTAGACCTTGATGAATAGAATTCAAAAAAATTGTTCCAGTTCTGTCATCCTCTCTTTCCCTGACAAGTGTTAAGTTTGCTGACGTAGCAAAAGTTTCATTTAAAAAAACAAAAGCTAAAAAATCAGGAAAAAAGAGAAATTAACACCCGTCTCTTCAAATAAATGGCTGAACTTAAATTTTGAATGGAGACAGGGGGCTTTGTTTTACAGCTGTTTGCTTTTTTTATACCTGGATTTAAGGAGTTCAAAAAAGTTCTAATCTTTGTTTAATTTCATTAACATAACAGGATGGCTAGCAGTCAATAGAATCGGTTCCTCACCCCACTTTGAAATTGAGAGGCATCCTTCCACTGATGATAACGAAAGCTGGATGAAGGCTCATTGAATTTGCTCTTTCCTTATCTACCCTTCCTTCATTTTTATGAAGAGTTAATTGACTTTCCTCTGTTGCTTTCTTTTCAACCTTTCTTATACTTGGTAGGGTCTTTTAAAATAAGTTTTGGGCAAACTTTTAAATCCATAGTCATTCTGAATCTCTTCTGCATCACTCAGTTCCCTGGAAATGTTTGTCCTGGCTGATTGTGTGGTTTGATTTGGCAGATTGGTGAAATGTAGGGACAATTTGGTTTCTTTTGGAAATTCTTATCCCTGGGTATTTTAACATGTGCAAGTACCACAGCGTCGGGCACTCTGAAAAGCACCTGGTGCTGCAATGCTTGCAGTTGTATAGGTGGCTGAATGCGTGTCAGTGTGGAGAAAATGGTGCTTGTGTGCTTTTAAATGAAAACACCTTAGAGGTGCTTTAGTTCAAAAGTGCACTGCCACCATTTTCTCTGTGCTCACATGCATTTTGCCACTTATACGACTGCATGTGCCACAGTATGGTATGCGTCAGCTCCCATGCAGATCTCTGGCACATCCGAGAACTAAAAGATGCATGTATAAATGCCCCATGATGCTAGAGTGAATTCGAAGTTACCTGGAAACATTTCCTATTGAACAGAAGGTAGATTCAGTATGAAGCACTGAGAGGAGTACTAGTAATTGGAAAATTAACTGTCAGAATGATAGGCCAGCCGTTGCTGGTATTTTTACGAAATGAGTAAGTCTGACAAGTGATAGTGAATGATGTGGGTGTATATGTAGAATGATGAAGTCAGTAAGATGATGGACAGGCAGGTATGGTGTGAGAGAGAGTATGTAATAAGGTCTTGGTCATGTCCACAGTACTTTTGATGCTTTTTTTATTCTTGAGTTTTTCCTAGTTACAAGCACAGTTCTTTCTGGCTTGAGCCACTTTGTGGTGTTCATTAGGTTAGATGGTAGGAACTGAAATTATAATATTAAACACACAAATTCCTGGAACATTCTTATGTTAGTGGGCCTATGTTATTCCAGAGCCTATTGTGACATCACCAATACAATGTCTGCCAACTGCTTAGTTTGATTTATTATTTTATTTTAATGCAAGACATCTGTATTCATAAAGAGGGAAATTGTAAAGACAGAGTGTAAAGAATTCTGAAGACATAGGAACAGCAACAGCTACAAAATAATTTAACTTGATTTTTAACTTGATTTTAGATATTTATCTGAAGTATCCAGTATATTATTATTGACCCGAAATCTAATATTGCACTATGATTGAGAACACCTCAATGCCAAAAATGATATAGTTAACATCTAGTGTAAAAGCAAATCACAGCTGTACATTTCTCTATTTCTTGTTGTTTAGTGTGTTAGTGTAAAGATAAAGCTTTTAAAAGAGGTTTCATTTGGCAACATGCTATAGTGGGAGGTAGAAAGGAAGGAGATAAACATTTTAAATTGTACCCATCCCAGTTTTTTGCTTCTCTTGTGCCTACATATACGTGCTACAGGTGTTTGAAGCTATTATGCTTCTAAGAGAAGAAGAGATGAAATGTCTCATAGCTAGGGAAGAATTTGTCAAATCACAGTCTATTTAACATTTAAACATAACGATTCATGTACACCTAGTCTTCTTTACACAGACAGGATGGTAGAAAGGGGTCTTTGTGGAAATGTAAACTGTACATTTCCCTAAAGCATTTATATATATTTTTGGGGATGTAGCTATCTCATGAAAAAACTGCAAAAATAAAACTCAATAGTACTTCTTATTGAGTGATAGGCATTTCTTTGGTATTTTTTTCTATAAAACTGGTGAATTTACATACTTAGATCTGTACCATCTGGCACAAGTTAATGCACTATAGCTAAATAATAAAAGAATAAAGTGATGGATTAAATGCTTAATAATGTCACTAATACTAAAAATGTAGGATGTTTAATAAAATCTTGGAAAGAAGATGTACAATATTCCTTGGTAGGGTAGAAGGAATTGTGACGTAGGATTTGTACTTTTTTGCAATTTTGCTTTTTCTATTTGTAGGGAGAGCTTAACCAAAGAGATGTTTTAAGTAAAGGTATAATATGGACTATGTCATATTTGTTTGGTAAAGGAGTTTTATGAAGGGTTTTATTTGTATACAGCATTTAGAACTAAGCGTCAAAATGTACTGGCAGTACCTGGTTTTGGAAAAGTGGTCTGTCCCAAAATGGGGAGGAGGGAATTGAAATTTAAGTATGCCCTGCTGTTTATACAACTAGTTTACAGCTTCCTTCATAGCTGTTAAAGAAAATCAGTGTTATGTGTTTCAGAGGACAATGATTTCTACCTCCTTCTAAAAGGAGACTGCTCTCTCCATTAACATCAGCTTTCATATCTCTAACCCTGGCTAGTAAGTGTCTGGTAAATATTTCTATCCTTGAGCACTTGGTCATCTAGGCATTCACCATCATGGGATAGTTCCAGAACAAGGCATTTGGTCTCCATTGTCCTCAGCATTGGAAGGAGAGGAGTTGGTTTATTTACTGAGGTGTTGCCATGGGCTTTGCTTTCTTGTAGACCCAAGGCTAAAGGTCATAATAAATTTATAGTGCTATCCTCTACAGCTGGTGAATGAGAGAAGCTCTTTGTTCTTTGTTTTATATCAGATGCCATTATTGTTGCTGTATTCCAGTAGTGCCCATACAGCATAATAGGCAGTCTCCTCACATACAGAGGAAGAGCTTGTTCCTTCTCTGAAGGATTTATGATAAACTAGGACTTCCTGCCCACGGTAAAGGAAGACTCTTTTTCTCTGGATGGAAAATGGAGAGAGGTATTGCTTTCCTAGTGGAATGAAGAGATTTTCCCCTTTCTCTAAGCTTCCTTTAAATATTGCTTTCTCATGTGCATAACCCTATTGCCTGTTGCTTTTTACTGTGTATGTTTAGGAACATAAATATTGTAGTTCAGTCTTCTCATGTTAGTGGGTTTCTTCCTCTTCCCAAGTTTTAGCATATCTTCTCTATTCAGTTTGGCGCACAACTTCATTCTGGCATTTTGTTTAATCCCTCTCCTCCCTTACCCCCAACACCGCCCGCCTCCCGACCAAACTAACCTATTGGTGATCCATAATAGTCATTGGCTTTTTTGTGTCTCCATAATTAATGGCAAAATTAGGCTTAGAAAGCAAAGCCCCTGATTAAATTTATGCATAGGGGTCTTCTCAATTCTGGGAATATCCGCAACATCAATTAACACCCCCCCCCATCAAAATAAAATACTGGTTCCCAGTGGGAGCCAGAGGTGCTTGCTGTCACAGTCTGGCCTCGCAGCCCACCCATGGTGCGAAAGAGTTGAATGGCATGAAGGGCAGCAAACAAGATGGGGACTACCCCTTTGTGTCTCTTCCCCCTGGGCCAGGGCCTCCTCACCAACCAGCACCAAGGGGCAGGGTTGGCAGAGAACACCTAGGAGATATCTGCAAAATTTGCTCTTTATGCCATGACTAATTCATGAAGATTGTTTAGTCTTATTGAGATTTAAGTAGGTCCCTAATTAAGTGGGATCATCCTGAACATTTGTTGCTAAGATAGAGGTAAAACCTATTGTGGTCTGTATTCCATGCCAAACATGGAGTTGTAAGAGACACTGGATTTTTCCACTATACCCATGTGCTTCTGATACAGGCATTGATGTTTTGATCTTTGTTGCTGCAAGTATTACATTTTGACATTTGCTTAATTTTTTTCCAAGTTATTTTTGAGAGGTGTCTATGTATGTACAACGTGGTTTGGCTCCTATATTTTATGCAATTAGTGTACCTATCAATATCTTTAAATAGTCCACACCTTCTTGTTCCTCTAAAGAGAAAGCATTGGTGATGAACTACCTCCTGCCAAGACATTTTGAGTGGTGTAATATGCTTATATTCAATGATGTAATGAATGCCAATGATCACTCTTGTCACTGGATTATGCATCTTTTAGAGAGATTAAGTCTGAATTACTGTTTCTGTGTTACTCCTGAATGGTTAACATAAATCAAGTTATTCTGGACTGCTGGCTTTTCCCTTCAAACTGTGCTCTGCTATCCCTAGTTAATGAAATGCATCTTTATTTTGTGCATTTTGGTCCCCTCACTTGATGGCATTTAGTGGCATGGGATGACTGGAAGAGATTTCTCTATACTAGCAGTCTGTAGTGTGGTGGTTCGGTACTGAAATGTTTGACTGGTTTTGTTCTCTTGAATGTTTATTTAATTTAGTTTCTCCCTTTGTTTCTCCCTTTTCATTTTAACTTTGTTCTCCCCTATGTGCTATTCTGTTGTTTGCCATTTTAAAATGTAGCCTGATAATACTATAGGCTCAGATGGATAGTGTCTTAGGTTAGAAATAGACATCACCAATTAAGTGAATTAACTGTGCTGGGACACATCCTGGCACAGCTGATCTACTTCACTGAATCAAACATGTTGCTCATTGTGCTACCTGTTGATGGTGCTGGGCCGTGAACAGTGTGGTCTCCCAGGGTTTGAGGGTCTCAGTCCCATGTACCCCAGGATTTCCCTGGAAGTGCCTGCCTGGTTTTTCCCACTTACTGAGACGTGCTACTGGGATCTCTGGAGTATGTCTCCATAAGCAAGGAAAAGTGGGGGTTTCCTGTGCTTACTGAGACACATTTGTTGCTAAGACAGAAGTAATGAACCTCTTGTAATTTGTATTCATGGCAAACATGAATGGGTACAGTGGAAACGTCCAAGTGTCACCTACAGTTTCATCATAGTATCATAGTAACTAGGATCAGAAGGGGCCTAGTACCCCCCCTGCCCTTAACGGGTTTGTTAAGGGCAGGTCCTGTCAGACCAACCTGGTCGCCTTCTATGACCGACCAAATCCATCGATGCGGGCGTCCCTGTTGATGTAGTCTTTTTAGACTTCAGGAAGGCGTTTGACACGGTCTCTCACCCCATCCTCATTAGAAAGATGGGGAGCTGTGGCAATGACCCCTACCTGGTTGAGTGGGTTAGAAACTGGCTGACAGGGCGCTCCCAGAGAGTGGTGGTGGATGGGTTGTAGTTGACCTGGAGAGATGTGAGCAGCGGAGTCCCCCAGGGCTCGGTCCTTGGGCCTGCGCTGTTCAACATCTTCATCGTGGACTTGGATGTGGGGGTGGAAAGCAAGCTATCCAAGTTTGCTGATGACACCAAACTGTGGGCGGAGGTGGGGACACCAGAGTAGAAGGAGAGGCTGCAGCCAGATCTGGGCCGACTGCACGAGTGGGTGGACAAGAACAGGATGGGATTTAATGTGGACAAGTGCAGGGTGATGCATCTGGGGAGAGGCAACCCCCAGCACACATACTGCCTGGGAAGCTCCCCTCT
>JAGPOW010000261.1:176038464-176067284 GCA_030014935.1 Caiman crocodilus
TTTTTTTTCCCCCCTTGGTTTCAATAACTGAAACTTTTATTTTCTTCAGTTGTTACTTTGGCCTCTAATTCCCACACTGTCTGTCTGCTCTCCAGTTCCTCCAAAATACAGTTGCTTAGATCATCGTTCTATCCTGGTATCAGCTCTGTCTGTGATTTTTTTTTTTCTTCTTTTTTTCCCCCCATTGTTTCTGTTCCTCACTTTTAACTTTTAACTGCCTGTCCTGACCTTAAGAACTCTTGTCCCTAACTAATGTTTACCCCTCCCTCTGCTGTTGCCCTTTCTCTTCTCTGATGGGATCTCAAACCTTTCCCATGAGTCTTTCTGTTCTTCTAAAATGCATAAAATGCCCTGCCTATATGGATAGACCTGGACACCATATGGCCTTGCACTGAAGTTCCTGCTAAATCCTTGATGCTCACATGAAAGGGTCAAATTGAAAGCACAATGGAGAGGTTTGTCAATTACCCTTGACTTCCCAATGCACCTAGTCTGTTTTACTTAATCTTTTGTTAGTTCATTAGAGCATTAGCTATCTTTCTTCCTGTTTAGTACAGCACTTGGAACATGGAATAACCTAATAAACATAATCATGTATAGCAATGTAATAGTTTGGTGCATTGGTTGCTTTTTATACCATTCATGTATACTTGTGTCTGTTTTTTCCCCAGAAGGTTTACTCAATGCACTCATGCATCCACACATTTAGTGCCTAAATCTTAGATACTTGATTCTGAACAGTGGATGATCTTGAATATTCACACAGTCCTGTGATATTTATCACAAACATTTGTTTAGGCAGGATGTCCCACTGGGATGGGATACATTGTTGTTGACCCCATACTGTATGCATTGTAATGCCTTTTAGCTACTAAAACACTATTCTTTATTATGCCAGCATGAGTTCTGTGCGTATTAATTTTGTATATTCAGGTGTGTTGCTATAGGGAGAATTCAGGGAGTACTGCTGCTTAATTCTTGCTGCTTTGTGAAAGATATGCTGTTGATTCTACTCCAAAACAATGTCTCCAGTGATATTTCAGACAGTTTGGAGCTGAGGTTGTGGACTTAGACTAGGAACTGAAGTTATACATAAAGGCTAGGGACAGACATTCAGAAAACCTCAACCTGAATTGAGTCAATCTTTGCAGGTTAGTCTAACTTGGTTAGGCTGAACCAGTTTGTAACTATACAGACATCCTCTCTAGATTGGAAAAAAAATTCAGGCACATGTGTGCAGTGGCTCAAGCTAGAAGCCAGGGGGCACTAGAGCAGCCCTCCCTTCCCTTCTGGTGCTGAGCTGAGGGGGAATGTGGTCAGGCCCTGGCAGGATGCTGTGATGTCCTGATTTCCCCCTTCCTCCTTAGCAAACCAGCAGAGAATGTTTATCACCCTTAATTCAGTGTTTATTAACCCATTAAGAAAACAAAGCCCTTTTCCATTAGTTCAAGTTCTTCTTAAATAGCTTTTCCAAGGAAGAACATTACCAGCTACCTGTTGATTAGCTCCAAAAAGCCTGCCTTGTTGTGTACCACAGCATGGACTGTATCCAGCATGTGGTGCTAGCTAATGCTGAGAGATGTTAGGCAGAGGGGCAGGTGGAATAATCCCTGCTTAGCAGGGAGAAGGCAGGCAGATGCCTTTAGTCTCTGCCAAAGCTCTAATGAAGTAGCAGAGGAGATGGGGGAATTCCTACTTGGCAGGGAGGGGGAAGGAGGAGGAGCAGCCTGTAGTCTGTGCCGGAGCTGTGGCAAGGGAGCAGAGGGGAGAGGCTAGCCCTGCTGTGGAGCAGAGAGCTCTGCCCAACCCAGAGAGCATGCCGGGATACTGGGGAAGTCTGGTTTATCTTAAATCAGAAAGGGGTGTGGGACAGACCTTGCATAAACCAGTTTGAGCCAGATCAGGTAAGTCTGATACTGCATTCAACCAGGTTTATCTCAAAACAGTTTCAACCATTTTCAAACTGGTTTATGTTCACTGAACATCTGTTCTGTTACACATTTAAACCAGTTTCTGTGTACTGTGTAATGTCTGTCCCTAGCCAAACTGGTATAAGTGATTGGAAAGTGGCTTAAAGCTGTAACACAGCAGAAGTTCAGTGCATATAAACTGTTTTAAACTGGTTCGGGCCATTTTTAAGATAAATCTGGATGGATGTAGTATCAGACTTTACTGTTTTAGGTTAAATCTGTTTATTGAACTTCTGTCCCAGATCTAACTTAAATCTGGAGGGGGTCGCAGTCCCCCCAGCATCCCAGGCTGCTTTGCATTTCCCCTGCAAACTCCTACCTTGCACTATGAGTGAGCTAGCCCTGGCCCAAGCAGTCTGCTCCAGCTGAGCAGGGAGGCATGCCCCAGCACTCCTGCTGACAGATAGATGCATCACTGTTCATACTTTCATTCCTTTCATTTTTAAAAGAGGAGAGAAATAACATGCTCCTCTTGTTTGCTTTGCTCCTTGTGGCAAGTTGTATTCATCTACCTTCTAGCACCAATCCCACATCCCGCTGGGAAGTTCTGGTGAAGGGAGAAATGATAATGTCAGGGAAAGAATGAAAATGGAGAGAGGGAAAGGGGAAACTTGGGTGAGGGACAAAGAAAAATGCTGAAGATGAGAGAAGGAAGAAAAAGAATAAATAGACATTAATGCTAGATCTTTTGGTGGCAATGCATTGAAGAGAAATGGGAGCTGTACAGGAAAGAAAATGACTTCAAGAATGCAACAAATATTTAAAAAACAAAATCCATGTCCATATGAGGAAAACTGGATTTAAGAGAGAACATACTGAAAAGTCAGGAGAAAAATAAAACAAACCCAAATCAGAAGGAAAAATGGAGAAGAGGAAGGGAAAATAGAACTAATGGGAAATCCATATCACCACTACATTTTAGGAAGTAGGAAAAGAAATTGCTTTGTATTCCTTTCTCCATTGTTTTCCAAAGAACTATATATCAAATCATATGCTAGTTACTAGGGCTATGAAAATTTTTGACAAGTGTTTCATTTCAAAGTTGTTTTAACACGTTTTAAGACTGAAACAGCAAAATTAAAGCTAAACAAAAGGCTTCGAAACAAAACAATGGCACTCAAAATGTTTTGAAACTTCTGAAATGTTTTGAGTTTTGAAGCCAGGCTTGCTTGCAGCTAAACAGAAACTAAGTAGAGGGAGGGGGAAGAAGAGGGAAAGACTGCTCTCATATTGACATGTGTAGCTGGCCAGTGGCTGTGATCCTTCCCTGAAGTCCCTTCCAATCCCAGTGCTCTGGGAGAGGGGTGGAAAAACAGCATAAAAAGCATTGTATGAACTGAGCTTTCTCTGTGTCTTCACATTTACAAGTAATATGAGTTTTGCTCTGAACAGTTTGAGGTGTAGTTTCCCAGAAACCTCTGCACCCATCTCCTTGAAACTTGCCAGGCTTCATGGCTTCAGCAGGGGCTACCATGCCTGCTATTTTTATTCAAACCGGGAAACAAATGACAAAGTTATAGGCATTTTCATGATTCCCCATTATAGCCTACGGACGAAATGTAGAATCAGCGAAACAATTTTGATAAAACAGAACAGTGCTTCAAAACAGTGCAACGAAAGGCTGTCTCTTCAAAACAATGAAATGGAAGTTGAAATAAAATGGTGCTGTTTCACACTGCCCTACAAGTTACAGGATTGCCTTTATCCTGTGAATACTTCCATGCACAACTTGTGTGCTGGAGTAGTCCCATTTGAATTCAGCGCGAGTAATCTTCCATTGAAAGTTGTGTGTTCACAGAAATTGAGGCATAGGAGGGTGAGCTCTATCTTTGTGAAGAGGATCGAGAGAAGGATTCAAGTGGTTTGTAGATCTTCACCTGGTCTTCTGCCCAGACAATTATTTCATTCTATCCTTGAAACTTTTCCACAATGGATAGGGTACCTCTGGTATGTGTGTTGATTTGTTTAGATACTGGAATGTGTTCTAGGCTCATTTCACAATATGCCTATACAGTTAGCATAAAAAATGCACTCTGTTATTCAACTGGCCATTGTGTGGGCTGTATTTGTGTGTGTGGTGGGGGTTTTAATAAGATGCCTTCAGGTTCAGAGGTCATGCCCATATCTGGTATGGCACTTTTGTGTTGTGCCCATAGAATGGTTCTATGATGTTTCCAGTGTTCATACAATACAGTTTGTACTAGAATTACAAGAATATGACATACAAGTTAGATTCTGATCTCTGTTACGCCAGCATAATTCATATTTGCACTAGTGTTAAAGCATTCCCCCAAGCAGTTGTTGTTTGCCTGCTGTGCTGTATAAATGTTTCTAAACTACTTGTATTAAACTTCCTACATGGCTGTCAATCCATAGCAAACACTTGCAAAGCAGAGAGTGACCTTCCTTTTTTTTTTTTCTGCCCATCCCTAACTGGATAGGACAGTCCTGGAATGAGAACCTCAAGTCCTAGTCCTGGGCTGCAGGGCTCCAGGACAGCATTTGTCCTGAATTTGCAGTATTGTGTAGGGATCTGGGGATGGTGGGTTTTTGCCTTGCAGACTGGCAGCATTCCAGCCTCCAAGGGGCTGCTGGAGACTGCTGGGAGTAGGACACAAGGGGCCTGCACCCATGCACATGGCCAAGAATACAGGCAGGCAGCATAGAGAGCAGCTCCCTACAAGTAAGTCTATGGAGAGGAAGGAAGGACCATCGGGGGGGTCAGATTGAGGCCTCCATGGCAAGGTAGGGAGTGGACTGGGGCAGGGGCTTGGGCCTGAGGGCACTGCCCAGTCAGGGCAGTGCATGGGGCCAAAGCCTGGGCCGTGGAGTGTGATGGAGCCACAGGCAGCTTGTCCAAGGGGCAGCTCTCCACCACTGCATGCAGCCCCTGGGAGGGGAATAGGGGGCAAATGCCCCCTCCCCAGATTTGTGTTTGGGGTGGGGACATATGCAGGCTGCCTGCTGCAGGCTTAGGGCTCCCTACCCTGCTGCCCTCCTCCAGGGGGCCCTGTGCTGGCTGTGCTGTGCAAGGTATCCCCTACTCACCCAGCAGCAGCTGGGGTGGTGGCAGGGTGGAGTTGTGCCCCCTTTGCTGCCAGGCAGGCAGGCAGTGTGCAACCAGTGCAGGGCTCCTGGAGGAAAGGCAGTAGGACAGGAAACCCCAACCAGCAGTGGTCATTCCATGGGGGGGAGGGAAGGGGAGAGCCAGGCATGTATCCTGTTTTTCCGTTTTGAAAAGGTAGTCACCCTAGTTTAAATTTCTCTAATTTTATTGGTTAAGGGTTTAACTGCTAACACACTGACTATGGAGACCTGGGTGTGCAGGGGCTGTGTGTCAAGTGTGCTGCCTAGGCCTGGGCTCCCCACTGCGAGGCAACTGTCTGTGCTGGTGGGACTGGTGGCTGGTGCCCAGTTTTGTAGTTGTATTGACAGAAATATATATATGTTTGGTCACATTACTTAATGGAGAATTTATGCCTTTTCTGTGTTAGTTTTTTGCAAAAGATTTAATTGTGGAATAAATTTATTTCAACATTATCTAAGAAATTACTACTTTTTACTGCAAATAAAAATTATTTTACCATATTTGTCAGTTTCTGATATATATATATATATATATATTTTTTTTTTTTACCTATCTTTGACTGGTCAGTTGACTAGTCTTTATTGGACTGGTCAGATACCCAGTGCTAGTTGATTCACATATATTTATCTTAATTACATTCTCATTTTCAGTACCCAGATCCTGCTTCCAATTTTTTTAATAGGTAACATGCATCTATTCTTTACATTACTTTTTAAGATGTTTGTATATACCAGTATTTTAGAAATCATATCGTTTCAGTCTCTTTGACTAGCAGTTATTTTTACAAGAGTAGTCAAGGTGGGGCTGTTTAGAAGTTGGTAGGACTTCCAGGTAATTGTTCTAATTTGCACATAGTGAAACATTTGAATACTAGCTAATATATGCTGCCTCTGAAATTGAAGAACTTGTCTGTTCAAATGCTAATTTGTTTTCTAAATTCCCTGCTTTTCATATACTTAGGATGCCTTGCGGTGTGCTTTGATATATGGTGCTTATCTTCCTAGGGAAACAATAGGCAAAATTTGATGCTAAAATTACTGTCTGCCAGGGATATTGGGAAAATAAATACTTAGAAAATTGTGAGGCATTCACTGCTGTGGTAATGGGGCTAAAAATGCAAAGGAGTCTTTTTCATGCATTTAGTTAATAATGGATGCTTTTAACTGATTTGGAGGCAGTAGAGTACATTTAGATAAGGGTGCTGCAGTCTACCGTGGCAATTATTTTTCAGTATTTGCAAGGGTAGCTATGTTTGAATTACTATATAACATCTGTTGCTATTTTGTATTTAGACTAATTGTGCTGTAATGTTCTCAAGACCTATTGCAATTTTGCCAAGTAAATAAATAAATAATAAAAAAGCAGTGATGATGCATTGAAAACATTTTCCAGTTTGACAGTTTTGTTTTAATTATGTGTTTCTTCATAGAGATTAGTCAATGTTCTACAATTTATTATGAAAAATAACATATATTTTAACAAATATCCACTAAGGATGGCTACTGTTAATACTTTTTTGGGAAAGAGAACTGTTGCTAGTTTTGCCTAGGACATTGCCTTCATTATGGAAAAAATGTGTCGCCTTCAATCTGAGAGAGAATCCTTGAGAACACAAGGCATTTCATAGTTCTCGCAAGGGAGCTTGTTGAGGTAGAGCTTTGACATCCTAATCCTTATAACTACAAACTGTCTGAGTCTCGCAAGTTACGTGCACATTCAAAAATTAGACTATTTGATAAAGCCTTAACTAATTTGTCTCATAGGCTTTTATACACCAGGTTATATATTATAGGCTTACTGTAGGCTGGGTAGCATAAATCATAGAGATGGAATAGTATAAAAAGCAATTGTGTTTTGTGAATGAGGTCTTCAACTTGGAGTACATGCTGATACTGTTGGATTCCAGTCTTATCTGTATACTGTTTGAATAGTCTGAATAACTGTATTTTGTTAAGTGATGATTTCCACTATGATTTGTTGCTATTTGATAATTTGCTACAGTTTCTATCTTAGTGTTAAACACTATTCAATAAAGTTTCTCAGTGGGGTCTTTTTTCATTTGTTTGCTTTTTTTGTATTTAATATTGCTGCTTTTATTTCTTCTTAGTTTTCTAGAAAGAAAAGCTTCCATCTGAGCCAATATTGGCCAAATCCAGTAAGTTATCGTTACTTCTAACTGAGTATACATCAAAGTGAAATGAATTGGCAATACCTTCCCTAAACCTCTCAGCAAGACAGACCCTAAACATCTGCTACAATTACACAGATACTGCATGGAAAACTGTTTTTTCACCATGCTTCTGAAGGATAACTAAATTTTGCAGGAGTTGAAGAAAGCACAAGCTCAACCCAACTTTTCAGTGGGAAACCGTTAGTGTGAATAATGGCAGATACATATACGAATGAAGATTTACCCGGAATCCTTCTGCTATTAGTTTTAAGAGATGAGAATTGGGAAATTTGAGGCTTAGAGGAAGCAAGTTGTGTGATTGAACCTAAAGATCTGGTTTTGTGAAGAGTGAAGATGCTGTGTGGTCCGAGCACAGACTGCAGCTTGGGAAGCCTTGATTCTATTACTTCGAGCTTATCCAAAAAGGGAAACTACTGAGTGGTAACCTGGGTTGTGAATTTGCCTGTTTGCATGAGGAAGCTGGTGATGCACATGCTTTTAGGCCTTGTTGAAATGAAAACACTCTCCTGGCAGAGTTATGTCAGTGAAGGGTGTCAAAAGATAGGAGCAGAAGTAAGCAGAGCTGCTGGCAAAAATGTTTCCATATGATGAAAGGGGTTCTATCACCACAATAAAAATAGTCTCGACACTGTAGTTCAGCGGTCTCCAAACTTTTAAAGTACCAGATCACTTTTTGAATGAAAGTCCACTCCAGGATCTATTGCATGCCACAATCCCTCCACCCCCAGCAGTTTAGGCCCTCTCATTTGAGAGAGGGAATGGGGCAGAGACAGGTAGGAATAAGTGGGACCCTGACTGGCCCAGGTGGTGGGAAGATTCGAGCCCAGGCAGCTCATCCAGGCACACAGGGGTGGGGGCTCCTGCCACTGCACACACCCTGGTGGAGGTTGAGCCTCGCCCTCCTCCTGCCAGGTGGCAGGATGAATGTGGCATTGCACCACTCCTGGGACAGCTTCATTAGGGCTCAGGGTGCAACGTGTAGTATGCAACAACAGTCACCTCCACCCCATGCACAGATGGGGGGCATGTACCCTCTGGGCCTCCGCCAGGGTGTGCACAGCAGCGGGAGCCTCTCATAGTTTTATAGTTTCATAGTTGGTAGAGTTGGAAGGGACCTGAGCAGATCATCAAGTCTGACCCCATGCCATGGCAGGAAAAATTACTGGAGTCAAATGACCCTGGCTAGGTGTTTGTCTAACCTCCTCTCAAAGACCCCCAGGGCCAGCACTGCTTTGCTTGGAAGTTGGTTCTAAGTCCTAGCTGCCCTGACTGTGAAGTAGCGCCTCCTGCTTTCTAGCCTGAATCTACCCTCTGGCAGCTTCTGACTGTTGTTTCTAGTCACTCCTGGGAGTGCTCGGGAGAACAGGGACTCCCCCAGTGCCTGCTGGTCCCCTCTGACTAGTTTGTAACAGGCCACCAGATCCCCCCTCAGCCTTCTCTTCTGGAGGCTGAACAGGTTCACATCCCTGTGCCTCTCCTCGTAGGGCCTGCCCTGCTGATTCCTGATCGTGTGGGTGGCCCTCCTCTGAACACACTCAATTCTGTCACATCCCTCCTGAAGTGCGGTGCCCAGAATCAGATGCAGTACTCCATCTGCGTCCTGACCAGTGGTGCATAGAGCGGGGGGGGGATCACCTCCTTGGACCTTCTTGAGATGCATCTGTGGATGCATGACAAGGTGCAGTTGGCCTTCCTGACTGTCCTCACACTGTCGGCCCGTGTTCATTTTGACATCAATAATGACTCCAAGATCCTTTTCTGCCTCTGAACTGACGAGAAGGGAGTTCCCCAGCCTGTAGGTATGCTGCTGGTTCGTCCTCCCCAGGTGCAGCACCTTGCACTTGACAACAGGATGGGTTTCAACACTGACATCTGCCCACCCCTGTAACCTGTCCAGGTCCAGTTGCAGCCTATTCCTCCTCCTAGCGTGTCCACATCCCCCCACATCATAGTATTGTCAGCAAATTTGAATAGAGTCCTTTTTTCCCCCCTTGTCCAAGTCACTGATGAAGATGTTGAACAGCGTGCCCACGTCCCTCTAGGTCAAAAATAATCCATCCACCACCACTCTCTGGGTGCAGCTCTCTAGCCAGTTAGTGACCCATTTGACTGCGTAAGTGTCGATGCCACAGTCCCCTATTTTTTTTTTTTTTAAATGAGAATGGGGTGAGAGACAGTGTCGAAGGCCTTCCTGCAGTCCAGAAAGACTACGTTCACTGCTATACCTGTGTCTAAGGCTTTTGTGACCTGGTCATAGAAGGCTACTAGGTTGGTCTGACAGGACCTGCCTCTAATGAACCCATATTGGTTGCCCCTAAGCATAATCTCCCCTGCTGACCCCACGTGGATATGCATCAAGATAATTCTCTCAAAAAGCTTACCCAGGATTGAGGTAAGACTAAGTGGCCTATAGTTTCCTGGGTCCTCCTTCCTCCCTTATTTGAAAATGGGAACCACATTGGCCCTTTTCCAGTCCTCTAGTACCACACCAGAGCACTATGAGTGCTTGTAAAGCTGTACGAGGGGTCCCGCAATGACTTCTGCTCATTCCCTCAGCACTCTGGGGTGGAGGTCGTCAGGACCTGCTGATTTAAATACGCCCAGTCCCTCCAGAAGTTCCCTGACTAGATCCTCACTCACCCTAGGCCTGGGTGTGCCTCCCCTGAGGTCTGAGGGGGTCCCAATGGACAGGTTGATCTGGTCCCTGCTCAGGAAAATGGAGGCAAAGAAATCGTTAAATAGGTTAGCTTTGTCGTCTGGTGTGACAACCAGATTTCCTAGCACGTCTGGCAGAGGCCTTGGCCTTCCTGACCACTCCCCTACAGCCCCATACAACTGAGGTATAGTCCTCCCTGGTGATGACCCCTCCCTTCCATTGGGTGTATGCCTCCCTTTTAGCTAGGAGACATTCCTGTATGCTTTTGGTGAGCCATCGGGGCTTTTGCGGCCTCTTGCCCCCTTTGATCCTTGTTGGGATTACCTCCCTTTGGGCATGGAGGATTGTCGTCTTAAGGAACGAACGCTCTTCTTGGACACCCGACTCCCCTCCCCTCGCACCCTTGATTGAGCCACCTGGGCTGATCATCCCACCATGCAGCCCAGCTGGGGCCCTGCTCATCTCAGCCCCTGCTCCTGCTTATGCATGCCCCGCTCCCTCCCTCACCACAGAGGTCTGACATGGCCCATGCCCCTTTCCCGGTAGACTGACCTGCTGGGCTGGGGCAGGGGTGGCATGTGCACAGGTGCCCACTCAGTTTCCTCCCCCATCCCGCCTCAGATCAACTGGCAGAGGGTCCACCATCGACCAGGTGATCACTATTGACCGGTTGGTGACCACTGCCCCAGGGCATCTCTAAGCCTCACTTGGAGATAGTTAACTCCACTTTAGAAGTGTCATGACTGCTTTGCATTGAAAGCATACTAAGGGCCTATCTACATAGGAACACTAAGGAAGATTAGTCTGAATTAATTAAAGGTATGGCTTGAAATTATAAAGATTTTCTATGCATTGGTTCAATGCATTTAACTCAATTGCCATTTAAAGTGACCTTAATTTGATTAGGTTGATTACTTTTAAAGTGAAGTAAGATAAATGGAATAAAGGATGTGTTCATTCAAAACAAGATTGTCTGCATAGGGTTTGCATGTAGTTTTAACAAATCGCATTTAAAAATGAGTGACTCTGTGTAGGAAAATCTTAGGTGTGTCCACGCAATGTGGAATAGCTAATACATTGTGAACTTGCATCCTGGTTTCCTGTATATTTCTCATTGTAGCCAAACCCTTCCTGCCACTAGCTGGCTGGGTTACATGAGGCAATTCATATTACCCCTCCAGGCATCTTTTCCCCTCATTTGTAAAAGGAACCCCTCCCCTCCCTCCTCCTCTTTCCCCTCCCATTTCAGGGTGCTGGTATGATGATTAGAGGTTAAAAATCTTAGGCTTTGTTTCATTAACATAAAGGTGTTAAGGGGTGTTTTCGGCTTAGTTTTGGTTTTGTGTTTTATACACAGGGGAGATCAGGCACCTGTTGTTTTCATAATGTGGTAGCTGGGTGAGGTGAATGCTATATTTTCCACCCTTGGGTAATGCCTTACAATTTATCTTTTGCTAAAAATACAGGTTCTAGCAGAATAGGTAACGTATATTAATTAAGATGTACTAAAAGCAAAGACAAAGTCTTTAGGGAGTTTATGTTAACTTATCTTCTCTTTTAAGCTTCTGACAGTTACAGGGACTTTGCTGACCTTTTTGTATGTGGTGTAGCACCCAATACGAATTGAGTTGCATAGCTGAAGTACTTGAGAATAGTAAACGTTGTTGTGCCTGAATGCAAATGATTGACTTGAAAGAATTCCACTCGAATTATGTCTGCAGGCACTTTAGCAGGAGGCACTGGGAGCCGTTAACACCCTTATATGCAGATACAGACTATGTCTGTAAGTATTTCTTTTGAATATGGATAGTAGTGGTTTCTGGCATGGTTTTTCCCTGTCTGACCACATTGCAGTTGGAAGTTCTGCATGATGATGTAAATGATCAAATGATGCATTTATAATCAAGTCTGTAATGAACCAGCTTTCTTAGTTTCCACCCACATCCCACTGACAAGGGAAGCATACTGAGTTGCAAAAACTATGTCAGATATGCATTTAAATTCCTTGCCTTTCAGATAAGTTTTTTTTTATATGTAACATGTGACTTAAAACATAGGAGTGCCTTGTTCAGTGCTATCAGAATTAGAAACTGTTTTATCTGTTAAACTAAACAAATACATTGCTTAATGCTAAGCAAATGACATTTTAATATTACAAATTGTTTTCATGCATTTAAAAAAAAATTAGAACACACGTGGTTTCCTTTTTCTTTTTGGATTTACAGTGGAATCACAACAGATAAGAAAATTCCCTCCAGGCTGAGACTGAATATGTAAAAGATGGAAAATTTGTGTGTATATATTTCAAGTCATTAAAACCAACAATTCTTTTAACTGTGCAGCATGTATCTAATAATAACTGTTAACATTTAACAAGGAAACTTTAAAAAAGAAACTTTAAAAAAAAATTTTTGAGTTAAAACAGACTGAAATTAGCAACTCTAGAGAGTGACCTTTTTATCTCTTCTTTATTTATTTAATTTTTAAAACAGAATTGGAAGAGTAGCGTCTTGATGGCAAGCTGATGTTTATGCACTTTCCTAACATCTTGCTTTGGATGAGAGAGAGAACACGGTATTATTAGTAAAATAATATGCCACAAAGTTGGAGTAAGGGGTATCTGTATAAAATTACTTTGAAGGAATATGCACGTGCACAGACGGACACATGCACATATTCACCTCCCATACTTAGAGTGGCTCATAGTGTATTTTCTATTTCGTATATATATCCAAGGGCAACGTTACTGAGATGCTATCTCTTGAATCAACAGGTATTTGCAGGAGGAGCAGGTAATACGTGCTGAGCCTAGTTTAACTTCAATAGAGACTGTCTTGGGTACGCGTAGCCCTGTTACGGAAAACTGTCATTCAAATAGGTTCCGAACAGAGATATCCAGATCTTGTCAACTTGAAACTGATCTGTTGAGCAGCTGTGTGATAAGAATTTTTCCCAGAAGCTATCTCTTCTCTTTTTCTTTCTCTTTTTGGGAAGCCTCATATTGAGGGTAACAAATTGGCCATTTTCCTCTGGACAGTTCTGTAATGTGAACAGTGAAGTGAGAACCTGAGAAAAATGTAAATTCTCAGGAAAGCTGGGTATACTGTAAGATTTTCATCACAACCAGTATTTAAGATCTTTTAAAGAACTTTGCCTGCAAAAAATTTCCTTGAGCTATTTAAGGTGGATTTTTGTTCATTTAAAGAAAAAAAAAAAAAAGATTCTGAAAATGGTGGCAACTGTCCATCCTCTTGGATCATGGCGTATGCACGAGGGCCACCCAGACCTTCAGTGCATATGCCTGGGCAGGAATTTTCAGAGGGATGGAGACTGCCCAGAACTTCCATCCTCCCTTTAGGTCGCCGAGACAGAATTCAAAGTCCAGACTGAGTCCAGATGTTTGGTACCTCCATGGCTGTAGTTGTATAAGAGTCTGGGAATCAAACCCAGGTCTCTTGTGTGCTAGACAAGGGTTCTACCACTGAACCACAGGGGACTCCAATTATGAAAATAACTACATTTTTTTCAAAAAACAATTTGCCAGGGGATGTTGTTTTTTTTTTTTTTTTATCGGTCATACTCCTTCACTCCTACACATTTTAGTGTTGTCACTAGAATCAAGATCTTTCGGCTGTAGTGTAAGTAGTTAGTTGTACAGGTGGTGTGAAATTCTCACAGCCATGAAGCTAAGATAAACATCTAATCGACTTCAGTGGGGCTAGGACTTCTTTCATGGGTTCCATTCAGGCTCTGCCAAAACCGAGTTTTGTAAACACAGACTACCTATATATAGCAGAGTTAACATAAATGTCTGTACTTTGGTTTTAAACCTCTTGGTTGGACTAGTTTAATGTGTGAACAACCACTCTGCAAAACCATACTCTAGTTACTAGGGTTACTAGTGTTGAACTCATCTTGGTGTGTTTACTAGGATTCTGGAGTATCCCATCCCACTGTTTTTGTTTGTGTAAATTGAACAAGTTGATGATTATTGGCAGGGGGCACACATTGTCTGGCTTTCTGAGAGCATGGTGGAAAATGTAGGAAGACACTGGAGTATGATCAATACTTATTATTAGCTTTAATACTTGCTGTAAAATTGGACTGGGTTACCATTTAAGAGCTGAACCCAAGATGTAACCTATGCCCCTACCTGGGCTGTTAATTGTGGTCAAATTTATGACCAGAGTAGCAGGTTTTTTGAGGGGATTAAAAGCAGCAGCCAATTAAGACCAATTTAACTGCAGTGAACATATATCGGGGTCAATTCATGTAACCTATTTGTGAAAGAGAAATAGCACATGTCTATGTAACTCAGGAGTCATTGGCCTTTACAAAAGATTTAAAGTTCATCAGTACAAGCAAAGTTACATATTCTTGCTTTTATTTGTCACCCAAGTTTTATGGCAAGGATTTCCTAAAAGATTCAGACTCCATAATTGTAGTCAAATTGTGTTAACTTCTTTACTTGTTTTGTGTTAACTTCTTTACTTGTTTTTCTAATAATGACATTTTTAGCTTTCATGGTTCAGTTAGGAAAAAATACTGGTACTTCTGTTCAATTTTCAAGCAAGGAAATGAGTGGACAAATAGAGAGAGAACAATTCCTCATTTTTAACCCAGTCTCATGGTTTGTGTGTGCGCGTTTTTTGTTTTGTTTTTTTGAGGCCTGACATGATTTTTTGAATGTTCAAATCAGCAGTATTCTGTAAGGCATTTTCAGTTTTGCTTTCAGTAAAAAATGTGCTTCTCAGTAAAACATTTATGTCCTGTAAATCTCTTTCCAGAGAAAGGTACAGCTTTGAGCATCTGTAGCTGGCAAGAATGCAGATGTTCAGTGCAGAATTAAGCAAGAAAAGAAGCATCTTAGAGTTCCATCCTTTGAACATTTTTAGTCTTCTGAGTATCTCTGTGAATATAGTTTCAGTGAACTCAATGGAATTGCTCATGTGAATAAGGGTTATGCATGAGTAAGTATTTCTTTGATTGAGCTCTTCAAAACGATTGATTTAATAGCTGTAGTGCTGGCCTGAAATATGATGCATTGGTTTGCTGAAATAACAGTCACAGGCTGACTTTAGAGCTCTTGCAAAAATCCTGAGAGGTCAGAAATACGTATTTTTTTGAGACATAATGAGCAAAACAAATTAATTGCTTTTGTTTTGTTCGTGTGTTTATTCTTAAATAATGAGGACATTGGAAATTTGGCTGTAGTAGAAAGCAGAATGAATGAGTGATGATCAAGAAGGCAGTTCTGACTCATGTTTTAAGTATTGAAAGACTGTTGCTAAATTCTTAATACCTTTTTATAATGTGACTTAATATCTCTCTAGCAAGATAGAAAGGGAAGAAGAAGAGTATAAAAAGCCCTCTCCTTCATATTGTGAACTGTAGAGCAGAAACATCTTTATCTAATTTAGATCGATAAACCTAGAGTGCTTGTCCTTGTGCATGCCCCATTGTGTCTTAAGCACTCAAGCTCAGAGATTTTATTTTTTATCCTAGCATGCCCACTCACAGTGTGTATACCAAGCTTTTCCATGCACTCTGTACACCATATTTCTAGGAATTGCAAGTCATTCACTTCCTAAGCCAGCAATTCTCAACCAGGGTACTGTGGGACCCTAGGGTGCCTCAAGAGCCTGTCAAGGATGCCATGGTGTACCACACAGTGTTTGCACTGTTGGGTATGCAAACATGATTCACAAGATGAATGCAGAGATTTCAGACAGGAATCCATAGTCTCAAAAACCCAGACCTGTTGTGGCTTTTCTGAGTTCTTTGGAACAGAATTGCTCTATTATTTTTCTGTAATCAAAAATGAGTGCAAACTATGGGATGGTGTTTTTCGAGGGGACCTTGAGCCTAAAAAGGTTGAGAGCCGCTGTCATAGGCCACGGAAGAGTGCAAGGTCAGGCACCAGCTTTACCCCTTGGGTAGATGCATAGGACTGTTCTCTGACCCTAGAGTGCGGTAGCCAGGACCACATTGTGTCTAGAACCCCTGGTGGCACAAGTCCTGTACTGAGTGGGTGCCGGACAAGTCATGCTCCCATGAGAACATGTCTGGGGCTAGCATAAGAGGGAGAGATCCCTGTACTGGGTTTCCTTGAAGACACTTTTTCCATCTTATTCCAAAACTTCAAAGATCAATAGAAACCCTAGTGAAACCCAGCAGACTCGTAGCACCCATACCCAGCACTAAGTTCTACAGCATACATCTCTTTGACTCCTAGACAGTACAGGGATAAGCACCTCAGGTGCTCAGGTGGCAGAGAAGCCTCAGGATGGAATCATCACAGGTCTGACACACTAGCACTACCTGGGCAGTAAGAATTTCAGCTCTGGCACTGAGTACTCCACCAAGATTTGGTGAAGTCCAGCAGAACGTCTGCCCCTCCATATACTTCCTGTGATCTAACAATCCAGCTGGAATCGGAGTTTCTGTTGCTTTCCTTGTCCTCCGTTGGCTGCTGTCATGGATACATTAGTTTTACCGGTCACATTCCTGTTAGGGAACTGTCCTCAGTCCTGGCTTCGTAGACATTGCCAATAAAGGTAGTCTTATCAAACTGATTCTTCAACTCTTATGATAACCACTCTTTGCTTCCTTTTTGGCTATTATACCCTGTCAGAAGAAAAGCATTGGACCGCTGGTCTTCCACTCTATGGGTTATGGAGCTCTTCCATACTTGCTCTGTAGTGTCCTTTCTGGTGGTTATTGCAGGCAATGAAAAGGTGCAGCAGTTAGGTACCATCCCTAGCAGCAAGCTGGAATGAGAGCTGTATTCTGCTGGTTTGCAGGAGGAAGCACTTCTGTTACCCCAGTGGGACTCTTCCTGTTGCAAGACCTTCCCGCCCCCCCGGCCCTTTTGGCCCCCCAGTGTCCTAACTCAATCTCTTTCTTGACTCCCATAACTGCAATGTATGCACAGAGTATTTTGTCATCCTTATAGATAGGAGTTTTCTTGAAAGAGTAAAGCCATGGAGAGTACTGCATGGCCAATGTGTTAGGACTAATGTCAAAGGAAAATCAAAGTGGTTTTACAAATATGTGCTTTAATTGTAATGTAAGTTACACTAATGCAAGTTGTATACTCCTCTGAAGGGAGGGAATAAAGTTGAAGGAGCAGTGTGAACAGAAAAAAATATAAAGCAAGCCAGGGATGATTTTACTGTGGTTTTTTCTTTTGAATAAAAAACCCTTATTCATTTAAAGTCTAAATCTGTCTTCACTTTGAAGTGATGTGAGGCTTTTGTTTGCAATGCAGCTAGGAACTATTATTGTATAAGAAGTTTGCTTATTGGGTGGAGTTGTAAAAGGAGCTGACTTTCCTTCAAAGCGTCAGGAAGAAAATATTTCTTTTCTTTTCATATGAAGTATCAAGTTATTCTGCAAAGGAGACCATCAAAGCATCTAAAGTTTTAATTCGTATTAGTATGGCCTGAACTTTAAATGTGTATTTAATCCCATTGTTTTCAATGAGACATAACCATGGACTGAAGTACTTTGAGTGGGGGCCTATAGCACCAGACAAGCAAAGGGCTACAGTGACCTCATTCAAGCTACTTTCAGTTTTCCAATTGTAAATCTATCCTGCCTTTTGCCTGATTAAGTACCAGTTAAATCAGTGTTTTTTATCAGCTACAAAGAACCAATTTATGGGATCTTTGTTCCATGGATCAGATTATTTTTGCAATTCTAAATAATCTTTAAATTCATAATTCTTTAATTCATCACTTCTGGGGGTTTTTTGTGATGCAGATTAGAACACGTTTTTTTAAGTATGATTTTGAAAAGTAAGTATCTCTGGGTAAATGAAAACAAATTCCACAAAGTCAGCACCCCATCTCTCTCTCTCTCTCTCTCTCTCTCTCTCTCTCTCTCTCTCTCATGCTCTTTCGGGTACAAATACCTTTATTCAGGCTGAGGAAGCATCTGCAGTTGGATGGATGAAACGTACTTGTACCTGAAAGCTTTGTGAAGAAGAATTTTTGCAACAATTTGAATTGGTCTAATAAAAGATATTGGATTTACCGAAAGAAACTTGTTTGCCTATATTCTTAGACCAACACAGCTGCAACCTATGCCCCTGAATAAAAGTAAAAGCCTTTTCTGGATTAATTTCAATTTTTAATTTGTAGATGACCAAACAACCATGTGATTACTCCATTACCCATACAGGTCCCCTATGCTTATTCCTTCTGATTTCAAGCAGGTGAGCTGCTGAAACTAATTTTTGTTGGTTTGTAAACTAACTTAAGGCCCCGTCCTTTAAAACCTACCCTCCACTAGTCTTATTAAATTGAAAGAATTGCTCTTGTGAGAAGAGCTTCATGGTTGTAGCATTTGTTTTGCAACTTGATTGCGATGGACATTCTGGTGACCTGGTTTTGCTGCTTTTGTATTTCCTCCTTTATGAAGTCTTCAAAATGCTGCTAAAAAGGTTTAAAATCTGTTTAAAATGTTGGGTGCGGCTCTTTTTGTTTTTTCAGACTGTAACATGTTATTGGCTTTTTGAAACGGTGCAGCCTAGCAGAGGCAAATTAATTACTGTTGTGGTTTACAGGCATGTTGGAGTTTAAAGAATTATGGAGTTTGTGTTGTGCTGAATTAGAGTGATGAAGTACAGATAACAGGGCACAGCTGTGGCCACAAATGAGGCCTCTTTAATTTGGTGCTGTAAAGTATTGCATTATAATTGCTCTGCGAGGATTACAGTGTGGAAAACCCAGTGAGCAGAAACATAGCTAAAATAGGAAACTCAAAGTTCCTAAAAATGTATGCAACTGTTACAGGAAGGGGGGTGGTTGTAGTGAACTATAGTGACTTTTTCTCTCCTGAATGAGAACAGCACTCAAGGGTTTAATGCATTTTAATTACTTTAATTGAATTAACATAACATTAATTTTTGGAGCGTCTTAGTGTAGACAGGTTCTCATTACTCCATTTGCACTATAGATAAACATGACTATATTTTTGGAAGAGTGAACACAATTTTTACTCCTGCTTGTATATCTTAAGTAGTATTGTTACCTAAATTGTAGATGTTGAATCTTCACCTTGACCTGTTCATTTTAATTGCATCCTGCTCTTATATCTTGTTATATTTTTTGAATCTGAAAGAATTCAAATATTTCTTCTCTTCTGAGGTGTGTGGCCAGTAAAACTAAGAAAACACTTTAAAAAAATGTTACGTCATTTTTAAAAGAGGTCAGATACTCAGTTGGCATAAATAAATTTAGCACCTCTTAAGTTGTTTATAGTTGTACCAGTTCATAGCAGCAAAGATTCAGATTCAGTATATCTGCACTTGTGCAATTCTTATAGTAATTACACTTTGAATAACTCTCTTACAAGTTTAATAAAGGTTTCATCCTAAGTATAAAAAGAATAAACTAAAATGGGATAAATGCTTTGAGCAATTTGTATTGTGTAATATGTATATGTAATTAATTTATTTTCTTAATAAATATACAAACTTTATAAATAGGAGGGTTCCCTGATTTTCTAAATTGAGAGAGAATACACTAGCCTAAACTAAGTGCATCTTGGATGAAACAGTACTGGGTTACAGTATATAACTGATATACTACATGTAACTACAGTATGTAACAATACAGGGGTGTCATTTATAAGAATACAAATGGCTAAAAACTTACTGCATTTCAGCAAGTCTACATCTGAAAACAAAATGAAGAAAATTATCATATTTTGTTCTATATGTGGAAAGTGTATATATTTCTCTGTATGCAATCCAATTATTGGAGATCGTTTAATATTTTCCCCTTCCCCTACTGTGGCAGGGGGGCAGGTGGTGAGTGGGCAGGCAATAGGAGTCAAGTGGCTTGGCCCCATCCCTTGCCACCTTCCCATCCCCGCCTTCTACTTGCCACCTTGCTACTTGTTTACACTCAGCTGATATGTTAGGGTAAGTGGTAGCATGGGAGGACTATGGCTATGGCTACAACTCCAACTACAATCCTGAATCTAGGCTTGGATCACAGCCACAACTGCCTGTCCCTTGCCTCCTCCAGCCTTGTACTCGAAGACGAGGAATTTTTCCCCGATTTTGAATGGGGAGCGGGGTCCTCATCCTGGATTCAAGTAAATACAGGAAGCTTTCGGTGACAGACCCCTGAAAATACTAGAATGCAAGATTTGCTCCATGTTGTTCCTCTCTCTCGGTTCCTTCAACTTTCTCATGATTTTATATTCCAGATTTATTATATCTGCAAATATACAATGAATAGTTATAATGTCCTGTGTTTCAGTGTTGGGAAATGTTCTTTATGCCTGTGCTACTTCCAGTATGGGTTGGAGAAAATTCACAACTACCACTTCTTTTTAGGTCATTAATTCTTCAAAAGCTGTTGTACATCTATTTTAATGGCATGTTTTTTACTTAAATGTTACGTGATACATGCATTCAAATTTGAGGTGCATGACTAGAAGGTAGGGATGGTGTTCAGATGCTTTTGGTGCTTTTCTAAATTTTTTTAGCTTGTTTTCCTTTTTATTATTTTACTACATTTTATATGTTGGAGGGCCTGATGGCAATGTGGTGGGGCTACTTATGGCAAGGTAGCTTTTATAAAATAGCACAATTTTGCAACCTCCCGAGCAAGGTGAATGTAGGGTGCCTCAACCCTAGCCACTGCCTTTTTTGTACTCCTTGGGCTGGTCTTTGGATTCTGTCAGCAGTCTAAAGTGGAGGTGGCAGGTCTTGGGCAGCCTCCACTTTGCCATGTTCTTGCCTAGGCATACACATTGAAGGTCTTCATCTGATGGTCACAGGCCTCCACAGAAATCTGGCCCTGTCTTTTCTGTTACCCAGTGTGTTGGAGATGGGGCTTACGTCTTGCTATGGCAATGAGGGGGTGAGGATGGGAAGGGAGGGATTGCTTGGGAGGGTAGGTCAGGGGTTTCCTCCTTTTGGTGGACTGGTTTCTGGGCTAGGTGTACCCAGCATGACACTTCTTATAGTCTTACTTTCATCAGTTATGGTGTTGTCTGCTAGATTACAGCAACAGAACTTAAGTAAATAGTACAAAATGTTTTTATTAATATTTAATTGGTATTTATATTTTCTAAATGTTTCAGTTTGGCAGTGTTGCCTTCTCCCTCCTCCCCACATACATCTTTGTTGAATAGTGAGTGACTTTTAATGCCACAAATATTCAGTGAATCCACATGCTCTGGAAACTCTTGGTTGCACTGGAGTGTCAGTGCCCCTTGTTCCAGCATTTGAGAGCACGTCCCTACCCCTCAAGGTAGGAGTTTCTTGAGTAGAAAGAGAGAGCAAACTTTTTGATTTCAAACTAATATTTAAGGAAAGGGATTTTGCTGGAGAGGATATGACTCCATTCTACTTGTGGTCTTAATCCAGTTTTTTGTTGTAGTGAAAAGTTTCAAAGTTGGGGAGCAGTATTGAATGTAAGAGAGAACATTTGAAAGTGTGTGGTTATTCCTTGATTTGAGGTCTATACACACAGAGCTGAAGAATTCAATAACCTCTGACCTTTTGAAAGGTTATTTTTTGTTCTCTCTCTTTTTGCTTTAATGCCTTTCAAATGCTAATACATCTGACCTGACATTCTGTGTATAGCAGCAGTAACTATACTTTGAATTCTGGAGTCAATATTTCATCATTTGCATCAGCATGTTTTTTGCAGCCTTCAAACTGGACTTCCCATGTGATCATCTGAACACAGAAATATATTTTATGGAGAAAGAGATTGATGGATGCTCTGGATATTTGGATCATGGGAATTGAACGATAAATTGTTTTCTTCTGAAGTTATTTGTTCCACATTACTTGCATGATCTTGAAAAACAAAAACATTAATAAATCAAAGTGGGTTAGATCAGGCACGTGGTTTTGTCTTAATAGGGGATAAAGCATAAATCTTACTGAGTGCTCATTGTTTACCAGTTGTTCTCTGGAGTGTATGATACAGTGCCTTTATTGCTAATTCTTGTTTTAATTTGAGGTTACATTTTTGTTGGAAGATCATGTCTAGGATAATACTGGCATGTGTTACTTTTGAGGTGTTTACCAGCATGTGTAAAGCTAACATTAAAATGCAAATCTCTATTTGTAGCCATTTTAAAAATGAAGTTTTGATGTGAAGCTGGTTTACTTCTGCTTTCTATACCAGGTCTTGGTACAGAAAGGTGGTTTTGGTGGTGGGAGGTGACTACAGTGCATACACAGACAACAGTTTGTGCTTGCAGTTACACTGAAGGAAGTACCTATCTTTCCAAAGGATTCATGGAAAAGCACTTAACAGTCTGCCTGGGAGACTCTGGCTGGCTAGGGACAGACTTTCAAAAAGTGTGAGCCTGAATTGATTCAGCCTTTGCAGGTTAGTTTAACTTGCATAGAGTGAACTGGTTTGCAAGTGGATAGACATTCGGCACGTGCCTGCAGTGACTCAAGCCAGAACCCGGGGGGTGCTAAAGCAGCCGTGCCTTCCACAGTGAACCTTAGCTGGGGAGGCAGGTATGGCCAGGCCCTGGCAGATCTTCCTCAGTGGCTCCCTTACGACAGGGATTTCTGGCACACAGAGCAGCCCAGCCCCAGAGGGGAACTCTTTCCCCCTCCTCTGTCTCCCCCACCACCACTGTGGGGAGGGGGCTCCTGTTTGATGCTGGGGGAGGCTCTTCTCCCTCCTTCCCCCCCCCCATTTCTGGTGGGGTGGGGAGAGGGGCTCTGTGAGACTGCCTGGACCTAGAAGAGGACTCTTCCCCCTGTTTCTCTACCATTGCTGCGGGATGGGGAAGGGGGGAGGCTTTATGGGATGCTGCCTAGCTGCCCCCTGGCATGCAGCCCCTGCTGCTTGGCAGCAGCAGCAGGCAGGGTGGTCAGGACACTTGTGCCTGGTGCAGGTGTGGACCCCAGGGATAGAAGCAGCCACGCTGGTTGCCTCTATCAGGGCTCTGTGCCACGTGGCTGTAGTTCCACATTTGCAGAGGGGAAGCCCTGCACTGGACTCTGTGGGGAAGCAGGGGGTACCTTGCAGAGTGTGAGGACCTACACAGCAGAGAACGGGGGGGAAAGCAGCTGGCTCCAGTGTGGGGCTTTCTCTGCTGTGAGTGCTGGAGCTGCAGGCTTAGGGAGCCCCAGGGATAAGGCAGGCTCCTTGCCCCCGTGCAGCACTGCCCAGAGCTGTGCCTGCACTGGGCACAAGCGCCCTGACTTCCCTGTCTGCTGCCGCTGCCAGGCAGCAGGGGCTGTATGCCATGGAGGGAGCGTATGGGGAGGTCTCTACACTGCACACTGCCCAGCTGAGCTCCTTACTCCCACTGCCCCTCTTGGGGAGGGGGGAGGAGGAGGAGGAAGAGTCCCCCCCAGCATGGAACAGAGCCTCCCCCTGCCTCCTTACCTCCATCCCCACTCTGGGACCAGGTAGCACTGCATGGAGCATCCCTTCTCCCAGCCCCACAGCAGTGGGGGAGAAGAGGAGAAGGAGGAAGAGTCCTTTTCCAGTGCCTCACAGAGTCACCCTCCCCACTCTGGGAGGAGGAGGAGGAGGGGGAAGAGTCTCTTTCCAGCACAGAACAGAGCCCCTCTCCTTACCCTGTGGGACAACCAATGCAGCATGTTCCTGTTAAGGTGAAGGGGGCAGGGAGAAGGGTTAATTCTGCCCTCTGTCTCTGCCCTGCAGCCGGGGTCTGCCAGCTCCAGGGGCCACCACTGCAGCCCCCTCCCCTCTGTTCCTTGGGAGACCTCAGCTGCAGTGGAGAAAGAGGGGAAGGAGGGACAAATTAATCCCTTCCCTGCCCAGTTTGGCTAACGGGGCCATGCCCACCAGTGTCTCTGCTAGGGGTGGTCCCTGCTCTGGCTAGAGAGCAGGGACTGGGGTCAGCCCTGTGGCAGGAGCAGAGAACCCCGCCCAGCCCAGCCCAGCGAGCATGCTGGGATGCTAGAGGAGTCTGGTTTATCTTGGATCAGCACAGGGTCTGAGGCAGATATTGCATAAACCAATTTGAGCCAAATCAATTAAGTCTGATACTACATTCAACCAGATTCATCTCAAATTGTTTTTGGCCATTTTGAAACTGGTATATGTGCATTGAATGTCTATTCTGTTATGGGTTTAAACTAGTTTCTGATCACTTAATCCAGTTTATGTGTAATGTCTGTCCCTAGCCCCAGCGTGGGTGGGTTTGGGAGATGAGTAGAGCAAGGACTCCTACATGTCATTCCTCATACTTAGTAGCCATAGTTATAATACTATTTGTCTACATGGAGCAAACAAGAGGAAAAGCATGGTGTCATGCTGTGAGGAGGAGTCGGAGTCACTAATAATAAGGCTGAACTAAACCACCCACGTAAACCCCTTGTTTTAGCTTTTATCATAATTGTTAAAGGAAGTTGCTGAATTAAAAAAACCAGCTTCCCTTTTGAACTTTTAACCTTGAAATCTATTTGAGATGCTGTTTTGGCTTCTGGGCTCCAGTGTTCTTATAAGCTTATAATGATTCAGAGAATATGTGAGAAGCAAGATTTCTCTTGGACCAAATAAATAGCTATGAGAAATGTTAGAGAAGATTTTATATGGAAAATGCCTTTTTGCTTCTATGAAAGAAAAAAGGATAGCCTAAGCTAAATACCAGGTAGAACCACTACTTATGTTTAAGCCTTTTAAGTTTAAATCTAGTTTCTTTACTATTAAGGACCATCAGAAATACAAGCTAAGATTTCATTCTCTTTTGTAAGAGCTCTAGTTACCATTGCAAGTTTGCAAGAAGTCAGAGAATCACACCCTGGAGAGCTGGTTTCTGTTATCCCATCTTACTCTTTCAGCACTGTGAAATGCACCAGGATTTACCAAGGTGGGAGTAGGAAAGTACAGGGGCTTTTGGAAAAACTCAATTAATAAAAACCTGTAAAATGGGAAAGTGAAAAAACATATGTAAATTGGGAGGTGACAAGGGGCACCAAAGACTAGCAGAAAATATGGCAGCACAGAGGATAGAATGAGAGTGGATGAAAGAATTACTGCTCGTGTGTAGTGTGAAAAATGTACTTGAATTTTTTTTCCTCTGGATTAAGAAAGAATTCCAATTAAAAATGTAAAAAGTTTATTTTTACTTCTCTACTTCCTCTCATTGTTTAAAAGATCTGAGAGTGAAGGGAATGCAATGAAAACCCTGGCATTATTTGCTTTTTTTTAACGATTTGGTTATACAAAACCTGTTTTAAATCCAAAAAAGCAATGCAAGTATATTAAAGTCTAATCTATTCTCCTTGTAGGTTTTAAAGTACTAGTCATTTTAACAGCATACAGGCACAAAAAATAGCATCTAAAACCCCAGTAACCATTTTTTCTCCCCTTTAATCCATACGTTGTTGATTAAAAACACATTTTTTTTAAAAAGTGGTATCAAGGTGAAATCGTACCTGTTTATATAAGGTTCAATCTAAAATGCTTGAGAACAGCTTTCATTAGTGTTGTTGCTGGTTTTGTATACAGAAATATTTGAAAGCTTAAAATGAAAGCTTAGAGACACCTTACCTGATGGAGGCTTATGGGGGTTTCTTCCTCCTCCCACTTCCACATTCCATTTAATTTGATAGTAATGCTGCATGCATCATCATTTAACCATACAAAGAAGCAACATACTCCACAACGCTTTATAGTCCTTTCTGAGCTAGAAGTAACCTCCAGTCTTCAGCCCAGTGGGTTTTAATTTTGATGGTCAGTACCAGTATTTATTACTGTTAACTGAACCTGTGGTATAACAGGCATTTCCAGGTTGTTTAATTCTTCAGAATTTAGATTTAGATTAGTTGCTGAATCAAGGAATCCATTGGTATATTACTGTTTTATATATACTATAAAATCTAGGAAGGATGACTTTTTTATTTTGATTTTATTGATAACACTTGGCTTTGGTTTGTTATAAACTGCTGCAGCCTTTGCAAGAAGCTTTGAGCAGGTTTCTTCAGACCCTTATGTTGGAGAGCGTTGCTATCCTTTCTTGTAGTGGAATCTTGCCCTTACCTGCGGTATTTATGTTGTTGCCCTTACCTGCGGTATTTATGTTGTTGAAGCAAGAGACAATCTTCTTTAGTGTACAGCTGTCTGTCCCAATGTCTGGAATTCTGCTTTAGCACATTAGATGGCTCAAAGGCCCCCTCCATGTGTGCAGGTAAAGGTGCAATGGGATCCAATACACGATTCGCATAATCTCACATTAGATCCTATTTTTTATTGGTGTCGCAGAGGGAGCCCAATTGTGGGCTCTCCCTGCACTGGCAAGAAGCAAGCTTTTGCAGCAGAGAGCCCTCTCAGCTGAGGGGCTCCTAGTTGCAGGGACATCCTGTGTACCTCCTGTGGCATCAAGGGTAGCTTTATCTAGCCTCAGGGGTGGTTTCATGCAGGCCCAGACAGGGAGGTCATCGCAGCAGCAATCTTGCCACTCGGAGGTTTTGTTCATCCCCTGGTGCAGGGAGGTCATAGCCACATCCTCCTGGCATTAGGAGGCATGCTGCAGGGACTCAGCGTCCATAGCTATGGGACTCTGGGTCCCAACAGCTGTTGGGTGCTGCTAGGATCCAGAGTCCACAGCTGCTGGGGCTGAGAGTGCTCAGCAGTTGTGGGATTTGCAGCCCCAGCTGGGCAAAGTACACCTATGTAGCTGCCAGCTCTGCCAGCTGATGGGCCTCCTAGCTGTAAGCCCTGCTACATGTGCATGTTAAAGCTCAATAGCCACCAGCTATAAAGTTAGTACACATTTTCCAGGTCTAACCTTATAACTGGTTAGAGATTTTTATTGCATGGTAAGTATTTTTCATGTGTTGGTGCTCTAAGGTAATTGCACATTTAATTAGTTAATTGCATGATCCCTGCAACTTTTAGGGGGGTGGGGAAGGGAAAGAGTAGGGATAGTCAGCAGCTGCACACTAATTTTTCTGAGTCTGATTAAGAGATCATTTGGGTGGGAAATAGATATCATCTCAGACAATGATTTCCTCCTCTTAAATATGCCATGTTGATAATGAGGCAGTTTTTGATAATGACCACCAAATTCAAGAACCAGATGACAGATTATTTTTACGTGGTAAACATTTATCCTGTGACAATTTTATAACAAAAAATTATTGTAGAGCTGCTTGGTTGAACAATTAAAACCCAAATTAAAATAGGCTGAAGAACATGGTTAATAATCAAATTGTTTGTTCCCTCAGTTGTGCACAGAGTGTTTGCATTTTGACTGGCTCAGGTTTCATTTGTGTACCTCAAATAATCTGGAAGAGGGAGATGCATTCTGTTTGTAAATAACTATTGAAATTAGAGAGGACAGGCTTGTTTCCCTCATGCTTTGTGCTTTATTAGTTTAGGCTTCAGTCTCCAATTAAGTGGCTTCTGTCATTTTGAGTGGAAGATTATTTCCCTTATCAATTTTGATTTTTAAAGTTTAAGATCTGTTTAGATGTGCACTGGGTGCCAGGATGGCAAATTTAAACCTCCAATTCCCAGGAACATTACCCAGCAAAGTAATACAGTTAGAAAAAAATAACACATCAGCCAGTGATGTCGGCAACAAAATACTGGTTTTACCTTCCACCCCACCCCTCTACCCTTTCTCGAGCACCTGTCTGACAAATGACTCACAGCATGCTCTGAAAGGTAAAAATGCAAACCACTTTGGGCCAGCGCAGGGAAGTTTTCTGTTACCCCTTTTTTAACAAAGGGTGTCAGGACTGAATGCGTCTGCTAATTTCAAGGATGATATTAAGGCACTGGGAAGCAGGCAGTTCCCAGGCCACTGGAGGGCTGAAAAGATCAAAATGAATGCTTTAAACTCCATCCAGGGATCACTCAGCAGCCATGATCAGAAGGCTGTTTAATGGTGCTGTTTTTATGCACTCCCAGCAAGATGCAGCATTAAAGATGTGGGCAGGCACAGAGTGAATGATTTTGTCAATTTGATTTACAAATGGAGGAACTGAAGCGAGAGAAGCTGACAGACAGACAGCTTGGGTACTTAGGGGTGCTTACACATGCGCAGTGAGGCTGCTCGAGAGTCTGCTAGTGTGTGGTAATGACTGTGTTCCAACAGGCTCCGGCACCATGTATATTAGTATCCCTGTGCTGAAAAAATGGCACTCAAGCTTTAGTTAAAGTGCCCTGCCATCATTTTTCAGCGCAGGAATGCTGATACGCAAGATACTCCAGGCACTATAACTAAGCTGTTGGAGTTGCTCTTATTAAAGGTTCCCCCCCACTCCTAGAGCATGTGTATGAATGTCTTAAGTGCCTCTGCTTAGGCAGTGCAACACCTGAAAGTGAAGGTCCTGGCCCCAGGAACTGTTACAGAAGGGCAGGGGTAAGAGCTTGGGATCCTTTATACGGTCAATAGAGTAACTTGGGTGTGTCCAAGCAGCAGTATAGCTTCAAGCACCTAGGCATACAGAGAATGGGGAACGTTTGATGCTATGAAAGGATCATTTTAGAGGGTATAGAGGTTTTTATGGATAACCAGTGTATGGAAGAGAGGGGTATCTTAACTCTTTCCCTCCACTGGAGCTAAAATGCCTGACTAGGCACCTCTGTTTAACTGAGATCCCAAATGTCTAGTTTAAGGGATCCCTAACTGGGTTGCAAAATATGCCAGTGAAAGAGTTAGGCTAGGCCTAGGCCTGCCTTAGCCATATCTGCTGGCAGATATGACTGGAGCCTTATCCATTTGCTGGGCAGCAGGCCCCAGCCACCAGCTCTTAGAAAATGACATGGGTGGGGTGAACTCTCTCTCCTTCCAGTTGTAGCCAGGAGGGCAAGAAGCGTGGGGTCAAGGAAATGGCAGACAAGAGGGAGCCTGACTCAGTAGTCCACTGATGCAGATGCTGCCATGGCAGTGAGGGAGTCTTAGTTTTATCTGGTTTTTTTGTTTTGTTTTTTT
>JAGPOW010000261.1:176067384-176081482 GCA_030014935.1 Caiman crocodilus
TTTTTTTATCTAATGACAGCCTAATATAAAATACATAAACATTATTTTGGCTGGAGGGCCACTTAATGAGCTTTGGAGAGCCTTTGAGGGCTACATGGGTAGTCCCATCCTTTGACAGTTGCCCTGCCCCCCTGGTCACCATCTTGGGATTGGAAGTCTGGTCCTACCCCCGACCTTTCCCATTAGAAGTCTGTCTCCTTGCCCCTGGGAAATACTCCTTTTGGGAGGGGGGCTTGGCATCTTGAACCAGACAAACAAAAACAAATCATGCACTAAAAGTCAAACACCTACTAGAACATATTTTAATTTTATTACAAAAAATATTTTTTTCATGATTTGTATTTGCATACTATATATATATAGGGGTGATTACATAATAACCCCAAAATAAAGTCCTGAGATCAGGGACCAGGATCCAAGGCCCATCCTTCCAAGGGCATGCCTTGATTGTGAGGGTTACAGAGATGATTTTACATTTGTTTTCACTTTTTGCTTCTCCCATTTGCTTTCACACTTTGCTGGTCCAAGGACTCTTGCATTTCTTTCAATCCAGTGACTCAAATGCAACAGGAGGAGGTGAGATCCTCTTTACAACCTCCAGTTCTGTGAAAATACCAGTTCTACAAAACAACATGCTAACTTTCCAGTTCAATGTGGAGTGGTGTTCTCCATGTGCATTGAAACCCTATGAATATGTTCATGTTTCCTGTTTGCAAACTAAAAAAAGTATTTAATGTACTGGGGTTTTTTTGAGGTTTATTTAAGTGGACTGAAACCTGTAAACTACCTTTCCCTACATAGTAGCTTCCTTTTGGGGGTGTGTGTGCGCGCGCGTGCGTGTGTGTGTTTGCGGGGGAGGGGGGCAGGGGCAGGGGCAAAGTCTACCTTAGTCTCCCTCTGAACTCGTCTGCCATGACTTGGATTGAAAGAAAAAAGATGTTCAGTGTTATTCTTAGGGGTGAAACACAACAGACCACCCAGGTGATGAACTCCCACCATGCATTTTATTCCTAGCAGTGGATTACAAAATTGTGTTCACCTCACTAATTTACCTCATTACTGAGGGGAAGCCAGTATAGCTGAGGAAGGAACTCTGGAAGCCTGAGTGTGCCCCAGATACCTTAGGCCATTTCTGTACTGGGCTGGGCCCTTTCTGCTAACTGACTCGTTAGCAGGGTGCATTCTCTGCACCTCCGAGGGTCCCGAGCTGAGAGCTGCCTCTTGCTTTCTCCCTACCTAATAGTAGTCCTGGCTCTGCTCCTAGCTTTCCTGTTGGGGCAGATGACTTTGCACCATTGCTGCTGCCTGCACGCTGCGGTGGAGCACTCTCCCTCAGAGTTCCCCTGGGCGTGGTGATCTCCTGGAGCCCCAGTTCTTCCCAGATTCACCAGATTAGCTGCGGGTCTTGGATGAGTACCCTGCTTTCTTACCAGCCAGGCAGGGTTGTCCTAGAGTCTGCAATCCCAGAGCTCCCCTGTGTTGTGGATCGGGTGTCTCTTCTCTTTTTCTTCTGCAGTTCTCCCTTCGTCTTCCAGTGTCCAAAGGCAAAATGTGCTCGCTCACCACCAGGTTTATACTGGCCGTGGTGGGCTAATTACCCTAACCTTCCCCCAGTGTGTCGTTCCCCTCACCTGTGCAAAGTGCTCTCTAGTTACCCACTCCCATGGCTATCCTAGTAACAGGGCTCCTGCCTGAGCCCCTGTTACATGGTCTATGGGAACCCAGTACTAGAAGTTGTCAAAAGGCTCCCATTCTGCTATTAAATAGTTTGTTTACTAGCTAAACTATGTCATTTGAACATTCAAGATCATATGATTTTACCACTTGTTTAACATCAGATCGAAACTGGTTCATAGTTCATACAGGGCTTCTGTGTTTCTTCACACAAATGACAACACTTCAACAAGGTGAGAGCCTCCAGTGACATTCAGAATTGCATGCTTCAGTTGAAAACTTATATTTTGAAACACCTCTCCACGGATGCAGCTTCTGAGGACTGTGCTAAATAAACAGCAATTTCTTTCAAATACAGTAGCAAAAGTTAACTAGGAAAATCCAAAAGCCAGAATTACAAAAAAATAGTTTAATCGACAAGGGACTTGACAAAATTCTTGAAATACAAGTGCTTACAATAATCCATGCACTAAAAATTGTAAGAGCACTTTATCCAAATACTTTAATCTTTTACAGTGTGGATATAATACAGGTACATTTGGTAGCTGATTAATTCAGTGTGTGTGAATCATTCCATTCTCTGATATGGAATCCCAGCTGCTCAACCAGATATCCTAAACCTTGTATAGCTAAGGGGGAGAACCTTCTTCAGACTTAATCCAGAGATCTGTGCTTCTGGATCACAAATAATTACTTCATTTTTGTACAACTGCAGCAACAGTGGAATTCTAGAGGGAGTTATTTCTAATTTTGAAATATTTTATGCAATATAATGGCTGGGGTGCTGCATTTCTAATACTATAGCTCCGGGTTTGGCAACCTATGGCCCACTAGCAATTGTGTCTGGAAGGTGAAGCTGGGCTGTCATTGGCAATTCAGTGGCACTGTGATGGGAGGGGAAACAATGGCAGCCAGATTGGAAACAGAAGTCTGCCTTCAGACCTAGCTCTTTTAAGCTTGCTGCTCATCAAAGGTTGCCAGCCCCTCGTTTAGAGACACATACTTCACATTTTATTTTGACTGTTCTTTCTCTGGCCACTGAAGACATTGAATTTCTCCTGGGAAAGTTGATGCTGTTCTAGGAGAAACCACAGGTGTACAGATGTTCAGGATTTTTTTCCCAAAGCAAAAATGGCCATGCCAGGAGAAATATAATCCAGTAACAACCAGGATTAAATCACTCCTGGGACTGTTTCTCCTGGAAAAGCAAATATCTGTATATGTTCTCTTTTGAAAGAAGTCACAGAGAGTTGTCCAGCATCTCAAAATGCTTTGTTCCCATTCCTTTCCTTCCCCTTCCTCCAACAGATGGTGTCATTCACTGGCGTCTACTGCTCTAGTTGAGCAGGGAGCAAAACATGCCCCCTTCACAATTTCCACGTTGTGCTACAGGCAGACTCTGAGCAGTCTGGGTCAGCTGACCACCTATACACTGCTGCTGTCTGTCTCCAGGCAGACTAATAAACCCAGGAGAGCATTCTAAATTGTGTTTACAGGGGTCCCAAACTACACAGTGTCAGCAGTACAAGCTCTCTGCTATTCAGGGGCTCCGTATTTGAATATCTGTGGTAAGTTTTTCTACCAGGAAACCAAACTTGGAGAGAATTCTTCCAGATCACTTGAGTATTTATGTACAGCATCTCTCGCATCTCCTTAAATAAAAAAGCAAGTAGGGGTTATATATCCTGCCCTGTATATTTGTTAAGTACCAAACAGGTGAAATATTTGGTCACTGAAATCAAGAGCCCTGATCTAAATCACTGAAGCATTCTGTTTGTTTTTATGATAGTATATAAAGTTATACAACCACTGCTGGTTCATGTTAACTGGTTTGAGCCAAGTCGAGAGAACAGTACTAGCAACAAGAGTGATTAACATTCTGGCATCTGAGAAGAAGTGCTTCAAGTAATTTTGTAGAATAATGTGGCTGGTATTGTCTAGTCCTCTGCATTACCCATGTGTATATATTGTGGAGAAGTTAAGACTTGGTTCTTTTAATCAGCCAGTTTGGGGTTTTGTTCACTCTTGGCAAAGCTGCTTGTGTTCTCCAAGGTACTCGAAGCAGAAACTTTGCTTTGAGTTTGGAGACAGGGAAATATGGCTGTGTAATCATCAGCTTGTCTGTGCATATTTGCTATTGTATGTGGGGGATGTTTCTAATTATAACAGTCAAAAGCATAAGCTAGACAACTGGAAAAATGGAGACACTGTGGCAACAAGTACACCTTGTATTTAATTGGAAAGAACTATTTGAAATATTGTAACAGAAGTAATAGTGCCTAGCTTTTGTGTAGTACTTTTCATCAGTGCATCTTAAAGCCCTTTACAAAGGAGGTATGTATTATTTTCCCCATTTTACAGATGGTAAAACCAAGGCACTCTTCATTTCCCCACTTCAGTCATTTGAGATGTGCAAAACAGAATAGTGTTTGAAGTAAAATTGTAAGAAGGCTGCACAGTATTTTTAAGAGGACTTGAAAATGACCTATGACTCATCATAATGTTTTATCTAGCAGAAGGGTGTGGTTATAACCCCTGAAATTTCATGTCGGAGTTACTGAAGATTGGGAGCGTTCTTGATTGACATCCAAAAGCATCTCATCAGGAAGGGCAATATGGTATAATGTTCTTGGCCTGCATAGAGCAGGTTGGAAAAGGCTGCTTGCTACAGAATTATCTCTGCTGTACAGCTTCTCATTCTTCACGTTTTGCACTTCCAGAATTATAGAATTAAAGGGAAGCTAAGAATTTGGAACATGATTTTGTTTAGAGTCTTTGCCTCAGGAAAGTGAAGATTTGGAAAGTGGGCAAGGTAGACTCATTTTTATATAAAAATACAAAAACTTAGTGTGTATCCACTCAATCTACAAGACTAAGACTTTATTTTTGGGTTATTATGCAATCACCTCTATATATAGTATGCAAACACAAATCATGACAAAATATTTTTTGTAATAAAATTAAAATATGTTCTAGTAGGTGTTTGACTTTTAGTGCATGATTTGTTTTTGTTTTTCTGCTTCTGAGATGGCAAGGTCCCCTCCCAATAGGAGTATTTCCCAGGGGCAGGGGGAGGGACTTCTGGTGGGAAAGGTCAGGGGGTAGAGACCGGACTTCCAGTCTCAAGATGGTGACCAGGGAGTGGGGCAACTGTCAAAGGATGGGGCTACGTAGCCCTCAAAGGCTCTCCAAACCTCGTTAAGTGGCCCTCCAGCTAAAATAATTGTCCACCCCTGTCCTAGAATGTAGTGAGCAACCTGGAAAGATGAAACACAGTTTGTTTGGTTTTTTTCCAAGGATGGTGCCATCAAAATTAGTATAGCTGGTGGCTCCCTTTCATTCTTGCCTTAAGTACTAAGATGGTTGCATTGCTTGTAGTCTCTCCGAAATCGGAGCACTAGCTCTGTCTTGAGTTCTCTTTAACCTCCCAAGTCAGCATGAAGCATATCACAAAAGAAATAGATTTCTGCAGTAGCCTGAATGTGTGAATTCCTTAGGGTGTCTGTAAGACAGTAATTTTCAACCTTGATTCCATGGCCTACCTTCTCCATCCTCCAAAACAGCCCCAGTGGCTATCCGAAGATAGGGCTGGCAAAATTCTCCCAACTCTCTGCATAGCCCCAGAACTTAGCTCCATCACGGTCTCTTTGCTGGACACGTTGCAGGGACACCCTGAGCTTATCTACAAACTAGTTCCAGAATGGAAGCAGCATAACCATTAGGGCTGTGAGAAATTTCACCTACCGTTTCGTTTCAAAGCTGTTTTGATGCATTTAGAGTTTGAAACAGCAAAATCGAAATGGAACAAAGCCTTCAAAACAGCTTCAAAACAAAACAAGGGAACTGGAAACATTTCAAGTCTTGAAACATTTTGAGTTTCAAAGCCAGGCTTGCTGGCTTCAGCAACAGTCCCAGGCAGCAGCATCTGGCTCCTCTCATCTGGTAGGCAGAGCGGGGGCTTGCCCACACCCCCGGGAAGGCTGTGGGGGCTGTGCTGGAGTCCTTCTAGGGGTGTGGCCCATCCAATCTGCCTGCCAGATGACAGACCAGTGTTGGGTACAGCCCACTCCCAGCACTGGGAAGATCAATGCTGCCGCTGGCCTCAGGTAGCAACACCTGGCTCATGTCACCTGGCAGGCAGATTGGGGCATGCACCCCCGGGAGGACTCTGGCATAGCCCCTGCGACCCTCCTGGGGGGGTCAGCAGGCCTCCAGTCTGCCTGCCTGCTGTATTTTATGTTTCCCCATAATAACCTGTGGGCGAAGCATCAAAACAGCAAAGCAGTTTTGACAAAATGAAACAGAACAGTGCTTGTGAAACAAAATTAAACAAAACAAAATTTGAAATGAAACAGTGTTCCTTTGAATCATCAAAAACAAGTCAAATTGGAACGGGGCTGTTTTGCACAGCCCTAAACCTGCGGGGACAGCACAGCATCTGGGGTTGTCAGTAAAACTGTGCATTGCTGCACTGAGGTGACTCTTGCTTCCTTTTTGAGCATAGGTATTATATATGGAACAGAATGGTGGTTCAGCACAGTTTTGTGTGGTGCCATGGGTATGTAGGGAGAGGCTGGCTGATTCCCTTCCCATTCTCTCTTCATGACCCACCCACAGCTTTTTCCACAGTCAGCCATTTGAGGAGCCCTTCCTCAAAACATTTTTTTTTTTTAAATGTTTCTAGCTTGATTTGGGCTATGTATATCACAATACTCCATATCTGCTTGAAACTCAGGGCCTCAACACAACTATGAGCAAGAAAAATAATTCCATACTTCTTTACTGTATTCTTAATCCAAAGGGAAGGAATTTCTGTTGTAGCCATTTCCTTGTTAAACCTTTTTTGGTGCCACCATCTTGGAAGGTTGAGGGGAGTCACTGATGAGGTTGAAGAGTGAATGCAATAAGCATTGGAGGGAGGAAGGCAACAAAGTTGCATACTTAAAAGGAAAAAATAAAGATTGGAGAGTTTAAGCACACTCCAATGTGTCTATTATTTTAAGGAGAGAGAGCGAGAGTGAGCGAGCGAGCATGCACACGCACATGTTGTGTGGTAGAGAATGACAGCCTGAAAGGAGACGGGCAGAATGAAAGGAGACCAGGCACCTTAACAATATCTAGAACGAAGTTGCTTTAATCCCTTCATACAATTCTATTGTGATAAGTCTTGTGTGACCTATTAGAAGTTGTCCTACTTTTATTTCCATTATTGAGCTTCACATATGATTCAGATGTACCAGTATTCTCAGGCTTGGGTTTAAGGGAGATGTGATTTGGTCTATGGTCCTAGAGACACTGAAATCCTGGATTTCTGAGTCAGGCTGAGCAACTGGAATTTCTAGCAACAGTCCAGTTCCCCACAGTAGCTATAGGCTATGAATGCTCTTTCATGTCTTCTTTTTGAGGTCTTTTGTATTTTTATAGGCCAGCCTATAAGAACTTTTTTGCTCTCCTGAAGCACTGGATTGTAATTGCTTTCAAAATGTATATAATAAGCAGGTGATGGTGTAATGCCAGGTCATTACAATAAAAATTGGGGGCAGGTTACTTTAATGCAAAATAAATTAACCCAGGATAAACTCCAAGGATGATGGATAAGCCCTTAGTGTTAACTGTGTTACATTGTCTTCTGTGTTCTCATTGCTACTCTTTGCATCTTGGCTAGGGACAGAAGTTGCACATAAGTGTTTGGAAACCAGTTCAAATATGTAACACAACTAAAGTTCAGTGCACATAAACTACTTTCAAAATGGCTGAAACCGTTTTAAGATAAATCTGGATGGATGTAGTATCAAACTTAACTGATTTAAGTTTAAATCAGTTTATTGAACTTCTGTCACATATCCCCCATCAGATTCAAGTTAACTCATAGTCTCCCAGCTTCTTAGGATTCTTTGTACTACCTTTATAACCCTCCACTCCCTCCAGGGTGAGTGGGCTAGCCTTGGCCCACGCTGTTTCCTCAGGTTGAGCAGGGAGGTGTGCTGTAGTATCCCCCAGCTTCTGGCCTGGTCCACTGTAGGCATGTGGCTGCATTTCTGGAAGCAAAAGTAAATGTTTGTTCGCTTGCCTATCCATTCAGTCTACACATTTTAGACTAACCTGCAAAGACTAAATCAGTTCAGCCTCAGGCTTTTTGATGGTCTGTACTTGGCCCTTCACAGTCCCTCTTTGTTTTTATGAATGTCTTTCTTTCAGAGCTCAGGCTATCCAAAGTCACCAAGGGCTGGGAGCAAATGGTCCTTTCTGAACACAGCAGCATTAAGTCCAGTTATTGAAAACCAAGCATAGTAGCTAAATGTTTTACAAAGAGCTTAGAATCATACATTGCATTTACTCTGGTGGCGGAAGCCAAAATGACCCAACTCTCCCACTCGGACAATTCAGAAATGTGTGTATTTGTGATGGTTGGTTGCTGTTCGGGGCAATGATTTCAATAGCCAGAGGAGAAAACTGGATAGTCATCTTTTGGACAGGCAGGCACACCTCCATGGAGATGCCTTCCTTGAAATCACATCTTTGACATTACTACAGTACTGAGAGGTTGCTTTTGGCCTTTTTTGTAATGTAAGTCAGAGAAGCCTTTTCTTCTTGGATTCCAATGCAACTTAAAATCAATCTTTCTTCCTTGAGCAACTCAGTGAGAGCCAGGTATCTCCAGAAATTTTGCATTCTTATTAGAATCGTAACTCTTAAATATACTCTTTTGTCTCCTATTTCTGGTGAATGATGTGCATCTGCCCTTCCTATCATTCACTATGGACTGCCCTAGACTCTGTGCTTCTCTCTGCTACATAACCATTCCTTGAATGACATCTGACTATTTGATTCAACATTTGCAGTGGCTTCCCATATTCCTGATGGTGTGTGCAAGCTGAAAAAGCTAAGAGCTCGCTCTCTGTCCCTGACTGCACCAGAACTATTTTGGTATGCTCCAGGGTAAAACGACAGTAAAAAGTTCTCTTTGTACTACATCTCTAACAACACACCTTAACTTAGCTTCTGGCAAGAAGCTTTGGAATTAAAGCTGACCTTAACTTTCATCTTCCCGTGTCTGTTACCATCATCTGTTCAACACAGTCAAAAGTAGTCTTTAACTTGAAGTTGTCTTCTCCAAAATGAATCAGACAGTTATCTTGGTTTAACAAGAGTTTTATTCTGTGGGCTCCACCTAAATCCTCACTCTTTCTAAACTTCAGAGAGTCCTGAGGAGACCTGATGTCATCTGTGCTAGAAAGTGGGGCTGTATATAAATACTTCCACCCATGTGTTTTCTTTATTGAATCTAAATTCATCTTTGAATCCTATTGAAAAATGGTCTCTCTGGCTTCCAAAGCTCCTTGTGCACTTATTGTTCCTTACCTCTTTGACAGGCGATCCATGTACACCTCAACCCACTAGAGATAACCATTTTTAGCTGCTTTAACATGAGAGAGAGAACTGTAGCTTAGGCGTGTACATCAGCTGTTCCTACCTAACTTGTATCACTAGGTAGGCTATTCTAGTTCAGTGATTCTCAGCCAGGGTCTGCAGCATCCTGAAATCCTTAACAGTGCTGGCATTGTATGGGACCCTGGTAAAGGGGCAAACGTGATTCACAGGATAAACTTGGAGATTTCTAAAATGAATAGCTGGCATTTTCCTAGGGGTATCTCAAGACTAAAATTTTTGAGAACCACTGTATTAGCTGATAAGTCATCCTAACTCTGACCCTGAATGAAGCAGAATTAAAGTTGCAGCAGTTTTGCTACTCTCCTATTACTATAGACCCGGGGTGCTCAACCCCTCCCCCATAGGCCAAATTTGGCCCATGAAGCCACACCATCTGGCACATGCGGCTCATCATGGGGCTGAAAATTAGGAGGCAGTGGAGCGATGACAGTTAATACTGTCGCCCCCCATCTCCCCGCTGCCAGATTTCCAAGCCTTGAGTGTCAGGTTTGGTGCTAGGGCATGCCTCCTCCCCTGCTGTAACTGGATTGGTGCTGGGATGCCTCCTGCCTTTGTCTGCACGGCTGGCTTGGGACTGCAGACAGATCAGTCACTGCCCATCCAGCCTGCAAGGGAAAAAAGGTTGAAGACCATTGCGACAGACTCTTGCAGATATAAATTGTAGCGGTATCAAATGATACCAGATTAATTTTTACATTTGTCTGTATCCTTAGCTTAATTCTCAGTTAGCCTAAAGTAATTCTAGACTGCCTGAGCTGTGCAAAGAAGCCCTCCTTGCGAGTGAAAATCAGAACTAAAAATTAGATCTATTCTGTCCCCATTCCTACAATTCCCATTCTGGTCGGCTGTTATTTGCTAGTTGCTTCTATACTGCCTGGCACTTGCTCCTTCCTGCATTCACCTATCATCCTTTACAAGTGCTAAACTTATAGCAGCAATAATATTAGGTACAAATGGGGTTTGTTCTCTCTCTGTTTCTCTAGAGTATATTTAAATAAACACTGAAAGTGTGGGGTTTCCTTTAAGTTCCTTTTCTTCCTGCTTGCTTTCATTGTAGAAACATCTGGAATATCTGGTTTGATTATTAGAGGTAATTCCCAAAGCAAAACGGCACATCTTAATAGACTGAGAGGTCAGAACTGACTGTAGAGCCTTATGTACTGTATAAAAGCCAGATTAGTAGTCTGATCTTTCTTCTTTGTCAGACTTTGTAGCTAATTTGCTGAAGATCTCTCTTGAACATCTAAGTAAATGGTTTGGGAACTATCAGTCTTAAAACTGAATGATTGGTGCATGAATTCTTTAAATAGAGAGATTTCTTCTTCCAACTATTTCTTGGGCAATTTTAGACACAGTGATGTTAATGAAATCATCAACAAGTTTTGAAACAGTGAATAATTCAAATTAATCAAGTTTTTACTCCTGTGATGCCGTATTTTTTTCTAGTAGCAGTTGTTTAATTGTCCATTCTGTCTTCCAGCAAACATTGGGTAGACAGGATGTGAATTTCAATTCTGTAAAAAGAAAAAAAGTCAGGAACAAGAAAATTCAAGTTCCCTGAATCCCTGCACTTTTGGGGTATTTTTTTCCCAGAACTTTTTATACCTAATATGAAAGAACATACAATTATCCTACTCGCCCCCAAAGTACATGCGCATCTGTTTTGCTTTCCTTTGCAATTCACCTTTTAAAAATGAACTTTCTATTTAAGGACTACACTTTTTCTTCTTTTTTTTTTATAGCCATTCTTTCAAAGCAGTAGAAAACGAAAGCATTTGTTTTGTCTTCCAGTTCCAGCTATAAGGAGCTGTAAGAGTAGTGTGGGAAAGTGCTGTAATGGTGTGAAGTGTAGGAACACAGCTATCCAGCAGGCAGATTAACTGTTCAGATGTTCTTATTCCTTCCAAGCCAGTATCAGTGGCTATAAAAAGTCTCCCTCTGCTATTGCATTTCACTGCCATCCCATTCTCATGCAAATTCCTCCAAAAGCAAATTACGAGGATTTTTTTTTTTTTCAGTACAAAGATAACTGCAGGTTCATCGTGTTATGCTAAATGGTGTATTCCTACACTAACTCTTGAATTGTTGATTTGGTGCGATATGTATGTTATCAGAGACCTGTCTTGGAAATTAAAGTCTGGTGCTGAACTTTGTCTCGTACCGTGTCAAAGTCTCTTTGAACCTTGTTGACCCGGGTCTGTTGGGACTGTGTGCCTTGCGTCAAGTTCAGAGGTGAAAGGCACTGAGCTTGTAACAAAGCGGAGGCCTTTGTATATAGATAAAGTTTAAATTTAACTCCCTGCCTTCAATACTCTTTTTTGCCTTCTGTCAGAGAGCAAACTGTTTACAGCTCATCAGAGTTGACTGTTCAGTCATGCAGTTTTAAATCCAAAAATAATTCTTTGGGGGATATTAATCTAGTGTTGGATTATTTTTCTGAAATTGTTAATCAGACTTGGTCCCCAAGGAACCTTTCAACTAAACTTGCCACTTACCAGTAGTCTTTGTTTGTCTGGGACTCCAGAGCTCAGCAGCGGAATCTGATTAGGTTTGACAAGACCTGATTATGTAAGATCCCAAGAGGAGAGGAAGTTCTTTCTTTTTTTCCCTTCTAAATGTTTCCTTTAAATGACACCTTTGTACACAGCTAGTTCTGATTCCATTCTTTGCTCCTCTACCCATTATTTGAGAGGCACAAGAAGAGTCCTGATGTATTCCCACTTGTTCATTCAACCAGTTTCATCCATGCTTTCTTTAATAAATGCTATGGATAAGCTTTGTGGGATCAATTAACCCAACAGCCAATGCCTTCTCCAGCTCCATGCGGTTCTTGATTATTTCGTACATCAGAAAGAAATACAGAGCATGCTTTCCTATGGAAAATTCTCAAATGCATATGGTTTTGAATCATTAACTTCTTTACTTTTCCTACTCAGGAAAATACCCCACACCAGCATTAGGATGTGAAATCTTTCATGTAAAGGAGGAAATATGGTTTTGTAGATGAACAGAACTGGTAGTTAGAAACCCATGCTGATATTCTCGGCTGCTTGTCTCTCTTTTTCCCGATTTGTAAAATGTTAATAGTTTCTATGTTGCTGGGGGGGTGTGTTATAATTATAAATAATTAATAGCTCCATGTCCATTGAAATCCTTATACAGAGGGCACTATAGAAATGCAAAATACTTATTAAAGATTCTAGAGGGGTACTCATCTCGGAAAAACCAAAATCCTATCTTCTGTGTGCAATGCACAGATGTAAGAAAAAATGAAAAAAGAAAGATTCATAAGTCAGTGACACAGCTGTGGATTTTATGCGGTACTGACTCACAAATTGAGTTAATCTCTCAGAGCCAGGTAGGTAAATTGGGATCTTGAGTGTCAGTGCTAATGCATTTTGCATTAAACATTACATCAGGGATATTCTGATTTCCAGCCTGAGTGTTAATTACTATAGCATAGCAGACCATTCAGTGGGCTGCACAGAGTGTTTCAAATATACCATGCTTTGTCAGAGGACATTAACTTCTAGAATTTGCACTTTTTAATGGGCTAATTTTGCACAATGTCAAACTTTATTGACATGAAGGTATTTGTTTTGCCAAATTGTGGAATAGTGTAATGCACAATTCTGAAGTTGCACTGCTGAAAACTGGTTTAAGCATGCAGTCTATCTAGTGTTCTGTTTACAGTGAACATAGCTGTCTTCCTTTTCTTCAAACCTATATAGCACCGCACACATCTTTTACTTTCTTAGAGTCTATCCAAAAATGTAACTGTACAAATAATTCCCAAGGTCCAATTTATATATCAGCTAATCTCTATGCCTGTGTTGTTCACTTTGCACGTTTGAGACTTTACTCAGAAGACTATAAGAGAGGTTTCTAATTTTTGTGAGTTAAATATGTTCTTGTTTCTGTTAGCACAGCTAAGTATGTATAACTGATTTGATTACTCCTAGTGGATCAACATAGGGCTAACCTTGGGAGAAGTTAAGAGCTTTCTAGGCTGAAAAATAATTTTGGTACAAGATTACATTGCTATAAACTGACTATGGACAAATTTAGTTTGAAACTGAGACAATTTCTAACTACCATAGGAAGGGCATTTTGACATGCACTTTTAAGCAAAGTGGTGGTAGCAAGGAACCTGCATCTGTTTAAGACTCAGCTGGATAAAATGTTGGAAGGTTTGTAATGGTGTGCCAGAACTTCCTGTTCTTCGATTGCTGTTTGAGATACAGAGCCTTGAAGGTAGGTCTGCGGTGAGAAATACATCTGGTATCAGGGCTTTTCTGGTCACTGGTTAAGGCTAGGAGGAATTTTTTTCCCCTGCTGTGAATGCTGCTGGTTTCTGCAAGGTCTCTTTGCTTGCCTTCGAGAAGTTAGGAAGATGGCCACAGCTGAAACTGCAGGTTTTAGATGGAGATGTGTTGTCTTCCTGCTGGTACTTATAAACCTGTGGTTTCCTGGCTAGTGGGGCTTGTTTTGCTCAGTCATACCAAATGCTAAATTTGGGGTCGAGAATGAATTTATCCCCTAGGTTAGATTTTTTGGTGGGAAGGGAGATTGACTTTTGTAATGTGGGGAAGGGTACTTTTTCTAAGATCTTCCCTGGAGATTAGCCAGGTGTTTCCCTGTCACTTCAAAGCATGGGTAATACCAGTGCTTTCCCAACTTCTGGCATGTATTGCGCCTGTAGTGGTAGGAAAGGGTCTGAAGTACTAACTTTGGGGATTCCTTTGGTTAACAATTGCTTGTAAATGCAGGGGACTAGACTGAATGACCCCTTCCAATTCTGTGTTCCTATGGGGATTAATTTACTTGCAAAACACAAGCATTTCACAGCAAACTGTGTCATCTGTTTGTGTGTTACCAAACTGTGGGCTGAGGTGGGGACACCAGAGGAGAGGGAGAGGCTGCAGCGGGATCTGGGCCGACTGCAGGAGTGGGCGGACAGGAACAGGATGGG
>JAGPOW010000261.1:176081582-176099297 GCA_030014935.1 Caiman crocodilus
GGGGGTCAGACTAGATGGCCTGCTTTAGGCCCCTTCTGACCCTAGATACTATGATACTATGAAACTATCTGTATGGACAGTACACAGCAAGTTGTGAATGTTGCTGAAGGACAGGTAATAAATATTGATTCATAAAAGCATGGTGCATCGCAAACGTGTCGCTGAGGTCATATTTTGTCTGAAGTAAAAAACATGTAACTGAGGGTCTAATTTGATTTCCAGTATCCTTAATATTGGTAATACTTCATGAGAAGGAATGAAACAAGCCTGGGTTTCAGGTACTACACTGAGTTTTTAATAGCAGCAGATATGAAAGATACACTTTTTTTTTCTAATCTGCCCACATTTCATCTAGAAGCCATTGAGGGTAGGTAAGAAAGGAAGCTTGCAAAGAAAATTGTAGAGAATGGAACAGCATTAACATCTTGGTAAATTCCCAGTTGTTGGAAGTCAATCAAACTTCTCCAGTTTATATCCACTGAAGATCTTCTACTTCAAGTACACTTTTACATGTGCTGTGGGGGTGGGGAAACAGCTGCTCTAATTAAAGTGCCTTTGCTTCTCTTGTATTGGCATCCCTATGCTTAGAAGTGGCAGTAGGAGCACTTGAACTGAAGCTCATTAGGCGACTTTTAGATAAAGAGCTCCCACCACCATTTTTAAGCATGGGGATGCTGATACAGAAGATGCAGGAGACTGCTGGAGCATAGCAATTGCCACACTCCAGCAGACTCAATTAAGTGTGGCAGTTGCTGTTCTCCAGCAGTCTCCTGCATCTCATGTGTCAGCATCCCCATGCTTACAAATTAATTGAGTCTGCCTCGATGTGCTGGAATTCCAGCACATCGCAGCAGCCTTCCTGCTTATATATAGGCTCTCTACATGATTTATTTTCAGCACCTTGATTATGGTGGGGACTTTTTTCAGTCTCAACCTTTTTAAGCAATTGGCAAAGATTTGGCTATAACTTGGGCTACAAGGGCTCATTTTTTTCCCCCCACAATAAAATACATTTCATGTAAGAACAACAACATATAAAACTGAGGGCAAGACAACCTATCAGTTCTCTTTTCTCAGCTGTACGCAGGATTGATTTTCATATGAATATTATTAGAAAACTAATAGCAGGAGTTAGTTTCTCCATTAATACTCAAGAGCATACGTTGATTTATTGCAGTGCTGTTTTTGCTTGGTAGTCTAAACTTACACTCATGAATCAAAGCTTCCCCAGCATTCAGGGATGGCCTTCAATTAGGAAGGACTCCTTACCTTAGAGCAGGGCTGGGCAAAATGTGGTCCAGATGTGGCCTGCCAGCCCATTCCATCCGGCCCATGGGACCCATAAAAAAAATTTAGAAAATTAATATTTATCTGCCTCCGGCTGCCTGTCATGCAGTCCTCAATGGCTTGCCTAAACTCAGTAAGTGGCCCTCCGCCCAATATAATTGCCTGCCTGTCTTAGAGACTTTACTTCAGCAAGCAAATTTATAATGAGAAAACAATTGTTGGTATTTTGTCATGTTACTCCATAGCCTCTAGGATATGATCTTTTTGACTGCAATGGGATCATATCCTAGACAAGATCCTGTCCCTGACCCCTTCAATTTACTTTTCATGTTTGTAAATCTAGACCCAGCCAGAGATGTCCTTATCTACAGCCAAGATGTTAGGCCATAAACTCTAGGCTAACCCTTACCTTAAGGGCTTACGGGTGCTGAGAAGGCTTCAGGCAGAAGTTTGACAATGAAGAAGGGAGGAGGAGACTAAAACATTCAGAAAAAGTATTGGTTTCTATCCTCTTCCTAAAGCTTGTTGCAATGATGAAAGAGGACTCTTCCTATGTGCTTTGGAGTAGCACGGTGATCAGCTGTCTTGTTTTGTTTGTTTAATCCTGGATCCTCAAATCTCCCTAGTGTGTTTCTGTAACAGCCCAGATAGAAAAAACACCACACTTCTCCTTAGTTGCATTATCGTTTCTTTCAAGGTGCCTTCTGAAATCACATTATACCATGTTGCCTCTGTTTATTGCTTTACATTTTGTTTTGTAATACTGCTTGTTCCTCCTAATACAGTGGTTGGTTTGATGTCACCAATTTTGACAACAGTGAATCACTGGAATATTCATATTAATGGAACATTTTCATCAGTATCATTTCAGGGTATTCAATTTAATCTATAATGTCCAGGGAGAAATACTTCCTGGATGTAGTGGAACCTGGATGCTTCTTGGAGCTAGGTTCCTAACTTCCCCCTGCAAAGATGAGAGTTTGTGATGTATTGGTGCAGAGGTATGCAGAACTGTAGCAGTCAGCTGCACAAGACCATTGAAATATTCCAGCTACTTGCTGTGGCTTTCATTTCAAAGGGTGCAGCTTCTCTGATCATCTGTGCAAGACCAGTGATAAGCTTCAGCTGCATGGGAAAGCAGCCTCCTTTGATGTAAAAGTAGCAGCACACAGCTGAGGGTCTTGTCATTAATTTGGCAGCCTGACCTGAACTACCTGGAGAGGAGTGATCTGGATTCTGCTGGACCTGGTAGCCAGGGAACTAGCCTTCTCAGGCAGGCCAGGAAAACAGATTCGAGAGAGAGTGAAAATAGGGCTGGAGTAATGGCTAATTGAAATGGAAGATGCAGATGTTTTTAATAGGATGTGTATTAATCATGGGTGTGAGTGACCATGTGCATACATGCACACTTCTCTTTCTTCCTTCCTCCTGAATGGGTAGTTCTGTCTCTGAAGGTCCCCTTTTTTTCTTTTTTGGTAAAAGTTTTAGTGTTGCAGAGCAGAAACAAAAGTTAAGGCTCTTTACAGACCGTGTCTGTAGAAGGCTTAGAAACTGCAATCTAAATGACAGGCTTGTCAAACAATTAAAAGTATTATGCAATGGAAGAAGGAGAACAGGTGAAGTTAAGTAGGTTGGTTATTGGTCAATTGGTTATATAATTCCAGTGCTTGTTTAGCTTCTGCTAGTCAGAGGGGGAGTCATTGGCAAGGTCTGTCTCCAGACACAAGGAAACAGTTCTGTACTACTTCACTTTTTTCCACAAAAACGTGGTGATATTAATACTGTTGGAGAGTGGTGAGACTGTATCTGATTACATATGTTGTGAATGTCTGTTACTATATTCCCAGTACCTATTTGCAAATTCCAAGTCTACCTCAAAGAAAGCTTTTATGCAGGGCGTTTCAAAAAGTTAAGTGAGGCATTTTTGCGATTTACGAGTATAAAAACTGCTGTGCATTCTGCCTTCCTCCTGACATCCTGGTTGCTATAGTGCACTGATCTATTTGTGAACACATAGGAGATCATTTCTGTAGTTAACAGAAACAGTGCTTCCTGGCCATAACTTCCTGGGCAATCTTTCCTTCTGGGGTGCTGCCCTAAGCTCTAATTTAATTGTACTTCTTGGCTCTCCGGAAGTGAAATATAACATCAGCCTCAGGTAGCTTGTAGCTTTATACCGACCATTTTTAATAATATTTAAAGATAGTTTTTCTGTTTAAATGTGTCCAATGCATGACTGTTACTCACAGTAGGTTCCAGTGCTTCAGCCATCTTTTGAACAGATTGCCTAGTTGTGTAGCGGGTGATGGCATTGTCCTGCGTTTGCTTTCAGACTGTGTATTCTCACTGTCTCGCTCATTTTCATGCACCTGCCCAGCCAGGCAAAATATAGGAAATGAAAGAGCATTGTTAGAATTTTGTCTCAACTGCTGTGCTTCTCTCTCCCTGCAGGTGTGAATGAAACAGAGTCTCTGCAGTATTTAGTGTCCAGTTTTACTGGCTTTGAAGAACAGCGGCATTGACAATGCCACCTCCTGCTGATATAGTGAAAGTGGCTATAGAATGGCCAGGTGCCTTCCCCAAGTTAATGGAAATTGATCAAGTGAGTGCTTATTTATTAATGCTACCATGTATGTATGTGTACAGAAGTGTATTTGTATGTTGAAAGGTGTATACTTGTGCATACCTGTGTGTTTACTAAAAGGCACATATAGATTTATATGAATACCTGCTGTATAAAATGTGTGTTGTCTACTTAAATACTTTTTTTGACATATATCGGCTGTTTTTCTGCCTATTACTTAAATGAGACACTCATTGATTTATTCTGTCATCTACTTAACAGTTGTGCCTCAGCTTGCTCATCTGTAAAATTGTGATAATGTTGCTTTACTTATTAATGTAAATTGCTTGAAGATGAAAAGCACTCTATTAATGCAAGGTATTGTTGTAGTAGATAGCTGCAGCAGGCTTTAATTTCTGGATACCTGATTGGCAGCATGCTGTGTGGACAAGACAGTTTTGTTGTTCTACCCATATGTCACTGAGGCAGTGACCTGTTCAACTGGATGACTATAGCTCTAAGTGAGCAATAGCTCAATACGTAATATGCTGTCAGGAAAATGCTTTTTAAATTTGGACACAGATGGGCTGAAGGGATCTAGCAACAGAGATGGACCGTTATAAGGCACTATATAAAGAGAATCCTATTGCTTGTGTAGAATAAAAATTTTTGTTACAGTATACTTGGAACAAAACTAGAAGGAACTTACTTGAAACCTATAGAGTTGGAATGGTTGATGTGTAGAAATTTGCATAAGATACTAAACATGCACATATATTAGTATTAAAGGGGAACTCATTCAAAGTATTACCGTTCATTTACAATTGTGTGAAATCATGTGACATTACTTCTCTAGAAAGCCACATGTTGATTATTTTAGGCAAAAGAAAATGCTTCAGAATTTTTCACAATACATGTAATCTCTGATGCCTCCAAACACTTCACTAGCTTCTTAAATAGATGTTTTCTGCTGAATTGGGATACTAATTCTTTGCTTAATTTTACCCTACCCTACTTCTCATCAGTTCCATTGAGATATGCAGCTATCAGGCATGTCTGTTGTCATTGTAGAAAAATATAGTACTGTAAAATGGACAAAATGACGTCCATAACTGGTTCCATTAAAGATAATCAGTTACCAATGTTTTGCTCTTCAGAAAATCAGTAAGTCAGACCTTAAGTTGTTGCTACTGAAATCTTTCTCTTTCTTTTTTTTTAACGTCGACTCCTGCACATCAAAATCCTCTTCCTTGACTTCTGAGAGAACTTTTGCCTTTTATGTTACAAATGAGAAACATGGTGCATAAATTAGCAGAGTAATTAATGTCTCAGTGATAGTGCTGCTGCAGGTATTGAAAAACTCAGTCCCTCAGGAACAATGTGGATAAAAATTAAAAAATGTAATTCAATCTTCTGTTGAGTAACAACAAAGCAAAACATATCCCATTTGTTGGATTCCCAAGATAGAGGCTCTGAAATTTAAAGAAGCACTGAAACAGCAAGAATCGCACATTAAGGTGTTTGTCTACAGTTTCAAAAATACTTTCTAACTATTCTTTGTAATAATGTTTGGAGGTTTCAAACAAGATCAGTAGGCCTGTGTGAGCTTTGGTTCCTGATTCTATTTGGCGGAGATTAGGCCCAATTCGGTGGCCTAATCTCTGAATCCGAATCAAATCAGAGGACCCTTTAATCTCTCTGGAATCCTTCAGATCAATCTGAACACAGACATAGCATTTAATGTTCTTTTGTGTATACCTCTAGATAGCACGTAGCTCTCGAGTGCTACGATGCTGGGGCTCATGGAGTGTCCCACAGAAGCGCGGGAGGCTCTCTGGTACACTCGACAGCAGATCCAGAAGAGGACCAGAAGCACTTTGTCTACTTCTGGGCCCACCAGGGAGCAAGCAGAGAGGCCCCCCTGTACACCTCCCCGGCTCGGTGCCTGGTGCATCCTAGGTTGGGGGGGCAACTGGGGCCCTCCACAGCTGATCCCCAAGCTGGTGGGAGGTGTGGGGGGCCCCCCCCCGCATGCTTTCCAGTTGGACTGGAAGTACTTGCAGTCCTCTTCCAGGTTCACCACTGAGCATGTGGAGGACCTCTCTGCATTCCTGGGGGATGCTCCATGAGCCCCAGCATTACAGCATTCATGAGCCATGCTGGTACTTTGAGGTATGTAGAAAAAACATTTAAAGTTGTGTCTGCGTCCAAATCAGCATCGAATCTTTGGTTGAAATCAAATTGGGGACAGTGTTCCAAGTCAATGAATCCAATCACTGTCCCTGATTCGGGCTTAATCTGAATCGAATAGGGCCCGCTTCACACACCCCTAAAGATCAGTGCTTGCACTGTTTTGTGGTGTTAAAAGATGCCTATAGTTTCAGAGGTCTTGCAATGTACATGGCCAAGACTGGCAAAGGGTGGAAGGAAAGAGGCACAGAGGCAAGTGATTTGCCAAAGGTCAGGTCAGTTTGGGGCTCAGCCCAGTAGACCAGGGATTGGTAACGTTGTTTCTGGTGGTAGATCAAAGGTGGACTGGTGTTAGGGCCTGGCTGCCACTGCTAGTGCTGCTTCTTGCCACTTTTTCCTGCTAGTGCTTCTCTCTGTCTCCCAGCTACAGTGCAGCATGGACAAAATGCCCGGCCACATTATGGCATGAGTGAAGCACCCCCATTGCCAAATGCCGCTGAAACCGCTGTTCAGTGCACTAGATCTAGTGGCTCTCAAATCAGATCCAGCTCAGCAGCCTTAGGTTTCTAATCCCTGCAGTAGATGTTACCTTTCTGCAGATGGTTAAAAATCCATCTGCCTTGCAGAATGAATTTGGCTGAATAGCTTTTTGGTCCTGTTTATCACATGGAGACATGCACACAACTTACCTTCAAGACAAGGTAGTATGTAAAAGTGTGAAGCTGTTGTTGCAAATTGCTCATCCTGTTAAGTCATAAACTTTATGGCAGGGACTTTGTATGGAGAGCACCTAGACATTTTTGAGCACTATGGAATTATAAACAAAAAAACCTGAGAGATACTAGAGAAGAAAAAATTGTGCATGTTAAATTGTTTGCTTTGTCCTCTTGACAGCAGTTTATTTATAGCCTGTTTCATAATAGCATGTACTGTATCACCCTTCCTGTGTACCCTTTATTTACACACAAGTAGAGAGTAGAAAGTGGCTTAATAACAGAGAAAAGTGATTGCAAACATCACAGAAATTTGACCGTATGACTTAGCTGCTGTAGAATCTGAAAAATGTTTAAAAGCAATTTCTTCACCAATGTACTAAATTTCAAGTTTAAACATCCCTCTTAAGAGAACGTCTTCAGGGCTTCATTTGTTATACTCTGAGGTCAGTAGTTGTGTTATATGTCTCTGTTCCTGGAAAATTGATAATAATCATCATCATCATCATGAGAAAACATTTAACACATGACTTTCTGGGGAGGAATTAGGGAAATCATGCCTTAACAACCTACGAGAGTTTTTTGGGGGTGTCAGTAAGCAGGTGCATCAGAGTGATCCAGTTAACCTAGGAAATTTGCTCTTCTGAAAAGCCTTTGACAAAGTTCCCCTTCAGAGGCTCTTAACTAAATTAGGTTGTCACAGGATTACACGGAATATCTACTTGTGGACTAGAAATTGGATTAAAGTTATTTCTATCTTCTACACTTGTGCAGAATGAATATAAATAGTCAGTTTTCAGGATGGAAAGAAGTAAACAGCGGTGTTCCCCAGTGATCTGTGTTGGGACCAGTACTATTTAACATATTTATAAATGATCTGGGAAAGGGGGCGAGTAGCAAAGTGGCCAGATTTGCAGATGACAGAAAACCATGCAGAGTGGTAAAGACCAAGATGGACTGTGATGACCTGCAGAAGGATCTGTCACTATTGAGCAAGCAGGCAACTAAATAGCAGTTGAAATTGAATGCAAAGGATAGTAAAGTGTTGCAACTGAGCAAAAGTAACCCAAACTCTACCTACACTATGGTGGGCTCTGTATTAGGTGTTACCACACAGGAAAGAGGTCTGGGATTCATTGTGGACAGTACACTAAAAACATCAACTTGATGCTCAACTCAGAAAGGCGCACAAATTTATATATATACACAAAATATATATATTATCATCACCAATATATATATTAGTGTTAGAGTTTTGTTCTTTTAATCCCCCCCAGGCCTGTCTGTGCCCCTCACTCCCAATCCACAACACCTCCCCGCCGCCCCCCACTCTCAACCTACAGTCCCCCCAGCTCTGCTGGTGCCCCTCATTCCTTACCCACTGCCCCTACCCTCAGGCCTCTGACCACCTGTGTGTGGGGAACATGGTGGGTGTATGAGGAAGTGGGGGTATAGGCACAGGAAACGCATCCAGGGGGTAGGTGGTACACATTCCTCCCCCAGTTTTCTGCACCCACACTGGGGCTTTGGCCTGGCTGGACCAGCTCTGGGCAGAAGCTGCCTCTTCAGCCCACTTGGCAGGACCTGATGCGGGAGAAAGTGCTACATTGCCATGGCCACCAGGGTGAGACGTGGTGGCAGTGTGGAGTTGTACCCCCTGCCCACCCAGCAGCAGCAGGGAGAGCTTGTCACCTTGGTAGTCAAGGTGGCACGATGCTTCCTCCCAACCCCATGCCCTGCTGTGGGAGCAGAAATCTCGAGGGGTGTTTCCAGCCCCCTGCAAACATTGTCTGAGGCCCCCCTCACCTCTATAGACTTACCTAGAGGGAACTCCAGAAGCTGCTTTCAACCATGCTGCCCAATTGCCACATGCATGTATGCAAGCGCAAATGCATGTGGCACCCCCCACCCCATGTATCCCACTTCCCCTAGCCCAAGCAGTCCCTTGCAGACTGGAAACTGCCAGCTCCAAGGGGAAATCCACAGTTTCCTGCCTCTTTCTTCTTTAAAAAAGAAAATCCTTTTTTTTCTCCTTTAAAGGTAAAAATTTGTGTTCTTTCCATGGCAAATGGAAAGTTTGGAATAAATGCCAAAAAATGTTTGCAACTGTGTTTTCCCTAAATATTGTTCTTGTCATATGCTTCCCATGTGTCAGATATATAAATCCTGGCAATGGGTAACTTCTTTTCAAATGTTAAGGCTGTAGTTTTGTTTTCATTCTTCTCTTTCTCCTCATGGATACAGACTGGTTGTATCAACATCACCAGGAAAATATACCCTGCTTGCTTACATTTGTTCCACATGCCAGAAAAATGTCATACAACTGCTTTCTTTTATGGTCCCAGGGCACCACCAGCCACTGTTGTCCATGAGTATACTGAAGAACAGAGATCCTGGTTTTCTCTGTTTAAAAACAAACTCTCTGATTTAAAAGCAAAAAAATAAATAAAATTCCCAACTGCTCTGATAAAAACCTGCAAAATTTGCATTTTTCCATGATTAAAATGAAACACAGATATAAATATAGGTATGTTTTATTCATCTATTTACAATTTTAAAGCAAATTGGAAGCCTACCAGTTCCTCAGCCATTATAATAAAATACATTCTAAATACCTATATATTTTGGCAGTTGATTTTTTTTGTTTGTTTGTTTGTTTTTATTATGGAAAATCAGAGCTCCCCCTGCCTTCTTGCTCACCAGGAGCAGGCCTAGCTGTGGCTATCCCCCAGCTGCTTTGTGGTGCTGAGCAGCCCTGATATGCCAGTGCTGTGCCCCTGCCCACGCTGGTGCCCCTCAGTCCCAAGCCGTAGCCTCCTGGCTGTGTTGATGCTCCTGGCCCCTCTGTCCCAACTGGTGTCCCTCATCCCTGACCCGCAGCCCACTGGCCCCGCCAGTGCCCCTGACTCCCAGAAGAAATCCCCAAAATCCTACACATACTGGTCTTTTTTGGATATTAAAAGAGTGGGAAGGAGTTGTCTAAGTCTGCACTGGGATCTTGCAAAAAGCTGTACATAGGGTCCAGGATCTACTTAGTAAAGTGAGTGGAAAGCAAGCGGATTTAACTTTATGCGTTAAAACCAGTTACCATTACAAACCCTACAAATCTGTCACTTAGTCTGTCAGTGTTTTTTCCTTGCTACTAAAACAGGTTGGTCAATACATCATTTTTAAAAATAAAGGGAGAAATTCTGCTTTCATTTATGCTAGTAGAAATTTGGAGAAATCCTTGCTCCTTGCAATTACTCCAGCTGTGCAGTGATACAACAAAACTAAATTTGTACTTTATATATACAGTTGCTTCTTACATCCATAATTTCACAAATAAGAAACTCGAATAAAAAATATTTAGTATCACGGATTTCAAAAATCTGGTACTGTTGGCAAAAGCTACGGCAGCCCTGTCAAGTGAGGTTTTCTTATTGACACAATGTAATGAGGCACATTGCAGGAACCATATGTATTAGTTTATACTAATCCTTTATCTAAGCTTTGACTTCCTACGTCTCATCAACAGGCCTATTCTTTCACAGTAGTTTCCTGAGTTCTGGGATTGTGGTTTTTTTTCTTTTGTATCATCATATTACTTAGAAATGCCGCAGACTTTAATTTCAATGGATTCTCCTTCTTCCTGAGAAATCTGATTTTTCTGTATTGTGCTTTGTCACAAGGCAGCAGTTGAAACTATTTTTGCAAGATGACTTAGGCCAGAAATTTTGGGCCAGATCTTCAGCTTGTGAAATTGGCTTAGCTCTGTTGAATTAAATTGCCTGAAGCCAATGAAGCTTTATGATGATGGTGATTTATACAACTTGAGCACACAGCCCTTAATTTTTTAAAAAAAATAATGCTGCAGATACGTTATCTCCAGTTTGATTTTCTGTTTTGTGAAGTCAGCAAATAACTTCACTGAATTAAAAAAAATAAAGTAGAAAGTGACCATCCTATATTCATTACACAGCCTGAAAGAAATCAATAAACAAACAGCAGAGTAAAAATAATTAACACTTTCAAAATTATTTCTGTTTTAATCCCACAAGGGCTTATTAATAGCCCCAATAAAGAAATTGTCTGTTAGTTTAATTTACCAGTTTGTTTGTAAGAGTAACGGGAAGCTTTTATTTTTATGTTTCTTTCTCTGAGTGGCTATCCTGAAACAAACTCTCATGGAAGAAATGATCCAAATGCTTTATAGTATTGGATATGATTCAGTGCATTAATGTGTAGTATTGTATGGCATTTTGACACAAATCAATCATATTCAATTACAGTGGGTGATGAAAAAGTATTAGTATTGCAGAACTGAAGTGGTCAATGCTCGGGCACCAGAAGTTCTTGGCTCTGGTGGCAGGGAAGCATTCTGGATAAAAGAAGCAGTATTGCATCCAAGTATTAAATTGTATTAGTCTGGCTACGTATTGTTCTGGCCCATAGTGACTGCCTGGTGAGGCCTTTTAAGACTATGAACTGACTTCTAGAGGTGCACAGCTTGGAACTCATCACTGAAAACCCAAAATACGCCTCAGTCCATTTGATTACGTGTGGACAGAGTAGCAGAAATTAGCAGAGGAGTAACAGTAATTAAAATTAGATCAACCGTGTGAAAGAGAAGTGTGGGATTTACATTTTAATAGGTTAGAATCAAATACTGTAATAATTTAGTTATGAAAGGATGGACATTAGTAAACTACTTTTGCTAAGTACTTTTTAACAGTAGCTTCCATCTGCTTCAACTTTCAAGGATTTCTTCCGACCCCAGCTGCAGGCTCTACCGAGTATAAATTGGTCCATATACTGTCAGTTGGCTGATCAAGCCAATTGGCAGAGGAAATAAATTCCAGAGTGCACAAATCCAAAGTTCTCCAGCAAATATGCACCTACATTTTCTGTGTGTGTGTGTGTGTGTGTGTGTGTGTGTGCGCGCGCGCACACACACACTCACACTCTCTCTCTCTTAGTCATTTTGCAAGTTACCTAGGAAAGTATGCTCTGGAGTACTTTTGATGAAATAATAAAGAAATTAGATTGTGTGTGCAATAGTTAATTTTTAACCATTAATGCTTTTAGGTAATTCCCAGCTTTCCTAAGTTGTTTAGCACTTTCTTACATTTCTGGGTGTGTTCAACTATCAAGCAAGCCTTAGTTTTGGAGTCAACCCTTTCCTACCACTCTATGGAGGCTGAGCCTCTGACTCAACCAGCATCGGGATGTTGAAAGCTATGTGCCCTAGGAAGAATGAGATGGACATAAACCTATTTATAATAATGGGACTTGGGACAGTGGCACTCACCAGAAACAGTGTTTCTTCTCATCCATGTTGGAAGATTGTGTCCATCGCCAGATCCTTCCTTTCTAGCCCTCAGACTAGAGATAGTGCAGGAATGCTTTTAGGAGAAAAAGAGAATTAAAAAAAATACCTGGTTCTAGTAAATTGTTTTCATATTCAGTATTTGAATTTGTTGGTACTGTACTGTTTGCTGAGAACTCCCAGTAAGAACCTTGAAATTACTATATTTTTGTATGTATGTTATCATTGTACCTCTTAAGGCAGAGCTAACAACATTAAGATGGTAGTGTTCTTATGTGCAAATAGACAAAAGCCCTGGAATAGCTTACTTTTTAAAACAGCAGGAGTCCTTCTTGTAGCCCTTTAAAGTTAATTCTTCTATATTTATGGGAAGTATTTTGCATAATAATGAGCTACTTGGGGGTATGCATGAGTGAATTAATTACAAGGTTACCTATTAATTACCTAATTCACCTTCTGGCCAGCTGGAATAGCTGCAAGTACCTTATCATTCAATTATAACCTTCCTCCAGGACTCTAGAATCACATTCCAAAAGAGATGACAATTAAAAAAATCAGCTTATTTGATTCCTTCTTTGTATAGATACCCTTCTCTTGTAAGTCACCAAGGCACCTATACACATGCTGGATGTCTGCTCTGATGTGTGTTAATTAGCATGTTTAATTAGTACGAGCTTTAGTTCAAGCACTTGCACTGCCATATTGAAGTGCAAAATGCTGAATACATGTGATGCTGTGGATGTTTTAATTAGAGAGGCTCTCAGAGTCACCTTAATTAAAGCACCCTGCCCTCTACCCCAGAGCACATGTACAGATGCTCCAATATCCAGACTGATTCTGCAATCGTACAAGATATCATTTTATGTGCACTTTTCAAAGGAATGTTTATCCAGTATGGTGGTGAGTGAACATTCACATTTCTCACTTAACTTTGCAATTGTTGAAAGACTCCGTCAGAACTTTACTATAAATTCCTGACAGGAACATATGTAGTAGGGGGAAAGTACTATAATCCACTTGTTTCTATCTTCCACGGGCGTCGCATGAGTTCTAATGGCTTATACTTTTGGATACCATTTTTTGTGTATTTGGGAATGCATAGTAGCTGGGTGCTTGAAGAGAAAGTGAAGGCATTTTGTGGTTTACTAGGAGACTGAAAGCAAGGTGGTGATTCTTCCCTTATTACGCTTTTTACTGGTAATATCTTAGCTTTTGGAGATGAGGCAGTTGGTTAGTTTTTCTCTGTCACTTTAATATGGTCTGTGGGCTGATGCTCTGTTTTAATTACTTAGGGACCAAGAAGTGAGCCTCCATTTTTCTTAGAGGAGGTTGGGATCTGAATGAATTGCAATGTGGAGTGAAAGGAAAAGAGGCAATATGTAGTATTTGTATATCTGTCTAAGGTGCTTATATGGCTGTTGTATTAGATTTCCTGCTGGTCTTCACCCACTCCTATGAGGTAGATAACTACTGATCTCCATTTTATATATACAGATAAGGCAATGATGTGCTACAGACTTATATTTGGCAAACTAAAGAACTGAAGACCAGGTCTCCTGAAGCCAGTGCCCAATCAATATTGTGTCAATGGTAATGGTATATGGAGTCTGTATTACTGTAAGTGCTGGAGATGGGCCGTTTGAGGCATTTTAACAATAAAACCTATTTTGAGCTTCAGAAGATTTGTTAGTAGGATCAAAGTATTAATTGTGAAAAGAATGCTGTGCTTACTATTTTGAATTTTGATTAGTAATAGCATGCTTCGGTGTTTGTGTTTTTTCTTTTCTTTACTAGCAATAGGCCTACATGTTACCCATAAACAATATGAAAAAGCCTTAATAACCCTTTAATTTGGAGCAGAGGTGTCAACTAAGGTATATAAATGTATGCTAATGCTATACTTCTTAAGATGGGGGTGGAAAACACAACTTCTAAGGTTTTGGTGCACATAAAGTACTGAGGTCCCTGGCCTACTCCAAGAAAAATTACAACGGGTAATATTAGCAAGCCTTCCTTGCAACCTAAAAGGGAGATGCAACTCATCCTTGGCCCAAGGGAAAGCCAGGTTTGCAGACCCAAACATGCACAAACCTTTCAGTGGGTTTTGGAGGTGCTTTAAGATCAGGCTAGCTTCCTCAGCTGGCTGTATGCATTGGAACCTCATAGATTCATAGATGTTAGGGTCAGAAGGGACTTCAGTAGGTCATTGAGTCTGACCCCCTGCCCTGGGCAGAAAAGAGTGCTGGGGTCAGATGACCCCAGCTAGGTGCTTGTCCAGTCTCCCCTTGAAGGTCCCAAGGTAAGGAAGAGAACCACCTCCCTCAGAAGCCCATTCCAGATTCTGGCAGCCCTTACCGTGAAGAAGTTTTTTCTAATGTCCAACCTAAATCTGCAGTCATTGTGGCAATTGTTCCTAGTTACTCCAGGGTGCCCTAGTAAATAGACCATAGCCTATTCCCTGCAGCCCTCCTCTGATGAGTTTATAGGCAGCTACAAGTTCACCATATGAGTAGCCCTCCTCTGAAGTCTTTCAAGATTCTTCACATCCCTCTTGAAGTGCAGTGCCCAAAACTGGATGCAGTACTCCAACTGTGGCCTGACCAGTGCTGCAAAGAAGGGAAGCATTCCCTCCCTGGACCTGTTTGCCATTCATCTGCTAATGCATGTTAAAGTGCAGTTAGCCTTCTTGATTGCCTCATCACATTGATGAGTCATGTTCATCTTGGAGTTTACTCTGACTTCAAGATCCCTTTCCACTGCTGTGCGGCTGAGAAGGTCATCCCCCAGCTTGTAAGTGTGTTGGTGGTTCTTTTTGACCAGGTGCAGCACTTTGCACTTGTCTTTGCTGAACTGCATCCTATTTAATTCTGCCCAATTTTCCAATCTGTCCAGATCCATCTGGATCTGCTCCCTACCCTCTGGTGTGTTATCTTTGCCCCATAATTTGGTATCATCTGCAAACTTGGACAGGGTGCTCTTTACGTCCTTGTTCAAGTCAGTGATGAAGACACTGAATAGCACTGGTATAAGGACCAAGCTTTGCAGGACTCCACTGCCCACATTGTTCCAGGTTGATATAGACCCATCCACCACCAATCTCTGGGTGCAACCCCTAAGCCAATTTGCGACTCACCTGACCATGTAATCATCTGTATCACAGCCTGTCAGTTTATTTACAAGAAAGGAATGCGATACCTTATCAAAGTCCTACTTAAAGTCTAGATAGATGACATCTACCTCAATTCCTGTGTCTAAGCATTTTGTGACTGGTCATAAAAAGGAACAAGGTTAATCAGACAGGATCTACCTGCAATGATTTCCTTTCAGCATTATTTCCCCTGCTGGGCTCCCACAAAAACCATGCTGTGGTTCCCAGAAATGTAATAATCCGTAATGATTTTTTCTAGAGTTTTCCCAAGGATAGAGGTGACACCTAACTGGCCTATAGTTTCCTGGTTTGTCCCTCCTCCCCTTCTTGAAAATAGGTGCCACACTGGCCCTTTTCAAGTCTCCTGGGACCTGACCAGAGTTCCATGAGTGCTCAAACAAGCGTGCCAGTGGCTCTGCTCTAACACTGGCCAATTGCTTCAGCACCCTTGGATGAAGTTCATCCGGGCCTGCTGAGTTGAACACATCCAGCCCCTCCAAGTGCCCCTTCACTAAGTCTGCACTAACAGTTGGTGTGCTGGTGTATCTATCTGTGATCCAGCTGGGAGATTTTTCCTGGTCTGTGTCTAGGAATACAGATGCAAAGAACTCATTGAAGAGGTCAGCTTTGTTCCCCCCCCGTCACCCGTTGCCCTAGTTTGTCCTGTAGGGGTCCTGTGCTATCCTGAGCCTTCCATTTGTTCCCTATGTACCTGAAGGACTTTGTGTTGTCCATAATTTTTGTAACCAGCCTAAGTTCTAATTCTGCTTTGGCCTTCCTAACCAATTCCCTGGAATTGCAAGCCAGGGAGGTATACTCCTCCTTGGTAGCTATCCCCTGCTTCCACAGCCTGTATACCTCTTTCTTTGCCCTTGGGCTTTCCTGGACTTCCCTGTTCAGTTAAGAGGGCTTCTTGGTCCCTTTGCCCCTTTTTATGCACAATGGGATTGTCTCCTTCTGCACCTGTAGGATTGCTCCCTTGAGGAACGACCACCCTTCCTGGACCCCCATTTTGCCAGTGCTCTTGAACTTTTAATGCCTGAGCACATTGAATTTAGCCTTTCTGAAGTCTAGTACTTCAGCCCTGCTGATTAGTTTACCCACCCTTTGCTGGATAGTGAATTCAGTCAATCAGTGGTCAGTATCACCTAGGTTACCTTGTACCTGCAGATTCCCCACCAGGTCATCCCCTGTAGCTAACACCAAGTTCAGCAAGGCATTTCCCTAGTAGGATTGTATACCTCCTGCATTAGATTTAGGTTCTGTATGTAGGTTAAGAACCTATGTGAGCAGTTAGATTTGACTGACTGCTCCTCCCAGCAGATGCAGGTCACCCAGGACAGCTGTATCTCTTAACTGTATGGCCTCTGAGAGCTGTCTGGAGAATTCCAGGTCTAGCTCATCCTCCTGGTGTGTTGGTCTATAGTGGACCCCCACTACCCAAGTCCCTTTCCCCCCAGTCCCCTTGTATCCTGACCCATGGTACCTTGGTTTGGCCCTCCTCTGATCCCATCTTGATAATGGAGGATGTATATTGTTCCTTAACATAGAAAGCAACACCCCCCCCTCCTTTTTCCCCCACTCTGTTCTGCCTGTGCAACCTTTAACCCTCAATGCCTACTGCCTAATTGTGAGTAGGGTCCCACCAAGTTTCAGTTAATCTAACCAGCTCAAAGCTGTTGCTTGCAAGCAGGACTCCTATTTTGTTCCCCATGCTCCTAGCATTAGTGTAGAGACATTCAAGCCCCACGATGGGTGGCCTTAATACCACCCTGTCCTGATGTCTTGTGCTTACCTGGACTGATACAGTGCATTGCTCATGGCTCACTGATCCTAGTCCTGCTCTAATTTGGTTTGGGTCCTTCAGCAAGGAAGCAGACTAAATCTCTCCAGTGCTCACTAGTGACCTACCCACAGTTCTGAAGGAACATGGTGTTTTTCCTACATTTGACACAGCTGGCTAGGGAAAAAAATAATCTTGGAGCATGTCAGCCCAAAGAGCTCTGGGATGTGACCCTCACAGATGAATATACAGGCAGAGAGGATATAGTAGCTGTGGGTAAGGCTGTGCAATGGTGGGTACTTACACCAAGTCTGGTGATAATCCACATGTCTAGATACAGCAGGTGATCATCCTTTACCTGTGCAATGAGACGGTGCTTTCTCTGTTGAGGCGATGAAAACGTTAATGATGGTAGTAGCAGTGTTTATGATTTATGGTTAGTTGTGGGCATAGTCATTGTGAGAGTGTCAGGTGATCTTAGCATCGTCTCTCCTCCGTACTCACCTGCCATTACATAGATTGAAAGAAAATGGGGGAGATCAGTGATTTTCTTAAGGCTAGTGATCAATAGATGCCACCCAGATAGAATATTCTTACTGTGATTTTATTTTCTCAAAAATCAATCACTAGATTGATATGTGGGCAGCAAGATAGGCCTTATGAGGAGCGTCTGAGGGACCTGAACCTGTTCAGCCTCAGTAAACGGAGGCGGAGGGGGGACCT